>WNGS01167840.1:20697099-20731716 GCA_020271785.1 Procambarus virginalis | reverse complement strand
ACAGCAGTGTTTCTTCTCCCCCCCCACCTTCCTCACAGCAGTGTTCTTCTCCCCCCCCCCACCTTCATCACAGCAGTGTTCCATCCCCCCCCCCCCACCTTCATCACAGCAGTGTTCCATCTCCCCCCCCCACACCTTCCTCACAGCTATGAAGCCTTTCTACTTCTACCATACAACAATTCAGTCTCTCCACTTCTACCTTACAACAATCCATTTAGCCTACCACCAATCTCCCATGCCCGGTATGACCAAAAATAAATCATAATTCTACAATAGTTCTTTAATATACAGCACTAACCTGCAATAAGGGATTGTCCGATATCCACTGGAAGGACTAACTTTCACTTGAAATCATCGGTTAATATCGGAAACCCACACTGGACTTCAGCAGGCAACTGTAAAACGTACAAGTTCCAGAAAATGCTTCCCCAGCTCACCTAACTTCGGGACTCTTTGTTCTTTGTTAACTTCTGGTAAAATAAATAAGATTTCACCTCTGATCCCTGGAATCTAATTTCAGGGGCTAAATTTTAGAGATTGAAAACGTATTGAAACATGATTCAGCAATTTACAAGCTAATGAAATGGTAGTTAGCTCTAGTTAATTAATAGATCAATATGCCTGGAGATTTTGTTGGAAATTATTAACCAACTAACAGATCAGTATATCTGACAAGTCTCTCTCTCAAAATATATAAGAACACAAAATTGGAGTTATTTTCTTGAATGTTGTGATCATATTCCTCTTAGTTTCAGAACTATTTTGGCTGTAAACCTCTGCACAACAAACGTACACACACACACACTGCACTGCACGTTCCTAGATTGTCAAAAAGCACTGGATATCGTTCTTTGTGAATTTTCATATACATGATGGAGAAACTAGCCGAGATAACTGGAAAGACACTGAATTGAGTAAGGGAGTACCTGGACAGAAATAACAAAGGGTTGCAGTTAGAAAGGTGTAGAATTGGAGGGATGTAACGGGCGAGGTGTCCCAAGGGTAGGTTAAGTTCACTGCTTTTCCTAATTTAAGTGAATGATCTACCCGGAGGAGTGATCTTATACATGTCAATGTTTGAAAATGATGAAAAGGTAATGAAGAATGTAAAACCAGAGGATTGCAGAATGTTATTGGAAGACCAAGACGGACACCAATAATGGGTAAATAAATGGTTGCATGTATTTAATCCCAACGCGTGTAAAGTAACGGAGATCGTAAAATGAAAAAGGAGAGCAAGAGGCATCAACACCATAAGGAAAAAAGACAACTACAGGAATCGGAAAGAGATTTAGGAGTGGATATAATTCCAATTTTAACTCCATAGGCACACATAAACATTGCAACATAGGCAGCACATGGGACGCTGGCAAACCTTAGAACAATAATTTAAAACCTAAATTATGACTCTTGCAAGGCAATCTACACAGCCTATGTTAGGCCGATACTGAAATAGGCAGCACCTGCCTGGCATCCTCACCTTGTGAAGCATAAAACAAAAATGGAAAACTTTTTGTGGTTTACAAAAATATATATTACAGGTATTAGGGTTAAGCTACGACGACAGATTAAATTAAATAAACTTCGGAGCCTCAAAGGAGAGAAGAAACAGAGATGATATGATCACTACACAGTAGATATTTTGTTTTTTGTTTATTTTCTATTGCAGACGTGGCCATTCATTTACAACGTTAACCAACAGATATGCATTTCTTTCCGATCTCCATGAACAGGGTTAGAGATCTGTTAAGACATCGTATAAGGTAATGATCACTCAACTACAGGTGCAGTTAGTACTTTTGCAAAGCTAACCAACATATATACATTTTCGTCGTCTTACATAAACAGGGTTAGATATCTGTTCTCCAACATATTGTGAGGTGGGTTGTTGAACACTCAACTACAGGTGATTGACGTGATTTTACAATGCAAACCAGCATTCATCATAGTAGACCTCATATCATACACTTCACGTCAGTAAGTCCATCCTCCTGATAAGATAGCACTTGTATCTATGTGACGCATCGTACATATACTGACGTATTGGACAATTAGAAAGTAGAATTTGGTACTACTGCATTTGTACAAACCGGAAAATGCTTTGCACTTGTGTTGCTAATAAAACGTAACCTAACTTAACCATCTCAGTTCTAAAACACGCTATCTGAGGCCTAACATTGCACATATACGTGCTACACTAGGCCTAGGAATATTTATGTTTGAATTTTAGTTTTTTGGGACTCAATAGAAGTGAATAATACCAAACTCTACTATCTAATTGTCCATTACGGCAATACACGTACGATGGTACACATCATACTAGAAGTACTATCTAAACAGGAGGAAGGGTTAGGTCATGATGTGTGGTGTACGTATCCATATACTAGACAGCATATACTACACTTCGTCATCATACTCAACTACACTACGCATAATGCATTATGATGACATCATACTATGCGTCACGTTATCATACTAACTTTACATCATCATATTGCACTGCAAAATCATCATACTGCCCTACACCTAATCATACTGCACTACACGTTTTCATGCTGGACCACGTCTTCATACTACACCACACGTCATCATACTATACCACACGTCATCATACTACAAAACACGTCATCATACTACCTCACACATCATCATACTACACCGCACGTTACCATACTACACCATATATCATACTACCTCACTCATCATCATACTACACATATTATCATGCTACACAAGGTCATCATATTACACCACACATCATCATACTACACAACCCGACATCATACTACACCACACATCATACTAAACCACACATCATCATACTACACCACATAGCATCGTACACCACACATCATACTACACCACACATCATCCTACACCACACATCATCATACTATACAACACATCATCATACTACACAACACGACATCATACTACACCACACAACATCATACTACACCACACAACATCATACTACACCAACATCATCATACTACACCACACAACATCATACTACCCCACACATCATTGTACTACATCACACACACTTCACAACACGACATCATACTACACCACACATCATACTACACCACACATCATACTACACCACACATCACACTACACCACACATCATACTACACCACACATCATACTACACCACACCTACTATACCACACATCATACTACATCACACTATCATGCTACACCATATATCATACTACACCACACATACTATACCACATATCATACTACACCACACTATCATGCTACACCACACATCATATCATACTACACCACACATAATACTACACCACACATCATACTACACCACACATACTATACCACACATCATACTACACCACACTATCACACTACACCACACATCATACTACACCACACTATCATGCTACACCACACTATCATGCTACACCACACATCATACTACACAACACATCATACTACACCACACATACTATACCACATATCATACACCACACATCATACTACACCACACATACTATACTACATATCATACTACACCACACATCATACTACACCACACTATCATGCTACACCACACATCATACTACACCACACATCATACTACACCACACTATCATGCTACACCACACATCATACTACACCACACATACTACACCACATCATCATACTACACCACGCATCATGATACTACATAACACGACATCATACTACACCACACATACTACACAACACATCCTACTACACTATACAACCTTCCCACATCATTCCACACTCCCCCATCACATATTTTCCTCCCCTGCCCCTCAATCCCCCCCCCCATTATCCCAGGATCGGCCCCAGTCAACAAGGACGAGCGGAAAGCAAAGAATCCATTCGCTATTCTGAAACTGAAGCGTTTGTCCTCTAAATATTGCCTGGGAACGCAATTCAGGCTTCCGTTTTGCTTTATTGCCAAACATAAATGCCCCAAAAATGTAAAATTGTTGGTGATAAATGCTGTGCATTGTGGCTGAACACACACAATGGGCTATTTGGGGTTATTTTCATAACACAATAACCTTGCTTCAATAATGTTAATATAGTAATAGAATGCTGTGTAGTGTGGCTGAACACACACAATTACTTGTATTGGGGTTACGGTGACAATAAGCTTGCTTCAATAATCTTAATATATCAATAGCCTAATATGATACCAATCGAAAAAGCTTACATTTCAGATTGCCCTCTTATGGGCCAATAGGCCTTCTGTAGTTACCGTCATTTTTAGATTATATTACACAATAATAAAACATTTTACTTATAACTTAGGTAACTGAAGACCAAAAAACGCTTACCATGATTGCAGATTTAAACCCATCTAGTCTGATCTGATAGCGAAAACTGCCAAAGTTGCACAAGACATCCTACATGGTTTGAACAGAACATAACTTTACACTACACACAGAAATCACAATAGCGTGATGCATCAAATGAATCCTCGTCACGGCCCTTGTGGATTTGTTCATAACTTTACATATTCGTTAAACGGTCCTGCTCATCAAAAAACTATTACGAGTTAGCATATAACTGCATAACAAGTTCCCTTAAGCTAATCGTGAGAAGGAACAAACCCCTAACCCATCAGAAATAATTCATTCATTCATACATTATCACGACCCCACTTCCCATGTTCATGGGGCGGGGAGGCATCAACACGAAGATAAAAGATGAATAATATAGTGAATAAATCTCATATTTATTAAAAATATGTATTTTTCCTTCATTATATCACAATGTATAACACCAGATATTAAATATTATCCTTCGCTCATTCATTACATAATTCACAATGTATAACACAAGATACTGAAGAGTATCCTTCGTTCATTCATTACATAATTTACAATGTATAACGCCAGATATTAAATATCATCCTTCGTTCATTCACTACATAATTCATAATGTATAACATGAAGGACAAACCAAATATCCCTCGGTTATTCATGATATCATTCGCCATGCATAACACCAAGGATAGACCAGCAACACCACCCTATACCACTTCATAACTCCAGGAACTATAACATCACTTCATCCTCTCACTTATAGAGATCATGATCAAGTATATAACTCTTAAGTACTTAAGTGTTGGGGCAGAACTATTCATTTACTCAAATCACTAACATGGGCCACTCACTGACACTCATGGGTCAATCTACCTATATAGAATGTATTACAATCTTCACAGGGTACTTTGTAAATGACAGTTATCACTACGAGTGCTGTTTATAACTAATAATTTTCTAAAAGCATTTTTATAATTAAAAATCACATGTACATCAACAAGTTTTGAAGAGCTCTTAGATACTTGAGAGGAAAAAATAGATTGTTTAACATTATATGTCGAGAAATAATGAACATATGACACATTGTCAGTAGATTTTTTGTAAACACTAAACTTGAAAAAAATCTTTCCTGTGAATTAGGATATCTACAAATGCCAGACATTTGTCAATTTAAGTCTCTATAGTAAATTTTATAGAGGCGACTTGATCATTAACTTTTGCTAAAACTTCACCTAAATTTTTCCTCCATGTATCTAAAAGCTTTTCGAATTGTGAGTCCTAAGGTCTTAGATAAGGAGTTGGAAAATATTGATTTTATTAGGTTTCAAGTTTTGCTATACAGTAAGTTTCTTGCAAACTTCTCATAACAAAGTTTACTGTACATATTATAATAAAATCAGCATTGTGACATTCTTTGCATTAACTCTATTGTGACATTCTCTTCATTAACTCTATTGTGACATTCTCTTCATTAACTCTATTGTGACATTCTCTTCATTAACTCTATTGTGACAATCTCTGCATTAACTGTATTGTGACAATCTCTGCATTAACTGTATTGTGACAATCTCTGCATTAACTGTATTGTGACATTCTTTGCATTAACTCTATTGTGACATTCTCTGCATTAACTGTATTGTGACATTCTCTGCATTAATTCTATTGTGACATTCTCTGCATTAACTGTATTGTGACATTCTCTGCATTAACTGTATTGTGACAATCTCTGCATTAACTGTATTGTGACATTCTCTGCATTAACTGTATTGTGGCAATCTCTGCATTAACTGTATTGTGACAATCTCTGCATTAACTGTATTGTGACAATCTCTGCATTAACTGTATTGTGACAATCTCTGCATTAACTGTATTGTGACAATCTCTGCATTAACTGTATTGTGACATTCTCTGCATTAACTGTATTGTGACAATCTCTGCATTAACTGTATTGTGACAATCTCTGCATTAACTGTATTGTGACAATCTCTGCATTAACTGTATTGTGACAATCTCTGCATTAACTGTATTGTGACAATCTCTGCATTAACTGTATTGTGACATTCTCTGCATTAACTGTATTGTGACAATCTCTGCATTAACTGTATTGTGACATTCTCTGCATTAACTGTATTGTGACATTCTCTTCATTAACTATATTGTGACATTCTTTGCATTAACTCTATTGTGACATTCTCTTCATTAACTTTATTGTGACATTCTCTTCATTAACTTTATTGTGACATTCTCTTCATTAACTCTATTGTGACATTCTCTTCATTAACTCTATTGTGACATTCTCTTCATTAACTCTATTGTGACATTCTCTTCATTAACTCTATTGTGACATTCTCTGCATTAACTCTATTGTGACATTCTCTGCATTAACTCTATTGTGACATTCTCTTCATTAACTCTATTGTGACATTCTCTTCATTAACTCTATTGTGACAATCTCTGCATTAACTCTATTGTGACATTCTCTGCATTAACTGTATTGTGACAATCTCTGCATTAACTGTATTGTGACATTCTCTGCATTAACTGTATTGTGACAATCTCTGCATTCACTCTACTGTCTTTTAATTTACATAAGATAACAATCCTTCACTCCGACTTGCTACTTACTACTAAGCTTTGAGTTATTAAAAGAATTACGATATCAATAATCACTTAAGAACATTATCACCCAAGTACGTACCTGAATAAACCCATTTTATTATTAATAATATGATTATAATTATTATTTAACTTCTTGCTTGTACATGTGTCTAGGTGCTGTATAGTCATACTGTCTCAGCGCCTCCTTATAATTACCTTGGTATGTCTGCCCCGCGTCTCAAGGTGCTCACCTTGTCACCCTTTAATTTATCTACGCATTACTTTCTTAGAATATCATTCCCTTCACATTCTGGATCTAAACAAAATGGATTTATTACCGATTATCAATATTTTATGATCAACATCTGACGGCCAATGGTTTTTCTAATACAGATTTGTTGTTTAACGAGCGAATCATATATAGACCTAGTATATTCTTGTTATTAACTCNAGTTGAGAGGCGGGCCGAAAGAGCAGAGCTCAATCCCCGCAAGCACAACTAGGTGAATACACACACACACACACACACTGCAGGATATGAAACTGAGTACCCAAATGAGTCACAGGGACGTTAGAAAGAACTTTTTCAATGTCAGAGTAGTTAACAGACGGAATGCATTAGGCAGTGATGTGGTGGAGGCTGACTCCATACACAGTTTGTAATATAGATATGATGGATACTTGCTTGATGTTACTTGCATGATGGGGTTCTGGGAGTTCTTTTACTCCCCAAGCCCGAACTGAGGCCTGTCTTGACCTATTAGAGCTGGTCCAACAGGCTGTTGCTTGGAGCTGCCCGCAAGCCCACATATCCACCACAGCCCAGTTGGTCCGGCGCTTCTTGAAGAAAACTAGTTCTCTTGAAGATGTCCACGGTTGTTCCGGCAATATTTCTTACACTCGCTGGGAGGATGTTGAACAACGCGGACCTCTGATGTTTATACAGTGTTCTCTGATTGTGTCTATGGCACCACTGCTCTTCACTGGATCTATTCTGCATTTTCTTCCATGTCGTTCACTCCAGTAGGTTGTTATTTTACTGTGTAGATTTGGGACCTGGCCCTCCAGTATTTTCCACGTGTATATTATTTGATATCTCTCTCGTCTCCTTTCTAGCGAGTACATTTGGAAAGCTTTGAGATGATCCCAATAATTTAGGTTCTGTATCGCGTCTTATATATGCCGTATATGGTTTCTTAACTCCCTTTATTTCAGCAATCTCTCCTGCTCTGAAGAGGGAAGTTAGTACTGAGCAGTACTCAAGACGGGACAGCGCAAGTGATTTAAATAGTACAACCATTGTGACGGAATCCCTAGAATTGAAAGTTCTCGTAATCCATCCTACCATTTTTTTCTGGCTGAAGCAATATTTGCTTGGTTATGCTCCCTAAATGTTAGGTCGTCAGACATCATTATTCCCAAATCCTTTACATGTTGCTTTTCTACTATGGGCAAATCTGATTGTGTTTTGTACCCTGTATTATGTTTAATGTTCTCATTTTTACCGTACCTGAATACCTGGAATTTATCACTGTTAAACTTCATGTTATTTTCTTTTGCCTAGTCAAAAGCTTTATCTGCTTGTAGTTTTTCAATGTCTTCAGCAGAGGTAATTTGATTTTTGTATCATCTGCAAAGGATGATACGAAGCTGTGACTTGTATTTTTATCTATATCTGATATGAGGAAAAGGAAAAGCAGTGGTGCAAGGACTGTACCCTGAGGAACAGAGCTTTTAACTGTGCTTGGACTCGATTTTATATGTTTAACTGTTAATCTTTGTGTTCTGTTCGAGAGAAAACTGAGTATCCACCGTTCTACTTTACCAGCTGTTCCCTGCACTGACCTCATTTTGTGTGCAATCACTCTACGGTCACATTTATCGAATGCATTTGCGAAGTCCGTGTATACCACATCTGCATTCTGTTTTCTTCTAATAGTGCCCAGTAGGCTCAGGATTCTGTACACCAGTTGATTGACAGTTGAAAGGCGGGACCAAACAGCCAGAGCTTAACCCCCGCATGCACAACTAGGTGAGTACATACACACACACAGGGGCCGGCCGGTCGAGCGGACAGCATGCTGGACATGTGATCCTGTGGTCCCGGGTTCGATCCCGGGCGTCGACGAGAAACGATGAGCAAAGTTTCTTTCACCCTATGCCCCTGTTACCTAGCAGTAAATAGGTACCTGGGAGTTAGTCAGCTGTCACGGGCTGCTTCCTGGGGGGGGGGGTGTGGAAAAAAAGTAGTAGTAGAAACAGTTAATTGACAGTTGAGAGGCAGGCCGAAAGAGCAGAGCTCAACCCTCGCAAGCACAACTAGGTGAATACAACTAGGTGAATACACAGTCACTCAACCATCTCATTCTTCACACGGGGATTGACACGGGAGACCGCCAGGCTCCGGGGAACTTGTAGCAGTCAGCCATACCGTTAACCATAAAATTTGCCCACGACACAAGCCAACAAGAGAAAAACTGTAGTGCTGTGTAACCTATCCTTTCCTCCCTATCCCCTTCCTCCCACCTCCCTCTCTCTCTCTCTCTCTCTCTCTCTCCCTCTCTCTCTGGTTCCTCCTCTTCCACAAGCCTCACCTGATGCTCATGCAAAAATGATAATGAAGTGCAAATTCCCGGGATCTGGTGTTGAAAACGTAAATCAGACACAGATTCGACAATTTGCTGGTGTGAATGTGTGCTTGAAAGGTTTTCGGTTTCGATAGCAGATACGGGTGAGAGAGGGACACGGTCGCTAGACTTCCGTGGCGAGGGGCTGAGAGCCCACAAGGTGATTTTCTTGGCGCAGCTAAGCATATTTGGCCTGACACCAAGACAAGAGGAGGGGAGTTGGTGGTTGTGTGTGTTGGGGGGGGGGGGAGGTAGTGATACAGTGTGTACCGTGACTCTCATGTGTACCGTGATTCTTAGGTGTACCGTGAGGTGGCAGTGTACCGTGAGGTGACAGTGTACCGTGACTTGGGTGTACTGTGAGGTGGCAATGTACCGTGACTTGGGTGTACCGTGAGGTGGCAGTGTACTGTGACTTGGGTGTACCGTGAGGTGGCAGTGTACCGTGACTTGGGTGTACCGTGAGGTGACAGTGTTGCATGTGTTGAAACAGTGTAGACAAGCACGCGGTCATCCTACACAATACACTGCACGTGTAGTCTCGTGTTACCGGTGTCAAGAAGCGCCCAGCAATGACTAACAGAGCGGCGCTATTGCAAGCATAAACATCCTATCTGAGGCCGGATTCCCCAAGTAGCTACACGCGTTCTTAGGCATATTTTTCCTTCTTATCGCCTTGGCGGTTACGCTGTGATTCAACAACCTTTTTATGAACGCCGATTTTCCAAAGAGCCGAGCCTCACCCAAAGACACCTCAGGAGCACTCTTAGCTTGACGCATACTATTTATTTATTTATTTATTTATGTACAAGAAGGTTCATTGGGTTTATGAGAGCACAGAAACTAGAAGTTTCAAATTCTTGTAAACCACTAGCCACATACCGTACTTGCGTCAAGTTTTCTCCACTACACAACCAGCAACTGAAAATATCTTTGCGAATCGCGTCATACCATCAATATTTCCTTTCGTATTACATATGTATTTTATGAAAACCTTGTCGGGTACTAGTTAGAGAACATCCATTTCATTACAAGGTCGAATGAGGTCACATTTCAGTCTATTTTCCTTTAGGGTTGGTCCAACTTTTAGTGTATGTCACTCCACCTGAATGCAGCACTTGTGAATGTTGCACCGGTGAGCAGCTTACCGTTAAAACATACAGATATGCGTGTTTTAACGGTGAGCCCCAAACACGCTGCAGGGGCACGTACAGAACCAGCTCCGTGACAATCCGGAATAACATCCATGGAGGCAGCATCCAACCACTACAACCACGTATGAAGTGCTTCCCGCCAGTTACGTATTATAATCGTTCGCAACATTCATTCACTCTTAATAAAGTGACAATATTTAGCCTTTACCTATCACTTCTTGCTCACTGTTGACAATCCCCGCTTCCTCACACACTCCCTCACTATGTTGCACATCAACTTGTGCAACTCCTCTCCTACCTTTAACTGTACCATCCTTCAATTCGATCAATATGACCAAACCGTTTCAATAAAATCTCAAGCCTCTAGATTTATGTTAACTTTATTACTCTATTCTGCATGTTATACTTACATGTCTAAGGCCTTGGTTGTCTGGATGTAAAGTCTTGCGTTCCCGAGGTGAGCGTCTCGCCAATCTACGTCAGTTTCTGAAGTCTGTGATATTTGTGATATATTTTAAAGTTTGGGTGACATTTCACCCAAACTTGGGCATACTTGTTATGTATGCCCACCATAACACGCAATTATACCCATTATAGGGTCTGATGGCTCTGATGCGTTCATTTATGTGAAATTACTGGTTGTTAGGTCATCTGTCACCGTAGCGGGAAGGCTACTTGTAAACACGCTCCAAGTATTTATAGGCAATGTTCTCCATGCAAAGGGCGCGCCCACACCTATAACCTCATGACGCAGCCCACACCTGTAACTTCCTGACGCAGCTCACACCTGTGACCTCATGACGCACCCACACCTGTGACTCATGACGCACCCACACCTGTGACTTCCGGACGCAGCCCACACCTGTGACCTGATGACGCACCCACACCTGTGACCTCGTGACGCGCCCATACCTATGACCTCGTGACGCGCCCACACCAGTGACCTCATGACGCACCCACACCTGTGACGTCATGACGAACCCACACCTGTGACCTCATGACACAGCCCATACCTGTGACCACATGACGCACCCACACCTGTGACTTCCGGACGCAGCCCACACCTGTGACCTGATGACGCACCCACACCTGTGACCTCGTGACGCGCCCATACCTATGACCTCGTGACGCGCCCACACCAGTGACCTCATGACGCACCCACACCTGTGACGTCATGACGAACCCACACCTGTGACCACATGACGCAGCCCATACCTGTGACCACATGACGCAAAAGCCTTGTCCCTTCTGAGCTCTCTTGGAGATTTTCAGAACTCGAAATTATGTTCTTGTGCCACAACAAAAGCCATGGAGTTTCAATATATTAAACTAGTTGCTAAACTGTTGTGTTTTGATACTAGAAAAGCTTTTGAATGATGTCCGTGAAAATATCATACGCATTATCAACTTTATTACTTTTTTTAATGTTGAGTAACATTTTATACAAAATCCTTGATAAAAAAAATGGGGAAACTTCCACCTCTAGTTCTGATGAAATTCTTTTGTGTTGGCGAGCCAGTAACGCGGCTGGTTTGGAGTAATACGACATCAAAATATTAGTCTCGTAATGGAAAAGCTTTTGGGCATTATTCAGTAACAGCGACACCGAACAATGACTGTTCCTCCCTATATAAATGACATGGATGGGCTGCTTCACTTATTCAGAGTGCCAAGACATATATTCCGGAGATGATATGACATGTTTTGGTATCTAAAGACGCTAGTGACAGGGGCAAGAATGATGGTCCAGCTGACAAACAGTCCAAACAGTCACTGTGTGCAGAGTGTCCGCCACAGTCAACAGTCTGGCTGTCACTCAGGCAACCCTACCCCACTTCTCTTCAATGTATACAAACCTTACCTTTAAAGACATCGTCAAATATATTTCAATCTCCCATCTCGGCAGTTATGGAAATACATCGCATATCTTCTAAGACACCCAAGTAAACGTGATACACTGCATGTCCAACCACGAAACTGATCGGTAGTGATGCCCTACCTTCCTGCTCGGTCGATGTTCGATCCCCATGATCCCCAAATGGTTGGGCACCATTCCTTCATCCCATGCTCATATCTCATATCCTCACATCCGTTCCAAGCGCAATATAGTCACACTGGCTTAGTGCATTACCCTGATAATTTCCCTTCGGCACATTACCAGTCCGGGGGACGCAGCGCCTGGGGAGGTTCCCTCTATAGAGCTCTCAGCCCTGTGCCACCATCCCCAGGCGCCCTGGACACCTGGACACCTGGACACCCTCCCGGTACCTACGTCCACTATATGAACCACAATAGATCCCAAGTGGTAATGCATGTATCAATGATTTCATCCTTATAGTCAATTATGGCTTAAAATGGCAACATTATCAGCCATTTTTGTCATTATACGGTAAGATATACTGCGACATTCTACGTGTATTACGTAATATATATATATATTCATAAATACTATCGTAAAAAATACGTCCTCAAAGGCTGCACAATACTTTGGGGGTTTACCTTTGTGTATTTAGTTAATAGTCTACTACCACGAGTCTTCCTTTATAGCGTGGTATGACACTGAGTAACTCTTGCCTGCGTCGGTACATACATATTGACTGACGCGCGTGTCACGTATGTTGCCACGTATTATGTATCATGGATTGTGTCAAGCATCAAGTGTCATGTATTGTGCCAAGTATAGAGAGATACGCATCATGTGTACAGTTTTACGTCATATATTGTGTCAAATAATGTCATAGTGTTTCCAATGTGTCGTATTTTTTAATGTATTATATGTCAAGTATTGGCTTGTTGTGTTGTTGGGTACTATGTGTTCTCTACTGATCAACATGTACACAAGTTCCATCTGCTATGGTAGGCCTACACGGCCAGGTTTTGGTAAGCCTGCACGGTCAACAGTTATGGTAGGCCTATAAGGTCAACAGTTACGGTAGGCCAATAAGGTCAACAGTTACGGTAGGCCTATAAGGTCAACAGTTACGGTAGGCCTATAAGGTCAACAGTTACGGTAGGCCTATAAGGTCAACAGTCACGCGATAGGACATGGCCAGCTGTAGGTAAGTGACGGTACACCAATAACAGTTGCTTCTCTGTGGTACACGATCAACAGGAGCTCTGTTCCGGTAAACAGTGTAACCTGTCCTCTTAAAAATAACGTCGCTTTTGGCCGTTTGTCCGTATGACTGAAAGTGGACGTAATTTGAAAATGAAAAAAAAAAATGAAAATAAATTCCCAGGAGGCACTAAATTACATACCAATGTCACTGACAAGTATTTTCGTGTAGAGTGTAGGAAAAGGTAATGAGGTTGAGAATAATTGGACGTCTGGAGAGGATCAACTTTGTAGCAAAAAGGTCAGCATGGATTTAGGAAGGGAAAATCGTGTGTGACAAACATAATAGAGTCCTATGACAAGGTTACTCAAATATAGCAGGAAAAAGAATGTTTGGGTAGTGTACACTCTGAACCATATTATAGCTGTTTCACTCAATTGCTCTTTTAGGCAGAGAAATAATTCAGTCCAACAAAAAAAAAATAGGAAGTTGGTGAAATAAACTGTGGTAGGAAGCGGCACCAGAACAAAACATACAGCTGTGTCAAGCTGTATGACACAGCGTGACACTTGTATGATACCCGTCCTCACGACATGTGAGCCTTGTTAGAGCTTAGAGCAATTCGAATGTACTAAAAAGTGAAGTGATGTACCTGGAGAGAAATCTGAAAGTTCACAACCTCCCCTCTGATGACCTCACAACCTCCCCTCTGATGACCTCACAACCCCCCCTCTGATGACCTCACAACCTCCCCTCTGATGACCTCACACCCCCCCCCCTCTGATGACCTCACAACCTCCCCTCTGATGACCTCACAACCTCCCCTCTGATGACCTCACAACCTCCCCTCTGATGACCTCACAACCTTCCCTTTGATGACCTCACAACCTCCCCTCTGATGACCTCACAACCTCCCCTCTGATGACCTCACAACCTCCCCTCTGATGACCTCACAACCTCCCCTCTGATGACCTCACAACCTCCCCTCTGATGACCTCACAATCTTCCCTTTGATGACCTCACAACCTCCCCTCTGATGACCTCACAACCTCCCCTCTGATGACCTCACAACCTCCCCTCTGATGACCTCGCCTCCACTCCACTAAACAACTACCTCTCACGCTCTAAGAGGCTTTTCGATACAAACAAGCAGTTCGTGGATTAAAATAGACTGCTGGGTAACTTTCCCATAAGCTTCCGAAGGGCATACAGTTAAAATACAATATAAACACTGTTTGTTTGTATTTAACAAATCAAATATACTGCCAGAGCACGAAGAACTAAAGAGTAGGAATAAAAACTTTAAACATCCTTAAAACTTCTCATTCCCAGGAATTCTGGATGGATTACTCAACAGCTTACCCTTCCCTCCCTCTTCCTTTCCTCTCCCACTTCCTCCATTCTGCTTCCTTTCCCTTACTTTTCCGTTCCCTCTCCCCTGTACTTCCCTTCCCTCTCCCGATTACCTTTCCTAACCCAACCATTTGGGCTGAACGGTAGAGCGACGGTCTTGTTTCATTCAGGTCGGGGTTCAATTCCCAACCGTCCAAGTGGTTGGGCACCATTCCTTCCCCTCGACCCTTCCCAAATCCTTATCCTGACCCCTCCCAGTGCTATATAGTCCTAATGGCTTGGCAGTTTCCCCTGACAGTTCCCTTCCCTTCCCGCTTCCTTTCCTTTTCCGCTTCCATTTCCCTCCTGCTTACTTTCCCCCTCCCTCCCTCCCCTTTACTTTACCCTTCTGGCCCCATCCTCCCTCCCCAGAGTGCCAGTACACCCTCCCTCCCCCAGAGTGCCAGTACACCCTTGCTCCTCCAGAGTGCCAGTACACCCTCGCTCCTCCAGAGTGCCAGTACACCCTCGCTCCCCCCAGAGTGCCAGTACACCCTTCCTCCCCCAGAGTGCCAGTACATCCTCCCTCCCACAGAATGCCAGTACACCCTCGCTCCCCCAGAGTGCCAGTACACCCTCGCTCCCCCCAGAGTGCCAGTACACCCTCGCGCCCCGCAGAGTGCCAGTACACCCTCGCTCCCCCCAGAGTGCCAGTACACCCTCGCTCCTCCAGAGTCCCAGTACACCCTCGCTCCTCCAGAGTCCCAGTACACCCTCGCTCCTCCAGAGTGCCAGTACACCCTCCCTCCCCCAGAGTGCCAGTACACCCTCCCTCCCCCAGAGTGCCAGTACACCCTCCCTCTCCCAGAGTGCCAGTACACCCTCCACCCTGAGTCAGCCTCCCCTCCCCCAAGTTCAGTACACCCCTGCCCCTGATAGTCAGCACCTCCCCCTCCCCTACACTCCCTGCCTGGGGACTCCCCCCTCGGGTTGCTCATCGCCCCAGTAATTCATGAATTTATTTGAATGAATAGCGTAAATAAACATATTACTGGAGAGACGTGAGTGTGTGTGTGGTCGCGTACTTACCTGTGTGTGCTAGCAGGGTGAGCGTCAGCTCCTGGGGCTCAAACCAATGGATTCATATCATGCCAATTCTTCAAACTATATAAGGAGCTTGAAGAGAAAGAGACAGAAAGGGTGTTTTAGTGTCTGTATTTACTCTTTGTGTCTGCGGAATCGAGCTATAAGCTCTTGGACCCTGTCTTTCTAACCAATAAATTTTTCTGCTATTATTTCTACTACATATTTATCTCTAACACACACGCGCGCGCGCGCGCACACACACACACACACACACACACCCACACACACACACACACACACACACACACACACACACACACACACACACACACAGTGTGTGCCAAAGAGCCAAACTATTGGAGGTGATGACTAGAAACTTTTTAAGCCAGCATGTCAGGGAACCCACTAGGATGAGAGGAAACGATGAGCCAGTGAGACTCGACCTAGTCTTCACTCTGAACGACTCCGACATAAGAGAAATGGGTTTTGAGGCCCAAGTAGGAATGAGCCACCACAGTGTACTGGCGTTTGAGTACCTGGTTGAAGAAGGGTTACTGAACTCGAGGAGGGGTACTGAAAACAAAAGGCTGGCATTCCGAAAGGGAAACTATGAGGAGAAAAGAAATTCCTAGCAGATATAACATGGGAAACAGAGCTCAGGGGTAAGACGGCCCAAGACATGATGGACTACATCACGCTGAAGTGTAAGGAGGCAGCAAACAAGTTTGTCCCGGTGGAAACTGAAATGAAAATGAGAAACCCATGGTTTAATCAGAAATGTAATCTAGCTAAGCAGCAAAGTAAAAGGGCATGGAGAAACTATAGAAATAACAGGACACTTGAGAGCAGAGAAAGATACTATAGTGCCAGGAATGAATATGTCAGGTTGAGAAGAGAGGCAAAAGGGCAATAAGAAAATGCTATCGCAAGCAAAGTAAAGACTCAACCTAAATTGCTGCACAGCCACATCAGGAGAAAAACAACAGTAAAGGAGCACGTAATGAAATTATGGATAGGGGCAGACGGATTCACTACAAACGACAAGGAAGTGTGCGAGGAACTGAATCAGAAATTCCAGGAGGTCTTCACTTTAGAGCAAGGAGACGCTCCAGAGATAAGAGAGGGGGTAATTAACTATGATCCACTATAAGAGTGAGATTACCAGTGGGGAAGTAAGGAAGCTTTTACTACAGTTGGATGTGACAAAGGCCATAAGCCCAGATGGAATCTCCGCTTGGATACTTAAGGAAGGAGCAGAAACACTGTGCCTGCCACTCTCCATAGTGTATAACGAATCACTGGCAACAGGGGAACTGCCAAGAATTTGGAAAGCGGCTAATGTAGTCCCGATATACAAGAATGGGGATAGACAGGAGGCACTGAACTACAGGCCAGTGTCCCTAACTTGCATACCATGCAAGCTGATGGAGAAGATTGTGCGAAAGAAGCTAGTGGAACATCTGGAGCGAAAGAACTTTGTAACACAGCATCAACACGGGTTCAGGGATGGCAAGTCCTGCCTCACAGGATTAATTGAATTCTACGGCCAGGCAACAAAAATCAGGCAAGAAAGAGAGGGGTGGGCAGACTGCATATTTTTGGATTGCCAGAAAGCCTTTGACACAGTACCAAACAAGAGACTAGTGAAAAAGCTGGAGATGCAGGCAGGAGTGAAAGGGAAGGTACTCCATTGGATAAGGAAGTACCTAAGCAACAGACGACAGCGAGTCACTGTGAGAGGCGAGGTCTCAGACTGGCGGGACGTCACCAGTGGAGTCCCGCTGCGGTTCAGTCCTTGGACTTATACTGTTTCTGATATATGTAAATGATCTTCCAGAGGGTATAGAATCGTTCCTCTCACTGTTTGCTGATGATACAAAAATTATGAGGAGGATTAAAACAGAGGATAATAGTAGGAGGCTACAAGATGACCTAGGCAGACTGAATGAATGGTCCAACAAATGGTTGCTAAAGTTCAACCCGATTAAATGCAAAGTAGTGAAACTAGGCGGTGGAAACAGGACAGACACAGGATACAGAATAAGAGATGAAGTACTTCATGAAACAGACAGAGAGAAAGATCTAGGAGTTGATATCACACCAAACCTGTCTCCTGAAGCCCACATAAAAAGAATTACATCTGCAGCATACGCGAGGCTGACTAACATCAGAACGGCCTTCAGGAACCTGTGTAAGGAATCATTCAGAACCCTGTATACCACATATGTAAGCCCAATCCTGGAGTATGCGGCCCCAGCATGGAGCTCGTACCTTGTTAAACACAAAACGAAACTTGAAAAAGTTCAGAGGTATGCCACTAGGCTAGTCCCAGAACTAAGAGGCATAAGTTACGAAGAAAGGCTGCGGGAAACTCATCTCGCGACACTGGAAGACAGAAGAGTACGGGGAGACATGATCACTACCTACAAAATTCTCAGGGTAATTGACAGGGTAGATAAGGATAAACTGTTTAACGCGGGTGGTACGCGAACAAGAGGACACAGGTGGAAACTGAGTACCCAAATGAGCCACAGGGACGTTAGAAAGAACATTTTCAGTGTCAGAGTTGTTAACAGGTCTAATGCATTAGGCAGTGATATGGTGGAGGCAGACTCCATACACAGTTTCAAATGTAGATATGATAGAGCCCAGTAGGCTCAGGAACCTGTACGTCAGTTGATTGACTGTTTAGAAGCGGGACCAAAGAGCCGGAGCTCAACCCCGCA
This sequence comes from Procambarus virginalis, assembly GCA_020271785.1. NCBI lineage: Eukaryota > Metazoa > Arthropoda > Malacostraca > Decapoda > Cambaridae > Procambarus > Procambarus virginalis. The sequence goes on along the minus strand of WNGS01167840.1, from coordinate 20,712,809 downwards.
AGCACAAATAGGTGAGTACACAGGTAGCAGCCCGTAACAGCTGTCTAACTCCCAGGTACCTATTTACTGCTAGGTAACAGGAGTATCAGGGTGAAAGAAACTTTGCCCACTTTTGTTTCCTGTCGGCGCGGGGAATCGAACCCCGGACCACAGGACTACGTATTCGACGTGCAGTCTATTCATCCACCAGCGCGCGTGTGTGTGTGTGTGTATTCGCCTAGTTGTGCTCTGGCTCTTTCTGCCCGCCTCTCAACTGTCAATCAATTAACTTTTTTTCCACACACACACATGCAGCAGCCCAACTCCCCAGGTAGCTATTTACTGCTAGGTGATCAGGTGCATCAGGGTGAATTAAACTTTGCCCATTTGTTTCCGCAATCGCCGGGGGATCGATCCCCGGACCCTAGGATTACGAATCACGAGCGCTGTCCACTCAGCCACCAGGCCTCCCCCCCCCCCAGGTGTGTGCGTGTGTGTGTGTGTATTCACCTAGTTGTATTCACCTAGTTGTGTTTGCGGGGGTTGAGCTTTGCTCTTTCGGCCCGCCTCTCAACTGTTAATCAACTGTTTACTAACTACTTTTTTCCGCATCACACACGCACACACCCAAGGAAGCAGCCCGTGACAGCTGACTAACTCCCAGGTACCTATTTACTGCTAGGTAACAAGGGCATTCAGGGTGAAAGAAACTTTGCCCATTTGTTTCCGCCTGATGCGGGAATCGAACCCGCGCCACAGAGTTACGAGCACTGCCCACTATCCACCAGGCTACCAGGCCACCCTGGTGTTGTGTGTGTGTATGTGTGTGTGTGTGTGTGGTGTGTGTGTGTGTGTGTGTGTGTGTGTGGTGTGTGTGTGTGTGTTGTGTGTGTGTGTGTGTGTGTGTGTGTGTGCGTGCGTGCGTGTGCATGCGCGCACGTAATAGTCCCTGCAGTTGAAATGGTGCTTAGTGAGGGAGGTCTGAGCTGTGAATTGACAGCTGACAGTCGACAACTTCAGGTCCGTCTCGATCTTAAGGCCACTTTTCTTCCCTACTCACTCTAACCCCCCCCCCCCCCCACCCTCATACACTGATTACAACGATACAAAATTAATAAGAACAATCAAGACAAATGAGGATTGTAAGATTCCCTAAAATGACATTATACAAGCTGTAAAATTGATGTCAGAAATGTGTTCTGGATTTCAACACCAGCATGTGTAAGGTGATGGAAATGGGAACAAGTGCCAAGAGACCAAAAAACTGTGCACCATGAAGGAAAAGTACCTCCTTGTAACGGCTAGAGAAAACTACTTGAGAGTGGATATAACACCGAGCCCAACTCTAGAGGCACATGTAAACAGGATGTATCAGCAGCATGCTCTACAATGGCATAATATTGAACATAGTCAGGAACATCACTGAACACTGCCTACTTGATATTAAGCTCCAGCGTATGCTACCATCTAAAAAACACAAGGAACTTAAAAATTTTAGAGGTTTGCAACGAAGCTTGTCTTAAAATTACAACGGATTGGGTATGAAGAATGACTGTAAAAAGTCATGACCTAACGTCGCTGAAACGAGGAGAGTGGACATGACACAGACGTACCAAATACTTTGGGAGATTGACAGTTGAAAATTATGGAATATTCACAAAGGAGAGTGAAATTGTGGGAGCTGGAGTATGGGGTAAGTGGGAGTGAGGGTGAGGGAGTGGGAGTGTCAGTGAGGGTGAGGGAGTGTGGGGGCTGGGAGTGCAGGTGAGGGAACGTGAATGAGCAGCCCGTTCTCTATAGTTGCCACAACGGACAGAAAATGGTGTACTAAATCCCCCGAACCTAACCTAACCTACAAACTCCTGCATAAAACATGGATGTTTGTGAGCCGCTATGATTTATAGTACACCATATTTTGTCCGTTGCAGATTTTGACGTCAAAACGCTATTTATTATTCGAGAGTATTATCGAGAACTTAGTATACTTTTATAACTCCTGTAACCACTAACTACTCTAAAAGCCAATTAACTCCGTCAAGCTTCAATTACCCATTCTAAAACGCTATAATCCAGTATAAACTTTCAGATCGAAAGTGTTACAGTCAAGAAATAACGCAATTAATGAATACGCAGCAAATGAATAACTATATGTCCCTCCCTGACAGAGCTATGTTAAATGTCCGAGAATTTTAGCAAGACGCCAAATCTGGGAGGCCACCAACTTGAGACAAGGAGATTGGGTCAAGGGCGTGTGGGCAGAAGGATAGGGGGTGGGTGTCGGGAGGTAGAGGTTGTGGGAGAGGAAAGAGACGATGTAGAAATGGAGGAAGAGGGTACGAAGGCAGTGGAAGTGATGCAGGGTGGGGAGAAAAGTGTATGGAGGCGATGGGAGAGGAGGGAGGTTTATGGAGAGGGCGTGGAGGCGAAGTGAAAAGGACAGAGATGAAAGAGGTAGCAGTGAGGAAGAGTGGTGGAGGCGGGAGGTGTGTTATCCTATACCTCCAAGGGAATTAGGCAGGGTGCCGAGTGGTCTTAGGAGCCATGAGAGAGAGAGAGAGAGAGAGAGAGAGAGAGAGAGAGAGAGAGAGAGAGAGAGAGAGAGAGAGAGAGAGAGAGAGAGAGAGAGACAGAGAGAGAGAGAGAGAGTATTTACCATTGTCTCAGCAAGCCTTTGACAATAGGATTATCAGGCAAGGCATCTACGTTCTCTAGCAAAATTACAAAAACAGCAGTATGCATCACACTGCATTCTGGATTTGTCAACCAACTACTTTTTAATATCATTTTGTATAGTAAATATTTGACCTAGTATTTTTCTTTTTTTTTCTTTAATAACCTATCTTTAAATTTTAAAGCAATCTGGCATTATGTTTCTTAACAACTTACCATTTACATTTTTTAACCTAGTAATAACATTTTTATATATTTTTAACCTAAAATTGCTTTTTAACAACCTCGCATTTAAATTTTTAACAACCTAGCATTTAAATGTTTAACAATCCCAACATTTTAAAAACTTACCATTTTGCTTGCTAACAAGCTATATACCTGCAAGAGGTAGCAAGGCACAGTAACATATCATGCCCTTGATGACTGTGTCAATAAACGTTATCATCAGCTTTATGTAACAGTGCACGAATGTAAAGGAGTCGGAGAATCACCAAAATAATCTGAAACTCACACGTGTAACTTCATTACTTATGTCTTGCAGGAGTTTTGCAAGTCATGACAATCTTTGTACACATCCTCGTACAGGCGTTACTATGCTTACCATTCAGCTCCATAAAAAATAATTTAACGAGCCGTCACCCCAATATGTAAGGAATAAGGAACTTAAAGAAATCACAGTAACGTAGTAACGTGATATATTTCAATGACTAGTGGTAGAGTATGCGGCTTGGCAATGCCGGGGTCGTAGGTTCGCCCCCTCCCCCCCCCCCCCGCCCATAGCCCTAATGGATTTTCTCATAAGGAGCTTCCTACTTCGTACAGTCCAAAATCATGTGCGAAACTTCTCTTTGACGGGTAGTAAGTAAAACGTCCGAAACTCTATGCGTGTTAGTGGCTTTGCAAGAATGTAAGAACACCAGTGTTATGTACTTTCACAAACCTTATGTGCCTTCTTATATATAAATAAATAAATATATAAATAAATATATAAATACATAAATAAATATAACGAGCCCCACGGGCGATCAAGTAAATGAATGGATGATCCCGCGGACAGCCTCGCCTACAGCTATAGGCCTAAGCGGCTTACCCGACCCCAACAACGGCATATAGGCGGGTGATGCAATCACGCGCACACACAGCTTACAGCAAAACAAAAGGTTCACATGTGAACTGAATATAACTAACTTACATTTATTAGAGTGTTGACATATCTAAGTTAGTTATAAACGATGACTATTATCATGTTGTGTAGACAAATATAACTATACGCTCACGTTTTCAATCTCATTAAAACAAAGGCCGCTTCACACTCATCCCAGAGACATCCAAGAAATGTAATATCAGCAAAGGGGCAACATATTCAACTGAACATCAGGCAACATATTCAACTGATCATCAGGCAACATATTCAACTGAACATCAGGCAACATTTTCAACTGAACATCAGGCAGCATATTCAACTGAACATCAGGCAACATTTTCAACTGAACATCAGGCAACATTTTCAACTGAACATCAGGCAACATTTTCAACTGAACATCAGGCAACATTTTCAACTGAACATCAGGCAACATTTTTAATTAAACGGATGGCACTGACTACCAACTGATGTGTGAGAGGAATTACTAAAGCAAGACGTGTACAGTACTAAAGCAAGACGTGTACAGTACTAAAGCAAGACGTGTACAGTACTAAAGAAGACGTGTACGCCAACACAGTACTAAAGTAAGGCCTACACAGTACTAAAGTAAGGCCTACACAGTACTAAAGTAAGGCCTACACAGTACTAAAGTAAGGCCTACACAGTACTAAAGTAAGGCCTACACAGTACTAAAGTAAGGCCTAAACAGTACTAAAGTAAGGCCTACACAGTACTAAAGTAAGGCCTACACAGTACTAAAGTAAGGCCTACACAGTACTAAAGCAAGACCTGTACAGTGCTACTCAATACATTTCGCTAAATAATGAAGAGTGTTCTTGCTCTTAATATGACTCCTATTAACACTCAATGATGTTTATTGGATTTTTCCAGTTTCTTAGAGAAAACAAAACAGAATAAACATTACTAATTTCAGAGCCGAAAATGGTTTTATGAACTCAGAACTATATTTCAAAATCCATCTGCTTGAAGATTTATTAAAAAATCTAAACTTAAAGAAAATCAAAATACTATACTGTATTTGACAAAGGCAAAAACCCCAAATGCACTCAACACTTGATACTACAATGCCAACAATCACCAACTACACTGTAAATGGTCATAAGTAAACAATACTCTTATAACACTTCACTAAAGTGTTATAAGTGTTATTAATTTTTTTCATTTAATACTCTTATAGCTACACTAAATACAGTTGTAACAACACACTTGCTTCTTAGGCATCAATGCAAAAGAAAACTCATTAACGAAAAATTCTATCATCTGTGCAGTTTGAGGCAGGCACACGTCTTTAGCTCGTAACACTGCACTCTAGGAGACTGGTAGTGAAGCCTCAAGCATCACGACACACTAATAGTCATCAACATGACCATCTGATGTTAATGGCTACGATAGCAACCCTAGCTGTAATTTCACCCTAATTACAGCTAGGGTTGTAAGCTTATGATTCCCTTACCTTTTAATAAATATAACTTTTACAAAAACCAAAAACGTAATTCTATGTTATGTCAAATATGGCTTTTCAGTAAGAAAGAAATTATTAAACAAAATATATATCGAGCTTCTTTCACTTTAGTCTCCCAATTTTCGCCTCAAGCAGATACAGTATTTGATTTACACTTTGGCGCCGGGGTCAACGCCCTGAGGGTGGGTGTCGAAGACAAGTATCTTCGGTAGCTCACATCACCTGCTTTCTACTGGCTATATATATTTTTTTCAGGTAAAAACTCATCAATACGAAAACGAAAATAAACGCTTTCGGATGAAGGCATGCATACGAACACATACTATGACAACCAATAGTTATAAAACAGGTATAATACATTTCTTATTTCCGTGCGCATGGATTTTTTTTAAGATTGTTTTTTGTAATACATAATGTACAATCGGGATTCGATATAACACGTTATGTAACCTCTCTCCAGAGCACAGCTAGTACTTTATTACAGGCAGGTGGCCAGGATGTAACGAAAGAGCAGAGCCTTGTTCTGTGTTTTACTGCGAATGTAAAATAATGGAGGACTGTGGCACGTGTGAAGTAGGATGACACAAGCGAAAACATTAGTTGACTATAAATAAGTGGGCCGAGTGACCCAGGTATTGGCCCGACACCAAAGTTCCTCCTGCGAGCCTCAGCACTCTGGCTTACCCAACACTCGTACCTCTTCATGCCTGTGCCTCTTCCTTGGCGGCACGCACTCGCTCTCTCCTGCTCATAACCTCAAATATTTGCCCCCCCCCCCGGATGGTTACTGAGTCTGGCTTATTTAAATAATTGTAAAGTCATTCACCAGTCATTATGGAATGTTCCGTCAAACGGATATTCATTAGCTCTATACAATAACAAATAACGATATAACAAAACGTCTAAAATAATCTAATCGGTCCATCATAAATATTTTCTAATTTGTATTTTGCCATGTTACACAGCTATGATCTGTTGTCCTTGCAAACGCACAATAACATAGTAACGATAAAGACAAACTTTAAGCAGCTTTGAAAATGTTATCACAACACAATGGGTTATTTTACCTGTTTTGACGAGTTTGAAGGTGACAGAGTTTTGTGCTTTGAGTGTTTCGTTCGCAGATGGGTGTGTGAGGTCACGGAAGCTGATTTCGCTTGCCATGACGCTCTTCTGGAGGCCACGAAGCCCCGCCTGACTCTTCACGTTAGCCCCAGCTCCTCGACCTGCTGCTGTCGCCCCACCGGCAGCACTAGGACCAGAACCGGGGAAAAGCGACTGGTCAGAAGCCCTCTGGCTCCCCGAACTGTGGCGGCTACTGCCGCTAGGGTGCCTCTGAGCTGGGGGTCGCCGTGAACTCTGGGGCAGGTACTCCTGCTGAGTTTTCACACTCTCACCAACTGACACCTGCTGCGATTTCGCACTCTCAGCAACAGGCGTCTGTTGTGGTTTTACACTCTCAGCGACGAGTTGCTGAGACTTTGCTATATCAGCAATAGACTGAGGCCTCTGTACGCCACCACTGCTTAGGTACGACCTAAAACTTTCACTTTTAACAATATGGGACCTGAAGCTTTGGCTTCCACTAGTATTTCCACTGTCACGAGAATCCTGCGAATTGTCCCTGCTTCTATGATCTTTAACTCTTAAGCTATTAAATTTCTGGTTAATGGCTGTAGCGATTTCCTGGCTACCGCCGTCAACGTTAAGGTCGTCCCGAGCCTTGAAACTGTTGCTTCGGGTCACCGAGGACTCTCGCGGGGGTCCCGTAGGACTCCCGGCCCACGAGGAGCGGTTGGCCACGTACTTTACTCCAGAGGACGGCGGACTCAGCAGAACTTTGGCCTTAGCACCAGTGGAGGATACAGAAGACGTTTCAGTTGAGGATGATGGTTGCCTCTGCTTAGGCAAGATGTCTGCGTGTTGGTGAGGCCGATGTTGTGCTCTAGGCGGTTGCTTCAGTGAACTACTGTGGCTGCTACTGCTACTACTAGGAACACTGCTCGGTAGCTGAGGACTAAGTGGAGAGGGTTGGCTACTAGTGGACGCTTTGGACGGTGTCTTTTGAGAAGTAGTTTTCTGTAGTTTCAGTTGTTGTTGCTGTTGTTGTTGTTGCAGTTTTTGTTGTGGTGGTGTTGGCTTTTGAGGATTAGGGAGCAGCTGATTCAAGGGAGGTTGAAGTTGACTGGGAAGTTGTTGGTTAGGTTGGGAAGGAGGCAAAACTTGCACAGTGTGCCTCTTATGGCTCTGTTGGGCCGACGACGACGATGTCTCACGTTTACTTCCTTTCGCACTATTCAGATCTAACAAGTCGTCCAGGGGGAAAATCACATACATTCTCTCCCTCTGCTAGCCATGATCGCGCGCTAGCAAAGGGGACACGACCGGTACCCGTAGCCAAAGCACACTGAGGAAGACGAGAGGCATTCACCGCCGGGCTGCCTCCCCGGGCCTGCGCGCCAAAAGCGGGGACAGGTAAGCTCACCCACTCTCTTGTTGTCTTACCGCTATCCCACAGCTTCTCAGCTCCTGCTTCGACTCTCAGCATCATATTCACGCTCCACATGACCCGCCAGTCAACTACAATAACACACGAATAAACAAAGGAGAGTGAGAGATATAAAGGTGAGGCCAGGAGAGGCGGTTTTATTTCTGGTAGTGCGCGTATAGCAAGTTGGCAGTATGGGTGGGAGTCTCCGGGCCGGGCCGCACACCCCCTCCCTCCCACCTCTAGTGTTTCACCTACCGCTGCCGGGAGAGCACTGCACGCCGCTCCCTCCACAAACACTCTTTCACCTCGATTTTCCTGACTATTTCCTCTCTAGAGCTCTCGCTCTGACGCACATCTAATCACTTACATATTACTATATTTTCTTGAGATGCTGTAAATGATTATGCTCCAGAAAAGCGTGAAAACATTCATGTAATTTGTCTAGAGGTATAAGCTGGCCATTCAGGGATAGAGAGAAGCCTAGTAATAAACCCCAAGATGAAGTTACGGATAACAGTTTCACAATGAAACTTTCAAAAACTATAATTATGGTGCGAAATTTAACACAAACTAAACGTGAAGTTGTTTTACATATGAAATTGTTTTTTATATTAACTGAAGTTTTAATTTTCCTAAGTAAATCCCCAGCACGTAATAAGACATCATAATGGAATGGGAGAGTGCGAAACCTCGCATATAAGTGTTAAGAGATGCATGGTAAGGTATAGTAATCATGAGAGCAAAGCGCTAAGCCTTTACAGCACCTGCAAGTGATGCATGGTGTAAGTTGAACCTCTCCTGGTGGGTGCGTCCGTCTGGCAAGTCAAACGTGTGTATGTAGTAAATATTCCATTTTACATTCTCTGCCGAGCTAAGTCATCTTCAGGCGTCTTGGTATTGAGAGTTCCTCTCACTGATATGAAAGTTGTCTAGGAACCTAGGTCCTCTGCTTTTTGAATAAATAATGAATTCGAAGTACATATTTGACATAACGATTTTACTAACAACAATGTAAACCCGTTTCGCGCGTAAAAGTTTTCAGTATCATGTAGCTATGTGGGTTCACTTTGAGTCTGAACCCGTCCTCAACAATCCAATTACATCCAGATTTAAATTTTGAATAACGTTCCACACCTACAATTCCATGTTGACTGGTACTGAACGAAAACGGTTTTTCTAGATAACACAACGACGAAACCAACTTCGTTAGCTTTCCTCATAGATGACAACAGATATACACCTACGAAAGTTGACAGTTAACGAAACTCACACCCCTAAGCTTTAAGTATGTAAGAACCAGCTTCCCTTCAAATTAACCAAGTATTTGTATCACTAAGTAATTTGTTTCCGATGACCGAAGTGACTGAGAGGTTAATGTTTCAAAAATAAATAATAATTGACGATCCTTAGATAATACCAAAATACTTTTCACTGGCACAAAATCATATATATATATATATATATATATATATATATATATATATATATATATATATATATATATATATATATATATATATATATATATATATATATATATATATATATATATATATATATATATATATATATATATAATCAGGTCAATTATCTGAACATCTTTTTAAACCACATGAAAGGATGAGGATGAGCTGTGTTTCATTAATGTTTGTACATGAATTATTTAGCTCTTTCAAACAACATTAACCTATTTTTCTATGAATGAAAATGTGGACGTTGCTTTTATATTTATTTCAAGTGATTGTAGCAGTAGTAGCAATTATGGTGGTGGTGGTAGTAATAGTGGTGGTAGTGGTAATAGTAGTAGTGGTAAAAGCAGTAGTAGTAGTGTTAGTAGTCACATAGGACTGTGGCACAGGACCACTTAGCAGATGTAAACAAAGCAAAAGACAGGAACATTGTGCGCTTGAGATCATATCTCTGTGTGTGTGTGTGGCGTGGGATGGGGGGGGGGGCTGACAATATTGTTACAGGAAAACGATCAAAGACCAAAGCCGTTTATCAACATAAGATTTAATAAAACAAGAAATAAAAATACCATGATAATTAAAAACAGGCTAATCGGTAATTCAAAACTTAATTACTAATCTTCTCACGTTATGATTTAAAATAACTTAATATCATAAAGTATTCAACGAAAATGATTGTTATATGGAAATGACTCTTGGTTGATGTTTCAAATTAGTCACGTTAGACTTTAAGAACACAAGAGCATAAATAATAGGGGAAACAGCAGAAGTCCTATTGGCCAACATGAGGCCGCTTCTATTTATATCACACAAACTCATATACTCTTGGAAAAACATACTCTTGAAAAAAATCAAGTGACCCCCTTCCTTCAAGTTGAGCCCAGTTTAATTAGACGATGTTAATTTACTTTAGGTTACATGAATCTGACTTAGTTTAGTTTAGATTAAGTTAGCATTTCGTTAAATATGATCCCTCTGTTCATCTTGCAGTAAATAAATACCCGTGAGTTAAGTAACTGTAGTGGGATGCATCTTGGGAATGTCAGCAGGTGGTCTTTGAGGACTTGAATAATCCTAGCATCCTGAACCCGACACTGGTGACTAACAACATGAGGGACGCGGGTATACAATTGGACACTAGGAATCAACAAATGGGAGAATACAACGCGTTATATTTGCCACACCGTAAGAAATGCAACTGTTTTCTCAAACCAGAAACCTACGAACCCACCTAACGTATCGAGGCTACTGCATAGAAAACCGCCAACATTACTGTGGTTTACGTTTTTTTAAAACGTCGCATTTTGAACGAAGGTAGTGGAGTACCTCCACCACCTTCTCTTTCAAGTGAGAAGGTGGTGGAGGCCAAACCCGTTAGTTGTTTTATCCATGCATTTATCCAAATTTTATCCTCTGGTTTACCGGCAAGCACCTAGATGTTTGGTGCTGCTTGGTTACGGTGTGCAACTGTAGAGTATCGTGAACATGGGTACCAATGACACGTGTATATCCCACCTCACCCCTTCATCTGACTTTGCACAGTGGAGCGACAACCACATGAGGCCCGGGTCTGCAGCAACAGGTGACCCCACGCGCGCGCGAGCGGACACACACACACACATGTCAGTGGTTTCAAAGCGTTATAGTCAGTAGTTTCAAAGCGTTATATGACAAAGAGTGCTGGGTAGACGGGACACCACGAGCGTAGCTCTCATCCTGTAACTACACTTAGGTAATTACACACTCTTATATAAGACCAATTCTGGAGTATCCAGACTAGAAAGTCTCCCAATGAAAAAAGCTGCCTATGATCCGACAATCCTAAGGCGCATAATAGAAGAGCAAATGTATAGCATAGCAGTAGCAGGAGCCACCCACATTTTCACAGACGGATCGGTGGACACAATATGAAAGTGCTGGCGCTGCTCTTTGCACGGCCAGCATACAGGCATATTGGAGACTGGGAGGACTAGTATCATCAACCCAAACTGAGCTGTTTGCCATACAACAGGCATTCGCATATGTGATTGCACAAAACACTCAAAATGCCATCATACACACAGACTCAAAAGCTGCACTTCAAATACTAGGACAAAAACAGTGGAAAGATAACGTGGAGATAATTACCACCATTTTGTATCTTGGAGCAGTCGCTAAAGGCAAAGGACTCAACATAACCTTGAACTGGATCCCATCCCATATTGGAATCCCATTAAATGAGAAAGCTGATGAAATTGCTAAACTGGCAACTCGTCATCCAGTGATAGATAAAACAATTCAACCCAGCCTAGAGAACATTAAAAACATCATCACCAAAAAACTCTCACACCTCAACAAAGCCTACCTACACCAGAGAATAGCTGAAGGCTCGCCCTCTGCAACATGGTATCTTCAGGCAACTAAATTAGAAAGATTAAATATCCCAAAAGGAATCCACAGGGAAATAGCAGTTAGGTTATATAGACTACGTCTAGGTTACAGATGCAACTGGGAGATTGGTGAACCCCGACAGAGAGAGTGCATCTTCTGCCAAACTGTCACAGAAAAGTCATTACTTCACTATCTTCTAGAATGTGAAGCAACCAACGACCTTAGAAGAGCTTTAAGAGTTCCTGAATCTTGCTGTGGCCACCCTGAAGCCATCAACAGAGCCACTCCCCTGGTCAACAAAGGTGTCCAGCAGCTGGACGCCCTCATAAAGACTGTGAAGCAGTATCCTCCCCCGCGATAACAGCTCGATGATTAAATGCAATGTCAGAATAATGAAAAGAATTACGGAGGAAAAAAAAAATTGTACCACTTACGGGCTATTCATGCCCGTGCCACCTCTTGGGTGGCTTAATCCTTATCAATCAGGAGTAACCACCATTTGGTCACCATTTGGTCCGGGAGACATCTCCCGTCACGCAGGGTGCCGTCGCACCTCCACAGATCTCCAGTATCATCTCTCGATACTGTTAATGGCTCATAAGGGCCACCACTTACGGGCTATTCATGCCCGTGCCACCTCTTGGGTGGCTTAATCTTTATCATCATCATCGTATCCAGATCCAGCCTGGAGTTCATACCTAGTTAAACGCAAGACAACGTTAGAGAAGATTCCGAGGAATGTCACCAGACTAGTCCCGGAACTGAGAGGTATGAGCTACGAGGAAAGGCAAAGGGAGCTGAACCTCACATCTCTGGAAAACAGAAGAGTAAGGGGAGACATGATAACCACCTTCAAAATTCTCATTGGAATTGATACGGTGAACAAAGACAAACTCTTTAGCACGGGTGGAATACGAACAAGGGGACACGTGTCAGAGTAGTTAACAAATGGAATGCATTAAGTAGTGATGTGGTGGAGGCTGACTCCATACAGTTTCAAATGTAGATTTGATAAGAGCCCAATAGGCTCAGGAATCTGTACACCAGTTGATTGAAAGTTGAGAGGCGGGACCAAAGAGCCAGAGCTCAACCCTCGCAAACATAGCTAGGTGAGTACACACACACACCGCTATAACAGAGTGGTAGACGGTTGGAACAAGCCAAGTGAGAAGGTGGTGGAGGCCAAACCCGTTAGTAGTTTCAAAGTGTTATACGACAAAGAGTACTGGGAAGACGAGTCACCACCAGCGTAGCTCTCATCCTCTAACTACACTTAGTTAAACAAATTACACACACACACACACACACCACACACACACACAAAGCACAGTAGCGACGGTGGGAGACACACGCGATTAGCGAGGTCCGCGGAAATTCGTCAATTTCACGGGACATTGAAGAATTATTGAGGCTAGATCATAGTATTTGGCCTCTCGCAGTGTGTAGCTAGCAGGGTGCTACATAGCATAGTCATATCGCTAGCGATTGTGCGAAGAAATCAAAAGTGGAGCTAGTGGATCACTGGAGCATAGTGTGGAGGACAGCGTAAGGCGACCTGACCTGACCGGCAGCTGGGTCGACCCACCGTGGCTGTGGAACTGGTGATTGTGTTTGTTGGGTGGTGATTGTGATCAGTGATACAGTAAATTAGTGAACCACAACACAACGATACAGTGACTGACTCCAGAGTTTTGTGTAGATAGAAGAACACCTTAGTGAATCACCTAGTGGAAGCCGACGACGGAGCATCATCATCGACCATATGTCATCACTCATCTAGTTGTGTGAACGGGAAACAATCTGGTAGGTACCCGCCTTTCTGGTCAATTAATCAGGTGTACAGTGTGAGGTAATATAGTATCAAATTCTTGTTCAGGATATTATATTTCATTAAAATCTCAGCGTGGCTCATTGGGTAGAAGTTACCGCTTACGAGAACTACGGACACACTCACGCACGCACGCGCACACGCACCCCACACCCCACACACACGCGCCCCTGATTAACACATTTCGTGGAAAAAGGATAAAAAACCTCCCATAATCCTCCCTCACTCTACCTGCCGTAAGCTGACCTTACCTCACCTCTCAACCCCATCCCAAGGAACACACGCTCTCTCTCTCTCTCTCTCTCTCTCTCTCTCTCTCTCTCTCTCTCTCTCTCTCTCTCTCTCTCTCTGCTCTCTCTCGCTTGCTCTCTCTCGCTTGCTCTCTCTCTCTCTTGTTTGCTCTCTCTGGGTCTCTCCTGTTCTCTCTTTGCTCTCTTGCTCTCTCTCTCCCTTGCTCTCTCTCTCTCTCTTGTTCGCTCTCTCTGGGTCTCTCCTGTTCTCTCTTTTGCTCTCTTGATCTCTCTCTCCCTTGCTCTCTCTCTCTCTCCCTTGCTACCTCTCTTGACAAGGGGCAAAATGGCAGGAGGCCGAAGCAGGGTTATGGGAAGCAGCCAGGGCGAACAAACGCAAGAATTGCTACACCAAGCACTGGAGGAATTTAGGAGGGAGATGAATGAAATGAGGATTACAATTAACAACCTGCAAAGTGAGCTGACATCAGCAAGGGAGGAGATCAAATCTCTCACAGAGAAAAATAAAGAGACCGAGCATCAGATTATCATCCAAAGGGAAGGTGGGAATGTTACATTGGAAGGAAATGCCTCTGTACCTGACACATTTGCGGACATATTGAAAAAGAGCTCAGAAGCAATGGCCACAGTGAGGGAGGTAGCCATGCAAGCTGCTACCTCACAGGAAGCAGCAAGGTGCACCACTCAACTGCTGGAGAGAAAGAGATCAGTGGTAGTTGTAGGCATCAAAGAACAGGAAGGATCCAACAGGCAAGAATGGAATGGCAAGGATAGAGAGGCAGTACATGGGCTACTGAAGGGTTACAGATGGAAGAGGCTGCACACAACATTGAGAAGGTTTTCAGGTTGGGCTGGTACAACAGGGACAGAAACCGACTTATAAAGGTGGTGTTTGCAAACGAAACCACAAAGGAGGATATTCTAGAAAAGAAGAGTCGTCTCCAACATGTGGAGGGATACAAACAAGTATTCCTGCAGAGGGACAGGACGAAGGAGGAGAGAGCCAGGGCAGCAGAGGCAAGGAGGAAGCGCAGGGAGAGAGGAGCAAACCAGGAAATCACAGCCCCCAACACAGCAGTCCCAGAGACAAGAGGGGAACCCAAAACCAGCATCCCAGCAACACCAGAGGGGGGGGCAACACCACCAACCCCCTCTGCATAGAAACCCTTCCTTCTCCTCACCCTACCTGCCCCCACCCAACCCTCCCTCCCCCCCCACCCCATTCTGACCCCGACACCCCATCCCCATTCCCATCATGTCCCCCCTCCCACCTTTCCCCCCCAGTCCCCCTCCCCCTTCATCCCATACCCTCCCTATTCCTCCTCCCCCCTCACCCCGTATCCTCCATGTCCCCCCTATCTCCTTAACCCACACCCTACCCTTCCCCCTTCCCTTAAACCCCCACCCCCCACCCCAAAACCCTCTGCGACCCTGCAAACCACCTCACAGATCCTCTCACCCACGGAACAGCTTCCCACACCAGTAGAATACTCGCCAAGAAAGGGATATGTAAATGAACAGAAGAAAGTGAGCTTCAAGGCGATGTACACTAACATAGATGGGATTACAAATAAAACTAGTGAACTTGGAGAGTGGGCACTAGAAGAAACCCAGACATAATAGCACTCACAGAAACAAAGCTAACGAAAATCATAACAAATGCAGTGTTTCCACAGGGCTACTATGTAGTGAGGAAAGAGAGAGAAGGGAGAGGAGGAGGTGGTGTGGCTTTGCTACTAAGAGAGGTTGGAGTTTCGAAGAGATGGTAATTCAGAACTGTGAAGGTTTCAGGGACTACATATCAGGCACCATTGCAACTGGAGGACAGAAATTATAATAGTAGTCATATATAACCCCCCACCGAATGACAGAAGACCCAGACAGGAATATGATAGAAACAACATGGCCACCATCAATAATAGAGAGAGCAGCTTCTGTGCTAGCAGGAACGGATCCAGACTTCTAATCATGGGAGACTTCAACCATGGGAAGATAGATGGGGGAACAGAGACCCACACGGAGGCC
>WNGS01167840.1:20674487-20688062 GCA_020271785.1 Procambarus virginalis | reverse complement strand
CAATTTTAACTCCATAGGCACACATAAACATTGCAACTAGGCAGCACATGGGACGCTGGCAACCCTTAGAACAATAATTTAAAACCTAAATTATGACTCTTGCAAGGCATCTACACAGCCTATGTTAGGCCGATACTGAAATAGGCAGCACCTGCCTGGCATCCTCACCTTGTGAAGCATAAAACAAAAATGGAAAACTTTTTGTGTTTACAAAAATATATATTACAGGTATTAGGGTTAAGCTACGACGACAGATTAAATTAAATAAACTTCGGAGCCTCAAAGGAGAGAAGAAACAGAGATGATATGATCACTACACAGTAGATATTTTGTTTTTTGTTTATTTTCTATTGCAGACGGTTGCCATTCATTTACAACGTTAACCAACAGATATGCATTTCTTTCCGATCTCCATGACCAGGGTTAGAGATCTGTTAAGACATCGTATAAGGTAATGATCACTCAACTACAGGTGCGTTAGTACTTTTGCAAGCTAACCAACATATATACATTTTCGTCGTCTTACATAAACAGGGTTAGATATCTGTTCTCCAACATATTGTGAGGTGGGTTGTTGACACTCAACTACAGGTGATTGACGTGATTTTACAATGCAAACCAGCATTCATCATAGTAGACCTCATATCATACACTTCACGTCAGTAAGTCCATCCTCCTGATAAGATAGCACTTGTATCTATGTGACGCATCGTACATATACTGACGTATTGGACAATTAGAAAGTAGAATTTGGTACTACTGCATTTGTACAAACCGAAAATGCTTTGCACTTGTGTTGCTAATAAAACGTAACCTAACTTAACCATCTCAGTTCTAAAACACGCTATCTGAGGCCTAACATTGCACATATACTGCTACACTAGGCCTAGGAATATTTATGTTTGAATTTTAGTTTTTTTGGGACTCAATAGAAGTGAATACTACCAAACTCTACTATCTAATTGTCCATTACGGCAATACACACGATGTACACATCATACTAGAAGTACTATCTAAACAGGAGGATGGTTAGGTCATGATGTGTGGTGTACGTATCCATATACTAGACAGCATATACTACACTTCGTCATCATACTCAACTACACTACGCATAATGCATTATGATGACATCATACTATGCGTCACGTTATCATACTAACTTTACATCATCATATTGCACTGCAAATCATCATACTGCCCTACACCTAATCATACTGCACTACACGTTTTCATGCTGGACCACGTCTTCATACTACACCACACGTCATCATACTATACCACACGTCATCATACTACAAAACACGTCATCATACTAACCTCACAACATCATCATACTACACCGCAATTACATACTACACCATCATATCATACTACACTCACTCATCATCATACTACACACATATTATCATGCTACACAAGTCATCATATTACACCACACATCATCATACTAACACAACCCGACATCATACTACCACACACAACATCATACTAAACCCCACATCATCATACTACACCACATAGCATCGTACACCACACATCATACTACACCACAATCATCCTACACCACACATCATCATACTATACAACAATCATCATACTACACACACACGACATCATACACACCACACCACATCATACTACACCACACACCTCATACTACACCACACATCATCATACACACCACACAACATCATACTACCCCCACACATCATTGTACTACATCACACACACTTCACAACACACATCATACTACACACACACATCATACTACACCACACATCATACTACACCACACATCACACTACACACACATCATACTACACCACACATCATACTACACCACACCTACTATACCACACATCATACTACATCACACTATCATGCTACACCATATCATACTACACCACACATACTATACCACATATCATACTACACCACACTATCATGCTACACCACACATCATATCATACTACACCACACATATACTACACCACACATCATACTACACCACACATACTATACCACACATCATACTACACCCACACTATCACACTACACCCACACATCTACTACACCACACTATCATGCTACACCACACTATCATGCTACACCACACATCATACTACACAACACATCATACTACACCACACATACTATACCACATATCATACACCACACATCATACTACACCACACATACTATACTACATATCATACTACACCACACATCATACTACACCACACTATCTGCTACACCACACATCCTACTACACCACACATCATACTACACCACACTATCATGCTACACCACACATCTATACACCACACATACTACACCACATCATCATACTACACCACGCATCATGATACTACATACACGACGACATCATACTACACCACACATACTACTACTACACAACACATCCTACTACACTATACACCTTCCCACATCATTCCACACTCCCCCATCACATATTTTCCTCCCCTGCCCCTCAATCCCCCCCCCCCATTATCCCAGGATCGGCCCCAGTCAACAAGGACGAGCCGGAAAGCAAAGAATCCATTCGCTATTCTGAAACTGAAGCGTTTGTCCTCTAAATATTGCCTGGGAACGCAATTCAGGCTTCCGTTTTGCTTTATTGCCAAACATAAATGCCCCAAAAATGTAAAATTGTTGGTGATAAATGCTGTGCATTGTGGCTGAACACACACAATGGGCTATTTGGGGTTATTTTCATAACACAATAACCTTGCTTCAATAATGTTATATAGTAATAGAATGCTGTGTAGTGTGGCTGAACACACACAATTAGTTGTATTGGGGTTACGGTGACAATAAGCTTGCTTCAATAATCTTAATATATCAATAGCCTAATATGATACCAATCGAAAAAGCTTACATTTCAGATTGCCCTCTTATGGGCCAATAGGCCTTCTGTAGTTACCGTCATTTTTAGATTATATTACACAATAATAAAACATTTTACTTATAACTTAGGTAACTGAAGACCAAAAAACGCTTACCATGATTGCAGATTTAAACCCATCTAGTCTGATCTGATAGCGAAAACTGCCAAAGTTGCACAAGACATCCTACATGGTTTGAACAGAACATAACTTTACACTACACACAGAAATCACAATAGCGTGATGCATCAAATGAATCCTCGTCACGGCCCTTGTGGATTTGTTCATAACTTTACATATTCGTTAAACGGTCCTGCTCATCAAAAAACTATTACGAGTTAGCATATAACTGCATAACAAGTTCCCTTAAGCTAATCGTGAGAAGGAACAAACCCCTAACCCATCAGAAATAATTCATTCATTCATACATTATCACGACCCCACTTCCCATGTTCATGGGGCGGGGAGGCATCAACACGAAGATAAAAGATGAATAATATAGTGAATAAATCTCATATTTATTAAAAATATGTATTTTTCCTTCATTATATCACAATGTATAACACCAGATATTAAATATTATCCTTCGCTCATTCATTACATAATTCACAATGTATAACACAAGATACTGAAGAGTATCCTTCGTTCATTCATTACATAATTTACAATGTATAACGCCAGATATTAAATATCATCCTTCGTTCATTCACTACATAATTCATAATGTATAACATGAAGGACAAACCAAATATCCCTCGGTTATTCATGATATCATTCGCCATGCATAACACCAAGGATAGACCAGCAACACCACCCTATACCACTTCATAACTCCAGGAACTATAACATCACTTCATCCTCTCACTTATAGAGATCATGATCAAGTATATAACTCTTAAGTACTTAAGTGTTGGGGCAGAACTATTCATTTACTCAAATCACTAACATGGGCCACTCACTGACACTCATGGGTCAATCTACCTATATAGAATGTATTACAATCTTCACAGGGTACTTTGTAAATGACAGTTATCACTACGAGTGCTGTTTATAACTAATAATTTTCTAAAAGCATTTTATAATTAAAAATCACATGTACATCAACAAGTTTTGAAGAGCTCTTAGATACTTGAGAGGAAAAAATAGATTGTTTAACATTATATGTCGAGAAATAATGAACATATGACACATTGTCAGTAGATTTTTTGTAAACACTAAACTTGAAAAAATCTTTCCTGTGAATTAGGATATCTACAAATGCCAGACATTTGTCAATTTAAGTCTCTATAGTAAATTTTATAGAGGCGACTTGATCATTAACTTTTGCTAAAACTTCACCTAAATTTTTCCTCCATGTATCTAAAGCTTTTCGAATTGTGAGTCCTAAGGTCTTAGATAAGGAGTTGGAAAATATTGATTTTATTAGGTTTCAAGTTTTGCTATACAGTAAGTTTCTTGCAAACTTCTCATAACAAAGTTTACTGTACATATTATAATAAAATCAGCATTGTGACATTCTTTGCATTAACTCTATTGTGACATTCTCTTCATTAACTCTATTGTGACATTCTCTTCATTAACTCTATTGTGACATTCTCTTCATTAACTCTATTGTGACAATCTCTGCATTAACTCTATTGTGACAATCTCTGCATTAACTGTATTGTGACATCTCTGCATTAACTGTATTGTGACATTCTTTGCATTAACTCTATTGTGACATTCTCTTCATTAACTGTATTGTGACATTCTCTGCATTAATTGTATTGTGACATTCTCTGCATTAACTGTATTGTGACATTCTCTGCATTAACTGTATTATGACAATCTCTGCATTAACTGTATTGTGACATTCTCTGCATTAACTGTATTGTGGCAATCTCTGCATTAACTGTATTGTGACAATCTCTGCATTAACTGTATTGTGACAATCTCTGCATTAACTGTATTGTGACAATCTCTGCATTAACTGTATTGTGACAATCTCTGCATTAACTGTATTGTGACATTCTCTGCATTAACTGTATTGTGACAATCTCTGCATTAACTGTATTGTGACAATCTCTGCATTAACTGTATTGTGACAATCTCTGCATTAACTGTATTGTGACAATCTCTGCATTAACTGTATTGTGACAATCTCTGCATTAACTGTATTGTGACATTCTCTGCATTAACTGTATTGTGACAATCTCTGCATTAACTGTATTGTGACATTCTCTGCATTAACTGTATTGTGACATTCTCTTCATTAACTATATTGTGACATTCTTTGCATTAACTCTATTGTGACATTCTCTTCATTAACTTTATTGTGACATTCTCTTCATTAACTTTATTGTGACATTCTCTTCATTAACTCTATTGTGACATTCTCTTCATTAACTCTATTGTGACATTCTCTTCATTAACTCTATTGTGACATTCTCTTCATTAACTCTATTGTGACATTCTCTGCATTAACTCTATTGTGACATTCTCTGCATTAACTCTATTGTGACATTCTCTTCATTAACTCTATTGTGACATTCTCTTCATTAACTCTATTGTGACAATCTCTGCATTAACTCTATTGTGACATTCTCTGCATTAACTGTATTGTGACAATCTCTGCATTAACTGTATTGTGACATTCTCTGCATTAACTGTATTGTGACAATCTCTGCATTCACTCTACTGTCTTTTAATTTACATAAGATAACAATCCTTCACTCCGACTTGCTACTTACTACTAAGCTTTGAGTTATTAAAAGAATTACGATATCAATAATCACTTAAGAACATTATCACCCAAGTACGTACCTGAATAAACCCATTTTATTATTAATAATATGATTATAATTATTATTTAACTTCTTGCTTGTACATGTGTCTAGGTGCTGTATAGTCATACTGTCTCAGCGCCTCCTTATAATTACCTTGGTATGTCTGCCCCGCGTCTCAAGGTGCTCACCTTGTCACCCTTTAATTTATCTACGCATTACTTTCTTAGAATATCATTCCCTTCACATTCTGGATCTAAACAAAATGGATTTATTACCGATTATCAATATTTATATGATCAACATCTGACGGCCAATGGTTTTTCTAATACAGATTTGTTGTTTAACGAGCGAATCATATATAGACCTAGTATATTCTTGTTATTAACTCTATTGTTCACTTGTACAACAGTGTATTTAAATATTTATTGTACAGATCTGAAATAAGAAAAAAAAAACGATCCGATAAGTATATGATAAAGTTCTTCATACCTTGAAAGACGTGTACGGCGGCCACCTCCCGTCAACGACCGCCTTCCTACCACCGCATCACACACAAGCACGCGCTCCTTAAACTCGCTCACCTCCAAGAGTGTCCTGCCACCTTAGAGCTATATAAACACCGTCCAACACCAAGGAACACCAAGGAACACCAAGGAACACCGCCACTCACAAAGGAACACGGCCGACACTGACGCCAGCTCCGCCCACACGCCAAAGGGCTCGACTTTGCCCATTCGAGTATTACAAAAGTAAAAATCGCACCAACAATTGCATAACCATAAATTAGATGTTTATTCGCGCGCTTTATCGTCAGCTGTTGCAATATTATGAGTAATTAATCTGTACGGATGTTATGACACGATATTTCGATTGTTTTCGTGTTTGAAATAATATACGATACTTGACCTCAACATATCAAATATGAAGGACAATAGATTAAGTAATTATTCCTCCAAAATTAATATTTTATTAAGTGAAGGAAACGAGATTTGACCAGCGTATTAAATAATTTTAACTATATTATTTGTATATATATCAGGCAGTAACATTCTTCAGTTTAAATTGATTGATTAGTAATATTAGCGTCATTTTGAGGATCTACCACTCTATGACGTCCAAAGCCACTCTACTAATTAGATAAATGTGTTTTAAGATGGGAAAATAACTTTGGTAAGAAGAGTTAGAATTGATGACGCGAATTGTTACGCATAAATTCTGGCAATTGTGAACGCAAGTCTTATTTTCCGTATGACAACAAAAGAGAACCAAATTATTTAACTAGGCTCTCTGGTAGCTTGTATTTTTTTTCTGTGATACTTATTTTACATTTAAATTATGTTGTTTACTAGAACAAGAATATTGTACTCACTGTTGTCGACTGCTATACAAGATTATAACTGGCTGTTATGTAAGCCAACACACACCTGACGCGGCAGCAGGAGGCCGAGGCAACGCTTAATTCACAGCACTGACCTCGGGTTAGGTCAGTGCTGTGAATTAAAAGAGTTTATGAATAACAATGGCCGTAACTTTTCTTATATTCAAAATTTAATTTTCACATGTAAAAAATGCATAGCCTAATGTAGCTAAATTTAATTCTAGAAAATAAACCACGTTTATATAAACACTAATGAGAATTATCTTTACAACAATATGTAAGCTATCTGAACAATAAATAGGAATACCTTCACAAACTGATAAAGTTTCTCCAATCTTAAGTTGTTTACATTATTAAAAGACCTAAATAAAAATGGTTACAAATAATATTCAGTGCAAAAACTTTACAATATTAAATATATGGTAAAATTCCGTATTCATAGTGTAGACAAGATTTATATATATATATATATGTCGTACCTAGTAGCCAGAACTCACTTTTTGGCCTACTATGCAAGCCCCGATTTGCCTAATAAGCCAAGATTTCCTGAATTAATATATTTTCTCTAATTTTTGTCTTATGAAAAGATAAAGCTACCCATTTCATTATGTATGAGGTCAATTTTTTTTCATTGGAGTTAAAATTAACGTAGGTATATGACCGAACCTAACCAACCCTACCTAACCTAACCTAACCTATCTTTATAGGTTAGGTTAGGTTAGGTAGCCGAAAAAGTTAGGTTAGGTTTGGTTAGGTAGGTTAGGTAGTCGAAAAACAATTAATTCATGAAAACTTGGCCTATTAGGCAAATCGGGCCTTGCATAGTAGGCTGACAAGTGCGTTCTGGCTACTAGGTACGACATATATATATATATATATATATATATATATATATATATATATATATATATATAATATATATATATATTAGATATACATATATATATATATATATATATATATATATATATATATATATAATATATATATTATATATAATATTATATATATATATATAATATATCTGGATGACATTACCAATGTCATCCGTACCTGGATGACATTACCAATGGTATAGAGCTAGATACCATTCACCAGCCTTGGAGGAAGGACCTTTTTACCAAAGTCTAGAGAAAGATCCCTTTCACTAACGTCTGTAGTTACATACCTTTTATCAAAATTTAAAATATGCATGATCCCTTTCACCAAGCTCTGGAGCAAGCTCCTTTTCACTTAAGTCTGAAGTTAAGTCCCTTTCACTAAACTTTGGGGCAAGCAAAGTACAGGTATGTCCAAGAAAACTTGGTGGTATTCATTAAATAATGCTACAACTATGCGTGCCGACACAGTAACTCCTTAAAGAAATAGCTACCACTGCTGAAGGGTATTGACCCCAATTCGTATGTT
Source organism: Procambarus virginalis (assembly GCA_020271785.1). Taxonomy (NCBI): domain Eukaryota; kingdom Metazoa; phylum Arthropoda; class Malacostraca; order Decapoda; family Cambaridae; genus Procambarus; species Procambarus virginalis. The sequence goes on along the minus strand of WNGS01167840.1, from coordinate 20,679,606 downwards.
TCATAGCTTCCCATCCAAATAAACAAATAAATGAATTTAATCCTCGTATTTACGCAAATTAAAAGTCAGCTCGTTTGCTTAGCACAGCCCCAATGTTCCAATATTTACATTGTGATAATCCTTTTGATGGATGACGGTTTCAAAATTGTTGTTAAGGATTAAATTTCTACATGCAATGTTTTTTATGTAAATAACTATAAATGGAGAGAAACAGACTAAAAATACTCTGCTGAATAATAATATACAAAGCTTACTAATAATAATGATGCACTTATATTAATACTGAATTATTACTGGTATCACTCACACAGCACCCAGGAGAGAACATTTATTTTGCATAAACATGAGGCTATTAACATACAATGACATTCATGGTTTACAATACAAGAATATATTATTAAATGATTTACAATGACACTTTATAAATCCAGTAACCATAAATGTAGGCTGCCTGACACACGTGGCTAATGACGTTCATAATTTTCTTAACGCATTAATAATAGCTGCAAGGTTGCTGCAAACGCGAGTGTTGACAGAGGATTTCATTATTTATCCAGCCCGTCTTCGTAAGCTTTTTCAACGTCAAGAAAACAGTCAATTTAATTTAAAGTATCCTCTCCTAACCTACCAGAAGACCCAAAACAGAAAACGAGACAGTACGTCAAAACACGCGAGCCGTTACCATTTTCTGGTACGACAATTTTTGGCCTTATGTAACTCATACGATCGAAATGCGACGTTCTTATTTACTATGGGTCATGCAACACCGCTGAGGAACGTTATGCAATAGCGCTGAGGTAGGTCATGCCACAGCGCTGAGTTAGGTTATGCAACTGCGCTGAGGCATGTCATGCCAGAACGCTACGCCCTGACTTTAAGTTTCATACATACATTTATCTCTGAGCTTTGTGTGATCAATAACAGTTAAAGTTTTGTGTTGCTGGCAAGAGACTTGGCAACGCCAACAGAATTTACTCTTGCAGTGGCTTCCCACCGTGAAATGGCCATGGACTTGTTCGCTCGTGACTTTTATATTGTGTTCTAGGCCAGCCGGTGTTCCTGCCACTCTCCTTTCATGAGAATAGCCAGCAAAAAGTCCATAAAGTTTTTTTCAGATGTATATAGATGTGTCAATATATCGGCCTCGCATACGGTGGACAAATCACACGTACATATTTCTTCATTTGTGATGTATTTTATCAGCTAACTGTTTAATTTTTAAAAAATTACAACCTTCTTGAACCTTGAACCTTTGGTAGCCCTGCCCTATGATAGCGCTTAGCTAGGACAAACTGTCTAGTTGGTGGGTATGTGTTGATAAACTTGATTTTATCATTTGTGCATGTGCAACCAGTTCGGCTACTTCAAATGATATAGAACTGTGCAATCTTCCTGTTGCCTGACGGTTCAAAAGGTGGTGCCCGAGGCAGGAATCGGGCTGTTCTTCGCAATCTTGGTACGTGTCATTCTGTTAAGGCACCTGTATGCCCATTTCCAACCGGTAGGGGGTATCCTAGCCTAATGAGGTACCCTAACCTAGTTAGATTTCTAAGCTTAATGGGGTACTAGAGTATCTTAGACTAATTGAGTATCCTAGCCTAATGGGGATACTCTAGCCTAATTGGGTTTCAAAGCCTAATGAACCATCCTAGCCTTATGGAGTATCCTAGCCTAATGGGGGTACCCTAGTCTAATTGGGTTTCATAGCCTAATGGGGTACCCTAGATTTATGAGGTAAGTAATTATCAAAAGAAAGCGCCAAACCGGGGAGACTATGTAGCACAGATTCATGAGGTACCCCTAGTCTTATGGGGTATCCTAGCCTAGCCTAATATGCTACATGTTAATTTCAGTGTGTTCGCAGTTACCTTGGGAAATATCAGTTTCACAATTTGCTGCCTTTCAGTGCCAGACTGCAGTCTTCAATGTATTATGTAAGCAACCAGTCCTCTCAACTAATTCGTCTCATTTTGTACGTTACCGTCTCCAATGTATAAATTACAAATTATTATGAACAGTGGCGGCTCACAACCCATTTTCTATGTTCCGGTTGGTTAGGTTAGGTGGGTGGCTTAGGTTCGTACGTTTTTGGTTAGGTTAGCAGTCTGTAATATGTACGTTGTGGCAAGTTAAGAGAACGGGCTGATATAAAGCCTCGTGGTGTCAACGTCGCGCCGTGTTCGAGGTTATGGTTATTACTCGCTTATTGATTTGTTCCAACATGGGTGGAAAGCTTCTGTTCAGTGAGGTTCTTGGCAGCCTCACCAGTGCGGTCATTGCGGACGTTGTTTATGTGGCTTGGTACCCAGTTAACCGTCACCCGTCGGCTCCTCCCTCTCTGAGCATGATGGGCAGTAACTATAGAGCGACGGTGACGAAGCTTAAGCTTCTCTATGGTTATGGTTGTTTAAATACTTCATTGGGTCTACGAGCATGATGCGAGTGTGTTCCAGGGTTATTGTATGGAAATAAATTATAAGTTTTCATGGAAGAGAATCCAGGCAACTTGCTGGAGCTGAAACAAAGGTTGACAATGTTCTCTCCATCACCTCCGCCACGGTTCCGCCCTATACGACAGTTGGTTTCAGGTTGGCTTGAGGCGGTTCTCTTGACTAGAACATGGTGTAAGATATAGACATACACATAACTATACAACTTAGACATTCGTGAATGAAAATATAACGATACTAATAAAAAAAATATCAAAGGCATACTTAGGCCAGTGGCACTATTCAGCACCTTACAATATGCTTAGTATCCTCCGTTATAATTAGCAGGTTATGGCTGGATATACAAGTTGTCGCTACAGTGCTCGGAGTTATAACTCAGGATATGGCTGGATATATGACTGGAGCTACAGTGCTCGGAGTTATAACTCAGGATATGGCTGGATATATGACTGGAGCTACAGTGCTCGGAGTTATAAATATTAATCTTCACTGTGCACATTTTACATGCCAGTGCCCACCCCACCAGAGAGAATCGACCCTGGATAACAGCCTAGTATCATAACACAATTTTGAAAATGTTTACAAAATGTGTTCACTGTTATAGCGCGGGAAAATACATTGCTGCTGTGGGAGAATATAATTCCATCTCTTTAACTGAATTTGTTTTAAGTTTCATGGTGACAACAGCAAAAAAATATTTATATAGGAAGATAGTTTTAAAGCATTCAAATAAAAAATAATAAGACCCTAAAACTACAGAAATTTAGTATTATTTTTCCAAACTTATTTCGAATTGAGCAAAAAAACTTACTGTGTCGTCTTTAATGCATTATAAATCTTCGTTATTGAATAATTACTTGACCCTTAAGCTCAACAAGCCACAATGTAGGATAGAACGCAGCAAATGCTTGCTCACTCATAGGGTTACAAACCCACGGAACCGCCAACCTGCCGAAGTCGAAAATTCCAGATAGGAAACATTCTCAGAAACAATAGGTGATAGTAGCAGATGGCTCGCGTCATAGTCCAGGTGATAGTAACGGATGGCTCGTGTCATAGTCCAGGTGATAGTAGCAGATGGCTCGTGTCATAGTCCAGGTGATAGTAGCAGATGGCTCGTGTCATAGTCCAGGTGATAGTAGCAGATGGCTCGTGTCATAGTCCAGGTGATAGTAGCAGATGGCTCGTGTCATAGTCCAGGTGATAGTAGCAGATGGCTCGTGTCATAGTCCAGGTGATAGTAACGGATGGCTCGTGTCATAGTCCAGGTGGCGCTAGTCAGAATAATGCCACCTCACGACTTCGATTCGAGTGCCACTGCAGGAGCTCCTCCACTCGGCCAAGTGCCTAGGAGGGTCACTCACGGTCTGGGCGGGGTATGCTCTCCGCCATGACAACGATAATGGAGGGTGTCCTTGGCCCGCTGCCTCCTCACCCCTTCCCTGCTCTTATTCCTGCCCTTGATCTAATTCCTTAAACTTTAATGTTTTCTCCCTTTTTGAAGATTTTTTTTTGTATGTAAAAGTGTTGGGAACCTGGCGTTGCAAGTAGTCGATGGCTTCCTGCAGGAGCGTGGCACCTTCTCTCTGCCTCCCCTCAGCTCAAGACTGCCACTGGCTATGAGAACAAGCACATGACGGCAACTTCAAGATTGAAGACTCTTCAGCAAGACAACAGAAAATCTTTTAAAAAAGACATATATATATATATATATATATATATATATATATATATATATATATATATATATATATATATATATATATATATATGACAGTGTCAGACCACGGAGAAAGAATTGAAGCAGGAATTTCCTTAAGTACTTTCGTATTTAATAATTCATCTTCAGAAGGATATATATATACAAAAACATGTGATTCGGTTATGCGTAGTGATCACTAGGAAAATTAAACGAAATTTCAAAGCGCCTGCATTGGCAGTCCATCTCTTCGAGACGAAACAGTTAACATACTGCCCCAGTCACCATTGAAACATAGGAGACTGGTGAGCTGCAATGGGCCCATTGCTCCATAGTTAGGTGCTTCACCTAACTTTCTGACTATCCATGCCCGTGCCACTTCTTGGGTGGCCTAATCTTCATCAATCACCTCACTTTTGGTTATATAATCGGCTGCTGCAACCAAATTCTCCCTATCACGGGAGGCATCTCCCGTCACGCAGGGTGCAGTCGCACCTCCACAGATCTCCAGTATCAGCTATTGATACTGGTAATGGCTCAAAAGAGCTACCACTTACGGGCTAATCATGCCCGTGCCACCTTTTGGGTGGCTTAATCTTCATCAATCAATCCAAATTCTCATGACGGGAGACATCTCCCGTCACGCAGGGTGCAGTCGCACCTCCACAGATCTCCAGTATCAGCTATTGATACTGGTAATGGCTCAAAAGGGCTACCACTTACGGGCTATTCATGCCCGTGCCACCTTTTGGGTGGCTTAATCTTCATCAATCAATCAATCCAATTCTCTACGGTAGACATCCATGTCCACGAGGCTAACCATAGCCCGTGCTTCTTGCCCAGCACCTGTGCCAGGTAAGTTACGGGCTTACCATAGCCCGTGCTACTTGGAACTTGTTTCGAGTAGCTGAATCTATAACAACAACCAAATTCTATCCACTTGTACTCTGCCTTTGAAAATGGTCAGTGC
>WNGS01167840.1:20655986-20669547 GCA_020271785.1 Procambarus virginalis | reverse complement strand
TATATATATATATATATATATATATATATATATATATATATATATATATATATATATATACTATATATATAGTATATAGACAGTGTTCAGACCACGGAGAGGAAAGAATTGAAGCAGGAATTTCCTTAAGTACTTTCGTAAGGTTTAATAATTTCATCTTCAGAAGGATTATAATTATATACAAAAAACATGTGATTCGGTTATGCGTAGTGATCACTAGGAAATTAAACGAAATTTCAACACGCGTTGCATTGGCAGTCCATCTCTTCGAGCGACGAACACAGTTAACATACTGCCCCAGTCAGCCATTGTGGAAACATAGGAGACTGGTGAGCTTGCAATGGGCCCATTAGCTACCATGATTAGGTGCTTCACCTCACTTCTCTGTACTCTCCATGCTCGTCGCCACTTCTTGGGTGGCCTAATCTTCTTCATCAATCACCTCACTTTTGGTTATATAATCGGCTGCTGCAACCAAATTCTCTACGGTAGACATCCATGTCCACGAGGCTAACCATAGCCCGTGCTTCTTGCCCAGCTCCTGTGCCAGGTAAGTTACGGGCTTACCATAGCCCGTGCTACTTGGAACTTGTTCGAGTAGCTGAATCTATAACAACAACCAAATTCTATCCACTTGTACTCTGCTTTTGAAAATGGTCAGTGCTGAGGGAGTGGGTCATTGTTCAGAGCGGGAATCATTGAACATGCGTTCGTTTTAAATAGAGTTATTTCATATACACGTGAGTGTCGACATAGCCTGGCAGGTTGAGAGGTCATTCATATTGCAATCAAATTTCAGTCATTCAATTTACCAGGTAAAATAGCCAAAAATATTCTACCTTCCTGTCTCTTACAACGGAAATTTTAGTTTTTCTCCATCTTGAACAAGACAAAGTAATAATCAAACTTTTACCTGATGATGTATTTGAAAGATAATTTTACTTTTAAGATTGAATATACTAACAGTACATATTAGATAGTTTTCACTGGCGTTGACATTCTTATATTATCTCCGAGCAAAGTCCTGGCGTTCGGTTGTTAAGATAAGAAATACGAGAGCATCAAGACGACACGAATCTTTATACACTAAGCATCGTGCAGCGTTTGTCACGAAACTAAAACCACAGAATAGGCCTTCAAGCTGATTAGTAAGTTCAGCATTCATAGTACCCCTGATGTTGGGTGTTCATAGTACCCCTGATGTTGGGTGTTCATAGTACCCCTGATGTTGGGTGTTCATAGTACCCCTGATGTTGGGTGTTCATAGTACCCCTGATGTTGGGTGCTCATAGTACCCCTGATGTTGGGTGTTCATAGTACCCCTGATGTTGGGTGTTCATAGTACCCCTGATGTTGGGTGTTCATAGTACCCCTGATGTTGGGTGTTCATAGTACCCCTGATGTTGGGTGTTCATAGTACCCCTGATGTTGGGTGTTCATAGTACCCCTGATGTTGGGCGCACATAGTAACAATGATGTTGGGCGCACATAGTAACAATGATGTTGGGCGCACATAGTAACAATGATGTTGGGTGCACATAGTAACAATGATGCTGGCGCACATAGTAACAATGATGTTGGGCGCACATAGTAACAATGATGTTGGGCGCACATAGTAACAATGATGCTGGGCGCACATAGTAACAATGATGCTGGGCGCACATAGTAACAATGATGTTGGGCGCACATAGTAACAATGATGTTGGGCGCACATAGTAACAATGATGCTGGGCGCACATAGTAACAATGATGCTGGGCGCACATAGTAACAATGATGCTGGGCGCACATAGTAACAATGATGCTGGGCGCACATAGTAACAATGATGTTGGGCGCACATAGTAACAATGATGCTGGGCGCACATAGTAACAATGATGCTGGGCGCACATAGTAACAATGATGCTGGGTGCACATTGTACCACTGAGGCTGGGTGCACATTGTACCACTGAGGCTGGGCGCACATTGTACCACTGAGGCTGGGCGCACATTGTACCACTGAGGCTGGGCGCACATAGTAACAATGATGCTGGGCGCACATAGTAACAATGATGCTGGGCGCACATAGTAACAATGATGCTGGGCGCACATAGTAACAATGATGCTGGGCGCACATAGTAACAATGATGCTGGGCGCACATAGTAACAATGATGCTGGGTGTACATTGTACCACTGAGGCTGGGTGCACATTGTACCACTGAGGCTGGGCGCACATTGTACCACTGAGGCTGGGCGCACATTGTACCACTGAGGCTGGGCGCACATTGTACCACTGAGGCTGGGCGCACATAGTAACAATGATGCTGGGCGCACATAGTAACAATGATGTTGGGCGCACATAGTAACAATGATGCTGGACGCACATTGTACCACTGAGGCTGGGCGCTCATAGTTCGTATAAAATTTATCTCTTTGTCCATTAAAAACAATAGAATATTAACGTCACTATTAACAGCTGTTGCCTCTTATGGGTCAATTTTACTGTTTCCTTTACTCTTACGTTTTCATTCGTAATTTAAAGCAGCCCGTTCTCGCGAGCGTTTCCAACATCACGAAACTGTCGCTCTAAAGTGCCATATCCTAACCAACCAGAGGACCCACGAACAGAAAACGGGACATTATATCAATTTCGCGAGTCGCTACCATTTTCTAATACGATAGTTTTTAGCCTTAGGTGAGGTATACGTCAAAATCTGACGTGCTATAAGAGGAGAGGTTGGTTAAGGAGCGCTTACAACCACACACACACATGAGGGAGGTGGCCACAGGTAAGGGTAGTGTGACGCTACATGACCTGCCTTAACCTGCACATGTTAAACATCAGGCCAGAGCTGACACCAATCTTCAGAGACTGAGACTTTAGCAATAATATATCAATAATAATAATTAAGTTTGGCAATAATAATAATATATATATAGAAATTAGCCTTATTAATTTATTTTCACATTTAATGTATTTAGAGTTTTCTTGAAAATAAAAACTAATAATTTCAGGTAAAAACAATAAAGTGTACATAAAAAATATAATACAATATACATGAATCAACAAAATAAGGTAGTTTGCTGTTCTCTGTAACTCTCAAGTTATCTATTATTCATTTACGTGTTGTTCACTTTCCAAACAAATCTTATAAAATTCCTAGTGGGTCCAGTCGGACTCCAGATTGTGTAACCTTTAGCATATCTTGGTCCATGGGTACTGCGTGAGTCTGGGGCGACCCCGGACGCTAGTTCGATCCCGCAATCCTGCTCCAAACATTTATACATAGATACGTCACGTTACTGTGTCTTCCCTGTATATATGTATATATAACCATATACATGAAAGTAAGAACAACAGCATCCATGTGGAGTTAGGTGCTCCTTAAAGTGAAGTCTCCGTAGTTTAATGGAGTTTAATCCCGGTAAAAGGTGCGGGCAAGTGAGCAGGGAGGGTGAGGGGGGGGGGGAGGCCTTAAACAGCATTATGACACACATCCGGAAAGTTGCAGGAACCTCCAGTCGTCCTGCACAAGTTGAAAGGATCAAAGTCCTTAAGTTAAATGGCTGTGGAGTCAAGACACTCGGCCTCCGCCTCCGGCCAGAGGCAACCTTCGCCAGGGGAGCTGTACGGGAAGTGACACAGGCCGAGCACCCGGTGACAACCGGCCAGCAACACCACACGGGGACACGCTTCATGTGAGAGCAGGGCATGAGTACAATGAGACCTCATCATACACGGGTGAGTACAATGAGACCTCATCATACACGGGTGAGTACAATGGGACCTCATCATACACGGGTGAGTACAATGAGACCTCATCATACACGGGTGAGTACAATGGGACCTCATCATGCAAGGGTGAGTACAATGAGACCTCATCATACACGGGTGAGTACAATGGGACCTCATCATGCAAGGGTGAGTACAATGAGACCACATCATGCACGGGTGAGTACAATGAGACCTCATCATACACGGGTGAGTACAATGAGACCTCATCATACACGGGTGAGTACAATGAGACCACATCATACACGGGTGAGTACAATGAGACCTCATCATACACGGGTGAGTACAATGAGACCACATCATACACGGGTGAGTACAATGAGACCTCATCATACACGGGTGAGTACAATGAGACCACATCATACACGGGTGAGTACAATGAGACCTCATCATACACGGGTGAGTACAATGAGACCTCATCATACACGGGTGAGTACAATGAGACCTCATCATACACGGGTGAGTACAATGAGACCACATCATGCACGGGTGAGTACAATGAGACCTCATCATACACGGGTGAGTACAATGAGACCTCATCATACACGGGTGAGTACAATGAGACCACATCATACACGGGTGAGTACAATGAGACCTCATCATACACGGGTGAGTACAATGAGACCACATCATACACGGGTGAGTACAATGAGACCTCATCATACACGGGTGAGTACAATGAGACCACATCATACACGGGTGAGTACAATGAGACCTCATCATACACGGGTGAGTACAATGAGACCTCATCATACAAGGGTGAGTACAATGAGACCACATCATACACGGCTGAGTACAATGAAACCTCATCATACACGGGTGAGTATAATGAGACTACATCATACACGGGTGAGTACAATGCGACCTCATCATACAAGGGTGAGTACAATGAGACCTCATCATACAAGGGTGAGTACAATGAGACTATATTAAATTAAATTTAACAAGTAATATTGAGACGATTCCAGTTTGCACCAGAAGGCCAGTACTCACCTAGGTGTACTCACCTAGCTACGAGTACAAGTTTACACCTGGCGATGTCAGATTTACACCATGTGAAGGCATGGGAATCAAACTCAATAGATGTTTACATCATTATGATTCATTTTTGTAGTGAGAAGTATTTTACCGTGCCCTTGGAGGAGGGATGAGAGGCGAGAGAGGCGGTCATTCAAGTGTTACAGAAGTAACTTGTTAGTAACTTAGGTACAATATCAAGTTGTGGTGATCACGTCAACCATTTTTCTTCTCTTCCAGTGACCTGAGGTGAAACTCCTTCAGATGTTCCTGGTAACGCATCCCTCACAACTCTGAGACTTGTCTGGTGGTTTATCTGAACTATCTCTAGCTCTATGTTGTGTTTAACGAGACAGGGACTCCACTCTGGTGCCACATATTTGAGAATTGGTCTGATATAAATGGTAAACAAAATCCTGAACGTCTTCAGATTCCTAAAGGCAGTTCATAAATTAGCCAACCTGCCGCATGTGCGACGAGTTCCTCACACACTTCTCTGTTGTTCTCTTACCTGCAATGTCTTTTTAAATTTATTGTTCTCCTTCCTTCTATTCATTCCTAGCTCTCTGGTACCCCTCTCTGCAGTTATTTTGTACCTGTACTTCTCTATTCCTGCTTGATTATGCCCTTTGTTTCCTTACATCCTTGGTTACATGTAAAGAAAATGTTAAAAATTCCGATGCCAGCATTTCTCACTGAAGGCGTCCCTTACTTCATTTGGGAACTTCTCTCTTAGATCTATTTCCCATGATAACGTTGGCAGTAGGTTTCCCGCACCTCATGCTTCCTCTTGCATTATGGCGACCTTCTACCTCCTGACCTTTTCTTTAAACAGTTAATCACAAAATACTCAAATGCCATTAGGCAGGTACCCACGGGCCAGTCAGTGGGCGGGGGGTGGAGGGGCGCCACACACCGGCCACACGCATCAACAAACACTGTAACAACATGTCTGCAGCGAGAAAATGTAACAAAGGGGGAGTCACATAACCAGAAAATGCGCCCGAAATGGAGTCAATGCCAGAAAAAATCTAATTTGCCAACAAATATAGCATAACCACACACACGCATTATTATGGACAGACACACACACACACACACACACACACACACACACACACACACACACACACACACACACACACACACACACACACACACACACACACACACATATACGCACGCGCACACACACATACACATACGGACGCGCACACACACACACTCACATACGCACGCACACACACACACAAACACAAACAAATTGCAGATAAAAGATCAAATTCAGAGGTTGAAAATGAGGACAGATTCACGGAGAATGAAGAGGAAATGTGTGAAATACTAAAGAACAGTTATAAAATGTGTTTGTGCAAAAATGAAATTTCCAGAGAACCAGACACAATAGGAATATCAGATAAAAACACCCGGAACGGTGTCAAAGGGTGAAAGGAAACACCCGGAGTACATAGAGGTGTCTAACGACGAAGAGAAAAAAATGCTCAAGGAGCTAAGTAAGAACAAAGCAGTTGGCCGAGATGGAGTTTCACCTTCGGTTCTGAGAGAATGCGCACTGAGCTCAGCACTCCACCCCAGCTGATTTTTCAATCATCTTTGTGTACAGGAATCTTTGCAGATATATATAGAAAAAGGTATAGTTCCAATATACAAAAATGGTAGCAGGGAAGATCCGATGCAAATCAACGACTTGCATCGTTGACAAGCATAGTAGCCACAACATTATATAATGTAGCTCCATTGTATAATGTAGCTCCATTATATAATGTAGCTCCATTATATAATGTAGCTCTATTATATAATGGAGAAGCTAGAAGTGTTAAATATACCAAACCTAGAAGATCGCCCAACTATGGATCATACAATAAGGTTAGCAGACTTCTAGATGTTACCAGTGCTAGTCTTAGACTCGCATACTAGTACCTCTGAGAGTTGGCACCATCTGCTAATGTAGATTTGACTTAATGCAAAATTTGTCAGGATAACTATTCGCATACTTTGCGTCATTATATAATGGAATGCGAAAAAATCGCGAAATTCAAAGATAACACCATCAATGGTGCTCAAGAAATGTGTAAGTACTTCACTCATAATAATGTATAACCAGGAATCTTTACGAAGTATCGAAAATTTGCTTAACTGTAAGTGCAGCGTGCACATAACTGTATAGTTACCGCCCAATTGGGTGGGTGTGGAGCAAGAGTAGTAACTGTGTGACTCACCAGAGATGTAAAGTGCCTTGTATAGCGACTATTGTGGGCCTCTTCTTGAATCACTTGTTATATAAAAAGACTTGATATATGTATATGGATTTGTGTATATGTGTATGTTTGTATACATACATTCATACACACACAAAATACGTAATACCCATTCTTGAGTGTGCAGCCCCGGCATCAAATTCCCATCTGAAGTAGCACCAAATGAAGCTGCAAACAGGTTCAAACATATATAACAAGATTTGTTCTTGATGGAAGTAGTCAAAGCTATGGGATATAACTGAGGGAACTGGCCTCAGGAAAATGGGTAAGAAGAAGGATGGTGGGTATGATACGGACACAAACTTCTGTGTTCCTAACAAAGTAGCGCAACAAATTGTCAAAGCTACAGGACACAGATTAGTTAGTCACTGTTATGATTACTGTTCCATTTTGGTATGGTCAAAATATCCCTTATTAAGGCCCCAGCCCCAAATTCAGCTCATAGTTGAATAACGATAGAATATTTTATGCCAAATTGTGCAATGGAAGTTCAAAAAGAGACATAAGTTACTAAGACCACCCAGTAGAATTAGAAATGTATTCCACATACAAAAAGGATAATATTAAAGGTTAAATTTGCCCAGGGCAAATCAGAAACTGTGCAAAGAATTAAGAGATCCAGTATACAGGATGGACTGGGTAGAAAGCACAGATAATATATACTACAGTTACAGCTTATCACCTATAATTAATTTATCTAAGTAAAACCCTAGGAACAGTGGTAACACCTTAGTAAAACTAAGTAACTATCAATTTATTATTGTTTATTTACTTAAGCAGCAAATAAATACTTTGGTTACAAAACAGATGAGTACCGCAACAAGTCTGCTCAGTCCAAACTCCAACACACCACTGAGTTTGAACATGACCAAGAGGCGGCAGATGCCCCGCCCCCTTTCCCCGTCTTCACTTTGGTGCCAAGTCTCAATAACTCACAAGAACAAATAGGTTTTCAATTGAATATACCACTTTAAAGTTCACCAGCTGGAAACAATACAATCACCTATATGGTTATATGATAATTATACATCAAAACATTTCCCCAATACCTGATATTCTATCTGTCTAATGCACTCAACACTATCTTTAAACAAGGGTAGAGGCGACAACACTGCTTACCGGCCGTCCCCCACCCCACCTGAAGTACTCAGTTTTCCCCGCTCCAGACAAGAACCCGTTGTCCAAACTTTGAACTTGAAATTGTCCAAAGAACTAGCAAGCAGGGGGGGGGGTAGAAGAACGGGGCGAGGATGCAGAAATCTTTGGGCGAGGAACTGGAGATGATGTGCAGAGGGAGATGAAAGATCGGTGGCCCAACCACCGCGGATTTGAACTTGAGAAGAGTGAAGTAGGGTTGAGTGGGTCGTCATTTGCAGTGCACACAAGGGCTGGGCTCGCAAGCAGCTGGCAGTTGATGATAGTTGAGGGGTGATGGCAGGTATTGATGTTAGTTCATTTCATCAGTGGTCTTCTTTTTTTGACGATTTCAACAAACTCTGATCTTTGGTCTTCTTCCTGGGCTTGTCGGTCTTGGTGGTCTGACCTCGCGTTCTCGTTGTGGTGCTGTCGTTGGAGGTTGTTGGTGTAGTGTCGTGAAGGAAATCGGCAGCTGAGTTGTGGCATTTCCGTGAAGGAGGAGATGGTGTTCCAACAGACACGTCCTCGTCCGATTCATCGGATGAGTAAAAAGCCGAGGTGGTGGATCGTGGAGGTTGAGTTCTTGATGGTTGAGTAGCAGCAGTGGGTACTGCAGCAGATGAAGGTGGTTCCGTGGTTGAAGTCTGCATGGAAGTGGCAGAATCATCGTTGGGCGAGGAGTCAGCATCCGCTACAGGGTCAGTTGCTGGAGTTGAATCTGGAGCGGTGTAGACTTCATCTAGAACATTGAAGGTAGGGAGACCGTTCGCTTTGTAAAGAATATTCAGAATTCTCACATATTCTAAGGAGTTAGTACCAGCAATCATTCTGGCCGTCGATGTCAAAGCTTTTACTGTGCTATACAGCGATTGGTCGGGGTGAGATGGAGGCAGCGACGGCTGGCTCGATGAGTGGCTTGTCTGTTGGGACCTGGGTCCCCATTGGCTAGTAGGGTCAGTAACAGGAGGTTGCTGGTGTGTGGTGGTGATAGTTCCTCCTCCCAGAAGAGTCGGCAAAGTGGCTGCTTGGATGTTGAAGGTAGAGGTTGAGGTGGTAGCTGAAGTGCTGAAGCTAGTGCCGGTTGCAGAGGAGGGTGTGGTAGAGGAAGCTTTGGATTTCTCCTGGGTCTCCGGGTTCTTGATAACTTCTTGTCTGCGTGGACATTGATGGGAGATAGCAATATGTTTGCCCTTGCAGAGCAGGCAGCGTGGTTTTTTTCGAAGTGCAAATGGAATAGTGGTGGCCCTTGGCGCAAATGCTGCATTTCAGGATGGTCTGTTGACACTTGTTGGTTTGGTGTGAGTACTCGTAGCACCGGAAGCATTGGGTGATGTTGTGGAGTCTTTCCTTCTTCAGTCGAAATGACGGGACGTGGACTCCTTAGCAGAAGCCATCTGTAGTAACCTGGGTAGCCTGATTCACGGTGCAGAAGGTGACCTTCATGGTGCGGGTGTTGCACAACACGGTTTCATATACAGTCAAGCCTGGGTTTTCATTCTCGATGATCTCTGAAAGTTCTCCATTGTAAGCTGTCTCCTTTTCCCGTTCTACGATCCAGTAACTGAGCTCACTGACAATGACGGACCGTGCACGGAGTAACTGACGTGGGAAGTGGAGATGGAGGTGATGCTGTAAACGAATCCGATATTCTCGACTTATCAGTTTGTCGACGTCTTGCTCGTTAGAGAAAAGAAAAACCAAGTTGATGCCGTCTTGTTCGATTGTCCAAACTCTCTACCGCAGTTTAATTATTAATTATTCAATATGTCAATGTCTGGCCACGAAGGAAAATGAGACAGGAAATTCCTTAAGAGTTTCGTA
This sequence comes from Procambarus virginalis, assembly GCA_020271785.1. Taxonomy (NCBI): domain Eukaryota; kingdom Metazoa; phylum Arthropoda; class Malacostraca; order Decapoda; family Cambaridae; genus Procambarus; species Procambarus virginalis. The sequence goes on along the minus strand of WNGS01167840.1, from coordinate 20,659,525 downwards.
TTAATCAATACATCTTCAGAAAGACGAACATTCAACTGATTGATGAAGATTAAGCCACCCAAGAGGTGGCACGGGTATGAATAGCCCGTAAGGAATATTGCAAGTCAGTAGTGATGATATATAGGCACGAAGGAAAACAATGAGGTGAAAAACAGTGACTTTGGTTCATGAAACAGTATCATGGTTTCCTCTTGTTCTTATGCTCATGAACGACAGGCATTGTTTTTTTACCTCACTTCATTGTTTTCTTTCTTGCCTATATATCACCACCACTGACTTGTAATAGATTACGGGATATTCATGCCCGTGCTACCTCTTGGGTGGCTTAACCTTCATCAACCAATCAATCTTGTAATAGACCTTACTTATGCCCGTGCCACCTCTGGGTGGCTTAATCAGCATTAATCAATCTCATAATATTCAACTTTCTGAAGATTTATTGATTGATACGAAAGTAGTTAAGGAATTTCATGTCGCATTTTCCTTCGTGGTCAAACATTATCACATTATTCATCATGTGTAAATTTCTTCGTGATTTACATACATTGTTCATTGTAAATCCTTTTGTTTTTAATTACATAAATGACATTTTCATAATAACAACTCAGAACTGGAACTCATATGCAAATTAAAACATAACTAGTTATAGATTATATTACATATAATATTCTTCACATATCATATTATTATATTCTTCAGAAATTATTATATTATTTATTATATAAAATTATTATATTATTATCTTCATTATTATATTATTCAGAAGATTATATTCTTCACACTCTTATTCCTTTAAAATAAATTTACATAAGCCTAGGCCTTGAATACATACCCGGTATCACATTAGTCACGGCATTCTCGTATGCAAATGAGCATCAGTAAGAATTAAACATAAGGTATACTATTTTCCCCACCGGATATCGAATCTGGTATCCCCGATTGTGAGTCGAGAAAGAGTTCAACCGTGTAATTGTCCACAACCATCCTGTGAAAGGAGCTACGCACACACGGGGGGAGGGGGGGCCTGTGGCTGAGTGGACAGCACTTGAGACTTGCAATTTTAGGATCCGGGTTCGATCCCGGCGATGATGGAAAACAAATGGGCAGAGTTTCTTTCACCCTGATGCCCCAGTTACCTAGCAGTAAATAGGCACCTGGGAGTTAGACAGCTGTTACAGGCTGCTTCCTAGGTGTGTGTGAAAAAATTGATTGATTGACAGTTGAGTAGCGGGCCGAAAGAGCAGAGCTCAACCCCCGCAAGCACAACTTGGTGTTTGCGGGGCAACATATATAATAATAAAGTGGACTGGAAGCTTGTTAGACTTGGCAAGTTTCCCCAAGCGACCAGCGACTGACCTTCCAGAGGATGCAACCCACAAGAGTATTCTAACTCCTGGGAGTCACACACACACACACACACACACACACACACACACACACACACACACACACACACACACACACACACACACACACACACACACACACACACAAAATGTGGTTTTTGTGTGTGATGATTGATGGAGATGGACACAGTGGTTTCTATTTACTGCTAGGAGAAAAGGTGTATTCGGTGATAGGAAATCCGCCCAACCATTTCTATCCCGCCCGGGATTCGAAAACTCCAACAAAACTAATTTACAATTTTTAAATACAGTATATTAAACAGATAAAATCTAATCCAAATAAAGTTTCTTAGTACCTACGCAAAGGCTATTAGTGTCATTTTATGATTTAGTTTATCCAGAATAACTAGAAGCAAAGAAAATGGTTTCATTCATTTTTTCACAGAAAACGAATTCCCAAAAGATGAAGCGGTAACTTTTATCTATCGTATTTTATTTTATGGATCATACATTAGAAGAATATAATGTTATTAATTTAAAGCTAAATGTGCCGGGGTATTTAGCCTAAAAGGTGTGGTTCCGCGTTCGTTTCCAGTGCAGGCGAGACGTTTGAATACATTTCCTTACACCTGATACCTATTTTTACCTAGAGGTACGTCTTGGGGAAGGTCAATCGGTGGCGGAGGAGAACCTCGATAATTCTTAGAGTAACAGGTGTCATTCCCGACCATTAGAGTTTAGACTTTTCCACAGGTTTAGGTCATGCTCTCACACAACACAGTACTGAATGTAATCATTTACAATTAACAGTAGTTTAATGAACAGTTTAGACGTTTTCTTAACCCCTTCTAATTATGTGTTGTAGTTACTTGTCATGTGAGGCAAAATTTTATCTTCAGTTCTACTTTACACTACTAATTATAAGTTGCCATTTCATCTTCATCGTATTTTTTTACTTAGGTCGTCGGCTCACTACGGAGGACATGATTATTTGGGAACTTTTCCTTCCACCTGATGCCTCTGTTCATTTAGCAATAAATAGGTAATTTAGTAATTTAAAAAAATAACGTCAATAATCATTACAGCGACCAGCAAGAGTAGAACTGTCCAATGGCTAGTTGGAAGTGTTGATATTCAGAGAAAGCGGTACTGCGGGCAATTCCTTTAAGGGTAGACTGCAAACATTTTGACATTATCGTTCAGGCTTAGCGTAATGTATCAACATCTGGAATAAAGTAACCCATTGTAACATCTTATTTATAAATATATCAACAAATCATGGTGTTAGTACTAACTGTCTTACATTTATCAAACAGTTTATGAGGTCTGAAGCACTAGGAGCCTGTTTATAACAATAATAACAATTGTTATTATCGAGACATAGGTAGGCATCGAGGCTGGGAAGTCTCGATGCCTGTAAACTGTTTAATAATGTAAACAATGCAGCCAAACATTGAGAAAAGATGTACAGGTTCTTAAGTACTTAATTGCATAAATGCTTGATGAATCATGGCTCTATCTCTAGCACACCCCTAACAGACTTCTGGTCTCTAGCACACTGCAGGTCTCTAGCACACTGCAGGTCTCTAGCACACTGCAGGTCTCTAGCGCACTGAAGGTCTCTTTCTGCCGTGTATACTAGGGGTATCCTGTGTTCACAGTTAATACGCAGAAATTTCGAGGCTCTCGACCACATCATCAAAATTAGGTTCATTTTAAAAATTAAAAAACAGCATCACCCTGGGTAGGTTAGGTGTGCAGCCTTTTCTCTTGATTTGCCACTGTAAAAAAAACTCCATCCTTATAACCTAACTTTCAGATCCAACTTTACGACCGCAAGGAACCAACCTAACTTATCGAGTCCGATGTATAAAAAACGTAGATATTTATAAGCTACAATAACGTAAACAACGCTCCGTGTCCTCATGCTAAGTTCCTCCAAGCGGCGGGCGAACACAAAGACGTATTCATCAATATTAACGCGCTGCATATTCCGATTTGTATTTTCTCAAATATAAGGTAACATTATTTCATACAAGAATGTGCTGAATAGTTAAGACTAACTTATGTAAGTTTAAGTGATTAGGTTATTGTGGCCATTATTGGTATCGCCACTACATAGAGGAAACATTTAGTGAGGTCAATTCCTGCAGAGGACATGAACGAATCACTGCTCGAGAAAAATACATACGT
>WNGS01167840.1:20554751-20618277 GCA_020271785.1 Procambarus virginalis | reverse complement strand
GGGTGAGAGTTGAGGGGGGGTCTAAGCCAGAACACGGAGTGGCTCCTCCCCAGGGTGGGTCTAGGGGTGGAGAGTGCACGTCCGGGAGGTGTGGCTGGTATGTGCTCCACCCATATGTTATTTACCACGCTCAGGCTACAAGGCATGAACGCTCAGGTACACCCACGCTCAGGCTACAAGGTATGAACGCTCAGGCTACAGGGCATGAACACTCAGGTACACCCATGCTCAGGCTACAGGGTATGAACGCTCAGGTACACCCATGCTCAGGCTACAGGGTATGAACGCTCAGGTACACCCATGCTCAGGCTACAGGGTATGAACACTCAGGTACACCCACGCTCATGCTACAGGGCATGAACACTCAGGTACACCCACGCTCATGCTATAGGGCATCCACGCTCAGGCTACAGGGTAAGAACGCTCAGGTACACCCATGCTCAGGCTACAGGGTATGAACGCTCAGGTACACCCATGCTCAGGCTACAGGGTATGAACGCTCAGGTACACCCATGCTCAGGCTACAGGGTATGAACGCTCAGGTACACCCACACTCAGGCTACAGGGTATCATAGGGTTACGAGCTCAGATACACCCACACTCAGGGCGTTCATACCCTGAGCGTTCACGATATGAACGCTCAGGTACACCCATGCACAATAAAACGTCACAAACCTCTTTCTCACTGTGCTGACATGCAGAGTTAAGACAGCAGTGTTGCTGCCTCTCCCCTGACTCCAAGATCTTCCAAGATTCGATCTTTCTCCCTTGTCAAATCCCACCAAACACACAGCCTAACTACAACGTTATTTTTTACTTGTTATTTCATTACAACCTTTTGCTTCCGTCGTGTGTGTGATGGGACATGCAGTGCTACCTTGATACCTGAGCCATACATCACGGAAAAAGCTGTTTAGGGATGTAATATCACGTCCAGATGGGCGTGATTACCTCTTGAGGTATGGTTTTGTCTTTGCCGGTGGTGTTGCGAGCAGAAGGAACTTCCATAGGACAAAAGAACTTCACTAGGACACTAGAAGATCAATAGGACAATAACAATTTACTAGGACAGCTAGGCTTCGCTAGGACAATATGACCTGTTGCCAGAGCTGTGTGCAATGTCTTCTGTTCCTTCCTTCCGGGAACTCTGGAACCCTTCAGTCCGTTACTTTCCTTTCGTCAGTCCACATACTCTCTTCCTGCCTGGGCTTCCGCTGGTTGTATTTGACCTGGTGATCCAGCAACACCTCTCATTATTGTCGGCCCGTGAGTTTGGCTTGGCAAGGAAGGCGTCACACGGAGGGGCTACTGCTGTAGCTCCTCCACATCATCAGCCACTACACCCCACTATCTGCCTTACATACTGTTGTTGTTGTTTTAGATTTAACTACTCGAAACAAAAAGTTCCAAATAGCACGGGCTATGGCGAGCCCGTAGTGGACTTACCTGGCGCAGGAGCGGGGCTGTAACTCTGGCCTTACGGGCTTCACATAGACCTTAAATATGTCAGGTAGACATCCACAGGGCAACTGGGACAATGTCTGGCTCTGACGTCGTGACACAATGGGTACCGAGGCTCTGGTTGGTACTCAAATGCACAACAGTCAACAGTCTTGGGGTCCAGATACGGTGCAGGTAAACTCCCACCTTTGTCATTCATGTTACGCGTAGCGCTGGTCATAAGAGCAAGTTTTTGGTCGAAAGCTGTGGCCAAAACTAATTGTTAACCTGCAACTATAATTCCCGTTGTCAGGGACGAGAGTGGTTGATTGATGAAGATTAGGTCACCCAAGAGGTGACACGGGCATGAATAGCCCGTAAGTGGTAGATGTTTTGGAGTGAATGTGATCTTTGGTCGTGAAAGGATATACTGTGTGCTGAGCTCGCATTTAAATCGGCTGCTATCGCAGGGGAGGATACTGTTTGACAGTGTTTATGAGGGTGTCCAGCTGCTGGACGCGTTTTATGACGAGAAGAGTGGTTGTGTTGATGGCTTCAGGCTGGTTACTGCAAGATTCAGGGACTCTTAAAGCTCTTCTAAGGTCGTTAGTTGCTTCACATTCCAGGAAATAGTGATGTAGAAGTTTTTCTGTGATTGTTTCGCAGAAGATGCATGCCCAATCTCTGAGTTCACCAATTTTCCAGTTGCATATGTACGGGAAGTTTGCGCTTAGATTTATAGAGCTCCTCTCTCCCCCCTACCAAGTTATCTATTGACCTTATCCAGGATGCAACGATTGATTGATTGATGAAGATGAAGCGACCCAAGAGGTGGCACGGGCATGAGTAGCCCGGTAGATTTTTTTTGGCGTGAATGTGATCTTTGGTCGAGGATGCAACACGCCGGGAATCTTTTGTACTCCTGGGTAAACAGAAACATCAATTGGAAGGAAAAGTGCCCAACCGTTTCTGTTCCGCCCAGGGATTGAAGCCGGGTTCCTTGATTATGAGTGGAAGGCCACTGTGATGCAGGACCATTTGACTGTTGCTGGAGGGCCACAGCACAGCGTGGAGAAGATGGCTAAACTTCACCACGAGTGCTAAATAGTCCTAGCATAAAGTCAACCATGGATGAGCAGTCCATCCGATACAGCGAAATCCTCGTTTCTTGCCGTTTGGCGTTCGATCCCCGACGGTCCAAGAGGTTGGGCAGTTTTTCCTCGTAGTTACCTCTTGCTTCTATAATTCATTCATACTGTTCAAGTGTGAACTGATCTACCGTGAAGTTCATTAACAGAACTTTTGCAGACTATTATTTGGTTCATAGTTTAATTGATCTTATTACAGTGTACATCACGATATAATTTCAGGATACCTCAACACTCCAACCCATGTCCAACTCTTTTTCTTCTGTCGACAAAATTGTGTTAGTAATAATTGGTTTATTCAAGAGTTACCATTCAGGTAAAGTCAGGAAAATTCACATTAAAAATTAAACATTTGTGATAGCGGAAAATATTTACTAGAAAAAAATATCAGTAAAGTTTGATTATAGGAGAGAAAATGGTCGTCTTTTTTCCACGTTTGAGCTCTAGGTCTATAGGATAGGCCTAGGGAACACCCTAATTATAGCAGTCTTGTTAGGCCGTCTTTGGAAGCCAAAGTTGAACAAGTTAGTTCAGGTTCCTCTGGTAACAACTTTGTCCAATTCTGAGTCTTGCATCTTCTACTCTGACCTTTTTTCTGGAATTATTATGTTTTATTTTTTCCTGTTTATTTTTTCCTCAGGAAACTGTCCCTTGAGAGACAGTTACTGCACTAATGTTTATTGTTTCTTTATGTGACCCTGTTAATACTTTACCTTTGAAAACGCACATTAATGACACTGTAAAAAGACACCTCGAACGCTGTTTATGTAGGACAGACGTAAATCTGTATTTACGTCTGTATGTAGGTTAGGTTAGCATTTTAAAAGCACTCCAATCACCTTCTGTGTTTGATTTTTCAATAAATCACTGAACTACATGTTTAACAGATCTCTAACCCTGTCTATGGAGGACAGAAGAAAATGTATATATGTTGGTTAGCATTGTAAATGTGTGGCCACGTCTGTGGTAGAAAATAATAGTAATAAAATAATGCTTCGTTTACAGCTGTTTTTTTCCGGTGTTCACTTCTTTAAATGTCCACCATTTTGTCCACTACTAACAAGTTTTCTATGTGTTCTCTATATTGTCAAGAGCTCAATAGCTGCATAACTGTTCACCATTTCGTCCAGTGTTCACAAATTTCCTTATTGTTCACCATTTCGTGCCAGCTATTCACATAAACCATGAGACCTCTTTGTAAACGAGTGATGTTGACTCAAGAGGGTAATTGTGTTGTGCTCTTACAGACGGCGATGGGCCCTTCCGCTTGTTCCCGAAGGAGGAGGTGAAGTCGTTTCCCTTGACGAACGGCTCCCTCTTCTCTTCGCTTCTCAACATGAACGTCGACAACCCCTCCCAGATCCTCCCCTCCTACAGGCGAGGTCAGTCCCAAGCCGGTTTATATCCAGCAAACAACGCAACAACATTGTGTATTGGTTGGCATTATGAGTGGGCCGTGAACCGCGGCCGCTGGGAGAAGTGTGCGTTATGACAGTGGATGAGTTGAGGGAGGGTTGAGTCAAGGTGGTGAGGGTGCAGGAAGTGTGGTGAATGCTGGTTGATGATGTGTTCGGTGAACGTTGAGTACGTGGTGAGTGCGTGATGAGTACGAGCTTATGGTATGGTGAGTGGCCGAGTGCGTTACTAGTTAGTTATTAAGTGTGACGTGATAAAGAATGCGTTACTATGCCTATCAACCTCTGAATGATTATTAAGGCCTATCAACCTCTGGAGGATTATTAAGGCCTATCAACCTCTGGAGGATTATTAAGGCTATCAACCTCTGGAGGATTATTAAGGCCTATCAACCTCTGGAGGATTATTAAGGCCTATCAACCTCTGGAGGATTATTAAGGCTATCAACCTCTGGAGGGTTATTAAGGCTATCAACCTCTGGAGGGTTATTAAGGCTATCAACCTCTGGAGGATTATTAAGGCTATCAACCTCATAAGGGTTACTAAGGCTATCAACTTCTGGAGGGTTATTAATGCCACCACAATCATTTGCTCGCCGACCAGCAAGAATACTTTATTCCTAGACAATGTTCAGGATTAAAGTAAACTCAGTGTACATATATAAATAAGCTGGGAATACACAAGTGTGTATTCTCACTACGTGAGACAGTGAGAGCCTTGGGGTGTAGTATAGGACCAACGGTCATAACATATTGTTTTAACTTTAAAATGTAGATCATATCGAAGACTGTACTGGTTCCTCACCTCCTCCTAGCACCTCTTACCCCTTCAAAAACCCAGTTGAAGGGTTTGAAAAAAACTACAATCCCATAAAATCTCTTACTTTCCCCCTTCCACTTGCACCTATTTCAACATCCCCACACTACCCCTACACACACACACACACACACACACACACACACACACACACACACACACACACACACACACACACACACACACACACACACCACTGAAGTCTGTGAATTTATGAAACCATTTTTTTTGTTTTGGTTTATTGAAAGTCAAATGTGCAACTTTCTCATGACAAAACCAGTATCGATCTCAGTGAGGTGAGGACCTGGCGCAGTGTTGTGGTCGTCGGAGTGCACACGGAGCCTGGGCGCCGGATTTATAAAGAAGTTACGCAACTACTTTCGAACCTGTAAATCTTTTTGCAATCTTTGGCGGCTTTGTTTACGTTTATTAAACAGTTTATGAGCTCATACGCACTAGGAGGCTATTTATAACAATAATAACATTTGAGTGTGACGTCTCGATGTTAGTAAACTGTTTAATAAATGTAAACAAAGCCTCCAAAGATTGCGAAAAGATGTACAGGTTCGTGAATAGATGCATAAATGCTTGCTGAATCCTGACCCCTGTTGTAGAAAGTTGTAAAGTTTAACCTCGTGTCTGTCTATATATAGTCATGAAATATAGCCATAAACCGACAGGGTCTCTTTGCACCAGTGAGCTATGGATATAAGCTTATATATTCTCTAACAGTATAATAGTAAATAATTCTATATTGCATAACAGTGGGAGATTTTCCACATCATTGGCTCTGAAGCCATTACTATAGTTATTATCTAATGGTTGAACCTGTCTGCGTTACCCAGGGGGCGGAGCAGGGATGAAGATGGGCGTATCGTCCCAAGAGATACGCGGCCTTGTTGGCACGGGCCCGCCGCCACGCATCAGGGATCCTTACGGCCCGCCCTACTTCCCTAGGGAACCCACCGAGTCCTTAGGGTCGGCCACAACCAGCAGTCAAGACCCTATCTACTCTGACCCTCTTTCTAAGGTACTTCGAATTTGTTTTTCTCAGTGTTCTCTTATATAGGTAGTGATGAACTATATAAAGGAGAGTAGACGGTAGATATTTTGACATTTTCGTAAAAAAATGTACCTTTACATCACTATGAATGTTAAGCAGTGAACTCTGTTTCTTTTTTTTTGTTCAGGTTGGAAGCGTCGACAGCTCTATGAAGGAGGACCACATTTACGCTACACTCTCAGAAACCTTCGGTTCCATGTCATCCCTAAGTGATGGGTACCTTGGCGACGACCAGCGCTGCTCCTCCGTCACCACTGTAGCCAACGATGACTTCGAGTTCCACGATCCTCGCGCCAGGGTGACGCCGGAACCCGTCCGCTACACGGCAGAGGGCAACACCGCCCTGGCAGACGCTTGCGCCATGACGGTCGCAAACCGTCCTCCGGCGAAACTTCCGCCCGAAGCTCACCTTTCCGCCTCCGAGGACGTTTACCATCTCTCTACCAACACTGAATCCTCGACAACGTACTCCGTGGCCTCCTCCTTCAGGTCCTCGTGTTCTCAGGTCACCGCTACTATTGAGAACAATGACGTCAATACCATGAAAGTTGATAAAAAAGATGACAGTGAAAGTCCACAGGAAATTGGTTTTTACAACACTGGCTTTGAATGTGACACTTTGGAATTAAAAAAAGAATATTTCCGAGACCGTGGGCCAGTAGACAGTTTGGATCTACGCTTGAGTAAAGAAAAAAAAGAGAAGGCAGGCGACGGAACACTGTCACGCAAGCATCGCTCGTCTTCTCTGTCGATGAATGATTTGGACCGCCTTGACCCTAACCCAGATAAGGAAGAGGAAATGATGTTCATTCTTCCTGTTAAGAGCGAGTCGATGCTGAGTCTCTACCGTCTCTACCTGGCAGAGGACGAGGCGGGCACCAGCCTTCACTACTCCGTCGAGGTGTCACGATCTGAGGGCGACTTGTCGGTTCTTGCTGCTGTCGAGAACAGCGTCATCGGAGAGGGAAAGAGCGAGAGCGCTCTGCATGAAGTCTACCAGAAGCGCCGGACACCGGAGACCGCTGGGAGCCGCGTCAAACGTCAGCACAAGATCCAGCGTGCCAAGGGAATGCAGCAGCGGGCCAGGAGGACTCCAGCAGTCGTCTCCGCCTCCATCACTAGCCACGGCACCCCAACAACCAACAGCGGAAATGGCATGCAAGTGGCTGTCATGGACAAGATTCGTAGGAGAAACGGAATAATCACCATTCAGGACCCATCAGTGTTATCCGTAGAGGAGCTGTTCCGTGTCCTGGACCGGGCATCGTCCACGGCAGCCGTGCCGTACACAGACACGGGCGACCGTACTCACTCCCCACTCCCGGTTCCCGTGACCCGACCAGAGCCAGATTTCAAGAAAATATTTGTGAGTGAATACCTGTAATTACTGCATTCGAGACGAGTTAATAAGTGCACATTCTTGGTGACAGACAAGTTCTCAACAGTAAGATTAGCAGACAAGGCCGAGTGGCACTGACACAGCGCAAATATTGAAACAAAATAACAAGTAATATATCAATGAAAATATTATATACTGACACTTTAAAAAATGTTTGTGAAAACATATTGTGTATAATTGATGCGCAACGTTTGTGCTGTAATAAAAAGTGAGGAAATGTACGTAAAACGCTCATAAAGGTACTTACTCTTCATAAGTACAAACTGGAGGCGCCCAGCTTGTGGCACTGTAAACTGTCAATGCACAACCTCAGTCCTGGCCGGTGAGGGCCACTGGCAGCCGTCAAAGCTAAACACTAAGGCCACACAAGACAATAACAAGAGTATGTGTTATTATCAGGAAACACTGGAGCATGGCATAGTGACCCCAGGGTCATGTAACACCAGAATACGGACATTGGTAGTCAGTTTGTTGTACCATTTGAGCCAACTAACCCCACCTACTAGCCTACCTTCTTGAAATCTCGCGTTCTCCAAATCTTAAAGTGCTCGTAAAATGTATATAAACTGCTGTATAGTTGCTCCTCTTTATAGCTATTAAGTTCTCAGATGTCCTTTTTTATGAAAATATTGCATTCATGGTTATTTACGGCTCATAATATGTTTATTATTATTATTATTATTATTATTATTACAATATTGGTAAGATGTGTACATATTATATTTGATTACAAGCTCTGTATCTTGATAAAGTTAATTGATACTGCATTAAGTAAATGATTCCTGGATTATACTCACTCTGATCCAGGTGCATCAGGGCCCCACATGCTCCCTCCACTTGTCAGGGCCCCACACGCTCCCTCCAATTGGCTGGTGCCCATATGTTCCCTTCACTTGTGAGGTGCCCATATGTTCCCTCCACTTGATGCCAGTGATCTTACCCATTTTCACTTATACGAGGAAGGCTGTGAAATGTCGGGATTCTATTTTACTGATTTAAATATGATTCGAAACATTAGGTGAAGTCGATAGTAAATGTCAGAAGTCGAGCATCGTGTCGTGTGCTTCAGAGTCTGGGTCATCATGATACTTGAGCATTTCTTCTCGAGACGGTTCTTTAGTCCTGTACTTTTTTGTCATCTTGAATTGCATTTAAGCTACTCCTTGAAACTACTGAAGCTCGGACTATCTCCTGATAGTGATCATTATTCTGTGCCGATGGTGAGATAATTTTGTTCTAGTTTACGTGATGAAACTGTCCGGTGGGAGACGAAGTTGTTAGACATGAACATAAGGCTACTTTGCATTTCTCAGACATTCATAATTTGGATCACCTTAGACAAAAAATTATATACTAGAGAGGCTGTTTTAGGTTATATTTGGCAGCCGAGACACCGTCTCCCTACAGGTCTCAAGGTCCGGGACCTTCATCACCTTCATCGTGGTAGGCAGACTTAACAGTGTAGCCTTAACAGATCATGGATGCTTTCTCAGCAGTTGAGAGGACAACTCTTTCAGTAACGGCATGGAGGGAAACTTTCAGTCGTGGAGTGGAGGGACACACTGCACGTGGGATCATGGAGGAGACGTCACCGTCTCAGGAGTGTGTGCTGGGTGTCCTCACACCACACTACCGCATGCGCATGTGCGTTCAAATCACTGCATTTCAATATATTTGTTATCCTGTGAATTTTTCTAATTTTTATATATAACTTATTTACGATAAATGTTCCTTCGCATGTAATTCGATTTTTGTATGTGAACTTATATGTTAAACCACTGTACAAAATAAAATAAATTTTCAGGTATCTTTTGGTATTTATGTTGGATCCTTTGAGTAGGGTTAACAGTTGTTTAGCATTGTCATGCTTTGGGCCTGGTCTTGGACTTCCTGAGTGCACACACTTGTGTTACCGAGTGTTTGCCGCGTCAAACAATTTTCCTTGTGTGTGAACTTGATACCCATTCCCTTCATACCCATCGGTCCCTCTGTATGTTGGTCTTGTTCCCGGCCCGACCCTTAATTCCCTTCACAACCCTTCCTGCAACCTCCCCTCACAAGTGAGTATTATTATATATCTCGACTAGGGACAGAGATGAGTATTAGTAAACCATGAGTGATCTTGAGTAAGTGAAGGCGGAGGCTGGGCGAGGCGTGCTGGGCTGAGTGAGTTGTGGTTTCTCGAAGGTTCATCGTTTTGTCAATTCTAATCTAACAACTTTTTGCTTAACTGTTTAGAGTCGAGTCTTATATCCTCTATATTATTTGATTTTCATATCCCCCCCCCCCTCTCCCGGGGTAGGGACACCCCTGCATGAGAACACAAATGAGTGCTAAACCTCGTTTATCCGCACACGGAGGCTACAAATCACCTACGCTACTCTATTCTTCTGAGATGTATATTATAGTCTCAATAAACGTATTTGAACTTGATCCACATGCGAAAAGACTTTGATGATGCCTAGTAGTGGTGTCTGACTTCTACGCTCACCGTAAAAAGGAAGTTCAACGACTCTGAAATAATCACAACAACGAAGACTTTTGTTGTTTCTAAACATCTCTCTTGTGGCAAGCTTGCATGCTCCTTTATGCTAGTTGTGTAAGTGCGCTCGTGTCCTGCGTGGCGAGCCAGCGCGGACTGCGCACTCAAAATATGTTTTACTGACAAAGTCAACTTATTTTTTTGTGTAATCGAGCGCCAACTAGATTCATGTTCAAGAAATTTAAAATATACTCATACTGGACCTAAATTTTGAAGTCGGACCCTTAGGCAACGTTGTAATGATTGTTTTGTTTTTTGTTTAACAAGTCGTAAGTTTGAACTGTGAAGGCCAGATGCAGCTGTAGCGGCCGGTAGGTGCACATGTAACAGCCGGCCGGCTAGGGAACCGTGCATGATCGTTTGGCTGTACCATCCGTCCCTCATCACTGTCTTAATAACAGCTCATTCACTGTAGGATAATGAAGGTATTGTCACTGGGTGAATAGGAGGGTCAAATGGCAGTGACAAAAATGGAAGTGACCTTGAGGGAGGGAGGAAGGTGAAGCAATCCCTGGTGAGATGAGGCCCTCCTCCCACCACCTCCCTCCCGCCCCCCCCCCCTGCTCCTCGTCCTCCTCCTCCCAGCCACACCTCAATGCTAACCCAAAATGGAATTCCTCGTAATGAGGTTGGAACAGGTGTCATTATCCACAAGATCCCGAGGGAGGGGGCACGCGCGCGCGTGATACCCCCCCCCCCCACCAGCCCAAGAAGGGGGGAGCAACACACACACACACACCTCGCGTGTGTGTGTGGGGGGGAGGGGGCGCCACGTGGCTGAGTGGACAGCGCGCGGGACTCATAATCCTGTGGCCCGTGTTCGATTTCCGGACTAGGCAGAAACAAACGGGCAGAATTTCTTTCACCCTGATGCTCCTGTTCAACTAGCAGTAAATACGTACCTGGGAGTTAGACAGCTGCTACGAGCTGCTTCCTGGGTGTCTAACAGCTGTCTACCTCCCAGGTACCTATTTACTGCTAGGTAACAGGGCCATCAGGGTGAAAGAAACTCTGCCCATTTGTTTCTGCCTAGTCCGGGGATTGAACCCGGGTCACAGGATTATGAGTCCCGCGCCCTGTCCACTCAGCTACCAGACCCGTCTCACACACACTCACACACACACACACAGGAGAAAAACAACAGTAAAGGAACAGGTTATGAAACTGAGGATAGGGGCGGAAGGATTCACTACAAATGACAAGGAAGTGTGTGAGGAGTTGAATAAGAAATTCCAGGAGGTCTTCACCATCGAGCAAGGAGAAATTCCAGAGGTAAGAGAGGGAAAAGCTAACCGGGAACCACTGGAAGACTTTGAGATTACCAGCGGGGAAGTAAGGAAGTGTTTACTAGAGTTGGATGTGACAAAGGCTATAGGCCCAGATGGAATCTCCCCATGGGTTCTAAAGGAAGGAGCAAGAGAACTGTGCCTACCACTCTCCATTGTGTATAACAAGTCACTGGCAACAGGGGAACTGCCAGATATTTGGAAAGCAGCTAACGTAGTCCCGATATACAAGAAAGGGGATAGACAGGAGGCACTGAACTACAGGCCAGTGTCCCTAACCTGCATACCATGCAAGCTGATGGAGAAGATTGTGCGAAAAAAACTAGTGGAGCATCTGGAGCGAAGGAACTTTGTAACACAGCACCAACATGGGTTCAGGGATGGCAGGTCCTGCCTCACAGGGTTACTTGAATTCTACGACCAGGCAACAAAAATAAGGCAAGAAAGAGAAGGGTGGGCAGACTGCATATTTTTGGATTGTCAAAAAGCCTTTGATACAGTGCCACACAAGAGGCTAGTGCGAAAGTTGGAGATGCAGGCTGGAGTGAAAGGGAAGGTACTCCGGTGGATAGAGGAGTACCTAAGCAACAGGAGACAACGAGTCTGTGTGAGGGGTGAAGTCTCAGATTGGC
Organism: Procambarus virginalis; assembly: GCA_020271785.1. Taxonomy (NCBI): domain Eukaryota; kingdom Metazoa; phylum Arthropoda; class Malacostraca; order Decapoda; family Cambaridae; genus Procambarus; species Procambarus virginalis. The sequence goes on along the minus strand of WNGS01167840.1, from coordinate 20,606,535 downwards.
GAGACGTTACAAGTGGAGTCCCGCAGGGGTCAGTCCTTGGACCTATACTGTTTCTGGTATATGTAAATGATCTCCCAGAGGGTATAGATTCGTTCCTCTCAATGTTTGCCGACGATGCAAAAATTATGAGGAGGATTGAAACAGAGGATGATAGTAGGAGGCTACAAGATGACCTAGATAGACTGAGTGAATGGTCCAACAAATGGCTGTTGAAGTTCAACCCAAGTAAATGCAAAGTAATGAAACTAGGCAGTGGATACAGGAGGCCAGACACAGGATACAGAATAGGGGATGAAGTACTTAATGAAACAGACAGAGAGAAAGATCTAGGAGTTGATATCACACCAAACCTGTCTCCTGAAGCCCACATAAAGAGAATAACGTCTGCGGCATATGCGAGGCTGGCTAACATCAGAACGGCGTTCAGGAACCTGTGTAAGGAATCATTCAGAATCTTGTACACCACATATGTAAGACCAATCCTGGAGTACGCGGCCCCAGCATGGAGCCCGTACCTTGTCAAGCACAAGACGAAGCTGGAAAAAGTCCAAAGGTATGCTACTAGACTAGTCCCAGAACTAAGAGGCATGAGTTATGAGGAAAGGCTGCGGGAAATGCAACTTACGACACTGGAAGACAGAAGAGTAAGGGGGGACATGATCACAACCTACAAAATCCTCAGGGGAATTGACCGGGTAAACAAGGATGAACTATTCAACACTGGAGGGGCGCGAACAAGGGGACACAGGTGGAAGCTGAGTACCCAAATGAGCCACAGAGACATTAGAAAGAACTTTTCAGTGTCAGAGTAGTTAGTAAATGGAATGCACTAGGCAGTGATGTGGTGGAGGCTGACTCCATACACAGTTTCAAATGTAGATATGATAGAGCCCAGTAGGCTCAGGAAACTGTACACCAGTTGATTGACAGTTGAGAGGCGGGACCAAAGAGCCAAAGCTCAACCCCCGCAAGCACAATTAGGTGAGTACAATTAGGTGAGTACACACACACACCAGTCCTAGTCCGGGAATCGAACACGTGTACTTACCTAGTTGTGCTTGCGGGGGTTGAGCTCTGGCTCTTTGATCCCGCCTCTCAACTGTCGATCAACTAATGTACAGGTTCCTGAGCCTACTGGGCTCTACCATATCTACACTTTAAGCTGTGTATGGAGTCTGCCTCCACCACATCATTTCCTAATGCATTCCATTTGTCTACTACTCTGACACTAAACAATTGTTTCTAACGTCTTTATGGCTCATTTGGGCACTCAATTTCCACCTGTGCCCCTAGTGCGTGTGCCCCTTGTGTTAAATAGTCTGTCTTTATCTACCCTGAGAATTTTGTATGTGGTGATCATGTCCCCTCGAAGTCTTTTGTCTCCCACTGACATGAGGTTTAATTCCCGTAGTCTCTCCTCGCAGAGTAATACCCCCTCAGTTCGGGTATTACTCTGGTAGCAAACCTTTGAACCTTTTCCAGTGTGTGTGTGTGTGTGTGTGTGTGTGTGTGTGTGTGTGTGTGTGTGTGTGTGTGTGTGTGTGTGTGTGTGTGTGTGTGAAAAATTAATAGTAGTAACAGTTGATTGACAGTTGAGAGGCGGGCCGAAAGAGCAGAGCTCAACCCACACAAGCCCAACTAGATGAACTAGAATACACACAAATCACTCATTCCCGTGGGAATGAGTGATCACAGTGTACTCATGATTGAGTACCTGGTCGAAGTAAGGTTAAGGTACTCAAGGAAAGGCCCCAGAAAACAAAATACCGGTATTCTGGAAGGGAAACTATGAGGAGATAAGGAAATTCCTAATATATATAGGTTGCAAAACAGAGGAAAGACGGCTCTACATGATGGACTACATCACACAGAAGTTTAAGGAGACAGCAGACAAGTTCGCTCAGCCCAAAAGGAAAAAATAATAAGATGCAGACAAAAACCTCGAGGTTTAATCAGAGACGTAAGCAAGCAAAGCAACTAAGTGCAAGCGAGTGGAGAAACTATAGAAACAACAGAACACTAGAGAGCAGAGAAAGATACCAGAGCGCCAGGAATGAATACGTCAGGGTGAGGAGAGAGGTAGAGTAGCAATATGAAAATGACGTAGCGAGCAAGGCAAAGACTCAACCTAAGTTGCTGCACAGCCACATCAGGAAAAATAACAGTGAAGGAACAGATAATGAAACTGTGGATAGGAGCAGACAGATTCACTACAAACGGCAAGGAAGTATTCGAAGAAATCAATAAGAAATTTTAGGAGGTCTTCACTGTAGAACAGGGAGAAGTCCCAGAGATAAGAGAGGGAATATCTAACATGACACCACTAGAGGAGTTTGCGATTACCAGTGGGGAGGTGAGGAATAATCTGCTAGAGTTGGATGTGACAAGGGCTATAGGCCCGGATGGAATCTCACCATGGATACTAAAGGAAGGAGCGGAAGCACTGTGCCTGCCACTCTCCATGGTGTACAACAAATCACTGGTAACAAGCGAACTGCTAAAAATTTAGAAGACGACCAATGTAGTCCCGATATACAAGAAGGGTGATAGGAGACACTGAACTACAGGTCAGTGTCCCTAACTTGCATACTATGCAAGATAATGAAGAAGATTGTGCGAAAAATGTAGTGGAACATCTGGAGCGAAAGAAGTTTGGAACACAACATCAGCATCGGTTCAAGGATGACAAATCATGCCTCACATAATTAATTTAATTCTATGACCAGGCGACACAAATCGAGCAAGATAGAGAGGGGTGGGCAGACTGCATATTTTCGGATTGCCAGAAAGCCTTTGACACAGTACCACATAATTAACTGGTGCACAAACTGGAGATGCAGGCGGGAGTGAAAGGGAAGGTACTCCTCTGGATAAGGGAGTACCTAAGCAACAGAAGGCAACGAGTCAATGTGAGGGGGGGAGGTCTCTGAGTGGCGTGGCGTCGCCAGTGGAATCCCATAGGGATCAGTCCTAAAACCTACACTTTTTCTGATATATGTAAATGATCTCTCAGAGGGAATAGACTCTTTCCTCTCAATGTTTGGTGATGATGCAAAAATTAAGAGGAGGATTAAGAGAGAATGAGATAGTATAAGTCCACAAGATGACTTAGACAAACTGAAGGAATGGGCCAAGGCTACTAAAGTTTAACCCAAGTAAATGTAAGGTGATGAAACTAGGCGGAGGAAATAGGAGACCAGACACTGGAGACCGAATGGGAGATGAAGTCTCCCATTCTTCTTCACGAAATGGTCTAGTGAAGTCGCTTCACGAAACGGACAGAGAGAAAGATTTAGGAGTTGATATCACGCTAAACCTGTCTCCTGAAGCCCACATCAAAAAAATAACATCGGCGGCGTATGCGAGGCTGGCTAACATCAGATCAGCCTTCAGAAACCTGTGTAAGGAATCTTTCAGAACTTTGTATACCACGTATGTAAGGCCAATCTTGGAGTACGCGGCACCAGCATGGAGCCCGTACCTTGTCAATCACAAGACGAAGCTGGGAAAAGTTCAAAGATATGCCACTAAGACTATGAGGCATGAGTTACGAGGAAAGCCTGAGTGAACTGCACCTCACGTCGCTGGAAGACAGAAGAGCTCGAGAAGACATGATCACCACATACAAACTTTTCAGGGGAATTAGACCAAAGGTCACGAGTTGATGGTTTGTTTAACACGAGTGGTACACGAACAAGGGGACACAGGTGGAAGCTGAGTACTCAAATGAGCCACATAAACATTAGAAAGAACTTTTTCAGTGTCAGAGTAGTTAGTAAATGGAATGCACTAGGAAGTGATGTGGTAGAGGCTGACTCCATACACAGTTGCAAATGTAGATATGATAGAGCTCGAGAAGCTCAGGAATCTGTACACCAGTAGATTGACTGTTGAGAGGCGGGACCTAAGAGCCAGAGCTCAACACTCGCAATCACAACTAGGCGAGTACAACTAGATGAGCACACAATCGCACACGCACACACACAACTTCCCAGGGAGGGTGCACACACACACACACACAAACACTCCCTTTACCAACATTTCGCCCATCTAAGACACAACAGAAACAAGTGTAGCATAAACCCATCATTGTTTGAGATATGAAAACACTTTGTCAAATATAAATACTGTACAGTTATTAAAAGGTTCCCGACACTTTGCACCCACAAGATAATGTAATTTTGAGGGTTGTAATATGTTAATCCTTTGTTTGACAGTCTGTTCACTTGACGTAGTTAAAACCCAGCTGCCTCTGGTTACAATTAACATGATGAACAACCCAGCGGGTTTTCTTCCTCTCGGTGGGAACATACTGCTATGGCGGTGTGTTCACTACCAGGATGAGTGACTGATTCAATTTTAAGAAAAGAATACTAAGCTAGGTAGATTGCATCTTCATAGGCTGCCAAAAACAATTGATGTTGTTCCTCTTAAAATTCTGCTTTATAAGACAGAAAGACAATCTGAGATTGCAAAGAAACTCTGGTGGCAAACCGTGTAAGAGTACCTAATGGACAAGAAACAAAGGATGATAAAGGGGTATCAGGAAAGTGACAAGCGGGATTTCCAAAGGTACGGTCCTGGAACTGTTACTGTTAGCAATTCTAGCCTACCAATTCTCAGGAAGACTAATCTACCCGAGGAAAAGAGCTTGTACATCTGTCAATGTTTGCAGACGACGCAAACAATTGCGTCGAACGGAAACCTAACGAGGAATTTAAAAAAACAAAAAAGAATTTGCGGAAATTTGTAGGAACACCTTGACAAGTGAAGAGTGGACAGACAAATGTCTGATAGAGTTCAACTCCAGCAAATACAAGGTTAAGTTGATGGGTAAGGGAGACAGAAGCCCAATGTGAATCTATGCCATAGGGGGAAGGTAATATACGGCTGATAATATGAACAGTATATGGAAAGTTAACAAAATTATATTCATTTAAAACATAAATAAGATTCTTTCAAAGCAATTTAAACATGTTATGCGAGATTGAAATTATAACATTCAACATCAGCTTGGAATCCGCAACCTTGTGATGCACAGAACTAAGCTTGTAAGAGCTCAGAGGATTGCCAGAAGACTCGTAACTGACGGGGACTAAATTATAAAGTCAGGTTAAGGGAAATGAATATCAAAACTCTACAGGAGAGAAGGAATAGAGGGATCATGATCACATATAGTAAATAGTGAAAGAAGAAAAATGAACAAGGACAGCCTTTTTAAGGTGAGAGAAAATTAGACCAAAGGTCACGAGTTGACCTGGAAACGCAATTGAATCTATGAATCCTGAACTAGTGGTCAACAAGTGGAATGCACTGATAGCAGAAATTGTGTAATCTGCATCTATAAGACTAGATTCTATTATCTAAAGTCAGTAAAGTTATAACCAAAACGCAGCTCGTAAAACGAGGCCAGCAGGCAAAGAATGACGTGCTAGACATCGCTATCCTGTAGCGAGTGATAGGTAAGCACACCACACTAGCCTGGCCACCACAGTCACCAGCAGCATACCAATAACGCAACCACCGTCACGTCACCAGCATCACCGCCACCACCCCACTACTTCCAACACCACTACCAACACAAGTAGCACATCACCAGCATCACCACACCATATACCATCACCATCGGCTCCACGCCACCTCCAACACCTCTGCAGCATGTAACCTTGACTGGATCTCCCCACCCGGAAGAAAGTATGACCAGCTAGCCAGGGGCAAGCAAGAGAAAGCCGCGCCCGGCTCTTTTTGCTGCTATCATCCCAACATCGCAGGCAGCCAGCCGCCCCAGTTGGTGTCGAGCTCCGGAGTACACGCTTCGTGGACTTTTTTACCAGTGTTTTCACCCAGTATGCAACCACCAGGTCATCCCTCTTATCACACTCCACCGATCAAATAGTGAATATATGTACACGTACGTACGCGCGTGTGTGTGTGTACTCACCTATTTCCTATTTGTACTCACCTATTTGTGCTTGCGGGGGTTGAACTTTGGCTCCTTGGTCCAGCCTCTCAACGTCAATCAACTGGTGAACAGGTTCCTGAGCCTACTGGGCTCTATCATATCTACATTTGAAACTGTGTATGGAGTCAGCCTCCACCACATCACTGCCTAATGCATTCCATCCGTTAACTCTGTGTGTGTGTGTGTGTGTGTGTGTGTGTGTGTGTGTGTGTGTGTGTGTGTGTGTGTGTGTGTACTTACCTAGTTGTGCTTGTTGCCATTTAACTTCGGCTCTTGCCAACGGCCATACCACGTTGAGAAATCTTACTGAAGCGACCATACGAGTCATAAATACTCATACTCCGCCCAAGTAAAACAGAAACAAGCAACACTTAGTGGGCCATCCAGAGGCTTAGGGTCCGGGCAGGAATATCCCTGCAAAAAAAAAAAAAAACTTCGGCTCTTTGGTCCCGCCTTCCAACTGTCAATCAACTGGTGTACAAGTTGTGTGAGTGAGTGAGATAGAGAGAGAGAGAGACGGGGGGGGGGGGCTGGGTATGAAGAGTCTTGTTAAAGGAAGAAAGCCCGAGTGCGTACATTGTCTTGCCCACTAAGCGCTCCACTTTCTCCCCGCCCGAGTACCGACCAGCCCCACACACTGCTACACTCGCCCTGCCCACATACCCAGGCCCTCTGCTCGTCCGCCTTCCCTTGCAGGACGGGTTTAGTGCCGCTGCTCCTGGCCAACACCCACACTAACGCCTACACCCTCACACTGGCACTTCCTATATACATACTCAACACACACATACACTGGGACCTGTAACAAGTACTGCAGACAGCCAGTGTTGTCCGTGACTGATTTCTCTTCACACAGCACTGCACCACAGGAAAGGCTGTTCTGTTGTGCACGTCCTATTGATGTTATTGTGCACTATCTGTGGCTGGTGTTGCACGCCGTCCGTGGCTGTTGAATTATACCAATGGCATGATGGTATAATCATTATCATATATATTTGTATAATATTCTGTCACTGCGTGGCTTGTGTTTTATACACGGCAGCAGTCTTCCTCGTCTGGGGTTGTTGTAGGTCTAACTCCTTCGACTCTCATACTAGTCACTATGACCAGGTGGTTTTTTGAGGCAGCGCTCGGGTTGAGGGGTTGGATCCACCTTCCTACCCAACATCCGGCCCTGTGAAACACCCGACCCTATCCATCATCCGACCAAACCAAACTTCCAGCCCTACCCAATATCCGGAACTCTTAGTATGCTAGGTATACTATCTTAATTCCCAGTTAATTAGTCAATTTTGGTAATAAGACGATGTTCTGAATTTTAAAAGGGTATGATCACGAGAAAGCACCAAGCCATTACGACTATATATCGTAAGACTAAACATATAAAAATAAACTGAAATAAACCAGACTCAAAACAACTTAAAAATACAATATTTAAAAAATGTCCATAAAGAAAACACTTAAGTTTATTCATACGTTCTTAAAGTGTTCTCTTTAGTAGAGAACACTTGATACGATCAAGTAAGTTTATATCATACTACTTTCTTGTGCTTTACTAAGAAGATGGAGTAAATTGTATTTTGTTTCTACATCGTAATCCACCATCCTGTGACGCGACACGAGACTCGCGTCTCGTCCCAAGATCAGTCAGCCTCCCGTGTTTAGGTCTATCCAATTTATCCTTCCGAATACATTTCTTAATCCTATAAAATCGGCTTAATCGTAAATCTGGCATCCTAACAGTTTTCTCACATCTATTCTATGTTTCGTTACATCCCATTTCACTTGTGGTCATTATTCCCTGAGTCGCTCCCTATTTCCATGTTGTTTGTGTTAGATAACTCAGTCAAAAATAATATTTTCCCGTGTTGGCTGCTTGGAATGCTGTTTGTAGGAAACAATAAACTAGTTCTAAAAAATCTTCTGCTTGAACAATTATTCAGGTAAAGACATGCTCAAACACACAAAAATTTACTTGCACAAGGCACTCACGCATCCACACATCACATATGCTGGCTCCCCTTTCACTATATCTTCAGCAGCCAAAACTAAACAAACAAAACTACAGCGAAATCAAAACAAAGCCCCGAGATGGTTTTTAACGCTCACTGGAGAGATTTCTCCACCAGTGTGAGTCTCCGTGACGAAGCAAACATGCCAGTCATTATTGATATTGGATAATGTTAGTGGCCACATTGATAGACTTACAACACACCGCGAGAAGCCTATCACTTTCCTCAATGACACTCTGAAAGACGCAGTAATACACACAGTCTCTCTAACATGGCTTATAGCCCGACAACACATAAAATAAAAATTGTATTTAGTTCAATACATGCAAATGTACATACATACATACATACAATCATACATGCATACATACATGCGCGAACAAGCCTGAATAGTCCCCAGGACTATATGCAACTGAAAACTCACATACATACATACATACATAGGATACAAGAAGATTGTCTGAGTCATAGGTCGGCAAGCCTAAAGCCAATAATACGCAGAACCTACTCTTAAATTTAAGTCTTAAACTCAGTGCGGCCCGTGCATGCGCCAGAATTTGATGAAAAACTGTACCCAAATGGATCCATGAGTGTCGTCGTGGGGTTGATCAGTCTGGGAGCTTAGTTAATTAGCACGAGGTTGTTGTTGTTGTTATAGATTCAGCTACTCGGAACAAGTTCCAAGTAGCACGGGCTATGGTGAGCCCGTAACTTACCTGGCACAGGAGCTGGGCAAGAAGCACGGGCTATGGATAGCCTCGTGGACAGGAGATGTCTCCCGTGGAAGAAGCACCAGTTGTTGTTAAAGATTAAGCCACCCAAGAGGTGGCACGGGCATGAATAGCCCGTAAGTGGTGGCCCTTATGAGCCATTAACAGTATCGAGAGATGATACTGGAGATCTGTGGAGGTGCGACTGCACCCTGCGTGACGGGAGATGTCTCCCGGACCAAATGGTGACCAAATGGTCGTGATGAGGAATGATTGATTGATTGATAAACATTAAGCCACCCAAGAGGTGGCACGGGCATGAATAGCCCGTAAGTGGTGGCCCTTATGAGCCATTAACAGTATCGAGTGATGATACTGGAGATCTGTGGAGGTGCGACGGCACCCTGCGTGACGGGAGATGTCTCCCGGACCAAATGGTGACCAAATGGTAGTTACTCCTGATTGATAAGGATTAAGCCACCCAAGAGGTGGCACGGGCATGAATAGCCCTTAAGTGGTACAATTTTTTTTTTTTTTCTCCGTAATTCTTTCATTATTATGACATTGCATTTAATCATCGAGCTGTTATCGCGGGGGAGGATACTGCTTCACAGTCTTTATGAGGGCGTCCAGCTGCTGGACACCTTTGTTGACCAGGAGAGTAGCTGTGTTGATGGCTTCAGGGTGGCCACTGCTAGATTCAGGAACTCTTAAAGCTCTTCTAAGGTCGTTGGTTGCTTCACATTCCAGAAGATAGTGAAGTAATGACTTTTCTGTGACAGTTTGGCAGAAGATGCACTCTCTCTGTCGGGGTTCACCAATCTCCCAGTTGCATCTGTAACCTAGACGTAGTCTATATAACCTAACTGCTATTTCCCTGTGGATTCCTTTTGGGATATTTAACCTTTCTAATTTAGTTGCCTGAAGATACCATGTTGCAGAGGGCGAGCCTTCAGCTATTCTCTGGTGTAGGTAGGCTTTGTTGAGGTGTGAGAGTTTTTTGGTGATGATGTTTTTAATGTTCTCTAGGCTGGGTTGAATTGTTTTATCTATCACTGGATGACGAGTTGCCAGTTTAGCAATTTCATCAGCTTTCTCATTTAATGGGATTCCAATATGGGATGGGATCCAGTTCAAGGTTATGTTGAGTCCTTTGCCTTTAGCGACTGCTCCAAGATACAAAATGGTGGTAATTATCTCCACGTTATCTTTCCACTGTTTTTGTCCTAGTATTTGAAGTGCAGCTTTGAGTCTGTGGTATGATGGCATTTGAGTGTTTTGTGCAATCACATATGCGAATGCCTGTTGTATGGCAAACAGCTCAGTTTGGGTTGATGATACTAGTCCTCCCAGTCTCCAATATGCCTGTATGCTGGCCGTGCAAAGAGCAGCGCCAGCACTTCATATTCTGTGTCCACCGATCCGTCTGTGAAAATGTGGGTGGCTCCTGCTACTGCTATGCTATACATTTGCTCTTCTATTATGCGCCTTAGGATTGTCGGATCATAGGCAGCCTTTTCATTGGGAGACTTTCTATTACTATTTGAAAGTAGGCTCTTCCCACGGTGCAGCAGGAGTGTAATTTGGGTGTGGATGATCACCCTCTCTATCGAGAATCATGCTTTTAACTGTAGTCTGTTTAGGACTTTTCCTGCTCTTGCAGCCCAAGAGTTTCCATTGTTTGCCCTAGTCCAACCACCAAGGCCTGCCGTACTGGGATTGGATCAGAAGAAATAATTATCTTACTAATAATTGTAGCTGTCCTTTGAGATATTCTTTCCTGTAGAGAGGGCAAACCCGTCTCCAGTCTAAGTGTTTCAAGCTTGGTCCACATGGGGGCTCCCAGTGCGGCTCTCATAGCATGTTTTGGGCAACTTCAAGCTTTTTCCACTGTTGGTGTGATAGATTTGTGAGTGCAGGTGCTGCATAATCGATCACTGATCTGACTGCCTGTACATAGTATGTGCGAAGGACTTGCAGATTGGCTCCTCCAGAGAGGGAGGTTAGCGACCTGAGGATTGCCGTCCTGGCCGCAGTTCGCTCTCTCAAGTAAGTGACCTCAGCATTAAAATTCATGTGTGTGTCCAGGATTATTCCTAGGTACTGATAGGTGTCCACCCATTCGATTGGTTGACCCTGTACTGTGAGTGGATATTGGGCTTCGCTATTTTTATGGGCATGGCTTTTGACTTTGAGGGGTTGAGTTTGATCCCAATCTGTTTTGCCTCTTTACTGATGCAGTCTAAGCATTTGGGTGCAAGGCGCGCCGCATCCCTTCCTTTTATGATGATGACAAAGTCGTCCGCGTAGTTTAGCAGCCTACAGTGATGTGGAAGTTTCAACTCATTATTCTTTCCATTAAACAGTTGAAGAGAGAGGGCTGAGAATACCTCCTTGCGTGTACCATTTTCATGTCTTTTGTACTCAGAAACTGTGCCATGAATTTTTACTCTTGCTTTCTGTTTATGAGACAGTTTTTGATCCAGGAGAGAGGTTGCCTCTGACTCTTTGTCAATGAGGCAGCAGAGAATAGCTGGGGCGTAGCCAGTTCAAAGGCTTTTTCGAGGTCCAGGAATATCAGCATTCTGGTCTGTCATTCAAGTGGGCTAACAGAGTTGTAATACATTCACTGTGCCAACCCCTTTTCTATAGGCACTACATATCATGGTGCGAGTAGACAGGCACCACCATTTCCACTCCAGTTGTGGAGTGCCCTTCTGTCAGCCGTCTTGGCTGCACAGCTTGGAGAGAGATGGGCCTGGGATTATCTGGATCTTTAGGTTTTGGGATCGTACTATGTCTGCTCATTCCAAGCTGAAGGTCTAGTTTGAGAAGTCCAGGCAAAATTAATTAACCTTAGGTATGCAGCGTCTCCCTCTGGGCGAGGTTTCTAATCATTTTTATAGGTTATTTTGTCAGCTCCAGGGGATGTATCCTTGAGTTTTTCTTAGCCCGATTGAGCTCATCCAGTGTGAAGGGGGGCATTAGTGTCAGAGACTTCTTCACATGCTGTAAGGATTCTGTGCCACCTTTCTTCTCTAGTCCGGTCTGTACTGCTAAACATCTGGTGGAAGTGATTGCTGGCTGCTCTCTCTGCAAACCTGGTTGCCCGTACTTCGGCTTCCTGTAGAGGATCCTGGGGGTGGGGCTTTAGGTGTTTTATTCCCTTTGGCCCGGTGGATTTGCTGCCACATCTCTCCAAAGAGGTGTGTTCATTCAGGTGTGAACACCATTCCAGCCACTTTTGTTCTTTTATTAGTCTGGTCTCNAAGTACGAATTTCGCCCATGAGGCAGCCAGCAAGTGTCCAATGTGCTGGAGGGCCAGACAATGAAAGAGAAGGTCTGATAATCACGGTGGTGAAGTGATGGTGTCAGCGATGGTGACGGTGGTGTAGTGATGGTGTCAGCGATGGTGACGGTGGTGTAGTGATGGTGTCAGGGATGGTGACAGTGGTGGTGGCGAAGGTGGGAGTAGTGTCAGCAGTATTAGTCAGATTATTATATTTGAGAATAAAAGTTTAAATACTCTTATACTTATACTTTAAATACTCATAACTACTTGACCTCATCAACCTCCATAAACACAATGTGAAGGACAGGTGAATGTGCAGTCAATATGGCCATTCAAAATTTTGGTATGAGAATTATTCTTGAAATTTGGGATTTTATTTAAAATTCATATGTTCTCTATAATGATAAAAAATCACAGAGAAATTCTGAAAGAAGCGAAAAAGAATTTTCGGTCATGTTGACGAAAAGTCCGAAAATTGAAAAAGGCAATTTTGGAGACGAAACAGGCGCTCCCTGTTGGTGTGGGACTCCAGGCCTCACCACACCAACACGGTGGCTGGGAGGGGCTGGCAGGGGCAGGCAGGGCTGGCAGGGGCAGGCAGGGGCTGGCAGGGGCAGGCAGGGGCAGGCAGAGGCTGGCAGGGGCTGACAGGAGCTAGCAGAGACTGGCAGGGGCTAGCAGGGGCAGGCAGGGGCTGGCAGGAGCTGGCAGAAGCTGGCAGGGGCAGGCAGGGGCTGGCAGGAACTGGCAGGGGCTGGCAGGAACTGGCAGGGGCTGGCAGGGGCAGACAGGGGCAGGCAGAGGCTGGCAGGCGCAGGCAAGGTGTGTGTGTGGCGGGTGGGCAAGACACGCTAGGCATGACGCGCGGTGCGTGTAGGCTAGACGAGCCCAGGTGTGAAGTACGAGCCACTAACTCCATTATTCATGTCGACAGTCATAAAATGCAAGATGGATCACCAGGAGAAAGGCCGTACAAGCTGGGGAAGGCGAGAGAGGTCAGGTTGAAACTGACGAGTCGGCTACCCTGCAGTAGTCAAATGAGGTCTGCAGCGCGCCTTCCTCTGCCTCGCCGTCAAGTGCAGCAGAGGAACCACCAACCCCAGACGCTGGCATGACGTCAGCCACACACCACGCCGGCGGCCAGGGCCACTGGCCTGAGTTATCACACAAGGAACTTCAAACCTGTGCTTTGTTTTGAAGAGCTTTTAGGGCATAGTTTATATTATTATATATATATATATATATATATATATATATATATATATATATATATATATATATATATATATATATATATATATATATATATATATATAATACTTTAAACCTAAAAGGGGTACCACCTCTTGTGGTAGGTAAACCTAAAAGGGGTACCACCAGGGAGCCCACACACCTGCAGCCCACATCTCCCACCACAATACCATGTGGTGGGAGATGTGATCTCCTCCGTCTTACCCTCCATAACAAGTGCCAGTCTCCAGGACCCAGCGATGCGCCTATGTTGATTACGAGACTGGAACGTCCTGCATATATTGGCCCTTATTTATAACATATATTGGCCCTTATTTATAACATATATTGGCGCTTATTTATAACATATATTGGCCCTTATTTATAACATATATTGGCCCTTATTTATAACATATATTGGCCCTTATTTATAACATATATTGGCCCTTATTTATAACATATATATGCCCTTACTTATAACATAGTGGCCCTTATTTATAACGCGCCTACCTATTTCTGCGGTGTGTACGTACTCACCTAGATGTACTTAAGTCGATCATTATATCCATATCCACCCTCTGGTCAGTTTAAAAACTTCCTTAACTCAGGATTTGTTTTTAATATGTTTTCAAAATTTTCTTTTGGAGTTCCACGTTGACTTTGCCTGCATTTTTTTTCGTCTTGTAGCGCACTCCACGGACTTGTTGCTTTTAAGGTGAGAAAGTTCTAATTCCTGCCATTGATCTGGCTCAAGTGTGCCACCGGCTTCCACCCGTGTCTTTGTCCTGCAGTTTTCTTATTTTGAACACTGCCTTTTCGTCCGTATTATGTCAGTTCCCCTCAGTATCTTGTACTTCGCTACCATATCTCCTCAGTTTCGTCTTTTCTCCAAATTAAAGGAGGATGAGTCTCCTCCGTTCACTTTGGTTGAGTCACCAGCTTTGCATCATCCGCAAAAAGGGGGATATAAATGATCTGATTTCGTCTGGCGGGTTGTTGGAATATATCATTGATAGGCTGGGCGGCAGAACCGGCCCCTGCAGGACCACTGCCTCTGATCTCTCACCGTGACCCCTGTCTGTCTGTCTACAGTTTTATCACATTCATTTTGTCGTAGATCTGTTAATTAACATCTTTGCCAGACATGACCTACCATCAGAATCCATGTAGCTCTTTAGAGACAAAACACAATATTATTAAAACCGTTTGTTCCACGTGTCGGCGCCCTGCTCGTCTCTCCACCACCTTGCAGTTAATGGTGGATAATGACATTGTTGCATAGTTAAACGCCAAATTTACAGCTTGTCATCTAAATATTATTGTTATTATAAAAAAAACTAATTTTTTGTCTTTAAAATCTATTAGAGAGGATTTGAAGTCAAACCTTCATATGGCTATTTATAATGTGTGTGTGTGTGTGTGAGAAGTTGTGGATCTGCTCGCTGGGTTATTAGTGGGTGAGAGACCGGGTGATGGTGATGGGATCTTTGTGTGGGGAAGGTGATACACAACAACAGTGTGGGCGTGTGTCCAGGTGGGTTGTGGGCGTGTGTCCAGGTGGGTTGTGGGCGTGTGTCCAGGTGGGTTGTGGGCGTGTGTCCAGGTGGGTTGTGGGCGTGTGTCCAGGTGGGTTGTGGGCGTGTGTCCAGGTGGGTTGTGGACGTGTGTCCAGGTGGGTTGTGGGCGTGTGTCCAGGTGGGTTGTGGGCGTGTGTCCAGGTGGGTTGCGGGCGAGTGGCCAGGTGGGTTGTGGGCGTGTGTCCAGGTGGGTTGTGGGCGTGTGTCCAGGTGGGTTGTGGGCGTGTGTCCACACGTATCCAAGGGTGGCGGGGCTGGCATGTGTCCAGGTGTGGAAGACTGGCCTGTGTCCAAGTGCTTCAGAGACATTGTTACTCCCACTGACCACTTCCACATATCCCCCGTCTAGTTTCTGATAGTATAATCGCATATCTAAATAGACCAGACTTAACGAGTCGAAATAGATGAAATAGTTGGTGATGATTAGTGTTCCGGAGAGCGTGACTTGAGCATAATTACCCCGCTGTGGTGATGAGTATT
Organism: Procambarus virginalis; assembly: GCA_020271785.1. NCBI lineage: Eukaryota > Metazoa > Arthropoda > Malacostraca > Decapoda > Cambaridae > Procambarus > Procambarus virginalis. The sequence goes on along the minus strand of WNGS01167840.1, from coordinate 20,591,271 downwards.
TTGACGAGGGAGATGAGCTAAGCTCTTGTTATGGTCCTCATTACATCAGCGAGACCAAGGATATGACGGAGAGAGGCCAGATGAACAAGGAGGCGACCAGATGAAAATCACCAAACCAGTTCTTGTCGGCCTGAAGGCTCCTTAAGGTTCCGCACTGACCACGACGCAAGGATGTTCATCCCTATGCCCCGGGAAGGTTAATGTCACTGTCGCCTGGAGCACCCGATGGGGAGGGGGGGAGTAGGCGTGGGGTAGCAGGCGAGAGTGGCCCTTATGGGTGAGTGCCCTAGGAGCTGGAGCTGAGTGCCCTAGGAGCTGCTGGGGCCGGAGGTGGCCCGCGCGTAGGACGTGACGCCAGAATACGCGGCCAAGCGTTGCCCATATCTGACAACTGGCATTTTGTTGCTGGAATGCGAATTCCTCTCCTGCAGTAGATTAACTGCTGACCCCCTGCTACAGCAGGCCAACTGCTGACCCCTGCTACAGCAGGCCAACTGCTGACCCCTGCTACAGCAGGCCAACTGCTGACTCCTGCTACAGCAGGCCAACTACTGACCCCCTGCTACAGCAGGCCAACTGCTGAGCCCCATCCCAGCAACGGCCGCAGCAACCTGCTGACCGCATCTTTTGCAGCAAGTCTCTCCATCGCGCCGCCTGATTGCTCCACCCAGACCTTATGGCTCACCTTATGCTTTGCTATAGTCGGGGGGACAGAAAGCCTGTTGTGTTCCTCGAGGCCCCCCCCCCTTACACCAACTAACAACCTTCCCCAGGTTGTACTCCACAACACTAGCCTTATGCACGTAAGGTGATAACCGCAGAGGACAACCTCGCCACGGAGGACTGGTAATGTTGCGATATACCCTCCCTGCCCTTCCCTGTCCCCTCCTGCCCCGGCCAACTGCTGACCCCTGCCCCGGCCAACTGCTGATCCCTACCCCGGCCAACTGCTGACCCCTACCCCGGCCAACTGCTGACCCCCTCTTACAACAGGCCAACTGCTGACGCCTGCCCCGAGCAGCAGTCAGCTGGAGGTATATAACACAACAGCGACCTCCCGTGCACCGGCCTCCACACCTGCGCGTAGGAGGCGCCATCATGGAGTGCTTAGCATGAACTGCTCACCATGGAACTGCTCTCTATGGCCTATCTTGAGGTTCTTGAGATGATTTCGGGGCTTAGAGTCCTCGCGGCCCGGTCCTCGACCAGGCCTCCTTTTTGCTACACATCTCCAGGAAGCAGCCCGTAGCAGCTGTCTAAATCCCAGGTACCCATTTACTGCTAGGTAACAGGGGCATCAGTGTGAAAGAAACATTTTGCCATTTGTCTCCGCCTCCACTAGGGATCGAACCCGGAACCTCAGGCCTACGAATCCGAAGCGCTGTCCACTCAGCTGTCAGGCGCCCTATGCAACACTTGCGCACAAATTAGCCATAACATAACCTCCCCTTCAGAGAAGACCAACAATTAATATACAATCTACATTAATCAGCAGCCTTTGTTAGTTATCGGTCTATGTTAGTCAGCAGCCTATGTTAGTCAGCAGCCTATGTTAGTCAGCAGCCTATGTTAGTCAGCAGCCTATGTTAGTCAGCAGCCCATGTTAGTCAGCAGCCTATGTTAGTCAGCAGCCTATGTTAGTCAGCAGCCCATGTTAGTCAGCAGCCTATGTTAGTCAGCAGCCTATGTTAGTCAGCAGCCTATGTTAGTCAGCAGCCCATGTTAGTCAGCAGCCTATGTTAGTCAGCAGCCTATGTTAGTCAGCAGCCCATGTTAGTCAGCAGCCTATGTTAGTCAGCAGCCCATGTTAGTCAGCAGCCCATGTTAGTCAGCAGCCCAAGTTAGTCAGCAGCCCATGTTAGTCAGCAGCCATGTTAGTCAGCAGCCTATGTTAGTCAGCAGCCCATGTTAGTCAGCAGCCCATGTTAGTCAGCAGCCCATGTTAGTCAGCAGCCCATGTTAGTCAGCAGCCTATGTTAGTCAGCAGCCCATGTTAGTCAGCAGCCCATGTTAGTCAGCAGCCCATGTTAGTCAGCAGCCCATGTTAGTCAGCAGCCTATGTTAGTCAGCAGCCCATGTTAGTCAGCAGCCCATGTTAGTCAGCAGCCCATGTTAGTCAGCAGCCTATGTTAGCCAGCGGCCTATGTTAGTCAGCAGCCTATGTTAGCCAGCGGCCTATGTTATTTAAGTCAAGATTTGCATAATAATTACTTGGCAACGTTTAGTATCCGTCTCACAGTTCATCTTATACGCGCCCGCATATTCACTACAGCTTACATCAGCGCTCTCTAGCGGCTGCGCAGTCATCAAGCTGGGAAAAAAAAATAAATGAAAAAACCTGTGGGCATTCTAAGCTGCATTCCTTGGTGTGAGGTGAATGAATGTCCATGACGAGCCAAGCGCGATCCCACGTTGGTCTGTGGGGGGGGGGGGGACAGGAGGTGTTCACGGTGCAGGTGTGGGGGGGGGGGATTGTTGGCATCAGGTGCGTGGGGGGGATTGTTGATACATCAGGTGTGAGGGAATTGTTGGTACAACAGGTGTGTGGGGGGGGATTGTTGGTACACCAGGTGTGTGGGGGGTATTGTTGGTACACTAGGGTGGGGGGGGATTTTTGGTACACCAGGTGTGTGGGGGAATTGTTGGTACAACAGGTTTGTGAGGGGGGATTGATGGTACACCAGGTGTGTGGGGGGGATTGTTAGTACAACAGGTGTGTGGGGGGATTGTTGGTACACCAGGTATGTGGGGGATTGTTGGTACACCAGGTGTGTGTGGGGGGGGATTGATGGTACAGCAGGTGTGTGGGGGATTGTTGGTACACCAGGTGTGTGGATGATTGTTGGTACATCAGGTGTGGGGAGGATTGTTGGTACACCAGGTGTGGGGAGGATTGTTGGTACACCAGGTGTGGGGGGGATTGTTGGTACTCCAGGTGTGTGGAGGGGAGTGTTGGTACTCCAGGTGTGTGGAGGGGAGTGTTGGTACAGCAGGTGTGGGATGCTGACACGAGTCAGCTACACTACACACGAGCTCTAACGAACAAATTCGTCCTTATTAGGCGGCTACACACCCTGGCCTCTGCAAATGAGTTGGTTTTCCCTCCTCTCTCCCACACCTTGTCCACGGGGGTGTACCCGTCTCTGTGTTTACACCGACAGTGTACCCCTTAATCTGGACTATGGTCAAGACTAAAGTATTCTTGGTGGCAAGTCAGTATGCGTCCCAGCCCTAGTAACTCTTGAAAAGATTGATAAGACTTGAAGGCCAAGACTAATCCAAGACCAACCCTACCCACCACTGTAGCAACTGGTCTCCCTAACCTCTCACTCCCTCTTCTTTCGCACGCACCTCCTCCTTCAGTTACCTCTGCCAGTCGCTCACCCCTTCTACAACATTCTTATCTGACACGCTGAATGGGTTTTGATAATATTCTTTCGTGGATCTCAATTTCGCCTCTATCCTCCACCCCATACCGGTACACTGCTCTTCTTATTTCCTCCTTTTCATTCTATAGTGACTACTGAAAATCACCCTCGCGGCATGACAGTCAGGTGTGGGGGTCACCTGGTGGCGTTACCACATCTCCACCGCCGGGTAAAAATATTTGACCCGCCTTGACCTTAGGGTGTGCTACATAGTTTACCCCAGCTCGGTGCCTTCTTTTGATAATTACTTGCTTGACCTTAGGGGAAGCAATCGTGTTCTCGACCTGTACCGACGCGCGAGTGACTACCTTCCTGGAACTCCGGGAGGTGTCAATGGCAGGTTGTGTGGTAGTTAAACCACGGCCTGCCTCCCTCCGATTGTCGTCATCATCATCGTCTCTGTTGATTAGGTCGTTCAGGACTCCTTCATCTGTCTTGTGGGCTGCCGACGTTCCCGCTGAAGAGTTTAATGCTGATAATGAGCGCCCTGCCAGGTACAAGCGGAGTGTTGTCGACGTCTATGTCAACCTTGCTCTCACACAGCTCCAGTTGGACTCAGGTTCATATGGAACTTAGTAGAGTAAGGCAGGTCCTTGTCAACAATAGATACCCTTACGATTACGTCGAAGAGATCATTTAAAGGAAGGTGATCCGCCAAACTATCTTTGACGAAGAGGTCAACACTATTAAATCTGTATTAAGGAACATTCCTATATTGGTTTCCTTAGTATAAACTGCAGTGTGAAACTTATGATTCCTTTCCGAGAATATCTAGGAAAGGAAACACCATTAATCTCCATCTCGAAGGTGATACTAAGCACGGAATTTCTATCGAAATCTTCGTTAAGCTGTAGCGAGCGTTCCATGTCGAGTACCTGTAAGAATATGTTACCAACATACCTACAGTAGACATCAGGTTAAAGGTCCAGACCAACGAGGACTTTCTCCTCATTAGTACTCACATAAAACATGACAAATAAGACCCCCGAAGCGGGCACAACCCAGGGTGACACCACCTACTGGTTCGTACACGGGACCATCAGAGCTCAGGAAGAGTGCCGCTTGAGTACATGGTTTGAGCAGTTGCTCAAGTACGCATTTTGTGATGTCAAGAAGAATGAGAACTGGACCCTGATACACTCTGTGCATCAAAATTATAATTGCCTAATCCTTTGTCTCGTCCATGTTGTGTGGTAGTTACCAGTGGAGGCCTCAGAGTAGCTACCAGTGTGTGTATGGTAGTCACCAATAACAGAGCTTCTCTTCACAACCGGATCCTGGTTCACCGTGTATCAAGGATGCAACCTTGGAACGTGCTGAAGATGGCGGCCCATTATGCAGGGGGATGACACTCCCACCGATGGACAGATGCCATGGTTTATGTATTTTGGGTTGCTTTCAGTTGAATTCCGCACCATCCTTGCCTTGCGTGGTGATGGTGCCTGCGACGACCCGTCCCTCACTGCACATGTTTATGGAGCATTTTGTCGCTGTGTTGCCAGGGACACGTTCCTACTGACCCTGGTCCATTGCCAGCCGCACTTGATACCTACTTCACGTTCTCCTGCCCACCTCACGTTCTCCTGGACACCTCACGTTCTCCTGCCCACCTCACGTTCTCCTGGACACCTCACGTTCTCCTGTCCACCTCACGTTCTCCTGGACACCTCACGTTCTCCTGCCCACCTCACGTTCTCCTGGACACCTCACGTTCTCCTGCCCACCTCACTTTCTCCTGTCCACCTGACGTTCTCCTGCCCACTTCACGTTCTCCTGCCCACCTCACGTTCTCCTGGACACCTCACGTTCTCCTGTCCACCTGACGTTCTCCTGCACACCTGCCGTTCTCCTGCCCACCTCACTTTCTCCTGTCCACCTCACGTTCTCCTGCACACCTGCCGTTCTCCTGCCCACCTCACTTTCTCCTGTCCACCTCACTTTCTCCTGTCCACCTCACTTTCTCCTGTCCACCTCACGTTCTCCTGCACACCTCACGTTCTCCTGCCCACCTCACTACGACCTCTGGCTGTCCTGCCACAAGTATATTGATGATAACACATTTGTGGTGAGCCGTGTGCACGCCCCCCCCCCGTGTCCACCCCCCCCCCCCGTGTGCACGCCCCCCGTGTCCACACGCGGGGTACTTTACCTGACGACGGACTCCGTTCTCTCCATCTTCCCCTCCGTATAAAATACAGTGGTTTAGCGATGAATTGATTGATGAAGATTAAGCCACCCAAAAGGTGGCACGAGCACGAATGACCCGTAAGTGGTGGCCCTTTTGAGCCATTACCAGCATCAATAGATGATACTGGAGATCTGTGGAGGTGCGACTGCACCCTGCGTGACGGGAGATGTCTCCCGTGAGTGGTTTAGCCTACCCAAAAGCGTCTTAAACTAGCTGCTGCCCACCTCACCTACCAGGACCTTTATAATCCTTAGGCCCATGGTGCGTCAATATTGCAGTGGTTTTAACTTCCCTCCACCTGGTCAGTCTTTCCCCTCATGTTCAGATTTATTTCCCCACCCACTCATAAATTTACCCCCCCCCTCGCCTGTTTCCGTATTTCCCTACCTGTTCATCGCTTCTCATTCCTTATATCTAATCCAAGATTCCGAGTGGGATTCGAAACCCTGACCTCATAAATGAAGTATTTGCGTTTATTGCCACTAAACCAAATCCAGACACCTTTCAAGCCAACATAATTAACAGAGTACATCACTGAAGACAAAAACTCGGCGTTTGATGGCAGGACGAGCGCCCAACCTGTCCTCTCACTTAACACCCCGCATTGTGGCCGATCTCAAAATCCCAAACAGACAAATGAAGGGGTACAATAAATCACTGCGGCTCACAAACATCCACGTTTTCTATGCGTGAGTCGATAGGTTACGGTAGGTTGAGTTCGGCCGTTTTAATACACTGTTTTCTGTCCGTTGTGGTAATCCGAGAGGACAGGCTGGAGGTGATAAACTAAACTATAAACAATGTTAATAACTCCTGTATAGAGAACATGGCCACTGTGCCAGTGCCAGCTTGAGAAAAAGGGTGCCACACTAGTGACTCTGTGGCAGCACTTGCGTGACTGCTGAGATGAATGTGACATACGGTAAGTGAAGGACGTGCTTGAGGTGGGGGGGAGGTGACGACTGTCGGTCAGCTTGGATCACTATCTAACTACCATTGAGGTCTCAAAGACTGTGACAGAATGAAAATTGTCGTCGTAATTGTCGATTGATCAGCTTGTGGTGGTGTCGTGTTGACGAGGAGACGAAGCAAGGTGGGAGCTCAAGGTGAGTGTATTTACAGTAGATTTTCTACCACAGACGTGGCCACACGTAGAAAATGAACGCATGCAGGGAGCCGGTCGGCCGAGCGGACAACACGCTGGGCTCGTGATCCTGTGGTCCCGGGTTCAATCCCGGGCGCCGGAGAGAAACGATGGGCAGAGTTTCTTTCACCCTGTGCCCCTGTTACCTAGCAGTAAATAGGTACCTGGGAGTTAGTCAGCTGTCACGGGCTGCTTCCTGGGGGTGGAGGCCTGGTCGGGGACCGGGCCGCGGGGATACTAAAGTCCCGAAATCAACTCAAGATAACCTCAAGATATGCATTTATAAAATGCTATCCAGCATGCATACATTCTCGCCTGTCTTACACAGAGATCTGTTCTGCTGCATATAGTGCAGTGGGTTATTGAGGCAGATGCTCAGGGGGGGTGGGGGTGGAGGTGTGAGGCAGATGCTCAGGGGGGGTGGAGGTGTGAGGCAGATGCTCAGGGGGGGGGGTGGAGGTGTGAGGCAGATGCTCAAGGGGGGGGGGAGGAGGTGTGAGGTAGGAGACCCCGGGAAAATATGAGGCCGGACGTCAATAAGAAGGGCCGCTGTCACCTTCATCTGTCCAAGCTCCAAACGAAGGCGGAAACATGTCAAGGTTACAATAACCTGTCATGGGAGAGCGCACACCTGTGGCTCCTCCACCGACATCTGCAACCGGCATTTATTTAATCGCCAAATTGCGACATCAGCGTTCCGACGACTCGCCTCAGGCCGCCGCCGGCGGAAAGACTTGGGCACCAGTGAGCCCTCTCCTTCAAGCGCGGTGGCGAGGGTGTTCCTTCAGCGCTCCAATAGAGGCGGGGCCTTATACCTGTAGTCCAGCGTTGGCCTTTAACACACAACGTGAAAGAATTATTCTTGTTTACAACGTCTTAAAGCACGACCAATTCCAGTAGCGTCTCCGCGAGTACCTGATCTGGACCGCAACACTCGGGAACAACAAACTTGATTCTGCAACAGCACGCAAAACTAGTTCTTGTGAGTGAAGATCACTAATCAAAGTTGGGGATTTGGGTTCCGTTGATGGTGGGTGAGTCGAGTCAACAGTTATGATGGAACTAGACCTCTGTTAGCAATCATGAATTAACGATTGTTGTTTTTAGTGTCCACCAGTTACCAACAGGTGACAGCCTCCGCCAGTTACCAGCAGGTGACAGCTGACACCAGTTACCAGCAGGTGACAGCCTCTACCAGTTACCAGCCGGTGACAGCTGACACCAGTTACCAGCAGTTGACAGCCTCCACCAGTTAGCAGCCGGTGACAGCTGACACCAGTTACCAGCCGGTGACAGCCTCCACCAGTTACCAGCAGTTGACAGCCTCCACCAGTTACCAGCAGTTGACAGCCTCCACCAGTTACCAGCAGTTGACAGCCTCCACCAGTTACCAGCAGTTGACAGCCTCCACCAGTTACCAGCAGTTGACAGCCTCCACCAGTTACCAGCAGGTGACAGACTCCACCAGTTACCAGCCGGTGACAGCTGACACCCTCCCTTGACACCAGATGCCATTTTTGTCTGATCGGCTCTGATACACAACATGTCTAACTTGAACCTTAGTCCTTAGTGGCTGTTGACTCTTCCCTTTCACAGTACATACTTAAATGCTCTAAACCTTCTTAACAAACGCGATTTGACTTAAGCTTTGCCCCTTTCTCTTATTCTTCCCCCCCCCCCATTTTTCTTACCCCTTTTCTTATTCATACAACAGTTAAGATGGCATTATCATCCTATTATTATCTTTCACCTTATTTTTACCACCCACAGTCACAGTTCTGAAGGCAGATACTGAGTGGTCACAGCTGGTGCAAGTATTTGGTTGCAGTTGAAGTGAGTTTGAAATCTGGCAATAATAATTCAGAATAACAACGTAGCATCGATATTATCACGCTTCTCTCTCGCCCTCTGCGTGTACCAACACCAGCGACGATGTAAACACACTTCCAACGCTGATCCTGATCTCAATAGCCACATTCCTAACCCACCAGGGGAAGGGAGACCCCCCTACTCTCCTCCCACACTCCAGATTCCTGGAAAAGAACCCAAGGGAAATCCCCCCCCCCAAGCTTGACTCCCCTTCCACCCCACAACACCACCAAGTAACCTGGAAGAGGAGACACACAACACACTTTCCTAATCTTACTATCCCATCCTCGAGACCTCACGTCCCACACTCAACCCATAGGGAGAGAGAGAGAGGAATCCGAGCGCCCTTTCTTCAATCAATTGCCTGAGGCTGGTCAGTGATCGCCTTCACGCCTCAGCCATCAACAAGGTGTTGACGCCGCTGCCGCCCTCTTGTTGATATCCTCGCAGATGTCATCATCATTGTTGTCTCGACTCGCTCTTCACTGCCCAGCCGTGAGCGCTCGTTATTAGGCCATGTTTGAGGGGTCCTACACGACACCATACAGTGTTATTAGTTGAATGGCTACTGGTCCCAATGGCTTGACCTAAGGCTTAATCCTAAACAAACCAAGGCAACGAATATACCTCTTTCTCTTTGCCACAGGCTTCTTTGTCTTCTAAAGTGACCGTGCCCTTTTATTCTAAATATAACACTTCCTTGTTCTCAAGACAAGACGATTTTTTTATATCTTAAACTGGTTTTCGGAGAGGGACTGATCAGTGACCACTGCAAGCCTCTAACTCCATGCATACTCTGCAACCTCAGGTGTGTGTGTGTGTGTGTGTGTGTGTGTGTGTGTGTGTGTGAATATTTATATTATATTATATTATATATAATATATATATATATATATATATATATATATATATAATATATAACTGAAAACTCACACCCCAGAAGTGACTCGAACCCATACTGCCAGAAGCAACGCAACTGGTATGTACAGGGATGCCTTAATCCGCTTGACCATCACGACCGGACATAAGGAAGTGATAGCCGAAGCTATTTGAACCACTTCCCCGCCGGCACTCGGATGGTAATCTTGGTGATAGCATTTTATCAAATCACCTCATTTTTGGGGGCACACGCGAGGAACACAAATGCAAACAAGCCTGAATGGTCCCCAGGACTATATGCAACTGAAAACTCACACCCCAGAAGTGACTCGAACCCAAAGACAGGCTATTTAACACAAGAGGCACACGTCGCACTAGGGGACACAGGTGGAAACTGTGTGCCCAAATGAGCTACAGAGATATAAGAAAGAACTTTTTAAGTGTCAGAGTGGTTGACAAATGGAATGTATGAGGAAGTGGTGTGGTGGAGGCTAATTCCATACACAGTTTCAAGTGTAGATATGATAGAGCCCAATAGGCTCAGGAACCTGTACATCTGTTGATTGACGGTTGAGAGGCGGGACCAAAAAGCCAGAGCTCAACCCCCGCAAGCACAATTAGGTGAGTACACACACACTTGTGTGTGTCATGCTTGTCTGACATATTGTATACCACGTATGTCAGACCAATCCTGCGCTATGCAGCTCCAGCATGGAGTTCATATCTAGTCAAGCATAAGATTAAATTGGAGAAAGTTCAGAGGTTAGCCACCAGACTAGTGCCCGAGGGGCATGATCTATGAGGATAGACTACGGGACTTGAACTTCACGTCGCTGTAAGGCAGAAAAGTTAGGAGGGGGGGACATTATTACCACATACAAGATTCTCGAAGGAATTTATAGGGTAGACAAAGACAGTTTATTTTACACAAGAGGCACACACACACTAGGGGACACAGGTGGAAACTAAGTGCCCAAGTGAGCCATAAAGACATTAGAAAGAATTTTTTTAGTGTCAGAGTTGCATTAAATAGAATGCATTAGGAAGTGATGTGGTGGAGGCTGACTCCATACCACAGATTTAAGTGTAGATATGACAGAGCCTAATAGGCTCAGGAACCTGTTCACCAGTTGAGAGGCGGGATCAAAGAGCGGAAGCTCAACCTCCGCAAGCACAACGAGATGAGTACACACACCTAACCCTGAATGCGGCTCGCGTCTGCTGTCTAACTCCCAGATACCTCTTTACTGCTTGGTGAACAGATCCTTCAGGTGAAAGAAACTGCCCATTTGTTTCTGCCTCGGCCTGCAATCGAACCCGGGGATCGTGAGCTGTGTCAGTATGTTATTCACGGTAACACATGCCCGGCATGCTGTGGGATGGTGTGCCGAGACTCACCATCCTCGACAGCGGACTCCATCAATACTGCAGATCATGAAATTAAGGTCCGGGAAGAACCAGCGGAGTTACTAAAGGAATGTGTACTAGTGGTACCTAGCGTGCAGCGCCGCTACACCACCACATACACCATTCTGGCATTCACCTACCACATCAACACCCTCATATTATCCTACCACAACATCACCCACGAAGCCCCCCACAACACCAGCCTCGCATCCTCCGACCACAACAACACACGCGAAGCCCCGACCACATCTGCACCAGTGAGAGGCAGCCGCCAAAGGGGGCTACTGCAAGTAGTGGAGACGGGGCGGGCGACGGTGACCCCGTTGGGCGTGACACAAGGTACTGGGCTTGACCTTCACTTTCTCCTCAGCATTACTTTATTTATTTATCTCACGCCCTCATCCGGGAAACATGGCTTCCCCCCCCCCCTCACTTCTCCTTATGGGGCAGCCCTGTGCACGAGCATCACGAGGGCAGCCCTGTGTACCTGCACCACCAGGGCAGCCCTGTGCACGAGCACCACGAGGGCAGCCCTGTGCACCTGCACCACCAGGGCAGCCCTGTGCACCAGTGCACTGGGTCATCGATGATGATAAGACTCAAGGGCCAGCTACCTGTCCTCTCTCAGCGTGGATCACACAGGTCAGCATCAGTCCGCTCCCATGTGGAATGCCAAAAGCAATTATATATAATACTGGTCGGAACACTGTTTGCGTCAGACGGTAATGGCGGCCAATCTTAGAATTGTTGAGGCGGGGTTCGTCGGAGATAAATAGGATCTCCAAGTCAGAAAATTGCCTCCGTTGTTCGTCTTGGATACGACTTATAAGCACGCTCTTCACTGGAGCGGCCAGTGACGTCATCCGTTATACACATCGTATACGGACACACAAATGTCTTCATCTACATGCCAGAGTATTTTTTACACAGTGACGCTATTATACACATAAGAGGCAGAAGGAAGTCTGTGTAGATACCTTACTGTAGAATGCAACTAATTTCTGGAAAATGGAGAGCTGCCAGATAGTTGCAAAACGGCTAATGTTGTGCCAACAATATACAAGAAGGCGGGAAGTCAAGAAGAACTGAACGACAGATCAATATCGTTAACAAGCATTCCCTGCAACTTGCTTGTGAGATTAATCCAAAGAAAGAGACTTTCAAAACACTTAAAAGAGCTACATTTTCTTCACCAAATATCAGTGAATACTGCAGTTAGAAATAAAGTGGTGATGTAAGATTAGCACAGTCGGGTTACAGCCGGAAGGTTCCAGGTTCAATCCCTGCTGTAAGACCGTAGCGTTTGCGCAACGTTTCCTATCTCATCACGCCCCTGTTCACCTAGCAGTACTATGCACCCGTGAGCTCGGGTGTTGTGGGTTGTTTCCTGGGGAAAGGTAAGTAGTTGACTTAGGGGGGAAGGAGGGGCCAACAATGACACCCAAAACAATTTGGTAATCTTCGCACCAATTGAAGTTAAGAGTTCGCCCACTTGGAAGTACACTTAAACGAGTGGAGCCGTAAGTGTGCCCATCCGTTCCTCATCCCAGGACCATGGTCTCCAAGAGGACCATGACTCCTTCCCTCCACGCCCCAGACAGCCGGATGCGGAGGTACCCCGGGGCGTCCTACCTCCTGACAATTAGGTAGCTTGCTTCTGATGTCTAGGGTGTCTGACCCCGGGGCTCCGCCTGGGGTGTTCACGTGCAGACAGTGTGGCTGAGTGTACTGATGTTGTAGCAACAGTTGTGTGAAGGGTAAGGGTGTGGCAGGAGCAGTGTGAGCGGGGGCGTGATGTGGCCCCTGCACAATCATTGATGACGTTAGCACACGTAATGTGATCACTCACGCCAGCTGTCACACTTGCTCAGCTGGTATACTGTGGTTCCCTTCCGTGCTACATTCTGACACACCTGCTCAGCGGGTGTGGCTCCCTTTCCTGCTCTGCGGGTGTGGCTCCCCTTCCCTGATCTGCAGATGTGGCTCCCTTCCCTGCTCTGCGGGTGTGGCGGCCTGCCCTGCGACACACATCTCCCTCCGACAACAGACTCGACATTGATATCAGTTGCAGCTCAAGATACCATGGAAACATAATCGGGACCTAGTCTTTGTTGATTGGGAAGTAGTGATAGTTTAGATAGTAGTAATGTTGGTGATAACAGATGGTAATAGATGGGGGTAGTGGTGATGCAGTAGTGGTGAAGTTATTGCAATAGGATGAATATTAAAAGCAGTTGTGTGGGGGAATTTTTTTTATGCAAAATAGCAATATGATACTAGGGAACAAACAGCCACCCTGCTAAAAATCCACCAAACATATTACCGTGAAAATAGAGAATGCTTACAATGCCGTGGGCTGTCTCTCCTGACACACACACACACACACACACACACACACACACACACACACACACACACACACACACAAACTTTGAACACAGCATTACTTTGAACTTTGTAACACAGCATCAACATGGGTTCAGGGATGGCAGGTCCTGCCTCACAGGGTTACTTGAATTCTACGACCATGCTACAAAAATAAGGCAAGAAAGAGAAGGGTGGGCAGACTGCATATTTTTGGATTGTCAGAAAGCCTTTGATACAGTGCCACACAAGAGGCTAGTGAAAAAGCTGGAGATGCAGGCTGGAGTGAAAGGGAAGGTACTCCGTTGGATACAGGAGTACCTAACCAACAGGAGACAAAGAGTCAGTGTGAGGGGTGAGGTCTCAGATTGGCGAGACGTTACGAGTGGAGTCCCGCAGGGGTCAGTCCTTGGACCTATACTGTTTCTGATATATGTAAATGATCTCCCAGAGGGTATAGAATCGTTTCTCTCAATGTTTGCCGATGATGCAAAAATTATGAGGAGGATTGAAACTGAGGACGATAGTAGGAGGCTACAAGACGACCTAGACAGACTGAGTGAATGGTCCAACAAATGGCTGTTGAAGTTCAACCCGAGTAAATGCAAAGTAATGAAACTAGGCAGTGGAAACAGGAGGCCAGACACAGGATACAGAATAGGAGATGAAGTACTTAATGAAACGGACAGAGAGAAAGATCTAGGAGTTGATATCACACCAAACCTGTCTCCTGAAGCCCACATAAAAAGGATAACATCTGCGGCATATGCGAGGCTGGCTAACATCAGAACAGCGTTCAGGAACCTGTGTAAGGAATCATTCAGAATCTTGTACACCACATATGTAAGACCAATCCTGGAGTACGCAGCCCCAGCATGGAGCCCGTACCTTGTCAAGCACAAGACGAAGCTGGAAAAAGTCCAAAGGTATGCCACTAGACTAGTCCCAGAACTAAGAGGCATGAGTTACGAGGAAAGGCTGCGGGAAATGCACCTTACGACACTGGAAGACAGAAGAGTAAGGGGAGATATGATCACAACCTACAAAATCCTCAGAGGAATCGACCGGGTAGACAAGGACAAACTATTCAACACTGGGGGGACGCGAACAAGGGGACACAGGTGGAAACTGAGTACCCACATGAGCCACAGAGACGTTAGAAGGAACTTTTTCAGTGTCAGAGTAGTTAACGGATGGAATGCATTAGGCAGTGATGTGGTGGAGGCTGACTCCATACACAGTTTCAAGTGTAGATATGATAGAGCCCAGTAGGCTCAGGAATCTGTACACCAGTTGATTGACAGTTGAGAGGCGGGACCAAAGAGCCAAAGCTCAACCCCCGCAAGCACAATTAGGTGAGTACAATTAGGTGAGTACACACACACACACACACACACACACACACACACACACACACACACAGCCTGGTGGATAGCGTGCAGGATTCGTAATTCTGTGGTGCGGGTTCGATTCCCGCACCCGGCAGAAACAAATGGGCAAAGTTTCTTTCACCCTGAATGCCCCTGTTACCTAGCAGTAAATAGGTACCTGGGAGTTAGTCAGCTGTCACGGGCTGCTTCCTGGTGTGTGTGTGTGTGTGTGGTGTGGGAAAAAAAAGTAGGTAGTAAACAGTTTATTGACAGTTGAGAGGCGGGCCGAAAGAGCAAAGCTCAACCCCCGTAAAATACAACTAAGTACAACTAAGTGAATACACACACACACACATCCGGAAGGATTAGTTTTTAACAAAACATTTATGAGACGGACTTATGACCCTGTTTTCCCAAGGTCTAACATATTAAGTATAAACGCCTGTTTTCTTATCTACTGTATAAAGTGGAGTAAGTATGGTGTATGCTATCGTAGAGTGGTGGCGGGGATGCGTATGTTTTAGACTCGTAGTGGTATCTTCAAGAGGAAACTAGATTGTTTCCTCCAAGGAGTGCCGGACCAACCGGGCTGTGGTGGGTATGTGGGCCTGCGGGCCGCTCCAAGCAACAGCCTGGTGGACCAAACTCTCAGAAGTCTAGCCTGGCCTCGGGCCGGGCTTGGGGAGTAGAAGAACTCCCAGAACCTCATCAACTAGGTATCAACCAGGTAACGGTTTAACGATACGTATGATGGCACAATGACGCCACCAGTGGTGACAGTAGGAACTAAACCGCCATAAACGTGACACTGTGATGAGGGGTTACAGGCCCAAGTTACCTTCAAACCGCTGATTCTCTTGTCCTGGCGGCGGCAGCTGTGACGATGAAGGGGAGGGGGGTGGCTGCAGGGGTCACTCCTGCAGGTGCTGACAGCGTCCCCGCGGGTGGGGGAGGGGGTGAGGGTGGGGGAAGAGAACAAGCTTACAGGAAAAGGCTGAAGTGCTGGGAGCATCAGGAGCCCACCTGATAGCCTTGTACACTTCACCTCTGCATCTTTTTCTAGCATTAAGAAAACTCGTTTGAACAAACTTTTAGACTGGCGTTCATGGTGGGTTTGAAGAAGTGCGGGGGAAAAGGGGAGGGGTAAGAGACATTGAGTGTACGTGCAAAGTGTTGCATGAGTGTAGGTGTTCCACTGGCTGAGTGTTTCCAGAGAGTGTGGGTGTTGGGATGGAGCACGACATAGTGTTGGCTGTGTGCTGTGTTTAAGATGTAATAATATAAATATATATAGCTGAGGAAAAATCGATTTTGTACACAGACACTCTGTGTTAAAACTGATGTATGCGCCTTTGTGGTCAGCCGCCACCTGGACGAGCATGGCCTGAGGACAGGAGGTTGCATAAACAGGGGTTTTATCGGCTGGATTAATGAACATTTGACCTTTATGAGGACGGGCTGCTGCTCCAGGGAAGCGAATCAGTAGTTCACTGCTTGCGTGAAGCGAGTCAGTCCACTCCTTGCGTGAAGCGAATCAGTCCACGCTATATATATATATATGTACATAACTAATGTATGTATATATGTATATGTCTGTATATATGTATATGTCTGTATATGTGTGTGTATGTATATGTATGTGAATACAGTATTTGTGGAAGCTGATCAGAATTACATTTCACCTTTGTAAATGCACTTTAGTGACATTATGTAAAAGACACATCGACTACTTTATGTAGGGCAGACGTAAATCTGTGTATCTATGTATTTACGAATGTAGTTTAGCTTAGCATTTTAAAAGCACTACAATCACCTTCTGCGGTTGATTGTTCAATAAATCCCTGAACTATATGTTTAACAGATCTCTAACCCTGTCCACGGAGGACAGAAGAAAATGTACATATGCTGGTTAGCACTGTGAATGTGTGGCCACGTCTGTGGTAGAAAATAATAATAATAATAATAATAATAATAATAATAATAATAATAATAATAATAAAACTGCTCGCGTGATTCAAGTCAGCTCATTGCCTCAGTCAGTCATAAAGTGAATGGGTTTCCCCACCAATTAACAGCCTAAAGTTTTGTTAGCTTGCTTCTGACAGCGCATCGTCTGGGGGTAGAAAAAGCCTAAGCTACTCTCTATCCCTTTGAGATGTATTTCTTTCTTGTCTCAATAAACATACTTAAACTTGCTGCACACCTCGCGCCGCCCGCACCCCCTCTCTATAGCACCCACATAGCTCATCCACCGCCCGAACCACCCACCCACCCGCCGCCCATCACCCACAAATGAAGTCACCTGCCCGACGTTCATAGTCAAGGCTACCCACCCAACACTTGCCCGCCCTGTCGACGCCCGCCCTGTCGACGCCCGTCCTGTCGACGCCCGTCCTGTCGACGCCCGTCCTGTCAACGCCCGTTCTGTCGACGCCCGTCAAATTATTTGCACTGAGACCGTCTATGGTAAGCCGAGTGGGCAACGCAAGTGCAGCAATTGAATAAACAAAACAGTCAACACAGCTGTGGGCCGGACATCTCCCACATACAGGGAGGCTGTGGGCCGGACATCTCCCACATACAGGGAGGCTGTGGGCCGGACATCTCCCACATACAGGGAGGCTGTGGGCCGGACATCTCCCACATACAGGGAGGCTGTGGGCCGGACATCTCCCACATACAGGGAGGCTGTGGGCCGGACATCTCCCACATACAGGGAGGCTGTGGGCCAAACATCTCCCACATACAGGGAGGCTGTGGGCCGGACATCTCCCACATACAGGGAGGCTGTGGGCCGGACATCTCCCACATACAGGGAGGCTGTGAGCCGGACATCTCCCACATACATGGAGGCTGTGAGCCGGACATCTCCCACATACATGGAGGCTGTGAGTCGGACATCTCCCACATACAGGGAGGCTGTGGGCCAAACATCTCCCACATACAGGGAGGCTGTGGGCCGGACATCTCCCACATACAGGGAGGCTGTGGGCCAAACATCTCCCACATACAGGGAGGCTGTGGGTCGGACATCTCCCACATACAGGGAGGCTGTGGGTCGGACATCTCCCACATACAGGGAGGCTGTGGGCCGGACATCTCCCACATACAGGGAGGCTGTGGGCCAAACATCTCCCACATACAGGGAGGCTGTGGGCCGGACATCTCCCACATACAGGGAGGCTGTGGGCCGGACATCTCCCACATACAGGGAGGCTGTGGGCCAAACATCTCCCACATACAGGGAGGCTGTGGGCCGGACATCTCCCACATACAGGGAGGCTGTGAGGCGGACATCTCCCACATACAGGGAGGCTGTGGGCCGGACATCTCCCACATACAGGGAGGCTGTAGGCCGGACATCTCCCACATACAGGGAGGCTGTGGGCCGGACATCTCCCACATACACATGCTGCTGCAGCTCTGTATCCCTCAGCTCTGCGAAGCTGTCATTATGTGTCATTACGACACAGTCACTTGGCATGCTGGCACAGCAGTGTGCCAGATGGTCATCGCTGCCACACCCTTACCTCCCGTCATCGCTGCCACACCCTTACCTCCCGTCATCGCTGCCACACCCTTACCTCCCGTCATCGCTGCCACACCCTTACCTCCCGTCATCGCTGCCACACCCTTACCTCCCGTCATCGCTGCCAGTAATCTTACTCACAGTACCGTTTAGAATTAACAACCTTTGGAGTGGACGCATTGTTGCCTGCGCATGGCATCCACGCACAGTTTGCTGTGTCATGTGATGTAGACGAGACTCGTACAGGAACGACAACCTTACACAGGCTCGTAGTGACCTGTATATCTTTTGTTAATCAGGCGGTTTTGTTTACGTTTATTTAACAGTTTACGGGTTTGTAAATTCGAAGATTATTATTGTTGTAAACAGCCTCGTTATATTTCAGAGTTTATAAACTGTTTATTTAATGTAAACGAAGCCGCCATGATTGAGGCAAGATGTATAGATTTCGTAAGTGGTTCCGTTTACGCTTGAAGATTCTTGTCTCAAGATTTTATTACCAGCATCAATTCCTCGTACAAGATTTATCAGCGCATTTATTTTTCAAGTTATTGTTGATTGCCTTAAGATGAGCAGATCACGTGGAGGTGTTGAGCCCGGAGGCAGGATATGTATATGTCGATGAGTATATAATTCATCACCGCTCGATGTCCTAACACGGGAAGGGGGGAGGGGCTCGAGTGAGCGACAGCTGGGAACCATTTATTTCTTCCATCACAATAATAATGTTCTTACTGAAGCCAATTTCTTGAGGTTACCACTGCGGTCGAGAGGCACATGTACTCTAGATGAGCACGTCCTCACCTGTGGTGCTCCTCACACCTCACCTGTGGTGCTCCTCACACCTCACCTGTGGTGCTCCACACACCTCACCTGTGGTGCTCCTCACACCTCACCTGTAGTGCTCCTCACACCTCACCTGTGGTGCTCCTCACACCTCACCTGTGGTGCTCCACACACACCTCACCTGTGGTGCTACACACACCTCACCTGTGTTGCGTGGAATCCCCTCTTAAAATAAACTCAAAGTAAAATTAAAGAAAGTTCACTAGTCTGATCTATGAGTCCTGAGTTACAAGGAAAGTCCGAGGGAACTAGACCTGGTCATGCTGGGAAAAAAAGAGATAATCACGACATACAAGATTCTTACAGCCATCAACGAAGTGGACATGTTTGGCATGAACAGGGGCGCCACGGTGGGACTTGGGGTGGAAACTTGAGACTCAGGCGAGTCATTGGGATGTTAGAATGTAATTCTTCAGTGTGAGAGTATATACAGCAGCCAGTGAACAGAGCTGACAGGGAAGCCATGTGTGGCCACAACACATAAGTGGCTTCAGGAGCAGAGGATAAGAAGCTTCAGGAGCAGAGGATAAGCAACATTCATGATGTAAGGGATCAAGGTGTCTCGGCGCTCTTGTTGCTCATCCACCATTAGTCTTCCACTTGTACACTTTCTGTTTGCCCCAAAAGCAAACGCGAGTGGAATTTCATGTATCATAGACACATCGTGAAGAGGAGTACTCATTGTAATAGGAGACTATAGTGACTGACAGGAGGAATCCAGGAGCTGGAGAGAGAGAGAGAGAGAGAGAGAGAGAGAGAGAGAGAGAGAGAGAGAGAGAGAGAGAGAGAGAGAGAGAGAGAGAGAGAGAGAGAGAGAGAGAGAGAGAGAGAGAGAGACAGAGACAGAGACAGAGAGAGAGAGAGATGGGGGCTTCCATCGTCCTGTCCCATGCTCTGTATTGACCCCTAAATGACTTCGAATAATAAAAGCGTGGAACGTAGTAAATACTGACCAGTTAGCCAGCATCCGTGTTTATACCCACAAGTGTGCGTGTAGCCATATGTGATGTAGCTGTATATGCTGTAGGCACATTTGTGTAGCTGAATGTGTACAGTCATATGTTAGTAGCCGCATGTGACAGCAACATAGTGCCTCATACCATAATACCACATTCCTCGTCAACTTGAACAAATATTACAAAATATGGTTAAAAACCACACCGAGAAATACTGAATGAGATACGTACCTGTCCATGCACGTGCCTGTCCATGCGCGTACCTGTGCATGCACGTACCTGTCCATGCACGTGCCTATCCATGCACTTACCTGTCCATGCACGTACCTGTCCATGTACGTACCTGTCCATGCACGTGCCTGTCGATGAACATACATGTCTATGCACGCGTCTGTCCATGCACATACATATCCATGTACGTACCTGTCCATGTATGTGCCTGTCCATGCACGCGACTTTCCATGCACGTACTTGTCCATGTCCGCGTCTGTCCATGCATGTGTCTGTCCATGCACGTACCTGTTCATGCACGCGTCTGTCCATGCACGCGTCTGTCCATGCACGCGTCTGTCCATGCACGTACCTGTCCATGTACGCACCTGTCCATGTACGTATCTGTCCATGCACGTCCCTGTCCGTGTACATTGCTCAGGTGACAGGAGCAGGTGGGGGGCAGCCGGGCCCCGGGGCGGAGGAGGTCACAGCACTCGGGCCCACCAACAGCCTCCCACGGACACTGGTCGCCATCAGTGACTCGTCAACACGGACGCCTCGTCGACGCGAGTCTTCGTCATTTAACGTGTTCTGTATTTAAAGAGAAAACTGTTGATAGCATATTATATAATAACTGCGATGGGTGTAGTTGAAAGCTTTTAATTGGTGTCTTCGGGACGCTAATAGCTTTCAAGAAAGCCATTTTCTTTGAAAGCTATCAAGAGAGCCTCTTGACCTTTGTGATTTATATTCCATTTTTTTTCCGTTATGGAAAGCACAGCAGACTCTTGATGCGTCCAGTTGCGAGGTCTGCGCCTCTTACCTACATCACAGCGGCTTTATCTGTACTTACAAAACAGTTTACGAGGTAGGAAACTGTACGAGGTCGTCATCAGCCAAAAGATTTTATTATGGACGACCTCTCAGCGCTACGGGGCTCTCGTAAACTGTTTGAATAAATACCGGGTTAAGCCGGCATGGTGGAGATACGAGGTGGGCCCCCCTCCCCCTCGCAAGTGGGGAGCCCTGAGTGCTTTGTGACAGCTGGCTGTGTGTTACCTTTACACACACACAGTTTTCACAAGACCAGCGTGGTCCCAGGCCGGGCTTGCGGTGTAGACAAACTCACGGAATCGACTCCAGGTAAGTCTCAGGCAAACCTTCAGCGGCCTCAGTGGGCCGCGGTCACTGCTGAGGTTCAGAGAGGCTGGCCGCTCCTCGCCTGGACCGGTTTGACCCGCAACTCTGGGCCTGATCCAGCGGCCTGCGTCACCCGGGGCTCCTGCACCTGCTCCCAGGGACCTGGAGCATACGCTCTTCATACACATTCATACATCGCCCACGCTCATGGAACTTACTTTTATTTATTGTATTTTATTTACTTTAAAAATTTACTTGAAATAGATTTGACTAAAAGTATATGTTGGCGGGTTCATTATTATTGTACATATGTTTGTGTTACATATACACTAGACTGGACCCACGTGATGCAAAGGCGAGTGCTATACCACTGTACCAACACTCTACAGAAACACAGGCGAGTCTTTATGAACTCGTCCAACCCCATGCCCAAGTGCATTCGGGTTATGTGGTCAACTATTTCATGTAGTCCAGGTTTAAGACTAGTCCGTTTAAGACATCTAGTCCAGGTCCACAGAACATGAAATATTAAATGATAAATATATTTATCATCTATTATTCCCCTCTTGCGTATTCCCCTACCCCTCTCCCCCCCCCCCTTACCCCTCCCCCAAAAAATATAACATTTTGACGTTCCTTAAATTCAACCTAGACCTCTAGCCGCTGGTACTTGCGACGCAATTACATGTACTCACACTCACCGGTACGACCTGTTTCATGTACTCACACTGACTGGTACGGCATGCAAATTGGACACGAACAGAGCTCACGAAAATTCTTCGAGTGAAGCCAGGAAGATAATAATATCTTCTCTGCTATTAGCAGTAAAGGGAGAATAATAGGCCATAATCACAGACACAATAGCCGTCATTGTAATAACATTTTCTACTTGTTTATTTTTATATTTGTTTATTAACATTTCTATATGTTTAATTTGATTTAACATAGTGTATTCTAAATAGACAATTTCTCAAATATAAATATATAATACAGAATAATTTTGTGCATAATTTGGTCTAGGTTAGGTTAGGTGTTTAGATTCTGTTAATTATTTGTGTTTACTGAACGTGGCTCAATGATTCAACCCGTCCTCAGACTGCTCGTCTATCCGCCAGTCGACCCCAAGGACACATTCATCACTTTTAACACACGGTGCCTTCAAAATAGGCATTTTCTTGAATATGAATAAATATTACTATGTTTCAATTTTATGTATAATTAGGGGTAGGTTAGGTTAGGTGTTCAAGTTCAGTTGGCAATTGTATTTACAGTACGCCGGAGTATTTGTAGAGGTTGAATTGAAACCTCTCAACCCGTCTTCAACTCAAGTTCATTACGTCCAGCGGTCAACCCCACAGACGCTTTCATAAATTTTTACATACTGTTCATTCAAAACGGGAACTTTCTCAAATATCAATTAATATTATATTATATTATCATATTGTGCATATATAGGCATAGGTTAGGTTAGGTTAGGTTAGGTTATTTTAGGTGTTTAGGTTCTGTTGGCGATTAATGGTATTTGTACAACCCATCCTCGACTCAAGTCCATTACATTCAGCGGTCAACCCCACAGACGCATTCATAAATTTTAACATGCTGTTCATTCAAAACGGGAATTTTTTCAAGTATAAATTAACATTATAATATATTGGCATATTGTGTATATATAGGCATAGGATAGGTTAGGTCAGGTGTTTAGGTTCTGTTGGCGATTATTTGTATTTGTAGTACGTGGGTGAAGCATTTATACAACCCATCCTCGACTCAAGTCCATTACATTCAGCGGTCAACCCCACAGACGCATTCATAAATTTTAACATGCTGTTCATTCAAAACGGGAATTTTCTCAAGTATAAATTAATATTATAATATATTAGCATATTGTGTATAAATAGGCATAGGTTAGGTTAGGTCAGGTGTTTAGGTTCTGTTGGCGATTATTTGTATTTGTAGTACGTGGGTGAAGCATTCACAGCGTTGTGGTTCGAACAAAATTCGTCAGTGAAGCACTTGTTCCGGATATGTTCGAACGTCAGCAGTTGTGAGTCGTGTGTAAACCGCTTTTCATTCATAAACAGGGGGTTTGGCGGGTGCATGGAATCACTTTTGGATCTTTGTTCGGAGGACGGGCTGATACAAGACAGCAATGCAATATTTGAAAGACGTTCGAGCGTAAACAAATGAGTCGTGTGTAAAGCTTTTTTTCATTCATAAACAGGAAGTTTGGCGAGTGAATTAACGAGCATTTGGCCTTTGTTGATGAGGAATCTTTTATAGAGGTCGATCCGAAGAGAGAAAATAAACGAAGCACAGTTCAAGAGAAGTTCGACGTCATCACTTATGAGATGTGTTTAAATTGTTTCTCATTCATAAACAGGTTTGGTGGCCATTGTAAGTAATGTAACTGTCAGGAGAATCCTAGTCATTATTTATGAGGACGGGCTGCAAATAAAAAGTTAAGTACGTGGGTGATGTTTTAGAGAGGTGCGCTCGAACACTAGAAGCGGGCAAAGCACTGTTCGAATTTTGTTTAATGTAATCAGTTGCGAATCATGCAGCCCATCGTGTTGTGGTGATGGGCTGTTGGCCTATCAAGGTTGTAAGTACAACAACATTAATACTTGCCCAAGACACTTGGCAGGTTGATGGTTCAAATTCGAAATTAGCTTTTTCCTAACCTGTATTTCTTGGTGTAGTAATCAAACTTGACTTTCCTGAATATTTTATCAGGCAAGGACAACACATTCGTGCGACATATATCCAAACCGGTTTGAGTAGAGCAAAGCAAAAAAAAGAGCTCATCGTAGAATAACTTGACTCTCTTAGGGGTCAAGGAAAGGTTTGTGAATAACAGAGCCTTCGCTGTCTTCTTCAGAGGGGTTGAAAGTAACTCCTTTGGTGCCTTTGAGCTGGGTGCAGCTAATGGTAGACGTCGTATCCCCATACTTTCCAAGGTTTTGATACACATGCCCGAGCGTTATGCCCGAAACGCTTTGCGTAATAGTGGCTTTAGGCATTGTATGTACTAGCCCTATCTATAACTCCATCACTCTGTACAATCACTTTTATGTATGTACCTTACCTAAATAAACATTTTGATTTTTTTTTGACATATTAATAATTTTGAGTCCATACTGCATGGTGAAGTTGGCATCCGCATTTGATATTATATATAATGGGCAACAAAAACGTCCACCAGACAGTGTGAAATATTGGTTGACAGCACCAGGTTGGGCTGCCGTTACCTGTGGCAGGTGGCTACAGGTAACCAATCTTCCAATCCTGAGCACATGTGTGCAAGATGAAACTGTGCTCGTCGTATTGGCGTTTGCCTTTCCATTGGAGACTTTCGGCGCTGTGGAGAGGGGGGACCTGCTGCATGGGTGACAGCTTCTCACCCTTATCAACCTACCCTGGCTTTGCGCCCTGGAGAGGCCACTCTAGACCGACAACGAGAGCGCAACTCCATAGTCTCCTGAGACTGATGGATGCCTACTACTACTACTATTAGATCCAGTCATTACATTAGACAGCCATTACATTAGAAGGTCAGGGGTGCCAATGGCACAATCAAAGAACGCTGTATGAACATCAGAGGTCCACGGTTGTTCAACATACTCCCAGCGAGCATAAGAAATATTACTGGATGAAACGTGGACATCTTCAAGGGAAAACTGGATAGTTTTCTTTAGGAAGTGCCGGACCAACCGGGCTGTGGTGGGCCTGCGCGCCGCTCCAAGCAACAGCCTGTTGGACCAAGCTCTCACAAGCTAAGCCTGGCCCCGGGGCGGGCTTGAGGAAAAAGAACTCCCAGAACCCCATCGAAGTACAATCCAGGTAAATGACCTGCCGGTTTGAGGTACCTGGTGCTCCAGAATAACTTCATTCTGGTGATCTTGAGGATCACAATGAGGAATAACTTCATTCTGGTGATCTTGAGGATAATCTCATAACTCATCCAAGTGGTGCCAGTGTTGGCTCACACACACACATGACACACCACAGTTACCTCTTCACACAACCTCTGTAACCCTTCATGTGGTTCAGGATGGCCGCATTAATAAGGACATCCCTAACTGTGTTAACAAACAACAGCAGGCGGAGGGCGGCTGAAAGCTCGGTGAGAGGTTCAGGGCTCCGTGTACACTTTGCCTCATAACTACACAATAATATATAATTCCCCCACCTAAATATTTAACTAGGACATATGCTGCTACCGCGCGACCACAGAGACGCGTGGGCAATATGCTGTTATACCACACGGCGACTAGTGTGAAGGTCGAGAGTCTTGAAGCTCCGCGTGTTAGTAAGGCAGCACGGAGCGTGCAGACACAGAGCTGACCGTACGAGGCTCCTCATTCATCTTGACTAATTTGTCTGTGGTTTAATATAAACCCGTGTCCCAGCTGGCGTGACGGACGTGTGTGTGGTCACCTTGGTGCGCCTGCACCATCACGCTCTAGCTCTTGGACCCCGCTTTTCCACCCGTTGGTTATCGAATACAATGACTCCTGGCCTATTTCTCTATCATACCTGCTTTAAAGTTATGAATGGAGTTAGCCTCTATACTCTGCTCCTTTAGGTCATTCCATTTACTCACTACTCTTACGCTAAAAGAAAACTTTCTAACATCTCCGTGACACATCTGAGTCTCAAGCTTCCATCCGCGTCCCTTTATTCTACTGTTATTCTTGTAATCACGTCCTCAGTTTCCACCTTGTCAATCCCTCTAAGTATTTATACGCGCGCGCTCGTGTGTGTGTATACTCACCTAGTTATGCTTGCGGGGGTTGAGCTCTGGCTCTTTGGTCCGCCTCTCAACTGTCAATCAACTGGTGTACAGATTCCTGGGCTACTGGACTCTATCATATCTACATTTGAAACTGTGTATGGAGTCAGCCTCCACCACATCTCTGCCTAATGCATTCCATTTACTAACTACTCTGATACTGAAAAAGTTTTATAATGTCTCTGTGGCACATCTGGGTACTAAGTTTCACCTGTGTCCCCTTGTTCGTGTCCCACCCGTGCTAAAGAGTTTGTCTTTGTCCACCTTGTCATTCTCCTGAGGATTTTATAGGTGGTTATCATGTCTCCCTTACTCTTCTGTCTTCCAGGACGTGAGTTCAGCCCCTATAGCCTTTCCTCGTAGTCATACCTCTCAGTTCCGAAACGAGTCTGGTGCCATACAGCTGAATCTTCTCTAACTTTGTCTTGTGTTTAACTAAGTATGGACTCCAAGCTGGAGCTGCATATTCCAGGATTGGTCTGACATAAGTGGTATACGGGTCCTGAANCACACACACACACACCCCACACACCACACACACCACACACACACACACACATGATGGACCTAGTCATACAGAAATGCCAAGAGGCCGAAGAGAGATTTATACCAACAGTAAGGGAAAAAATAAGAAGGAATATAATAACCCATGGTTTAATAGACAGTGTCAGGAAGCAAAAATGGCCAGCAGGCGGGAGTGGAGGAAATACAGAAGACAAAGGACAGAGGACAACAGGATCAGATGCAACAGAGCTAGGAACGATTACATTAACATCAGACGGACATCGGAAAGGGACTATGAGAACGATATTGCAATCAAAGCGAAAAAACAACCTAAGCTACTACACAGTCATATAAGAAGAAAAATGTCGGTGAACGACCAAGTGACAAGACTAAGGAAGGCAGAGGGGACATATACTGAAAGTGACAAGGAAATCTGTGAGGCACTGAATGCCAGTTTCCATGGAGTGTTCACTACCGAGCCCGAGCAGCTCCCATTGTTGGAAGGGGTTACCCTAGATGAAAGACTATCAGATATAGAGGTGACAGTGGAGGAGGTAATGAAACAGTTGACAACTCTAGATGCATCTAAAGCAGTAGGACCAGACAAAGTATCACCGTGGATACTAAGAGAAGCAGCGCAGGCCCTCAGCGTGCCTCTGGCAATGATCTTTAATGAGTCACTTATGTCGGGAGAATTGCCCAGTTGCTGGAAGAAGGCAAATGTCGTGCCGATCTTCAAGAAAGGCGATAGGGAGGAGGCACTTAACTATAGACCTGTATCACTGACAAGCATCCCCTGTAAAATACTGGAAAGAATAATTAGGCTACGACTGGTTGCACACCTGGAGAACATTAGATTTGTGAACAAGCATCAACATGGGTTCTGGACAGGGAAATCGTGCCTAACAAACCTTCTGGAATTCTATGATAAAATAACGAGGATAAGACAGGACAGAGATGGTTGGGCAGACTGCATATTTCTGGACTGCCAAAAAGCCTTTGATACAGTACCGCACATGAGACTGCTATTCAAACTCGAGAGGCAGGCGGGGGTAGGGGGAAAGGGCCTAGCATGGATAAGGAACTACCTAACAGGAAGGAGCCAAAGAGTTACGGTAAGGGGCGAGAAGTCGGACTGGCGAACAGTAACAAGTGGAGTACCACAAGGATCGGTGCTGGGACCAATTCTATTTCTTGTATATGTTAACGACATGTTTACGGGTGTAGAGTCCTACATGTCGATGTTTGCGGATGACGCAAAGTTGATGAGAAGAGTTGTGACAGATGAGGATTGCAGGATCCTCCAAGAGGACCTGAACAGGTTGCAGAGATGGTCAGAGAAATGGCTACTGGAATTCAACACGAGCAAATGTAAAGTTATGGAAATGGGACTAGGAGATAGGAGACCAAAGGGACAGTACACAATGAAGGGGAACAGCCTACCTGTGACGACGCGCGAAAGAGACCTGGGTGTGGACGTAACACCTAATCTATCTCCTGAGGCACATATAAATAGGATAACGACAGCAGCGTACTCTACACTGGCAAAAGTTAGAACATCATTCAGAAACCTAAGTAAGGAGGCATTTAGGGCTCTTTACACTGCCTACGTGAGGCCAGTCTTAGAGTATGCCGCCTCATCATGGAGTCCCCATCTAAAGAAGCACATAATGAAACTGGAAAAGGTTCAGAGGTTTGCAACGAGACTCGTCCCAGAGCTACGAGGGATGGGGTATGAGGAGCGCCTGGGGGAACTATGCCTTACGACACTAGAAAGAAGAAGGGAGAGGGGGGACATGATAGGAACGTATAAAATACTCAGAGGGATTGACAGAGTGGACATAGACGAAATGTTCACACGGAATAGTAACAGAACGAGGGGACATGGATGGAAGTTAGAAACTCAGATGAGTCACAGAGATGTTAGGAAGTTTTCTTTTAGCGTGAGAGTAGTGGGAAAATGGAATGCACTTAAGGAACAGGTTGTGGAAGCCAATACTATTCATAATTTTAAAACCAGGTATGATAGGGAAATGGGATAGGAGTCATTGCTGTAAACAACTGATGCTCGAAAGGCGGGATCCAAGAGTCAATGCTCGATCCTGCAGACACATATAGGTGAGTACATATAGGTGAGTACACACACACACAGCTGTACCAGACCCCTCACACACACACACACACACACACACACACACACACACACACACACACACACACACACACACACACACACACACCTGGAGCACCGTTAAAATCAGCTTGCACCCTATCTATCCCCCCCCCCCCACCCTGCCTAGCGGGCCAGGACGCTCTCACTCCATCACATTCCTTGACATCCATCGTAGCTCTTCCTTGGTGATCACCCCCGCTGGTCTAGGCGACCCCCCCCCCCCTGGTCTGGATGTCTCGTGGTGTGGATGACTCTTGGTGACCCTCCCCTCCTAGTCTGGATGACCACTCGTCATCCAGACCATGGCTCACCCACACCAGGGGTTATGGGTTACCATGACCCCTGGTGTGGGTGACACTCGGCGTGTCAACAGTCTCAGGATTCACTCACGCACTCTGCACACGGACCAAACATCACGCTGCTCGGACCATGTGCGGGTGTGGAAAGCGAAGAAGTCACAGATGTCATTTGCATTCCATTAGCAGGGGGGAAAAACACACACACACACCTGTTAAACACCTGAGTGATATGGCTTTATCCTCAGCTCCTTGTGTTAGCACTCAGGTTGCCGAGAAGGATGTCACGTGAGCAGGTGTTGTTGTGTGTAGCTTGAAGAAACAGAGGTGTTTTATGGCACAATTCAGGTGTTTGTGACACGACACAGGTATTTCATGACACAACACAGCTCTTTGATGACAACACAGGTATTTGTGTTAGCATAGGTGATCATGGTGAAGGTATTTTGTTATATATATATAATAATTTTTTCCTAACAATCCGTATTGGCACTAGAGAAATTACCTTAATGTGATATATCAAAGAACAAATCCATAGGAGCCCTAATGTGGGCTCGAACTCCATGTACTGAGTGGTCGAACCAGGCTCGCTACAGATGACCAGAGCGCGTCTGGCTACATCCAGTGAACAGATTCGAACTCTCATCAAGGCTTCTGAGGATTTGTTCCTCATTGTTATTGTCATAGGACAGATGTTAGTACCGGACATGGGTTAGTACCGTCCAGGTGTTAGTACCGGACAGGTGTTAATACCGGACAGGTGTTAATACCGGACAGGTGAGGCAGTGCTCTGGGTACCAGGTTGGGGGGGGGGGGTCGACCCTAAGCCTCCCTCCCTTGGAGGCCCGCCGGTAGGAACCTGCCATTACCCGCGCCACTCGCTAATTAGCAAACCACTTGCCATTTAGCGAACCACTCGCTACTCCGCGGACCTGGATGAAAGAACCCTGTGTGGAACTCCCCTAATGGAATTTTTGTCCTGTCCCTAACCCCCCTTCCCCCCAATGCTGTCATGGAAGGCTGGGACATCTGTAAGCGACACTCTAGACATCTGTCCTGGTTCCCTGTCAATCCTTGGTAAGCTTTAAATAGGTCCCATAAAAAGATAGGACCCCGAAGTTAGCAGAACAAGGTCACCCGCTAATTAAGCGGACAACTTGCTACTTAGCGGGGCTCCCTACCGGGGTTAAGGGACTCATCTAGAGCAGACCTGTACTCCCAAGTTCAAGAACGAATCTAATTAGGGTGTAAACTCTTCGAAACGCATCTGAGCGCGTAATTGAGAAAATGGAGAGAGCATTCCTGCAGCATACCTGGAGAGGATATCGGGTGTTCTACTCCCCGAGCCCGGCCTGAGCCCTGACCTCAGGAGGACGAGGTCCTCCTCCTCCTCCTCCTCCTCAGGAGAGGAAGAGGAAACCTTGCCAGTTCCACAGCTGACACGTCAGTGGTCGCCATGATGAGTCAGGAGGCCCACTGTGGGCTATATTACGTCCAAGCCATTGGTTGAAGAGTTAAGGACTACAAGCACGGCTCAGACGGTATGCCAGCCGAGGCTCTGAAGGAAGGCTCATCACTGGCCGTAAACCACTTATAACTGTCAAGAGTACTCAGCCCAGCCTCCTAAAATGAAAGTACTTACAGTAACGATGTGTCCGATTATTCAAATATAGAAACGATGGACCAGTAGAAAGTAAACCGTTGTGTGATTGAATTTGGCCAAACCGGAAAAGTTTGTCTGTGTTGCTAATGAAACCTAAACCAACCAAACCTGGCCATCCTAGGCCTAATACACGCCAGTTGAGGCCTGATATAGTACACATGTGTACTATATCAGGCCTAGGAAATATTTAAGCTTGGTTTGTAAGCTTTATCCGATCTCTGTAAAATGAATAGTCCCAAATTCTATTTTCTACTTGTCCATCACCTCGACGTTTGTACCATCGTCCACATGGTTACAACAAGTACTATCTTATCAGGAGGATGGGTTGGGGTGTGTTACGGGTGTAAGGATGGGGTGAAGGGGGAGGGGGTTTGGTTGGGCTGGGGTGAGAGAGGGGGGTGGTGGGGGGGGATGCACCTGTTGGCAAAACTCCCAAACTGACGGACTAGGCTATTATCCTTCATTAAGTATATTGCCGAGCGGTGTAATTCCCCACTTGATGGGAACAAAGACCTGGAGGGAAATAGTGGCGGCGATCCATTATGGCACTGTTAACGGCACTGATTGTCAATGGTGCCCCTGATGATGATAGCCCCATTGATGATGATAGTGACATTGATAGCGATGATGGATGCTGTTAAAGATGATCCTCCCAAGATTGTCGACACCTGGAATTGCTTAGTGGTTAAATATCGCTGACCATGACGGCCAGGCGGCCTCTATAGCAGCCTAATTGGAGCTAAAACCTGTAACGGAATGAGCATCATGACGTTATAGTGATGTCACATATCACACACACGCATCACATATTAAACATAAAGTGTTATCTTATATTTTTCGTTGGATTACGTTGCATGACCTCAGGTCTGGTTAGGTTGGTTTGTTTACAAAGTAGCGATGACGTGGAGGGGTAGATACGTTTCTCAGAGTTTAGACCCGACTCCTACGGCGCGCCCGGGATAACGCGTCGCTTCGAAACCAAGCAAAGAGTTCGCCATGTTACCAGAGGCGGCGTGACGTTCGGTTAGTAAACAGAAGACTGTGCCGCATGTCGGTGCCATCTAAATGCTTCAGCGTGAACGGGTAATGGTATTAAGGAGGGACGTCGAATTAGAACGCCGGTGTGTGAGCCAGTGGTGCAACGAGGGGAGGCACAGGTGTCAAGATGTCGCTGCCGTAATGCTAAAGGACAGATAGAGAGCGAAGACCTCCTGGACAAAGGCAGAGGTGTGCTTATGACCGGTTCTTTGGTCCCTCATCGGGATAAGTAAATTAGCCCGGAACAATGAGCAAGCTTCCAGGGTGAGAGTTGGGTCACGCTCTCCTGTGTTCTCCCGAGGCTGGCCTATCTGACAACTAGGTATGCCAGGGCTGTACGCCTTCTCCTCCAGGAGAAGGAGCAGGAGCAGGAGAGGAGAAGGAGCTCCAGCAGCAGCAGCAGGAGCTACTGCTGCTGCTGCTCCTCCTCCTGCTTAAGCTGTTGCTGCTGCTGCGTCTGCTGCTGCTCCTGCTTAAGCTGTTGCTGATATTGCGTCTGCTGCTGCTCCTGCTTAAGCTGTTGCTGATATTGCGTCTGCTGCTGCTCCTGCTTAAGCTGTTGCTGATATTGCGTCTGCTGCTGCTCCTGCTTAAGCTGTTGCTGATATTGCGTCTGCTGCTGCTGCTTCTGTTACTTCTATTGCTTATGCTACTTTTGCTGCTGCAGGCTTCCATGGCGTCACAAAAGTCGGTTAGCTGCACAAGTAGGGACCTGGAGACAGTGGAAACTCGAAGATAGTTGTACACAGGCATGTGTCGGAGAACAGTGCATATTATATATATATATATATATATATATATATATATATATATATATATATATATATATATATATATATATATATATATATATATATAAATCGCGAAAATTAACATGTGACGAAAAATGTGACAGTGTCAGACCATGAGGGAAGGATTGAAACAGGAATTTCCTTTCATCTTTATTAATACATCTTCAGAATGAGATGAATCCTTCTGAAGATGTATTATTAAGTACGAAAGTACTTAAGGAAACTCCTATTCCAATCCTTCCTTCGTGGTCTGACACTGTCAAATATATATTTGTATATGTCAGGTTAGTGTAGGAGAGAAGTTACGACGGTCCTGCTGGGGCGGTGTTGTGAACCGTTGGAACTCTGCTGGAACCCGTTGACCGCCGTTGGAAAGCGGTCGGGGCGGTGGGGGAGACTGAGCAGGCTCCTGCTGATGACCTGTCCAGAATCTGAGACTTTTTTTATCGTTTACTTGGCGGTTCAGTAAGAGTGGTTCAGTTTTTCCTGTGTGGTGGAGGCTGTAATTTTGCTGGAAGTTGTTGGTGGTGCTGGAAACTGTTGGTAGTGCTGGAAGCTGTTGGTGGTGCTGGAGGCTGTTGGTGGTGCTGGAGGCTGTGGTGGTGCTGGAGGCTGTTGGTGGTCCTGGAGGCTGTTGGTGGTGCTGGAGGCTGTTGGTGGTCCTGGAGGCTGTTGGTGGTCCTGGAGGCTGTTGGTGGTCCTGGAGGCTGTGGTGGTACTGGAAGCTGTTGGTGGTGCTGGAGGCTGTTGGTGGTGCTAGAGGCTGTTGGTGGTGCTGGAGGCTGTTGGTGGTGCTGGAGGCTGTTGGTGGTCCTGGAGGCTGTTGGTGGTCCTGGAGGCTGTTGGTGGTCCTGGAGGCTGTTGGTGGTACTGGAAGCTGTTGGTGGTGCTGGAGGCTGTTGGTGGTGCTGGAGGCTGTTGGTGGTGCTGGAGGCTGTTGGTGGTCCTGGAGGCTGTTGGTGGTCCTGAAGGCTGTTGGTGGTCCTGGAGGCTGTTGGTGGTCCTGGAGGCTGTTGGTGGTGCTGGAGGCTGTTGGTGGTCCTGGAGGCTGTTGGTGGTGCTGGAGGCTGTTGGTGGTCCTGGAGGCTGTTGGTGGTGCTGGAGGCTGTTGGTGGTCCTGGAGGCTGTTGGTGGTCTGGAGGCTGTTGGTGGTCCTGGAGGCTGTTGGTGGTCCTGGAGGCTGTTGGTGGTCCTGGAGGCTGTAGGGTTTGTTGGAAGCTACGACGTAGCTCCGTTCCCTGATTGCCAGGCTCTTATGGTGAACGCTTCTCTGCTGGATTGCTAAAGACTGTGATTTGCTGGATACTGTGAGTTTGCTAAAGGCTGGGGGGGTTTTCAGTGCTTTAGGGGAGATGAAGGTTTTGAGGGGTTGGAGGCTGTGGTGGTGCCTGAGCCTGTGGCGGTGCCTGAGCCTGTGGCGGTGCCTGAGCCTGTGGTGGTGCCTGAGCCTGTGGCGGTGCCTGAGCCTGTGGTGGGGCCTGTGGCGGTGCCTGAGCCTGTGGTGGTGCTGAGCCTGTGGCGGTGCCTGAGCCTGTGGCGGTGCCTGAGCCTGTGGCGGTGCCTGAGCCTGTGGTGGTGCCTGAGCCTGTGGTGGTGCCTGAGCCTGTGGCGGTGCCTGAGCCTGTGGCGGTGCCTGAGCCTGTGGTGGTGCCTGAGCCTGTGGTGGTGCCTGAGCCTGTGGCGGTGCCTGAGCCTGTGGCGGTGCCTGAGCCTGTGGTGGTGCCTGAGCCTGTGGCGGTGCTGAGCCTGTGGTGGTGCCTAAGCCTGTGGCGGTGTCTGAGCCTGTGGTGGTGCCTGAGCCTGTGGCGGTGCCTAAGCCTGTGGTGGTGCCTGAGCCTGTGGTGGTGCCTGAGGCTATGGGTTAAGTAATCATTTCCAAAGCTGGGAACGTCAC
Source organism: Procambarus virginalis (assembly GCA_020271785.1). Lineage (NCBI taxonomy): Eukaryota > Metazoa > Arthropoda > Malacostraca > Decapoda > Cambaridae > Procambarus > Procambarus virginalis. Next base: position 20,556,787 of record WNGS01167840.1, on the reverse strand, counting down.
CCCCCCCCCCCCCCCGATGGAGTGTGAGGTATCAGCTCGTGGCTCCGTCACTGCCACCTCGTCCCATGCTGTATATACACACACACACCGCTAGCCACTTAACACCGTTCCCCCCATGAAATTATATATATTTTTAGCGGGTTAAGCAAATATAGCAGATAACCAAGTTACATCACGTGACTCTATTGGCAATTATGTATTTTTTCTTTTCTGTCGACTCAGTAATTTCGAAAATACGGTCTGTCAGTCGTGTTGCAACTTTCACTTCCGTTTTAGTGAATTAATACTAGGGGGTTTTCTCTCCTTCGCAGGTGAGTGCACGAGTGCAGGGCTTCCGTGAGTACCTGAGGTTGTCACAGGTGAGTGAAGGAGTGCAGGGCTTCCGTGATTACCTGAGGTTGTCACAGGTAAGTGAACGAGTGCTGAGTTCAACTGACCTTGCTCTTGAAAGATAATTATATGTCTCTATTCTTGAGAAATTTAGTTTAGTGAACCGTATTGTACTGCAGCCAATAATTTGAACGAATATATTTCCTTATGCTGAGAATAAAATCTCAACAACATGGCTGACAACACACAACCCACAGTTGTCAAGTGGTGAAAGTGGCAACAATTCGCTCCGTCCAGGATCTGGGATTCTTCAAGCAGTTTACTCAAGTACTTACGACCCTCTACATCTTTTTCTCAATCTCAGGCGGCTTTGTTTACAATTATAAACACTTTACGAGCATCGAAACATTTCTCAAATGTTATTGTTGTTATAAACAGCCTCCAGTGCTCATAAACTATTTGATTAATATGAATAAAGCCGCCAGAGATTGAGAAAAGGTGGAGAGGTTCGTAAGTATTTGAATAACTGCTTGAAGAATCCCGCCTCTGGACCCACGCCGTCCGTTAAAGTGCTGAATTACCACCAGATAGTAAGTAAAAATCATTGTATTATAAACATTGAAAAGGGATTTGAATCCCAGGCCTCTACAGCCTGGTCCAATAATTACTGTTATGCAAAGCGATCTTTTATGAACAATATAGTAGCATGGGATGAGGAGGGGGGGAGGGGCCCATGGACAAGTGTCCAGTGTGGCCACACACAGTGTCCAGTGTGGCCACACACACAGTGTCCAGTGTGGCCACACACAGTGTCCAGTGTGGCCACACACACAGTGTCCAGTGTGGCCACACACACAGTGTCCAGTGTGGCCACACACACAGTGTCCAGTGTGGCCACACACACAGTGTCCAGTGTGGCCACACACACAGTGTCCAGTGTGGCCACACACACAGTGTCCAGTGTGGCCACACACACAGTGTCCAGTGTGGCCACACACACAGTGTCCAGTGTGGCCACACACACAGTGTCCAGTGTGGCCACACACAGTGTCCAGTGTGGCCACACACACAGTGTCCAGTGTGGCCACACACAGTGTCCAGTGTGGCCACACACACAGTGTCCAGTGTGGCCACACACACAGTGTCCAGTGTGGCCACACACACAGTGTCCAGTGTGGCCACACACACAGTGTCCAGTGTGGCCACACACACAGTGTCCAGTGTGGCCACACACACAGTGTTCAGTGTGGCCATACACACAGTGTCCAGTGTGGCCACACACACAGTGTCCAGTGTGGCCACACACACAGTGTTCAGTGTGGCCATAACACAGTGTCCAGTGTGGCCACAAAACCAGTGTTCAGTGTGGCCACACATTAAGACGGCAGTGCGTCTAAGGGTCTTCGTGGCAGCTCTTGACATGTCATTAGACCGTGATGCAGGTCAAAGGGTTTTTGGCTATGACTGACGACTCTTTCTTCATGCGTGTTTTGCGGCTTTTCAATTCTTTTTTACATGTCGCTGGTCATGTGAGCACTTTCTTACCCTCACTGCAATCTCATCTTCGTTCTTTCATTGGTCGTCCGTGCAATCTTCTTTCACCTTTTCAGTTCCTTAAAAGTCATTTGCAATTAAAAATATTTGTTTTTTATTTAATCCCTCTTCAATTTGCCTTAAATAACAACTAGTATTAGTTTTAGTCTTCA
>WNGS01167840.1:20471711-20523118 GCA_020271785.1 Procambarus virginalis | reverse complement strand
AACAATTATGTAAATTATTTCATTTACATAAAAAAAGTAAATTGCATAAACAAAATATTATGTAAATTATATAAAATTATGCTTCAGTGAGTCGCCATGTTCCCCCGCTTGTTTGATCACTCACCAGATGTACTGGTTGCCAAGGCTTGTAGAGTCGTAGTATTGAGGGGGAGAGGGGGGGCAATTAAGGAAATATCAGGGGAAAGCGCCAAGCCACTACGACTATACAGCACTTGGAAAGGTTTGGGATGGGACGTGATGAAGGACTGTGTTTGTTAGTTTGGTATGTAGGTGCGCAACCTGTCCTCTTAAAAATAACGTAGCTTTTGCCCGTTTGCCCGGTTGGCCGAAAGTGGACGTATTTGAAAAGAAAAAAAATGAAAATATTTTGGGATTTTTTTTCAACAACAGTAAGTTAAGGGTCCTCTGGTAGGTTAGGTGGGAAGGAAATTCCCAAAAAGTTTCAATTTTTTATGAAAAACGTTAATGAAAATTTCCTCTCCTACCCTTTCGAGTAGGCCGGACGACTCAAGCAAATAACGGGACAGTACGTCACTTTGTGAGTCGATTTCATTTCAAATTACGTCCACTTTTGGCCATAGCGCGCATACGAGCGAAAAGCAACGTTATTTTTAAGAGGACGGGTTGAGGTTAAGTTGCTATGACAGACACTTCCACAAAGACCTAAGAAATAGTCCCTGGCCCTGGGAGTGAAGGGATTGTTGCCTCAAGAGCGTACACAACGCCGCCTGGCGGTGAATGACGAAGAACGAAAAAACAAGGCCAGACGCAAAGATAGATGGAAAATATGCAGAAGGTCGCAGCTGGTTCTAAACGCTGTGTCAGGTCGTCGTCCTAACCAGCAGCGCTTGCGTCAGATCGTCGTCCTCACCAGCAGCGCTTGCGTCAGATCGTCGTCCTCACCAGCAGCGCTTGCGTCAGGTCGTCGTCCTCACCAGCAGCGCTTGCGTCAGGTCTTCGTCCTCACCAGCAGCGCTTGCGTCAGGTCTTCGTCCTCACCAGCAGCGCTTGCGTCAGCCAGTCGCTGGTGACAGTGCGTGGTTATTGGCATCCATTATGGTTCACTCCCCGGGTCCACGCAGCCATATTGGTAATTAGACTTGGGTTTGTTGTGTTTTTCCTGCGGCCGCTGCCATAACCAAATGGGGCGGGCCCCTCGAGGTGGCGTGGTAATTGACTTTCTACTCTGGTGTCTCGGCTGACAGGCGGCCATAATGGCTGAACCAACACTGCAGACTTTTGGCGGTGGGTGGCTGACCCTGGAGAGGCCGACACACCTGCAGTGTCTACACCACCACGATGGACACACCTGCAGTGACTACACCACCATGATGGACACACCTGCAGTGACTACACCACCATGATGGTCACACCTGCAGTGACTACACCACCATGATGGACACACCTGCAGTGACTACACCACTACGATGGACACACCTGCAGTGACTACACCACCACGATGGACACACCTGCAGTGACTACACCACCACGATGGACACACCTGCAGTGACTACACCACCGTGATGGACACACCTGCAGTGACTACACCACCGTGATGGACACACCTGCAGTGACTACACCACCACGATGGTCACACCTGCAGTGACTACACCACCACGATGGACACACCTGCAGTGACTACACCACCGTGATGGACACACCTGCAGGGACTACACCACCACGATGGTCACACCTGCAGTGACTACACCACCACGATGGACACACCTGTAGTGACTACACCACCACGATGGACACACCTGCAGTGACTACACCACCGTGATGGACACACCTGCAGGGACTACACCACCACGATGGTCACACCTGCAGTGACTACACCACCGTGATGGACACACCTGCAGTGACTACACCACCGTGATGGACACACCTGCAGTGACTACACCACCACGATGGTCACACCTGCAGTGACTACACCACCACGATGGACACACCTGCAGTGACTACACCACCGTGATGGACACACCTGCAGGGACTACACCCCACGATGGTCACACCTGCAGTGACTACACCACCACGATGGACACACCTGCAGTGACTACACCACCACGATGGTCACACCTGCAGTGACTACACCACCACGATGGACACACCTGCAGTGACTACACCACCACGATGGACACACCTGCAGTGACTACACCACCACGATGGTCACACCTGCAGTGACTACACCACCACGATGGACACACCTGCAGTGACTACACCACCGTGATGGACACACCTGCAGTGACTACACCACCGTGATGGACACACCTGCAGTGACTACACCACCGTGATGGACACACCTGCAGGGACTACACCACCGTGATGGACACACATGCAGTGACTACACACCGTGATGGACACACCTGCAGTGACTACACCACCGTGATGGACACACCTGCAGTGACTACACCACCGTGATGGACACACCTGCAGTGACTACACCACCGTGATGGACATAAAAAGAGAGACATTCCAGAGGGAGGCTGAGACGGACATAAAGAGTAAGGCGTGACTCGTCTGTGGTGTAATTATCGCTCGGGTGATCACAGCGAGGTCAGTTGTAATATAATGACGCGGCCGATGTGGGTCACCTCCTTCCCACAACACTACCAGTGGTTGTTGAGAGTGAGGGGGCGTGGCAGGGGGCGTGGCTTAGTGGGAGGCCAAGGGGAAACCCCACAGGGGGCGTGGCATGGGGGAAGGTGGGAAGGCACTCTCAATGGCCTTGTGAATGGTCCAAGACCAAAGGTCAAGAAGAGGTAAACAAAATATCGCGGCTACGAGGGACATCTCTGGCAGGTGTGAGGTCCGCTGTGTTCCCCACCAGGAGACACAGTAGCCGAAGAGATATACTGAAAGATTGTGAAACTAAAGAGGTAAATAAGGAGGGAGGAACGGCGATGGGGGTGAGATGGGAGGGAGGAGGGGCTGAGGGACCAGAGAGGAGGTGAGGAAAGGTCATGAGGGAGAGGGATGGGGGGAGGGGTAAGTCGTGCTGGCATCATTGCTAAATACATTTTCCATATCTCTCTTAGCGTAGCGGCCACGTCGTTGATATGGTGCTCTGGCAGCCATGTGGCTGATCAACGTGATGTGGCAGCCATGTGGCTGATCAACGTGATGTGGCAGCCATGTGGCTGATCAACGTGATGTGGCAGCCATGTGGCTGATCAACGTGATGTGGCAACCATGTGGCTGATCAACGTGATGTGGCAGCCATGTGGCTGATCAACGTGATGTGGCAGCCATGTGGCTGATCAACGTGATGTGGCAGCCATGTGGCTGATCAACGTAATGTGGCAGCCATGTGGCTGATCAACGTAATGTGGCAGCCATGTGGCTGATCAACGTAATGTAGCGGCCATGTGGCTGATCAACGTAATGTGGCAGCCATGTGGCTGATCAGCGTAATGTAGCGGCCATATGGCTGATCAACTGGCATGACAAGAGCTTCATGCTAGGCGCGACAGGTTTTGTAGTATTGACCTAATTCCTCAAAGATAGAAAGGTAAGATTGTTGTTCACCTTCCAATTAATTGCCACTTCCACTTAACAGTTAAAGTAGCCGTTATTGACATATTTATCTTATATCAGCTCTGTGTCTGTGTAGAAGTGGATCAGAATGTGCTCAAATAACAAAGTAATCAGAACGTCACTCACAGTTTATTCAATTACCATAGATTGTGAAGAAATGTGCTGTAAACCACAAGTTAACTTTCAGTTTTCAATTTAAAAGAAAAAAGTAAAGGAACACTATCTGTAAACAAAATATCCGCCAAGTACTGTTAAGTGAAAGCACTCTCTTGCCCTCTGGCCGGATATACACTTATTGGACACTCTCTTGACTTGAATTGCCAGATGTGACTCCTGTCACAGTGTACAATGAAAATCTCTGTTCTATCACAACATTTTTTGCTGTCTTTTTAACGCTCTGATCTCCTATACCGCAGCGGAAAATGACAGTTGATCAATCCTCAATCACACGGTGTTTTTAACCTCACTCGGAGGATTACAAACACCATTAGGTTATCGCCAGTATTTCACAAAGTGGGTTATTCACGTTTTCTATTGGGTCTCTCCCTTATTAACCATTACTTCGCAGTTGAATAACATAATTAACACTCCCCAGTTAACCATTATAACGGTCTACTATTTAACTTGAACGGATTTTCTTCGCTAACTTACGGATGCCCACGAGACCAAGCCTTCAAGGCTGTGGTTCCCGAGTCCACAAATGTCCAAATTCTCTCACGCTAATCATAAGAAATTCCCGTGGTTTCTCGACAAGGAAATCTCCTCTCGGTAATTCCTAACTATCTTTAACAGCAATAAGGACATTGAAATGATTGCCTTAGCAATTCCAAGACGTGATTTGTGCACACACTTTGTGGTTCAACAATCGTCCCCAGACGACCTCTCAATGCTCCCGACCACATCTCACGACCCTGGTTAGGGATTTGAGATCATAAAAGTGGCTACATGTTGTTTTTTCTTAAATGATAAATTCCCCGCGCATTCTGTCTGCAGCATGACGACCACGTGTGCGTGTGTGTGTGTGTGTGTGTGTGTGTTGTGTGTGTGTGTGGTGTGTTGTGTGTGTGTGTGTGTGTGTGTGTGTGTGTGTGTGTGTGTGTGCAACACTGTAGCCCTCCAGGCCGGTGGGCGCTGGGTGACACTGAGAGGGTGAAGGTGCGTTCTCCCGCCAAGGTGACACCAGGTGGGCGGCTCAGGGGATACCATGGTGTTGGTGTGGCCAGCTTACCGTGGTGTGGGCGGTCAGGTGTGGGCTGCTGCAGTGTTGCGGGATTCCTTATTCTATGTTGAGAATTTGTCAAGTGTTGTAATTGATAAATAAATCAGTCCATTACTAGGATAGTGCTAAATAGCCTAAATTAACAACCCTGGAGTGTTGTTAACCCTGCAAGGTTGTTAATTTAGGTTATGTGTGGACTCAACAGTCTGTGGCGACGGCAGCCACTACTCGCCACACACTCTATTATACACTACCCCTCCATACACTCGTACCAACACACTCAAGCTACACCCTCAAGCACGTCGCATTTTGACGTACATTTTACCTAAGACCAAAAACTGATGTACAAAAAAAAAAGATAGCTCACGAAATTGACATTTTGTCTCGTTTTCTGCTTGTGGGTCCTCTGGTTGGTTAGCTTAGGGCACTTTAGTACGACAATGTCTTGACGTTGGGAGTGCTCACGTACACGGACTGCGCTATAAGTGGTAGATTAGGTTAGGCTACGTCAGATTAGGATAGGTTAGGTTAGATTAGGCTAGTTTTACTCACATCAATCACTAGGAGCCTCTGGCCATGTTATATAACTTATGATGATTAGTTATTTACTCCATGCATTGACAATGTTGATGAAACAATTCTTCATTGCTGACGAAAGAGCAATCTTCAAACGTTCTGCGTTGACGATATTGATAAAACTGCTCAAGTTGATAAAACAGCACTGCATTGATGATGATGCTCATTGATCAACGAGAACAAGATACAATTCACAAATTTTCAACGGAACTGGAAAACTCTGTTTGCCACGGGGGGAAAAAATGTTGAGACGAAAATTCAACGATAAAAATAAAATGAGAAAAATTCGTATTTTTCTACGTTTTTCAAATTTAAGCATTTAAAAGGTTGTGAGTTTTATCCAGCGAACAATTACTTACATTCACCTCCTGTAGCCTAAGATACTTTGCTTTAACAGTAAATTACAAATAGTATTATTACCAATAATAAAACCAAGCATTTAGTATCAATCTCGCATATATTTTATAATTCTCTACAGCTGGTTCGTGAGTGAGATATTTATTGTGGTTGTTCAGAATTAACGTTTTTAATGGGACCAACTATAATTTTAACCACCATTAACATTGGTGGTTAACATTAACCACCAGTGTGTTTGGGGAGGGGTGTTGCTTCAAGGTTAGGGGGAGGGGGGGGGCGTGTATGGTGTTGTGAGGGTAGGGGGGCATTTAATGCAGTGTGGGAAGCGGGTGTTGCTTCAGGGTACAGAGCAGGGGGTGCCTCCTGCTCTGTAGGGGAGGGGGGTGTTGCTTCAGGGGTACAGAGCAGGGGGTGCCTCCTGCTCTGTAGGGGAGGGGGGTGTTGCTTCAGGGGTACAAGGAGGAGTGTGCGGTCTCCCGCAAGACTCTCGCCTCACCACAGGCACACGCTGCTGCTCAAAGAGAGAAGTAAACATTGTGGGAAAGTTTGTATTGTTATCACGTGTGTGTACGTGTGTACACCTGTGTGTGTGTGTACACCTGTGTGTGTGTGTACACCTGTGTGTGAATGTGTGAGAGTGTACACCTGTGTGTGTGTGTGTGTGTGTGTGTGTGTGTGTGTGTGTGTGTGTGTGTGTGTGTGTGTGTGTGAGTGTACACCTGTGTATTTGTGAGTGTAGAAAAAGATGGATTATTTAACACGGGTGGTACACGCACTAGGGGACACAGGTGGAAGCTGAGTACCCAAATGAGCCACAGAGACATTAGAAAGAACTTTTTCAGTGACAGAGTAGTTAGTAAATGGAATGCACTAGGAAGTGATGTGGTGGAGGCTGACTCTATACACAGTTTCAAATGTATATATGATGGAGCTCGAGAAGCTCACGAATCTGTACACCAGTAGATTGACGGTTGAGAGGCGGGACCAAAGAGCCAAAGCTCAACCCCCGTAAGCACAACTAGGTGAGTACACCTGTGTGTGTATGTGTGTGTGTGTGTGTGTGTGTGTGTGTGTGTGTGTGTGTGTGTGTGTGTGTGTGTGTGTGTGTGTGTGTGTGTGTGTGTGTGTGTGTGTGTATTCCTGTATGTGAGACTGAATACGTTTGTGTGAGTGTATGTAAGAGCGTACATACGTATTTATGAGATTCTACGCATAGAGTTTGTGAGAACGGACACATGTTTGTGCTCGTGAAAATATGTGTGTTGTCTGTCAGACCTGGAGGACTCTTGTGTACAAGTTCCTGGAGGACCACAAACGTTGGCCAGTATGGCTTGTACTGCTGAGTTTGTTATATTAATGTGTGCTTCTGGCATTAGATGAGGTGTGTGTCTGTGTGTGTGATCGAGCTCTAGCTCTTGGACCCCGCTTTTTTAGCTGTTGGTTGTCTAATGCAATGACTCCTGGCCCATTTCTCTATCATACCTGCTTTTAATGTTATGACTGGAGTTAGCCTCTACAATCTACTCCTTTCAAAACATCTCTGTGACACATCTGAATCTCAAGCTTCCGTTCGTGTCCCCTTGTTCTGTTGTTATCAAGGCAGTGCACCATCAAGACAGTACAAGCCATCAAGGCAGTGCACCATCAAGACAGTACAAGCCATCAAGGCAGTGCACCATCAAGACAGTACAAGCCATCAAGGCAGTGCACCATCAAGACAGTACAAGCCATCAAGGCAGTGCACCATCAAGACAGTACAAGCCATCAAGGCAGTGCACCATCAAGACAGTACAAGCCATCAAGGCAGTGCACCATCAAGACAGTACAAGCCATCAAGGCAGTGCACAATCAAGACAGTACAAGCCATCAAGGCAGTTCACCATCAAGACAGTACAAGCCATCAAGGCAGTTCACCATCAAGACAGTACAAGCCATCAAGGCAGTTCACCATCAAGACAGTACAAGCCATCAAGGCAGTTCACCATCAAGACAGTACAAGCCATCAAGGCAGTGCACTATAGCTTCACGTGTTTGCGTCCCCCTTGACCAGAGGCCGTCGAGTCATCGACGTCCAACTGGTCCTTGAGGCGTGACTCTTCACATACAGCAGCTGTGACACGGAGAGGGTGAGGGGCCCTCCACCACCTCCGTGTCTTCGGGGAAAACATCAAGGTCTCCGGGCCTCTCTTGAGCTTCTGTTCTTGCCCCAAACGGTATAATTCTGAGCTGACGTTGGTCTTGCTGTTGTGTGATGTTCTGGTTCTGTGCAGCTGTTTATAGCTGCGCCAAGACGCTGCTGCTGCTGCTAGTGGCACCACCACGTTCCTACTGTATGCTGCTCTCCATATTGCATCCGCTATAGCCGTCAATCAGAAGTAACCTAAACCATCTCTTGCCCTATGGAAAGCAATCAGAAAGGAATTGAATGATCCCTGGTACTGCGACAGCCATCAGAGGGACTCCGGATCGTCCTTGGTGCTATGGTAGCCAATCACACGGAAAAAAATTGTTTCCCAACTTTGGCTTCCTTTTAAAATGCATAAAAATATTTTTTCTGGTGCTATAGTAGTCAATCAGAGGTGAAAGGGAGCCGTATCTGGTCGTCACCAACTCCAGGTGAAGTTCTTCCCAATAATCACATCTGTACCTTTATTGATCATTGTGCTGTCATCGCCTCCATGTTTTTATTGGCACTGAACACGAGTGAAAGGAACGCACATTGTGAAATTTCCCCAACAGCATAATGGACGGTCAAAAGGACTGAGTTCATACGATTTTTACAATATCACAATACTCAGCGTTTATGTAGCGAGGATTTGAATTTGAAGCTAAGACGAAGCCTCTTGTTTCTTTGTATTGATTAGCCTCAGCAGCCTTGTATGCTCGTTGATGTTCGTATGGAGAATGCAGCCTTTATTAGGCATACCTGGCACTCCTCACCCGGGCCTCGCCAGCGCCAGGTGGATGCAGCTTCTTCAGCATCTCGAAACTGCTCTCACCACTGTCCTCAATTTAGCGTGTTGACGATGCTGCCTCATCCCGGACTCCAAGAGGACTTGAGGCGTCGCACATTCACAATATACATGCTGAAAACAACATAGCACAGACCATATACACTGACGGATCACTCAATACAACTACAGGGAGGGCAGGAAGTATTGTTATTGTTCATCAGCCCGATGGCAGCACAATTCAAAGTAATTAGTAACTGGGCATCCACAATGCAAGCCGAGTTGGTAGCAATTCTGGTAGCACTCGAAATTATTGACAACACTGAAGTAAACAGCTTAATTATTTCTGACTCCCTTTCCTCACTACTAGCAATAAACAGTTTGCAATTAAGTAATAACGTGCTTGTCTTGGAAGCTAGACGTAGATATATAAGAATACTTAGCAAGAGGGTAAATATAAAAATGTTGTGGATTCCTTCTCACATTGGCCTGCAGGAACAAACGTTGACGCCCTTGCTAAGCTGCAATAAATAAGACAGTATTGAACGGAATCTTGAGTTTTAAAATAGGTCCCTTAAAAGTGTTATTAGATGAGAACTCCTGGATGAATTTGAAGACAGTAGAACAATGCAAACTGAACTAGCAGGTCCATTATTCATCACAATGAAATGTGTGAAGTAAAACATGTGTATGGACAAAGTAACAAAGTCAGTAGACTAACAGATGTTGTCACAGCTCGTATAAGACTTGGCTACAAGTATCTCTGGCAGTTCGGCTTGTATAGGGATCTAGATGAAGTAAGGTGTAAAGTGTGTGGACAAAGACAGGACACACACTCGAACACTATATCTTGGATTGTAGTAAAATTGAGCCATTTAGAGATAAATCTAAGCTCACTCTGTATGATATGGCAACCTATCTTATTACCATGGATAAATTACCTGAAATCCTTGCACTGTATCCATATTTCGCTTCCAGTAGATAAACGACATATGAGATTAAGAAACAAGTAATGTATTGTGAAGACTCATAATAAACAGAAGCTCCCCTATGACTGTAATATCCCCATTGGTCAAACTATTATGTATTAGCGATAAGACCTACCATTAATGTATGATGACTTACTGTAAATATGTAGCTCTTGTAATAGCACTTTCTCTGTAACTAGCTGACATTGTAACTATAAGGTGTGAAGGATAGATGACATTGTTTATGTAATAATCTAAGATGAGGTCTGATAAAGACCTTTTGTGCCCTCTGTAATGCTTGTTGCGCTACTGCTCACAGGATGAGTATGGGGTGCACAATAAACTAGCCACCTTCGGCGGCAACAATCAAAAAATCAAAAACCTGGTTTGGATGAGTGAGGTGAGCAGGTGTGGCACCGGAAGTCAACATTCACTTGTCACATGCATCGTAGCGAGGCACAGTGCCATCATAGTCCGCATCAGTGACTGGCTTACGTGACTGCGTGTAGAGTTTCACTTAACCAACAACTGCTCGTTTTTGTTGGCGACTACACACAGCGAAATCCCAATTTAAGTCCCCAATTCAGTATTGCTTTACGGATACCTAATGCCGACCAGAAATAGAGCATTAGCAGGCAGTGATTTAAAGGTCGGTTGCTCCTGCCAGCTCCACGGACGCTTGATAATTAACCCGACAGGTGAGGCAGACAACCCGTTCGCCGGGGTGACTGCTCGCCAACCCCACACACCAACATTCCTACTCCTGCAGATACAAAAGGCTGCTAATTACTATACGAAAGAAAGTATGCCAAATATTGACTTGTGGACCACCTCGGAGGTAGGTTCAAGGAGGTGGAAAGTAAGGAGAGTGCCGTGCACCTGCCACCAGGAAGGTGTCTGGGAAGTGACACTCTTTGTCGCCGTTCTCGACGCCTGGGACACTGCCTTCCAGAAGGGGTTCGGCCAAATCGAACACAGGAGTTTCGTATATGTCACAATTTATAATTGTTTAACCTGTGTATATGGGTATGTTGAACCAGTTTCGGAAAGGTAAGACACAGTAGCTTATGTTGTAGGTGCTACAAATATCACAATCTTAGGATGGGTTGTATGAACGCGGAGTTGACGGTCACCATGTTGTTGTTTGTTGTTTAAGATTCAGCTACTGGGAACAAAAAGTTGCAAGTAGCACGGGCTATGGTGAGCCTGTAATGGACCAACCCGTCCTCGCAAATTCGTATAGTCAATATTGACTTATTAAATAAGTGCGTAGGTGACATACTTAACATAATAGTTTCCCTTGAAAAGCTTCATAGAAAACACCGACCTTACCTAACCTACATAGTATGTTAAAATAAGCATCTTATAGCTTCGTAATTACAATTGTTACTTAACCTATTATAGGTATAGGTTAGGTAATAATTGTAATTACGAAGCAATAAGATACTTATCTTAACATACTAAGTAGGTTAGGTAAGGTCGGTATTTTCTATGAAGCTTTTCAAGGGAAACTATTATGTTAAGTATGTCACCTATGCACGTAACTAATAAGTCAATATTGACTATACGAATTTGCGAGGACGGGTTGAATGGACTTACCTGGCACAGGAGCGGGGCTGTGGATGACGGTCACCAGCTTCCGGACGGATAAGGCATTCTGCTGGAGTAAGGATGTGCTGCCACACAACCCCCTGGCTGTCAGTCACAGCCAGGGGGTTGTGTGGCGTACTCAACCCCCTGGCTGCCGGCGTCATAGGTCAACCCAACAATGACGCGAGACTCATGTGTTGTGTCACGACGTCTCCCCAACACGCTCTCACGCCTGCACAATGGATGACGCCACATGAGGATGTCAACACCTCATCCGTTGGTTCGTGTATCCCACCGGCGTCCAAGCGCCATTCGAACGCCGGAGCAGCGCGGAAGCAAGGAGAGGCCACACGTAAAGGAAAAGTTGTTGACATGTTGAATAAAGTTGGAGTTATAATAACAGGCAGGTTGTCCGCCTTCCTCACACAGTGAGGAAGGTAGCTAATCTTAGCTTGGTCTCTTTTGCCAGTGAGCTGCGAGTGTGTGCAAGGTTCTCCACGTGTATTTTCAACATATGTGGATGTCCATAGATGAATTTTGTCTAGCATTTATATATATATATATATATATATATATATATATATATATATATATATATATATATATATATATATATATATATAAGTACTTAAGGAAATTCATGTTTCAATTCTTCCTCCGTGGTCTGAGCCACAGCAACCATCCCCAGTCCTCCCAACCATTCCCCACTCCCCCATCCCCTCGTCCTCCCAACCATTCCCCACTCCATTGTCCCTTCGTTCTCCCCACTCTACCGTCCCCTCGTTCTCCCATTTCAAGAACCTGAACCAATACAGAAGCAGCAAGAGGAAGCAAGGGCTAATAGGCCTTCTTCAGTTACTACCATTCTTATGTTCTCATATCCAAGTTATACCCATTGATTCGTGTTCTGTCATATCTTTGTCACCTCACCCAAAACATTTGTGCCATATCACCTCACCCAAAACGAGTATAAGTATGAATGTATTTTATGTGTAAACTAAGTCTTTGAAAATGTAATAAGCATTACGAAACGCGTTCAGGCATTTCATTAAAGATAAGGGCACTTTAGTACGACAGTTTCCTGACGTTGGGAAACCTTAGGGGTACGGGCTGGCTCGTCACCAACTCGCCCCCCTCCTCCCCCCCCACCACTGCTCGTCACCAAGCACTCCCTAAGTGTAAGAACACAGAGTTTCACGTGTGGCCAGCCAGGAAGGAAGTTGGTGTGTGTGTATAAGTCAGTGACTGGGGAAATGTAACCCACTTTTTCATGTTTTCGTGAAATTGGTGAGAACTGACTTGCCGCTGCCTGAGTCAAGCTGGAGGAGGAGTGTACCTTCACCTCTACTCAAGCTGGAGCTGGAGTTTTCTTCGCCTCTACTCACACTTGACTGCAGCTGCTTATCTGCACTAAAACTACTGTTGTTCTCCCTCACTGCTGTTGTCCTCCCTCGCTATCGTTATACAATCTAGCTATTGTTGTACTTCCTCAGCTGTTGCTATCCTCCCCTCGCGGTTGTTGTTGTTGTTTTTGCTATGTGTATGTGTACTCACCTAGGTGTGCTTTGTTGGGTCGAGCTAGGTTCTTAGTCCCGCCTTCCGAACGTTCTTAGATTAATGCAAAGACTAATTTCTCACGGTTTAATAGTATTTACATTTACAATTTGGAATCAAGTTAGCTTCAACGAATTTTGCATCTAACCTAATCCATTTACCGAGAGCTTCAACACTGAAAAACTTCGTCCTGATGTCTGCATTTGTGTGTCCAATTTTCATCTATGACCTCACGTTCTGCTGCTCCTGAAGCAATTCTGCTTTGCCTACTTTGTCAGTTTCCATTAGAATCTTGCAAGTTGTTATCATGTCCTTCCCTTTTCTCTCATTTCCTCCAGTGGAGAAAGGTCCAGTTCGCTTAGTGTTTCCTCATAGATCAATCCCCTCAGCTCCGTAACGAGTCCCATAATATATCTTTGGATCTTTTCTATTTTTTCCTTGTCCTTTTTCAAGTTAGTTACAATGCTGTGTGTGTGTGTGTGTGTGTGCGTGTGCGTGTGTGTGTGTGCGTGTGTGTGTACTCACCTAGTTGTGCTTGAGGGGGTTGAGTCCTGGCTCTTTGGTACCGCCTCTCAATTGTCAATCAACTGGTGTACAGATTCCTGAGCCTACTGGGCTTAATCATATCTAAATATGAAACTGTGTATGGAGTCAGCCTCCACCACATCACTTCCTAGAGCATTCCATTTTTTAACTACTAACACTGAAAAAATTCTTTCTAATGTTTCTGTGGCTCATCTGGGTACTAAGTTTCCACCTGTGTCCCTACGTTCGTGTTCCACCAGTGCTAAAGAGTTTGTCTTTGTCCACCCTGTCAATTCCCCTGAGAATTTTGTAAGTGGTTATCATGTCTCCCCTTACTCTTCTGTTTTCCAGGAATGTGAGGTTCAGCTCTCTTAGCCTTTCCTGTGTATGTGAGTGTGTATGATGCTGTGCTTCAGGATATTACTATCTAAGAGGTGCGGAGAGTAAAAGAACGAGTGAAGGAACGCTCAGATGAGTGAAGGAACGCTCAGATGAGTGAAGGAACGCCCAGGTAAAAGTAAAAGACCGAGAGTTGGGTCATTCATCCCTAAGTCAAGTCTCATTTTAATTACCGCAATTACATATGCGTTACGCGCGTGTGTGTGAGGGATGGGCGGGGGGGGGGTGGCTGGTGCCATAGGCAGCTCGGTGCCACAAAGTGCCAGGCAGGAGCGCCAAGAACAGGTGACGTTTGTAATGACTTGGGGGGGAACCTTTCCTGCTGCCCCCACACGCAAGTGATCCCACCTCGACCTCTCAGGTTCATCACGTGATGGAATCCAGTAGCAAGGGTACCCCCCCCCCACTTCCCCCTCCCATCCTCATCCCCCTCCATGGTCTCCCCCTCCCCCTCACTTCTCCTCCATGGTCTCCCCCACCCCCTCACTTCTCCCCCATGGTCTCCCCCACCCCCTCACTTCTCCTCCATGGTCTCCCCCGCCCCCTCACTTCCCCTCCATGGTCTCCCCCCCCCCTCACTTCCCCTCCGTGTCCTCGTCTCCCTCCCCCCTCTATCATTACGCCGTGGGAATGCTGGGGGTATGGTAGGGGTTCGTGTGGGTGGGGAGGAGGGTGAGAGAAGAGAGGGGTGTGGGGGTCCCATGAAGCTCTGATCCTACAGCCACTGTACATCAGGCTCCAACACTGAGACCCGCCGGGGTGTGCAACACTCTCGAGATGTTAGAAGCGCCAATGCTAAAAAGACTATTCCAAGATGAGGCCTCGCACTCCCTCACCTGATGGTCCAAGATGAGGCCTCGCACTCCCTCACCTGATGGTCCAAGATGAGGCCTCGCACTCCCTCACCTGATGGTCCAAGATGAGGCCTCGCACTCCCTCACCTGATGGTCCAAGATGAGGCCTCACACTCCCTCACCTGATGGTCCAAGATGAGGCCTCGCACTCCCTCACCTGATGGTCCAAGATGAGGCCTCGCACTCCCTCACCTGATGGTCCAAGATGAGGCCTCGCACTCCCTCACCTGATGGTCCAAGATGAGGCCTCGCACTCCCTCATCTGATGGTCCAAGATGAGGCCTCACACTCCCTCACCTGATGGTCCAAGATGAGGCCTCGCACTCCCTCACCTGATGGTCCAAGATGAGGCCTCGCACTCCCTCACCTGATGGCCCAAGATGAGGCCTCGCACTCCCTCACCTGATGGCCCAAGATGAGGCCTCACACTCCCTCACCTGATGGCCCAAGAGCTTCAATGTACTCGAAGGCAGTCAAGCCCAGCATTACATAATTTACAAAATGAAATAAAGACTTGAACCACTCCTCGCTCTCTCTAAAGAAAAAAGGCTGGGGAGGCGACGAGAAGATAACGTGGTTGTCTTGAGGGATGGTTGTTATCTTGATGGATGGTGATTGTCTTTAGGGATGGTGATTGTCTTGAGTGATGGTGATTGTCTTTAGGGATGGTGATTGTCTTGAGTGATGGTGATTGTCTTTAAGGATGGTGATTGTCTTTAGGGATGGTGATTGTCTTTAGGGATGGTGATTGTCTTGAGTGATGGTGATTGTCTTTAGGGATGGTGATTGTCTTCAGGGATGGTGATTGTCTTGAGTGATGGTGATTGTCTTTAGGGATGGTGATTGTCTTTAGGGATGGTGATTGTCTTGGGGGATTGTGATTGTCTTTAAGGATGGTGATTGTCTTGAGTGATGGTGATTGTCTTTAGGGATGGTGATTGTCTTTAGGGATGGTGATTGTCTTGAGGGATGGTGATTGTCTTGAGTGATGGTGATTGTCTTGAGGGATGGTGATTGTCTTGAGTGATGGTGATTGTCTTGAGGAATAGTTGTTGTCTTAAAGGATCGTGGTTGTCTTGAGAGATGCCACTGTACACTGCTCGAGGGATGGTAGGTATAAATTTGCATAAAGTATTTTGCTCAGTAACTCATGGACCGTTACCACTGAATACCTCTCACAATTCCCACTTCACTACAAAACTCATTCCACAATAGCCACGCACTCTACTACAGTACCCACCCACTCTACTACAGTACCCACCCACTCTACTACAGTACCCACCCACTCTACTACAGTACCCACCCACTCTACTACAATACCCACCCACTCTACTACAATAGCCACCCACTCTACTACAATAGCCACCCACTCTACTACAATAGCCACCCACTCTACTACAATACCCACCCACTCTACTACAATACCCACCCACTCTACTACAATACCCACCCACTCTACTACAATACCCACCCACTCTACTACAATACCCACCCACTCTACTACAATAGCCACAAGTGAAAAACTTTGGACTCACGGCCAGCTTTATAATGCTCCAAAGACCTACTACGCCTGCCTCACCTTTATAAGTAACAAAATTGCCTAATTTAGCATACTTACCACTTTGCTAATTCTCGATGATTCCTAGATTCAGAATTGTTCAATTCTGAATATATGAACCAAAAGAAAAATAGTACAATTCAGTTCTCAGAATTGTTCTGTTTGGTCAGGGTTCGTATCCTGCCCAGGAAGGGTTCCTGCTAAGTTTTTCTAGTGATATTTTTGCTTTGTTTATTCTGTCCTTTGTATGAATTTTGGTTCCTGTTCTTTTGATTTTGAGTACCAGTATTATGCTTGCATGCCTACGTTGGAGACGCCGGCTGTGAACGATCATGGGCTCTGGGTTTGTTTTGCGACTATTAGCAACTATTGTGTGTTGACACTGTACTTATTTTCCATTGCTTCTCGAAGTTATTAGTCCAAGCACTTGGGCTGGACGGTAGAGCGACGGTCTTGCTTCATGCAGGTCGGCGTTCAATCCCCGACCGCCCAAGTGGTTGGACGGCCGGAGAATGGAATCCCAAATCTTTAACCTGATCCCTTCCCAGTGCGATATAGTCGTGATGGCTTAGTGCTTTCTCCTGATAATTCCATTCCATTCTCAAAGTTATTGATGAATCCCCTTGTTGTCTTCGTTTTAGAGGTCAGCATAACGTCTCTGATTGTCCTGGTTGACAAAATAGTGTTACGTCGTCAGCGTTGTGTGACCTCTTGTGTTGGGGAGGGGGAAGGTCAGCTGCATGTTTGTTGACTGGCGGGGGGTGATAGTCATCTTCCTTGTGGGGGTAGTGGGGATGATGGGAGAGGGGTGGTGAAGGGAGAGGAGGTGGTGGAGGGAGTTTTAAGCATGATGATCATATTCTCCTGCACATAACGTGACAATTGCCACGCTGTGACCAGTTGACAACATAGCCACCACGAGAGAGTGTACCACGGATACAGCCGCTGTAACCGTAACTCTAGAGGCTGCCTCGGTCCACGGGAGCCTCGCCAGATGCTTATCATGGTAGTAGCCTACTGCCGCCTTGGTGACAATGTTGTAATGTGGTGAGAGTCTTGCAAGATTGCTGTCTGAGCCGTGATAACTTGTACCTAACGTGTGCCTTTTCTCTTTCAGTGTCGGAGAGCTGCTTTGTTGGAGAGCCTTAGGCGTGTTGAAGAGTCTCAGGCTTATAGAAGAGGCTCTGGTGTGTAGAAGAGGCTCTGGCATGTAAAGAGCCTTTGGCGTGTTGGAAAGCCTCTGGTGTGTTGAAGAGCCTCAGGCGGGTAAAAGAGCCTCATGCCTAGAAGAGGCACTGAGGTGTAGAAGAACTCTGGCGTGTAGAAGAGCGTCAGGCGTGTTGAAGAGCGCGAGGCGTGTTGTGGCGTGGCCGAGGTGGCGTGGTGGTTGGCATGAGAGGAGAGTGTGGTCCGCGCCACAGTGGACCACCCTCGCCCGACCATGGCCCACAGACCAAGATGGTGGTGTGGGTGAGCGGCGGGGGCCGTGCAGAGCAGCGGGGCGGGCCCACAGCTGACCTGACCCGGCGTGACCCCGCACCATGAGGGCCCTCACCTACAGCTGGATCGGTCTGTCGGCGGCCGCGCCCCTCATCTTCCTCATGTGCGCCTGGGTGCTGGGAGTCTTCCACTCGTACCGCCGCCAGTGGCGCTCCGTCGACCTCTTCCTGCTGGCGGTCTTCGTGCAGGAGCTGCTGATGGCGCTACAGGTCTTCGCCTACGCGCTGCTGAGCCTCGTGCGACCCGAGTCTGCGGCCGCATGCGGAGCCTTCGTGTGGAGCCTCAGCGCCACGAGGACGCTGCAGGCGGCCACTGTGGCCTCGCTGCTGGTGGACCGGGCGCTCACCAGCCAGTGGCCCTACAAGTACCGGTTCAGCGTCCGGCGTCACCAGATCCGGTACCACCTGGCGGTGCTGGCCACCATCGCCGCCCTCGTGGGCGTGGCCGCCATCTTGGCGCGCCCCGCCGACGCGCCCGACACGTTCGAGCACTGCAACTTCCTGCCGCACGCCCTGCACGTGCGTCTCTCCCTGTTCGTGCTGAGCGTGTACGGGCTGCTGGTGGTGGCGGGCGGGGTGAGCGTGGGCGTGGTGCAGGCGGGGCGCGGGTGCGGCGAGCCCTCCCCAGCCCACTCCGACATGGCGCCCATTGCGGCCACCACCACGTCGTCCTCCAACTCCTCCACTGGCGGCCGCCAGGGCGCCGCCCTCCACGCCGCCGCCTCCACCGCCTCCACCACGTCCTCCACCGCCTCCTCGGCACGCCTGGGCGGCGTGCCTGGCGCCATGCACGCCGCCTCCTCCACCTCTGACCTGGTGCCACCGCCGCCGCCTCACAGGCCGCCGCCCGCGCTCCCCAGCAGGGCGCACAAGGCCGTGGGCGGCGGCAGGACCAGTGGCACCGCCCGCACGCCCACCTCGGACTTCCGCTGGGGCACTACCCTGGCAGTAGCGGCGCTGTGTTTCCTCGTCAACCACTTCCCCTACATGGTGAGTACTCCTTGCAACACTTAACACCCCTCCCCCCTTGCAACACTTAGTACCCACTTGCAACACTTAGTACCCACTTGCAACACTTAGTATACCTTTGCAACACTTAGTACCCCACCTTTCAACACTTAATATCCCTTTGCAACACTTAGTACCCACCTTGACACATGCAACATTTACTATACTCTTTGCTTCACTTGAATCCTTAAATCTTGCAACGTACGTGAACATTCAAGCAAGACCAGCCGAGCAAGAGCATCCGTTGTACCCTGGCCAGACACGTCCAGCTGTACCCCGACCAGACAAGTCCACCTGTACCCCGGCCAGACAAGTCCACCTGTACCCCGGCCAGACAAGTCCAGCTGTACCCCGGCCAGACACGTCCAGCTGTACTCCTGCCAGACACGTCCAGCTGTACCCCGGCCAGACACGTCCAGCTGTACCCCGGCCAGACAAGTCCAGCTGTACCCCGGCCAGACAAGTCCAGCTGTACCCCGGCCAGACAAGTCCAGCTGTACCCCGGCCAGACAAGTCCAGCTGTACCCCGGCCAGACAGGTCCAGCTATACCCCGGTCAGACAAGTCCAGCTGTACCCCTGCCAGAGAAGTCCAGCTGTACTCTTGCCAGACAAGTCCAGTTGTACCCTGCCAGACAAGTCCAGCTGTACTCCTGCCAGACAAGTCCAGCTGTACCCCTGCCAGACAAGTCCAGCTGTACTCCTGCCAGACAAGACCAGCTGTACCCCTGCCAGACACGTCCAGCTGTACCCCGGCCAGACACGTCCAGCTGTACCCCGGCCAGACACGTCCAGCTGTACCCCGGCCAGACACGTCCAGCTGTACCCCGGCCAGACAAGTCCAGCTGTACCCCGGCCAGACACGTCCAGCTGTACCCCGGCCAGACACGTCCAGCTGTACCCCGGCCAAACAAGTCCAGCTGTACCCCGGCCAGACAAGTCTAGCTGTACCCCGGCCAGACAAGTCTAGCTGTACCCCTGCCAGACAAGTCCAGCTGTACCCCTGCCAGATAAGTCCAGCTGTACCCCGGTCAGACAAGTCCAGCTGTACCCCGGTCAGACAAGTCCAGCTGTACCCCGGCCAGACAAGTCTAGCTGTACCCCTGCCAGATAATTCCAGCTGTACCCCTGACAGACAAGTCCAGCTGTACCCCTGCCAGACAAGTCCAGCTGTACCCCGGCCAGACAAGTCTAGCTGTACCCTTGCCAGATAAGTCCAGCTGTACCCCTGCCAGACAAGTCCAGCTGTACCCCTGCCAGACAAGTCCAGCTGTACCCCTGCCAGACAAGTCCAGCTGTACCCCTGCCAGACAAGTCTAGCTGTACCCCGGCCAGACAAGTCCAACTGTACCCCTGCCAGATAAGTCCAGCTGTACCCCTGCCAGACAAGTCCAGCTGTACCCCCGGCCAGACAAGTCTAGCTGTACCCCTGCCAGATAAGTCCAGCTGTACCCCTGCCAGACAAGTCCAGCTGTACCCCTGCCAGACAAGTCCAGCTGTACCCCTGCCAGACAAGTCCAGCTGTACCCCTGCCAGACAAGTCCAGCTGTACCCCTGCCAGACAAGTCTAGCTGTACCCCTGCCAGATAAGTCCAGATGTACCCCTGCCAGACAAGTCCAGCTGTACCCCTGCCAGACAAGTCCAGCTGTACCCCTGCCAGACAAGTCCAGCTGTACCCCGGCCAAACAAGTCTAGCTGTACCCCTTCCAGATAAGTCCAGCTGTACCCCTGCCAGACAAGTCCAGCTGTACCCCGGCCAGACAAGTCTAGCTGTACCCCTGCCAGATAAGTCCAGCTGTACCCCTGCCAGACAAGTCTAGCTGTACCCCTGCCAGACAAGTCCAGCTGTACCCCTGCCAGACAAGTCCAGCTGTACCCCTGCCAGACAAGTCCAGCTGTAACCCTGCCAGACAAGTCTAGCTGTACCCCTGCCAGATAAGTCCAGCTGTACCCCTGCCAGACAAGTCCAGCTGTACCCCTGCCAGACAAGTCCAGCTGTACACCTGCCAGACAAGTCCAGCTGTACCCCTGCCAGACAAGTCCAGCTGTACCCCGGCCAGACAAGTCTAGCTGTACCCCTGCCAGATAATTCCAGCTGTACCCCTGACAGACAAGTCCAGCTGTACCCCTGCCAGACAAGTCCAGCTGTACCCCTGCCAGACAAGTCTAGCTGTACCCCTGCCAGATAAGTCCAGCTGTACCCCTGTCAGACAAGTCCAGCTGTACATCTCCCACCTGCAACATTCAGCCACACACCCTGTAGCATCTCTCTCTCTCTCAAGAAAAGGGGACCACTAAGTATACAATGGTCTCCGACCAGCACATTTCGCGGGGATATTAATGACAGAACCATCTGGCAACCTGACCTCGTTACATACCTCTAGCAGCCTCACTTGGGGGGGGGGGTCACAAATAGGACACATTTTGTATATTATACATAATCTTTGGGGGATGCGTTTTAGCGACCCAAACAGACAGTTTGGTCACTCCCAGGCCACCCTGTGGGTCACTTGTTATGAATTCTACCACGCCTACCCGTCCAGGGTTCGAACCTGTATGAGCTCAGCGCGGCCCGGAGCAGATATACGTACATCCGGTAGATATATATACTCCCGGTAGTTATATATATTCTCACAGTAGACATACATACTCCCGGATATCTGTCACGGCCTCACGGTTGGCGTAATGACGGGACGCCAGCGAGCCAAGCTTCCCACACTAGGTAGGAATTGAAGTGTACACTGAATGTAGCGTATCCCCCCCACACCCCCTACCCCTCCCGCCTCCACAAAAATAATAAAAATGAATCTGCTGGCTGTAAATTGTTGGTAACTTTCCCCCCAGACCACATCTGTCACGGTGTTTCTCCTCGGCTCGCCCCACTGCTCGTGAGACGTGGAGTGTCCGGCCGTCATCACATCACCTTAATGTTGTAGCCTCAGATCTACCTACGTCTTGACTACGAGAATATATGTATGAGGTACAAAGTATGTTCAGTATGAATGCTACTAGGTGGAGAACATGCTGGGCAGCCTGTGGTTTGTTTTCGTGGTGGATCTATATCCAATGGTGACTAGAAACGATATATATATATATATATATATATATATATATATATATATATATATATATATATATATATATATATATTTTATATATATATATATATATATATATATATATATATATATATATATATATATATATATATATATATATATATATATATATTTATATATATATATATATATATATATATATATATATATATATATATATATATATATGTATAATTCATTGTGTCGGGGGTCTGGGAGCCAGAGTGTATCCATGCACGGTAGACTTATATTGAGATATATGTCTACCGGACTCGACTGTATTACCGGGACTGGGAGGCCTGACAGGTGAGTGGACAGCACTTCGGATTCGTAGTCCTGCAGTTCCGGGTTCAATCCCCGGTGGAGGCGGAAACAAGTGGGCAGAGTTTTTCAACCTGATGCACCTATTCACCTAGCAGTACATAGGTACCTGGGAGTTAGACAGCTGCTATGGGCTTCTTCCTGAGGGTGTATAGCAAAAAGGAGGCCAGGTCGAGGACCGGGCCGCGGGGACGCTAAGCCTCAAAACCATCTCAAGATAACTTCAAGATAACCCCTCAGATATACCGGAACCCCCAGCAGCCCATCCTCCAAACAAAGACCCAAAGTCCATTCCATGCACCCGCCAAACCCCCTGTTTACGAATGAAAAACGATTTACACGCGACTCACAACTGATGACGTTCGAACACTGAAGAATTTTGTTCGAACCACAACACAATAAATGCTTCACCCACGTACTACAAATACAAATAATCGCCAACAGAACCTAAACACCTAACCTAACCTATGCTTATATATGTACAATATGCTAATATATTATAATATTAATTTATATTTGAGAAAATTCCAGTTTTGAATGAAGAGCATGTACAAATTTATGAATGCGTCTGTGGGGTCGACCGCTGGATGCAATAGACTTGAGTCGAGAAAGTTGGTAAATGTTTTTGTTCGAACTACAACACTGTAAATGCAATATGAATGAACTACCTATATATATATTTCCTATCTATATTTCGTACATATATTGAATGCTATATATTCCTACCGGGATATATAGCAGCCGTGTATCGATCGTCGTCAGGGGGAAAGGAGGGAGGGAGGGAGGGTAGATAGGGCACATAAGACGAAGTAGATTACCCTCAAGAAGGTTGGACATCCACGAAGGGGCCCATCCCCCCCCACCCCCAACCCGAAGGTGGAGAGTGGGGGGGGGGTAGTTGGGTCGTTGACCGTTGTCCGCCAACACCAGTCAACACATTATGCTTGCATGCAATTTATTTTAGTCAATGTCTGTTGTAACTCAAGATATACAAAACACGTAATATATATATATCTATATAAATAAAAAAGTAAATGTTCGTTTGTTCAAAATTGCTAACCTCCGAAAGTTCTTCACCGATTGCTTTGAAATTTTCACACAACTTTCCATTCGCATCCAAGCGGGTTTTTATATACATACTATATAGATGTCACGTCTGTGACGGGGAAAAAAACATGCTTTTGTTTGAAAAACTGTGCTTTTCATGTGAGGAAATTCTTCTAAACCTCTTTACCGATTGCTTTGAAATTTTGACACAACATTGCATTCGAATAGACGCGTGGTTTTATATACCTACTATATACATGCCTCACCTGTGACAGGAAAAAACTTTTTTTTTAAAAACAGTGCCATCTGTTAGACGTAAGAGCAACACACGCTGTAATATCCAAACGTTCTTCAGCGATTGCTTTGAAAATTTTGACACAACATTTGGGGGAGTGGGGAATGGTTGGGAGGACTGGGAGACAGGGGAATATTACTGTGGCTCAGCAATATATATATACATATATATATATATATATATATATATATATATATATATATATATATATATATATATTCAAGCGATCAAGCTTAAATGGTCCCCAACCCAATATGCAACTGAAAACTCCACACCACAGAAGGATTTGAACCCAGACAGCCAGGAGCACTGCATCATGACGTACTTGGTACCTTAACCACTAGTTATACACATACACACACACACATATACATATATATATATCTGAGAAGAGATTCGGCCTGCTCCATCATCACCTATTCTACCCATATCACGTCTATATATTCAAGTACTGCAGCCACAAGAAGAACAACAACTACTTCCAGACGTCTAGACAATACCTCCAGTCTCCCCCATACACCACTGCCCGTCACCCCACCTCGCACCTGGGTCGCTGGGAGCTCACGCCATCTGAAACAAGTAGTTTAAGAGCCAGTTAATAGTTAAAGAAGGAACCAGCGCCATCTGGACGGCCGTCGCCGTGTATATAACCGGCTACCTAGCCCACTAAGCTTCAGATTACTCTTGAGTGCTCTGCTGAGTAGACCTGTTGACATACCCTGGTGTGGTAACAGAGTTATTCAGTTTGGCTCCGAGTATTCCCGCACCTTATTTTATTTTGCACATTAACGTAACGTAAATTTGATTGTTTGTTTATCTTGTTCATTTTGTATACCTAGAATATAGCCAAGTTTTTATATTCATTGGACCTGGCCCGTGACAGCTGACTAACTCCCAGGTACCTATTTACTGCTAGGTAACAGGAGCATAGGGTGAAAGAAACTCTGCCCTCGTTTCTCTCCGGCGCCCTGGATTGAACCCGGGACCACAGGATCACGTGCCCAGCATGTTGTCCGCTCGGCCACCGGCTCCCGGTGTGTACTTGCCGAGGTGGGTGCTGGTAGTGGACACAATTTGAATTCCAGGGGCAGGCGCCTGAGCCAGGCCTTGAGGTGTAACAGTACACCAGAGCAGCGGGAGACAACCAGCGCCGTCCTGGCCCTGATGGTCGCTCCACACTGTCTTCACCTACCATGATGCCTTCTGCTGGTAGCTTGCTTTGTCAAGTCTCAACACTGTCTTTGGGGGGGGAATAGTGCCTTCTACTGTTGCCTGACTTCCCTCCTGCCCGCACCTTACACACCTGTATCTCCAGCTGTACCCCCAGATGTACCCCACCTGTACCCCACCGATACCTCCAGCTGTTCCTTCACCAGTACCACACCTGTATCCCCCACCGGTACACCCCTCCCCCTTCTACCTGCTGCCAACCAGGCTACGAAGCCTCTGGTGTATTGTTCACAGAGCCCATCCTCTTGAAATGATAGTACTGATAGTAACTATTAGGTCTAAAGTACCAGTCAAATTAATCACTTTTTTTGTACTGTTCATTGGATAGGGTCCAGGAAAATTAAAGCGAAACACCAAATTTAAATATTCCTAGGTCTAGTACAGTACTTATATGTACTATATTAGGCCTAGGTTTGATAGAAGAGGCTAAATTACATTAATTTTTATATATAAGTTGCAGTTAAATAGGCTTCCAATTTGTCCAGATTAAGTAATACAAATGTCAACTATCTGGTGGTCCATGACGACATATTGGTAGTTTCCACCACTTGGGCTGGACGGTAGAGCGACGGTATCCTTCATGCAGGTCAGCGTTCAATCCCCGACTGTCCAAGTGGTTGGGCCCTACCTCCCGTCCCAATTCCTTGTCTCAAGTGTAAAGAGTATTACATTGAGTGTAAGTATTACTTACACTCAATGTTACTGTCTTTCAAGAAGAAAGTAAGAATTAAAGTACACAGGAAGCTAAATAAAACAAAATACAAGATTAATAGCCGTGCAGGACTTTTATAAATATTATTTGGTGTCATTGACGATATTAACTGTTAGTCATCTTCTGTCTGATCCTGTTGCATAACTGCCCGTCCTCATCAACACAGCCCGTCCTCATCAACACAGCCCGTCCTCATCAACACAGCCCGTCCTCATCAACACAGCCCGTCCTCATCAACACAGCCCGTCCTCATCAACACTGCCCGTCCTCATCAACATAACCCGTCCTCATCAACACTGCCCGTCCTCATCAACACTGCCCGTCCTCATCAACACTGCCCGTCCTCATCAACACTGCCCGTCCTCATCAACACAACCCGTCCTCATCAACACAACCCGTCCTCGTCAACACAGCCCGTCCTCATCAACACAGCCCGTCCTCGTCAACACAGCCCGTCCTCGTCAACACAGCCCGTCCTCGTCAACACAGCCCGTCCTCGTCAACACAGCCCGTCCTCGTCAACACTGCCCGTCCTCGTCAACACTGCCCGTCCTCGTCAACACTGCCCGTCCTCGTCAACACAGCCCGTCCTCATCAACACAACCCGTCCTCGTCAACACAGACCGTCCTCATCAACACAGACCGTCCTCATCAACACAGCCCGTCCTCATCAACACAGCCCGTCCTCATCAACACAGCCCGTCCTCATCAACACAGCCCGTCCTCATCAACACAGCCCGTCCTCATCAACACAGCCCGTCCTCGTCAACACAGCCCGTCCTCGTCAACACAGCCCGTCCTCATCAACACTGCCCGTCCTCATCAACACTGCCCGTCCTCGTCAACACAGCCCGTCCTCGTCAACACAGCCCGTCCTCATCAACACAGCCCGTCCTCATCAACACAACCCGTCCTCATCAACACAACCCGTCCTCATCAACACTGCCCGTCCTCATCAACACTGCCCGTCCTCATCAACTAAGACCAACTGCTCGTTAATCCCGCGGCCAAACCCTTTGTTTATGAATGAACAGCAGTTTACAGACAACCGTCCTCGGGGTGTGCTCGCCCAAGCAACAGTCGACCCCAAAAACACATTAATCAGTCTTAACGTGCTGATGTGTATTGAAAATCAGTATTTCTACAAATATAAATGAATAATACTACATATTAGAATTGATGTGTATCTCGCCCAAAATCAGGTTAGGTTCTCTTACCATTTATTTCAAATATAAATTAATATTATTTATTAAATCTAAGCTTTACACCAAAATTCAAATATACAATAATATTGTATGAAAAATTGCAATGTTGAAGACGCATCACGTGAAAAATGTTCTCAGGGGATCGGTCACAGCTTGGGCGAACAGAACCCGAGGAGGGAGCATTAACCTGATGCTTTTGTAGAGCAGCTAGGTATCTGGGAGTTAGGCAACTGTTGTGGGTTGCATCCTGGGGAAGGTGTGAGTGGTTGGTGTAGAGGGGTCTGGGTGAGTCTACCCGGCTGCTCTCCCTGATTGTGTGTGTGTTGGGTGATCGTCTGGGTGGGCGGCTTGCCTAACATAATTATAATTCCAAGGACGCGTGTAGGAGCTGGACGATGCAAGGGAATGAGTAGCATTGGACGTGGACTCTCAGTCATTCCATTCCAAGTTCATCTCTCTCTCTCTCTCTCTCTCATACACACATGTGTATGTAACTAGAAATGTAACAAGACTAAAGTGGAAAAAGTTCAAAGGTTTGCCACCAGACTAGTACTCGAACTGAGGGGTATGAGCTACAACGAGAGACTTAAACAACAAGGGAATTAAACCTCACTTCGCTGGAAGACAGAAGAGTTGGGGGGGACATGATCACCACATACAAGATTCTCAAAGGAATTGTTAGGGTAGATAAAGACAGATTATTTAACACAAGGGGCACACGCACTATCTTCTTGAGGTTATCTTGAGATGATTTCGGGGCTTTAGTGTCCCCGCGGCCCGGTCCTCGACCAGGCCTCCACCCCCAGGAAGCAGTCCGTGACAGCTGACTAACACCAGGTACCTATTTTACTGCTAGGTAACAGGGGCATAAGGTGAAAGAACTCTGCCCATTGTTTCTCGCCGGCGCCTGGATCGAACCCAGGATCACAGGATCACAAGTCCAGTGTGCTGTCCGCTCGCCGACCAGCTCCCAGGGACCAGCACTAGGGGACACTGGTGGAAATTGAGTGCCCAAATGAGCCACAGAGATATTAGAAAGAACTTTTCTAGTGTCAGTGGTTGACAAATGGAATGCATTCGGAAGTGATGTGGTGGAGGTGACTCCATACACAGTTTCAAATGTAATATGATGGAGCCAATGAGGCTCGCGAATCTGTACACCAGTTGATTTGATTGACTGTTGAGATACGGACCAAAGAGCCAGAGCTCAACCCCCGCAAGCACAACTAGGCGAGTACAGCTGGGTGAGTACATAAGAGTAGGCGCGCCGCAGTACTGGGCCGCCGTGACGGGTGCAGTAAAGCTCCTCATTTGCAATAATGTCAGAGGTGAAGCTGTTGCCGTTATAATGAACATCCCCTCCACCACTGGCCTCTTCACACCCTCCACACTGGCCTCACACCCCTCCACCACTGGCCTCTCACTCCCTCCACCACTGGCCTCTCTCACTCCTCCACCACTGGCCCTCTCCACTCCCTCCACACTGGCCCCTCTCACTCCTCCACCACTGGCCTCTCTCACTCCCTCCACCACTGGCCTCTCTCACTCCCTCCACCACTGCCCTCTCTCACTCCCATCCACCACTGCCTCTCACACACCCTCCACCCCCGGCCTCTGTCACTCCCTCCACCACTGGCCTCTCTCATTCCCTCCACCACTGGCCTCTCTCACTCCNTTCTTCCTCCGTGGTCTGAGCCACAGCAACCGTCCCCAGTCCTCCCAACCATTCCCACTCCCCCATCCCCTCGTCCTCCCAACCATTCCCCACTCCATTGTCCCTTCGTTCTCCCCACTCTACCGTCCCCTCGTTCTCCCATTTCAAGAACCTGACCAATACAGAAGCAGCAAGAGGCAGCTGGGCTAATAGGCCTTCTGCAGTTACTACCATTCTTATGTTCTCATATCCAAGTTATACCCATTGATTCGTGTCTGTCATATCTTTGTCACCTCACCCAAAACATTTGTGCCATATCACCTCACCCAAAACGAGTATAAGTATGAATGTATTTTTATGTGTAAACTAAGTCTTTGAAAATGTAAAGCATACGAAACGCGTTCAGGCATTTCATTAAAGATAAGGGCACTTTAGTACGACAGTTTCCTGACGTTGGGAAACCTTAGGGGTACGGCTGGCTCGTCACCAACTCGCCCCCCTCCTCCCCCCCCCACCACTGCTCGTCACCAAGCACTCCCTAAGTGTAAGAACACAGAGTTTCACGTGTGGCCAGCCAGGAAGGAAGTTGGTGTGTGTGTATAAGTCAGTGACTGGGGAAATGTAACCCACTTTTTCATGTTTTCGTGAAATTGGTGAGAACTGACTTGCCGCTGCCTGAGTCAAGCTGGAGGAGGAGTGTACCTTCACCTCTACTCAAGCTGGAGCTGGAGTTTTCTTCGCCTCTACTCACACTTGACTGCAGCTGCTTATCTGCACTAAAACTACTGTTGTTCTCCCTCACTGCTGTTGTCCTCCCTCGCTATCGGTATACAATCTAGCTATTGTTGTACTTCCTCAGCTGTTGCTATCCTCCCCTCGCGTTGTTGTTGTTGTTTTTGCTATGTGTATGTGTACTCACCTAGGTGTGCTTGTTGGGTCGAGCTAGGTTCTTAGTCCCGCCTTCCGAACGTTCTTAGATTAATGCAAAGACTAATTTCTCACGCTTTTATAGTATTTACATTTACAATTTGGAATCAAGTTAGCTTCAACGAATTTTGCATCTAACCTAATCCTTTACCGAGAGCTTCAACACTGAAAAACTTCGTCCTGATGTCTGCATTTGTGTGTCCAATTTCATCTATGACCTCACGTTCTGCTGCTCCTGAAGCAATTCTGCTTTGCCTACTTTGTCAGTTTCCATTAGAATCTTGCAAGTTGTTATCATGTCCTTCCCTTTTCTCTCATTTCCTCCAGTGGAGAAAGGTCCAGTTCGCTTAGTGTTTCCTCATAGATCAATCCCCTCAGCTCCGTAACGAGTCCCATAATATATCTGGATCTTTTCTATTTTTTCCTTGTCCTTTTTCAGTTAGTTACATGCTGTGTGTGTGTGTGTGTGTGTGTGTGTGTGTGTGTGTGTGTGTGTGTGTGTACTCACCTAGTTGTACTCACCTAGTTGTGCTTGCGGGGGTTGAGCTCTGGCTCTTTGGTCCCGCCTCTCAACCGTCAATCAACAGGTGTACAGTTTCCTGAGCCTATTGGGCTCTATCATATCTACACTTGAAACTGTGTATGGAGTCAGCCTCCACCACATCGCTTCCTAATGCATTCCATTTGTCAACCACTCTGACACTAAAAAAGTTCTTTCTAATCTCTGTGGCTCATTTGGGCACTCAGTTTCCACCTGTGTCCCCTAGTGCGTGTGCCCCTTGTGTTAAACAGCCTGTCTTTATCAACCCTGTCGATTCCCCTGAGAATCTTGAATGTGGTGATCATGTCCCCCCTAACTCTTCTGTCTTCCAACGAAGTGAGGTTTAATTCCTGCAGTCGCTCCTCGTAGCTCATACCTCTCAGCTCGGGTACTAGTCTGTGGCAAACCTTTGAACCTTTTCCAGTTTAGTCTTATGCTTGACTAGATAGGGACTCCATGCTGGAGCCGCATACTCCAGGATTGGTCTGACATATGTGTATATAATGTTCTGAAAGATTCCTTACACAAGTTTCTAAAGGCCGTTCTTATGTTAGCCAACCTGGCATATGCTGCTGATGTTATCCTCTTGATATGAGCTTCAGGGACAGGTCTGGCGTGATATCAACCCCCAGGTCTTTCTCTCTCTCTGACTCTTGAAGTATTTCATCTCCCAAATGATACCTTGTATCTGGTCTCCTGCTTCCTACCCCTATCTTCATTACATTACATTTGCTTGGGTTAAACTCTAACAGCCATTTGTTCGACCATTCCTGCAGCTTGTCCAGGTCTTCTTGAAGTCTCAAGCTGTCCTCCTCTGTCTTAATCCTTCTAATTAATATGTGTGTGTGTGTGTGTGTGTGTGGTACCACCTAGTTGTGCTTGCGGGGGTTGATCCTGGCTCTTGGTACCGCCTCTCAATTGTCAATCAACTGGTGACAGATTCGAGGCCTACTGGCCTTAATCATATCTAAATATGAAACTGTGTATGGAGTCCAGCCTCCACCACATCCTTCAGAACATTCATTTTTAACTACTCTGACACTGAAAAAATTCTTTCTAATGTCTCTGCGGCTCATCTGGGTACTAAGTTTCCCTATGTTCGTGTTCCACCAGTGCTAAAGAGTTTGTCTTTGTCACCCTGTCAATTCCAATGAGAATTTTGTAAGTGGTTATCATGTCTCCCTTTACTCTTCTGTTTTCCAGGGATGTGAGGTTCAGCTCCTTTAGCCTTTCCTGTGTATGTGAGTGTGTATGATGCTGTGCTTCAGGATATTACTATCTAAGAGGTGCGGAGAGTAAAAGAACGCTCAGATGAGTGAAGGAACGCTCAGGTGAGTGAAGGAACGCTCAGATGAGTGAAGGAACGCTCAGGTGAGTGAAGGAACGCTCAGATGAGTGAAGGAACGCTCAGATGAGTGAAGGAACGCTCAGATGAGTGAAGGAACGCTCAGGTGAGTGAAGGAACGCTCAGATGAGTGAAGGAACGCTCAGATGAGTGAAGGAACTCTCAGATGAGTGAAGGAACGCTCAGATGAGTGAAGGAACGCTCAGATGAGTGAAGGAACGCACAGATGAGTGAAGGAACGCACAGATGAGTGAAGGAACGCACAGATGAGTGAAGGAACGCTCAGGTGAGTGAAGGAACGCTCAGGTGAGTGAAGGAACGCTCAGATGAGTGAAGGAACGCTCAGGTGAGCGAAGGAACGCTCAGATGAGTGAAGGAACGCACAGATGAGTGAAGGAACGCTCAGATGAGTGAAGGAACGCTCAGATGAGTGAAGGAACGCTCAGATGAGTGAAGGAACGCTCAGGTGAGTGAAGGAACGCTCAGGTGAGTGAAGGAACGCTCAGATGAGTGAAGGAACGCTCAGATGAGTGAAGGAACGCTCAGATGAGTGAAGGAACTCTCAGATGAGTGAAAGAACTCTCAGATGAGTGAAGGAACGCTCAGATGAGTGAAGGAACGCTCAGATGAGTGAAGGAACGCTCAGATGAGTGAAGGAACTCTCAGATGAGTGAAGGAACTCTCAGATGAGTGAAGGAACGCTCAGATGAGTGAAGGAACGCTCAGATGAGTGAAGGAACGCTCAGATGAGTGAAGGAACGCACAGATGAGTGAAAGACCGAGAGTTGGGTCATTCATCCCTAAGTCAAGTCTCATTTTAATTACCGCAATTACATATGCGTTACGCGCGTGTGTGTGAGGGATGGGCGGGGGGGGGGGTGCCATAGGCAGCTCGGTGCCACAAAGTGCCAGGCAGGAGCGCCAAGAACAGGTGACGTTTGTAATGACTTGGGGGGGGAACCCTTCCTGCTGCCCCCACACGCAAGTGATCCCACCTCGACCTCTCAGGTTCATCACGTGATGGAATCCAGTAGCAAGGGTACCCCCCCCCCACTTCCCCCTCCCATCCTCATCCCCCTCCATGGTCTCCCCCGCCCCCTCACTTCTCCGTGTCCTCGTCTCCCCCGCCCCCTCACCACCCCTCTATGGTCTCCCCCACCCCCTCACTTCTCCTCCGCGTCCTCGTCTCCCCCGCTCCCTCACTTCCCTCAATGGTCTCCCCCACCCCCTCACTTCTCCTCCATGGTCTCCCCCGCACCCTCACTTCCCCTCCATGGTCTCCCCCACCCCCTCACTTCTCCTCCATGGTCTCCCCCGCCCCCTCACTTCTCCTCCATGGTCTCCCCCGCCCCTCACTTCTCCTCCATGGTCTCCCCCGCCCCCTCACTTCCCCTCCGTGTCCTCGTCTCCCTCCTCCCCCCCTCTATCATTATGCCGTGGGAATGCTGGGGGTATGGTAGGGGTTCGTGTGGGTGGGGAGGAGGGTGAGAGAAGAGAGGGGTGTGGGGGTCCCATGAAGCTCTGAACCTACAGCCACTGTACATCAGGCTCCAACACTGAGACCCGCCGGGGTGTGCAACACTCTCGAGATGTTAGAAGCGCCAATGCTAAAAAGACTATTCCAAGATGAGGCCTCACACTCCCTCACTTGATGGTCCAAGATGAGGCCTCACACTCCCTCACCTGATGGTCCAAGATGAGGCCTCGCACTCCCTCACCTGATGGTCCAAGATGAGGCCTCGCACTCCCTCACCTGATGGCCCAAGATGAGGCCTCGCACTCCCTCACCTGATGGCCCAAGATGAGGCCTCGCACTCCCTCACCTGATGGCCCAAGATGAGGCCTCGCACTCCCTCACCTGATGGTCCAAGATGAGGCCTCGCACTCCCTCACCTGATGGTCCAAGATGAGGCCTCGCACTCCCTCACCTGATGGTCCAAGATGAGGCCTCGCACTCCCTCACCTGATGGTCCAAGATGAGGCCTCGCACTCCCTCACCTGATGGCCCAAGATGAGGCCTCACACTCCCTCACCTGATGGTCCAAGATGAGGCCTCGCACTCCCTCACCTGATGGCCCAAGATGAGGCCTCGCACTCCCTCACCTGATGG
This sequence comes from Procambarus virginalis, assembly GCA_020271785.1. Classification (NCBI taxonomy): domain Eukaryota; kingdom Metazoa; phylum Arthropoda; class Malacostraca; order Decapoda; family Cambaridae; genus Procambarus; species Procambarus virginalis. The sequence goes on along the minus strand of WNGS01167840.1, from coordinate 20,490,021 downwards.
CCCAAGATGAGGCCTCGCACTCCCTCACCTGATGGTCCAAGATGAGGCCTCGCACTCCCTCACCTGATGGTCCAAGATGAGGCCTCGCACTCCCTCACCTGATGGTCCAAGATGAGGCCTCGCACTCCCTCACCTGATGGTCCAAGAGCTTCAATGTACTCGAAGGCAGTCAAGCCCAGCATTACATAATTTACAAAATGAAATAAAGACTTGAACCACTCCTCGCTCTCTCTAAAGAAAAAAGGCTGGGGAGGCGACGAGAAGATAACGTGGTTGTCTTGAGGGATGGTGATTGTTTTTAGGGATGGTGATTGTCTTTAGGGATGGTGATTGTCTTGAGGGATGGTGATTATCTTTAGGGATGGTGATTGTCTTGAGTGATGGTGATTGTCTTGAGTGATGGTGATTGTCTTTAGGGATGGTGATTGTCTTTAGGGATGGTGATTGTCTTGAGGGATGGTGATTGTCTTGAGGGATGGTGATTGTCTTAAGGGATGGTAGTTGTCTTGTGGGATGATTGTTGTTTGAGTGATGGTGATTGTCTTGAGTGATGGTGATTGTCTTGAGTGATGGTGATTGTCTTGAGTGATGGTGATTGTCTTGAGGAATAGTGGTTGTCTTAAAGGATCGTGGTTGTCTTGAGGGATGCCACTGTACACTGCGAGGGATGGTAGGTATAAATTTGCATAAAGTATTTTGCTCAGTAACTCATGGACCGTTACCACTGAATACCTCTCACAATTCCCACTTCACTACAAAACTCATTCCACAATAGCCACGCACTCTACTACAGTACCCACCCACTCTACTACAGTACCCACCCACTCTACTACATACCCACCCACTCTACTACAATACCCACCCACTCTACTACAATACCCACCCACTCTACTACAATACCCACCCACTCTACTACAATAGCCACAAGTGAAAAACTTTGGACTCACGGCCAGCTTTATAATGCTCCAAAGACCTACTACGCCTGCCTCACCTTTATAAGTAACAAAATTGCCTAATTTAGCATACTTACCACTTTGCTAATTCTCGATGATTCCTAGATTCAGAATTGTTCAATTCTGAATATATGAACCAAAAGAAAAATAGTACAATTCAGTTCTCAGAATTGTTCTGTTTGGTCAGGGTTCGTATCCTGCCCAGGAAGGGTTCCTGCTAAGTTTTTCTAGTGATATTTTTGCTTTGTTTATTCTGTCCTTTGTATGAATTTTGGTTCCTGTTCTTTTGATTTTGAGTACCAGTATTATGCTTGCATGCCTACGTTGGAGACGCCGGCTGTGAACGATCATGGGCTCTGGGTTTGTTTTGCGACTATTAGCAACTATTGTGTGTTGACACTGTACTTATTTTCCATTGCTTCTCGAAGTTATTAGTCCAAGCACTTGGGCTGGACGGTAGAGCGACGGTCTTGCTTCATGCAGGTCGGCGTTCAATCCCCGACCGCCCAAGTGGTTGGACGGCCGGAGATTGGAATCCCAAATCCTTATCCTGATCCCTTCCCAGTGCGATATAGTCGTGATGGCTTAGTGCTTTCTCCTGATAATTCCATTCCATTCTCAAAGTTATTGATGAATCCCCTTGTTGTCTTCGTTTTAGAGGTCAGCATAACGTCTCTGATTGTCCTGGTTGACAAAATAGTGTTACGTCGTCAGCGTTGTGTGACCTCTTGTGTTGGGGAGGGGGAAGGTCAGCTGCATGTTTGTTGACTGGCGGGGGGTGATAGTCATCTTCCTTGTGGGGGTAGTGGGGATGATGGGAGAGGTGGTGGTGAAGGGAGAGGAGGTGGTGGAGGGAGTTTTAAGCATGATCATATTCTCCTGCACATAACGTGACAGTTGCCACGCTGTGACCAGTTGACAACATAGCCACCACGAGAGAGTGTACCACGGATACAGCCGCTGTAACCGTAACTCTAGAGGCTGCCTCGGTCCACGGGAGCCTCGCCAGATGCTTATCATGGTAGTAGCCTACTGCCGCCTTGGTGACAATGTTGTAATGTGGTGAGAGTCTTGCAAGATTGCTGTCTGAGCCGTGATAACTTGTACCTAACGTGTGTCTTTTCTCTTTCAGTGTCGGAGAGCTGCTTTGTTGGAGAGCCTTAGGCGTGTTGAAGAGTCTCAGGCTTATAGAAGAGGCTCTGGTGTGTAGAAGAGGCTCTGGCATGTAAAGAGCCTTTGGCGTGTTGGAAAGCCTCTGGTGTGTTGAAGAGCCTCAGGCGGGTAAAAGAGCCTCATGCCTAGAAGAGGCACTGAGGTGTAGAAGAAGCTCTGGCGTGTAGAAGAGCGTCAGGCGTGTTGAAGAGCGCGAGGCGTGTTGTGGCGTGGCCGAGGTGGCGTGGTGGTTGGCATGAGAGGAGAGTGTGGTCCGCGCCACAGTGGACCACCCTCGCCCGACCATGGCCCACAGACCAAGATGGTGGTGTGGGTGAGCGGCGGGGGCCGTGCAGAGCAGCGGGGCGGGCCCACAGCTGACCTGACCCGGCGTGACCCCGCACCATGAGGGCCCTCACCTACAGCTGGATCGGTCTGTCGGCGGCCGCGCCCCTCATCTTCCTCATGTGCGCCTGGGTGCTGGGAGTCTTCCACTCGTACCGCCGCCAGTGGCGCTCCGTCGACCTCTTCCTGCTGGCGGTCTTCGTGCAGGAGCTGCTGATGGCGCTACAGGTCTTCGCCTACGCGCTGCTGAGCCTCGTGCGACCCGAGTCTGCGGCCGCATGCGGAGCCTTCGTGTGGAGCCTCAGCGCCACGAGGACGCTGCAGGCGGCCACTGTGGCCTCGCTGCTGGTGGACCGGGCGCTCACCAGCCAGTGGCCCTACAAGTACCGGTTCAGCGTCCGGCGTCACCAGATCCGGTACCACCTGGCGGTGCTGGCCACCATCGCCGCCCTCGTGGGCGTGGCCGCCATCTTGGCGCGCCCCGCCGACGCGCCCGACACGTTCGAGCACTGCAACTTCCTGCCGCACGCCCTGCACGTGCGTCTCTCCCTGTTCGTGCTGAGCGTGTACGGGCTGCTGGTGGTGGCGGGCGGGGTGAGCGTGGGCGTGGTGCAGGCGGGGCGTGGGTGCGGCGAGCCCTCCCCAGCCCACTCCGACATGGCGCCCATCGCGGCCACCACCACGTCGTCCTCCAACTCCTCCACTGGCGGCCGCCAGGGCGCCGCCCTCCACGCCGCCGCCTCCACCGCCTCCACCACGTCCTCCACCGCCTCCTCGGCACGCCTGGGCGGCGTGCCTGGCGCCATGCACGCCGCCTCCTCCACCTCTGACCTGGTGCCGCCGCCGCCGCCTCACAGGCCGCCGCCCGCGCTCCCCAGCAGGGCGCACAAGGCCGTGGGCGGCGGCAGGACCAGTGGCACTGCCCGCACGCCCACCTCGGACTTCCGCTGGGGCACGACCCTGGCAGTGGCGGCGCTGTGTTTCCTCGTCAACCACTTCCCCTACATGGTGAGTACTCCTTGCAACACTTAACACCCCCTTGCAGCACTTAGTACCCACTTGCAACACTAAATATCCCCTTGCAACACTTAGTACCCACCTTGCAACACTTAATATCCCTTTGCAACACTTAGTACCCACCTGCAACACTTAGTACCCACTTGCAACACTTAGTACCCACTTGCAACAATTAGTACCCACTTGCAACACTTAGTACCCACCTTGACACATGCAACATTTACTATACTCTTTGCTTCACTTGAATCCTTAAATCTTGCAACGTAAGTGAACATTCAAGCAAGACCAGCCGAGCAAGAGCATCCGTTGTACCCCGGCCAGACAAGTCCAGCTGTACCCCGGTCAGACACGTCCAGCTGTACTCCTGCCAGACACGTCCAGCTGTACCCCGGCCAGACAAGTCCAGCTGTACTCCTGCCAGACACGTCCAGCTGTACCCCGGCCAGACAAGTCCAGCTGTACTCCTGCCAGACACGTCCAGCTGTACCCCGGCCAGACAAGTCCAGCTGTACTCCTGCCAGACACGTCCAGCTGTACCCCGGCCAGACAAGTCCAGCTGTACTCCTGCCAGACAAGTCCAGCTGTACCCCTCCCTCCTGCAACATTCAGCCACACACCCTGTAGCATCTCACTCTCTCTCAAGAAAAGGGGACCACTAAGTATACAATGGTCTCCGACCAGCACTTTTCGCGGGGATATTAATGACAGAACCATCTGGCAACTAACCTCGTTACATACCTCTAGCAGCCTCACTTGGGGGGGGGTCACAAATAGGACACATTTTGTATATTATACATAATCTTTGGGGGATGCGTTTTAGCGACCCAAACAGACAGTTTGGTCACTCCCAGGCCACCCTGTGGGTCACTTGTTATGAATTCTACCACGCCTACCCGTCCAGGGTTCGAACCTGTATGAGCTCAGCGCGGCCCGGAGCAGATATACGTACATCCGGTAGATATATATACTCCCGGTAGTTATATATATTCTCACAGTAGACATACATACTCCCGGATATCTGTCACGGCCTCACGGTGGCGTAATGACGGGACGCCAGCGAGCCAAGCTTCCCACACTAGGTAGGAATTGAAGTGTACACTGAATGTAGCGTATCCCCCCACACCCCCTACCCCTCCCCCCTCTAAAAAAAATAATAAAAATGAATCTGCTGGCTGTAAATTGTTGGTAACTTTCCCCCCAGACCACATCTGTCACGGTGTTTCTCCTCGGCTCGCCCCACTGCTCGTGAGACGTGGAGTGTCCGGCCGTCATCACATCACCTTAATGTTGTAGCCTCAGATCTACCTACGTCTTGACTACGAGAATATATGTATGAGGTACAAAGTATGTTCAGTATGAATGCTACTAGGTGGAGAACATGCTGGGCAGCCTGTGGTTTGTTTTCGTGGTGGATCTATATCCAACGGTGACTAGAAAACGATATATATATATATATATATATATATATATATATATATATATATATATATATAGATATATAAACATATATATATGCAAACAAACCTGAATGGTCCCCAGGACTAGATACAACTGAAAACTCACATGATCGAACCCCTACTCCCAGGAGCATATATATATATAATATATATTATATATATATATACATATATATATATATATATATATATATATATATATATATATATATATATATATATATATATATATATATATACATATATATATATATATATATATATATATATATATATATATATATATATATATATATATATATATATATATATATATGTGTATATTTGTATAATTCATTGTGTCGGGGGTCTGGGAGCCAGAGTGTATCCTTGCACGGTAGACTTATATTGAGATATATGTCTACCGGACTCGACTGTATTACCGGGACTGGGAGGCCTGACAGGTGAGTGGACAGCACTTCGGATTCGTAGTCCTGCAGTTCCGGGTTCAATCCCCGGTGGAGGCGGAAACAAGTGGGCAGAGTTTTTCAACCTGATGCACCTATTCACCTAGCAGTACATAGGTACCTGGGAGTTAGACAGCTGCTATGGGCTTCTTCCTGAGGGTGTATAGCAAAAAGGAGGCCAGGTCGAGGACCGGGCCGCGGGGGCGCTAAGCCTCAAAACCATCTCAAGATAACTTCAAGATAACCCCCTCAGATATACCGGAACCCCCAGCAGCCCATCCTCCAAACAAAGACCCAAAGTCCATTCCATGCACCCGCCAAACCCCCTGTTTACGAATGAAAAACGATTTACACGCGACTCACAACTGATGACGTTCGAACACTGAAGAATTTTGTTCGAACCACAACACAATAAATGCTTCACTCACGTACTACAAATACAAATAATCGCCAACAGAACCTAAACACCTAACCTAACCTATGCTTATATATGTACAATATGCTAATATATTATAATATTAATTTATATTTGAGAAAATTCCAGTTTGAATGAAGAGCATGTACAAATTTATGAATGCGTCTGTGGGGTCGACCGCTGGATGCAATAGACTTGAGTCGAGAAAGTTGGTAAATGTTTTTGTTCGAACTACAACGCTGTAAATGCAATAGGAATGAACTACCTATATATATTCCTATCTATATTTCGTACATATATTGAATGCTATATATTCCTACCGGGATATATAGCAGCCGTGTATCGATCGTCGTCAGGGGGAAAGGAGGGAGGGAGGGAGGGTAGATAGGGCACATAAGACGAAGTAGATTACCCTCAAGAAGGTTGGACATCCACGAAGGGGCCATTCTTGAGCTACCTCATCCCTTTGTGTGTATTTTACATCAATAAACTTATTTCAATTTCAATTTCACGGGCCCATCCCCCCCACCCCCCACCCCAAGGAGGAGAGAGGGGGGGGGGGGTAGTTGGGTCGTTGACCGTTGTCCGCCTACACCAGTCAACACATTATGCTTCATGCAATTATTTTAGTCAATGTCTGTTGTAACTCAAGATATACAAAACACGTAATATATATATCTATATAAATAAAAATGTAAATGTTCGTTTGTTCAAATTGCTAACCTCCGAAAGTTCCTCGCCGATTGCTTTGAAATTTTCACACAACTTTCCATTCGCATCCGAGCGGGTTTTTATATACATACTATATAGATGTCACGTCTGTGACGGGGAAAAAACATGCTTTTGTTTGAAAAACTGTGCTTTTCATGTGAGGAAATTCTTCTAAACCTCTTTACCGATTGCTCTGAAATTTTGACACAACATTGCATTCGAATAGACGCGTGGTTTTATATACCTACTATATACATGCCTCACCTGTGACAGGAAAAAACTTTTTTTTTAAAAACAGTGCCATCTGTTGGACGTAAGAGCAACACACGCTGTAATATCCAAACGTTCTTCAGCGATTGCTTTGAAAATTTTGACACAACATTTTGGGGAGTGGGGAATGGTTGGGAGGACTGGGAGACAGGGGAATATTACTGTGGCTCAGCAATATATATATACATATATATATATATATATATATATATATATATATATATATATATATATATTATATATATATATATTCAAGCGATCAAGCTTAAATGGTCCCCAACCCAATATGCAACTGAAAACTCCACACCACAGAAGGATTTGAACCCAGACAGCCAGGAGCACTGCATCATGACGTACCTGGTACCTTAACCACTAGTTATACACATACACACACACACACATATACATATATATATATATATCTGAGAAGAGATTCGGCCTGCTCCATCATCACCTATTCTACCCATATCACGTCTATATATTCAAGTACTGCAGCCACAAGAAGAACAACAACTACTTCCAGACGTCTAGACAATACCTCCAGTCTCCCCCATACACCACTGCCCGTCACCCCACCTCGCACCTGGGTCGCTGGGAGCTCACGCATCTGAAACAAGTAGTTTAAGAGCCAGTTAATAGTTAAAGAAGGAACCAGCGCCATCTGGACGGCCGTCGCCGTGTATATAACCGGCTACCTAGCCCACTAAGCTTCAGATTACTCTTGAGTGCTCTGCTGAGTAGACCTGTTGACATACCCTGGTGTGGTAACAGAGTTATTCAGTTTGGCTCGAAGTATTCCCGCACCTTATTTATTTTGCACATAACGTAACGTAAATTTGATTGTTTGTTTATCTTGTTCATTTTGTATACTTAGAATATAGCCAAGTTTTTATATTCATTGGACCTGGCCCGTGACAGCTGACTAACTCCCAGGTACCTATTTACTGCTAGGTAACAGGAGCATAGGGTGAAAGAAACTCTGCCCTCGTTTCTCTCCGGCGCCCGGGATCGAACCCGGGACCACAGGATCACGTGTCCAGCATGTTGTCCGCTCGGCCACCGGCTCCCGGTGTGTACTTGCCGAGGTGGGTGCTGGTAGTGGACACAATTTGAATTCCAGGGCAGGCGCCTGAGCCAGGCCTTGAGGTGTAACAGTACACCAGAGCAGCGGGAGACAACCAGCGCCGTCCTGGCCCTGATGGTCGCTCCACACTGTCTTTACCTACCATGATGCCTTCTGCTGGTAGCTTGCTTTGTCAAGTCTCAACACTGTCTTTGGGGGGGATAGTGCCTGCCATTGTTGCTGACTTCCCTCCTGCCCGCACCTTGCACACCTGTATCTCCAGCTGTACCCCAGATGTACCCCACCGGTACCTCACCGATACCTCCAGCTGTTCCTTCACCAGTACCACACCTGTATCCCCCACCGGTACACCCCTCCCCCTTCTACCTGCTGCCAACCAGGCTACGAAGCCTCTGCTGTAATGTTCACAGAGCCCATCCTCCTGAAATGATAGTACTGATAGTAACTATTAGGTCTAAAGTANTTGCTTGACGTAACTTGCGACACAAGAAGATGAAATCTAATTTACGGGATGAGAAACTTCACTAGCCTTCGCGCGCTTTTTACAAACAAGAACCAATAAACTAAAGGAGGACTACTAGTCTCAAGCGACACAGTTCTGTTTATATACAGCCCACGCACAATCGTTTGTCTGTCCTGCGTTTGAGTCATCTTTATGGGGGAAGTTTGGAGCGTGTGGTATAATGAGGGCATGAAGGAGGGAGTGTGGCATGCTTCACGAGGGAAGGAGTGTTGTAGTTACCTAGTGTGCTTGCGGGGGTTGATCTTTGGCTTTTGGTCCTGCCTCTCGATTGATTGATGAAGATTAAGCCACCCGAGAGGTGGCACGGGCATGAATAGCCCGTAATCCAGCCTCTCAAACGTTGTGTTGCTATATAAGGAGGTGTGGAGCTCTGAATGTGGACGGATAATCTGGTCAAGATTCTAGAGAAGTGGACTTGAAATGGATCATTAAAAACAAGGGGAAGATAGACCATATCAACACTTTCGGCAGCCTCCTCCATGGGAAGACTCGAGTTTAAAGATAATCATAGAAGGATTACCAGTTAAGAAATCAGCATGTGACCCGCAGAGGCTCAAAGCAGTCATAGAACACAAATGGAAACCATCTCAAGACCTACAACGACTTACATCTTCACAGACGGATCAGTTGATCAAGAAAGAGGTTCTGCTGGGGCAGCAGTTTACATTAACAACCATGAAGCTTACTGGAGCATGAATAGTGGGAGCTCAACATTGCAAACAGAATTATATGCCCTGAAGGAGGCCATAAACTATACAATTGAGAATAATTTACATGATGTCATCATTCATACCGACTCTAAATCTTCGCTCCAGGCATTGTTATCCAGTCAGCACAGAGATAATATACAACTCCTCACAGAAATCCAACATATAGGAAAAGAAGCCCATAATCAAGGGCTGTCAGTCACCCTAAATTGGATACCAAATCACATTGCCATAGATGGTAATGAAAAGGCAGACTCACTAGAAAAAACTGCCACTGATCTACCTGTTGTACAGGTTCAAATACCTCCAAGTTTTTCACAGATTAAGGAGCAAATCAAGAAAAAAATACTCCCAACTATCAAAAGTCGCCACAGAGCCAAAGTAGCGGAAGGAAGATCCACTGCGATATAGTACGAACAAGCCACTAGGTACTACTCTTTCAAGCCTGGCAAAAAGATATTCAGAGATATTGCAGTAGCCATACACAGACTCTGACTTGGTTACAAGTGCTGCTGGGAGGTAATAAACCCAATAGTTAAAGAGTGTCACATCTGTGGAACAGAAGCAGAGGCACCACTATTGCACTACTTACTGGAATGTGAAGCTACTGAAGCCCTGCACATTAAACTCAACATTAATCCAACGACAGCAGCTGCATTAGATGCACATTTCACCGCGACTACAATAATCAGAAAAGCCGTTGAGGAGAGGGACTCACTAGTGAGCATTCTGCATCTACATCCGCCACCAAGATAATGTTATTAAAACAAGACTAAAACCAGTACACTAGAACAGAAGCAAAAAAGAAACAGGTAAAAAGGAGGAATCCCCATCTCCATTTAAAAACTTTGACCCAAATATCACAGTAACAAGGTTATCGGGAATAACCGAACTGAATTACGGGCTCACCATAGCCCGTGCTACATGGACATTTCGTTCCGAGTAGCTAAATATAAAAAACAAAAGCAACAACAGCTCTGAATGTAAAGTTACAGCCCCACTCCTGTGCCAGGTAAGTCCACTACGGGCTCACCATACCCCGTGCGACTTGGAACTTTTTGTTACAAGTCGCGAATCTTAAACAACAACAACTCTGAATGTGGAAAGGTGTGGCGTCCTATAGGAGGGAGGGCGGGAGGGAGGGAGAGGCGCGCTACATGAGGAAGGAAAGAAGGGTGTGGCGAGGTACACGAAGGCAAGGGAAAGGGAGGCAGATGCAGCCTACCATATAAGTGGGGGACTACGACCAGGGAGTGTGGAGGGAAGGGCCGCTGGCCTCAATATAAAGGAAGGGACGAAGGTTTGGCGTTTACGGGCTATTCATGCAAGTGCCACCTCTTGGGTGGCTTAATCTTTATCAATCATCAATTGGCTTGGCGTCTTAGCAGAGGCAAGGGTGGGAGGGGAGAGGAGAGCGTTGTGTGATACGAGGGAGGAAAGGAAGCCATGAAGGAGTGTGTCAGAAGTTTCAGTGCAGGTGTAACTGTTAATTCCACATAAATCATCCCTAAGAATTCTACATTCCGAGAAGTTCTACACTAATCTTACGTGTACTGATTACAATTGATGAATTACAATCGTACAATTACAATTGACGTGTACTAATTACAATTGATGCACCAGCAAGATGATGGTCAATCTGGCAAGACGGGAGAAGCGTGGAATATAAGCTATACTTACCGTCCAGCCATTCAATCAGTTACAGCCCCGCTCCTGTGCCAGATAAGTCCACTACGGGCTCACCATAGCCCGTGCTACTTGAAACTTTTGTTCCGAGTGGCTGAATCAAAAACAACAACATCCAGCCAATACAGATTACAGCGTCGTCAGTCTAACTCCAACAGTGGTTCGGTGACAAGCGGTCTGTGTATACTTGGCATCCTCTTCAACACCACCAGCAGCAATGTAACACTCAACGAGTCTGGTTCCTACTTTTACAGGACGCTACAGCCTCTCCATATAGAGCAACCAGGGCGCCCTGCACGACAGCCAGAGCGCCGTGCAGGGAACTTTTACCTGAATAAACATTATTATTATTATAGATTCCGCCCGAACTCGAGCTCTCTGCCCCGGCCACGCTCAAGCTCTCTGTCCCCGGCCACGCTGAAGCTCTCTGTCCCCGGCCACGCTCAAGCTCTCTGCCCCCGGCCACGCTCAAGCTCTCTGCCCGCGGCCACGCTCAAGCTCTCTGCTCCAGGACTCGTCTCAGCTAACACGACACGTCATTACATTGCCAACAACCGACTGCTGTAACCAAAACTATATAAAACATCACAAACTACTAAAGTCTTTGAATAATGTCACCCAAACTTCGCATACGTTACATGCTATGTAAAAGGAGAGGGCGTGGGTAGGCGTCCTATATGATGGAGCGTGGGTGAGCATGCTATATGACAGGAAGTGGGGTGGGCGTGGTATTTGAGGACAGGGCGTGTGGTGGGCGTGCTATAAGAGGACAGAGTGCGGGAGGAAATGCTATATGAGAAGTGGGCGTGAAGAGGGGGGGGGTGAGAGTGCTATATGTGATCAGGGCTATATGTGTAGGCGTTATATATAAGGGCACAAATGGGCGTGGTATGAGAGGACAGGGCGTGGGTGTGCATGTTATATGAGGACAGGGCGTGGACGTGTGAGCTATGTGAGTGCAGGGCGTGAGTGGGTGTGCCTCATGTGTGCTGGTTGCTCCTAGCAAGGCCGGCGCCACACTCCCTCAGGTGACGACTGTTGGGCGTCATGCAGGTTACTACCCCTCTGCCCCCCTCTGCCCCCTCTGCCCCCCTTTAATATCCACCCTTCTCTATGCAAACACACACACACACACACACACACACACACACACACACACACACACACACACACACACACACACACACACACACACACACACACACACATACACACATACACACATTTTGTGAAAAGAAAGAATGTTTCAGTGTCAGATTAGTTAACAAATGGAATACATTAGGCAGTGATTTGGTGGAGGCTGACTCTATACACAGTTTCAAATGAAAATATGATAGAGCCCAGTAGGCTCAGGAATCTGTACACCGGTTGATTGACAGTTGAGAGGCGAGACCAAAGAGCCAGAGCTTAACAACCCCCGCAAGCACAACTAGGTGAGTACAACTACGTAAATACTCACACACAGAGTAGTGGGAAAATGGAATGCACTTAAGGAACAGGTTGTGGAAGCAAACTCTATTCATAATTTTAAAACTAGATATGATAGGGAAATGGGACAGGAGTCATTGCTATAAACAACCGATGGCTAGAAAGGCGGGATCCAAGAGTCAATGCTCGATCCTGTAAGCACAAATAGGTGAGTACAAATAGGTGAGTACACACACACACACACACACACACACACACACACACACACACACACACACACACACACACACACACACACACACACACAAAGCAACAGGAGAGTCAGAGTATACTTGGACAGACTTGTTGCTAGGCAAGGAAGTAAATGAGATGTATGTCAAGTTTTGTGAAATATATGATAAAGTCACAAAAAAATTATACCAAAACAGAGATGCAGAACTAGGAAGCATGATTGGTCCAACAGAAATTGCGAGAGGGCCAGAGACCAAAAGACACAAAAATGGAATCAATATAGGAAGAGGCCAAACCCTCAAACATACCAGCGATACAAAGATGCGAGAAACAACTACACGGCAGTGAGGAGAGGCAGAAAGAAATTTTGAAAAAGGGATTGCAGACAAATGTAAAACAGAACGAGATTTATTCTATAAATTCATAAACAATAAATTGCAGGTAAAGGATAATATTCAGAGGTTGAAAATGGGAAATAGATTCACGGAAAATGAAAAGGAAATGTGTGAAACATTAAACGAAAAGTTCCAAATTTTGTTTGTACAAAATGAAATCTTCAGCGAACCAGACACAATAAGAATTCCAGAGAACAACATAGAGCACATAGAGGTGTCTAGAGACGAAGTGGAAAAATTACTCAAGAAGCTAAGTAGGAATAAAACAGTTGGTCCAGATGGACCTAAAAAAGGCTTTCGACAGAGTTCCACATAAGAGGTTGTTCTGGAAACTGGAACATATTGGAGGGGTGACAGGGGCAACAGAAAGGACTTTCTGACTCAGTGTATAAAGGAGAATATATAGCAATATAAGATGACCTTCCAGGCAGATTGCATCTAATCTTTACTCAACATGACGCAGACATAAACAATTTGTACGGAATATGAACTGTGCCAGGGACCACTGCACGCTAACAATGAAGGACGAAATGAAAACCATGGAAACGATGGGATGGGGGAGGACGAGAGACGGAGACTATAGCATACTACAGAGGAAATTACCAGAAAGTCAGAAAATTCCTAGAGAGAACACCACGGGAGAGAGAACTCAACCTCTTTATGTTTTAAGTGTGTTTGGGGGTCCCCCCCCCCCCTCAACGCTAAAATGGTACCACCTGTAGCCCTTTCAGCATTAAGATTGCTCCGTCTGGGGCCCCTCAACTTTAAGATAGTGCCATCTTGGCACTATCTTAACGGCACCATCCTCAACACCAAGATGGTGCCGTCTGGGGCCCTCAACACCAAGATGGTGCCGTCTGGGGCCCTCAACACCAAGATGGTGCCGTCTGGGGCCCTCAACACCAAGATGGTGCCGTCTGGGGCCCTCAACACCAAGATGGTGCCGTCTGGGGCCCTCAACACCAAGATGGTGCCGTCTGGGGCCCTCAACACCAAGATGGTGCCGTCTGGGGCCCTCAACACTATTATGTTGTTGATGGTGCAATTAAAGTTATGCATCAATAACCACCTCAGTTCAGACAGGTGTATGTCAGTACAAATTGACAATTAATTTTAATGAATAGCTGAATATTTGTTGAATAGACTACTACTACTAATCTATTAGCTGAATAGATTACTACTACTGATCTATTTCCTGAATAGATTACTACAAAATCTGCTGCAGACGTTCAGGAAAGCTTTGCCATTCAAGACGAATTATAGGATGTAGTGAAAGAGGTGAATGAGGGCGGTAGGTATACGTAGAGACGAAGGCGGATGAGTGAAGTGAGTATGAGTGTGGCGTCATACTGGTTCATCCTCCCCCTCCTGCCCTTCCCCACCCCTCCACCCCGGCCCCCTTGCCCTCATAAGCCCCACCTACCCCCACCGCACCCCACCTACCTCCACCTTGTGATAATACTTCACCTGTGTGGCGTCTTCTACTGTTTTCGAACCGGTATTGGGCATTGCTGCTGATTTTTCGACAGGTGTTTGAAGACGGCATTGTTGTGTACACATCTGTATTCACCGGCTGCTCCGTCCTCTTCGGTATGTTTACCGGTGTGTACCGACTCGGAGCTGTTCTGAATGTTGAGATCTTCCGTCTCAAGTGTTTACGATTTGTATTGCAACTGGTGTGGGTTGTTGGACAGGGTTCTGCCGCAGATGGTAATGTTGGTGTTACGGGTGTTCTTGCTGCTGCTGTTGTTACTGCTCCTGGTGTTCTTGTTGCTGCTGTTACTGCTCCTGGCGTTCTTGTTGCTGCTGTTACTGCTCCTGGTGTTCTTGTTGCTGTTGTTACTGCTCCTGGTGTTCTTGTTGCTGCTGTTACTGCTCCTGGCGTTCTTGTTGCTGCTGTTACTGCTCCTGGTGTTCTTGTTGCTGCTGTTACTGCTCCTGGCGTTCTTGTTGCTGCTGTTACTGCTCCTGGTGTTCTTGTTGCTGTTGTTACTGCTCCTGGTGTTCTTGTTGCTGCTGTTACTGCTCCTGGCGTTCTTGTTGCTGTTGTTACTGCTCCTGGTGTTCTTGTTGCTGCTGTTACTGCTCCTGGCGTTCTTGTTGCTGCTGTTACTGCTCCTGGTGTTCTTGTTGCTGCTGTTACTGCTCCTGGCGTTCTTGTTGCTGCTGTTGTTACTGCTCCTGGTGTTCTTGTTGCTGTTGTTGCTGCTCCTGGTGTTCTTGCTGCTGTTGTTACTGCTCCTGGTGTTCTTGTTGCTGTTGTTGCTGCTCCTGGTGTTCTTGTTGCTGTTGTTGCTGCTCCTGGTGTTCTTGCTACTGTTGTTACTGCTCCTGGTGTTCTTGCTACTGTTGCTGCTGCTATTGATACTCATGCTACTGTTGTTACTGTTACTGGAGTTACCATTTGTGTTACTGCTGCTATTGTTGTTACTGCTGCTGTTGTTGTTACTGCTGTTGCTATTGTTACTGATGTGGCTTTAATTGCTGCTGCTGTTGTTGTCCGTGCTCAACGGAGAAGCAGGTCAGTACACAATAAAGCAGTAGCTATGTCAGCAGGCAAAAGAGCAGCAGGTCAGCAGGCAGGAGAATAGCAATTTAGCAGGCAACAGAATAGTAGTTCAGCAGGCAACGGAGCAGCAGGTCACCGGACAATGGGCCAACAGGCAAACGAATAGCATGTCAGCAAGCAACAGGACAGCAGATAATCAGACAACGGAGAAGCAAACAATAAATCAACAGGACGACAGGCAGCATATAGTAGCAGATCAGCAGGCAACATATCAGAAGAATACAGGTCAGCTGGCGACACATGAGGACGAAACAGTTCAGCAAGCAACAGAGGAGCTGGACAACAGGCAACATAATATCAGGACTACATATAACAGAGAAGCAAGTCAGTAGGCAACAGAGCAGTAGGACAGCAGGTAACATAGCAGCAGGCAATATTCCAGCAGGTCGGCAGGCAACATAGCAGGAGGCAGCGAAGCCTAACAAATAGTGTGGGCGCCTCAAAGAGCTATCTGAAGACCCATCTACCGGGCGCCAAGTTGGACAGCTCCAGCGGTATGCGACGACCCCTCGCTAAAGGAATTCTGTCGTTTTCGCTTGGAAGCTTTTAAGATATTAAAAGGATATCTCTCAGGTGGGAGATTAATCTCGAGCCCATCTTAAATATCTTGAGTTCTTCCTAATGCTGCTCGGTTGTGTCTCCTCTCAGCTAGCTAAAATCCCGGGTTGAATTCATCTTCAAAATATCTTATAATTACATTATCAAGAGGATTCGTATGACATATTATAAAGCTTTTGGTTAGAAAAGTATTTGGAGTGGGGATATATAGGTTGAGGTGTGTGGGTCTGGCAAGAGATGGCGCTGGTGGTTGGCGGGAGATGGAAAGAATCCTCAACGTGAAAGTCTCAGGAGCCACGAGCACAGCAGCTCGGGCAGTGCGTATGAAACTGTGGTCGAGTGAGGGTGTTAGCGGCGTTGTGAGGAGTGATCATTCGTGTCGTTCGAACCCCTCCAGTGTGTTACAGTAATGACAGCAAGACCAATCTATGCTAGTTGACCGTGCATTGCTTTTTGTCTCGTGTGTTGTCAAGGAGGAATATTTACTGCAGAAGGATATCAATAAAAATATCAGAAAAAGTTCCGAGGAACGCGGACCTGGGTAAGTTGAGGACGGTGTCCAGCGCACAGCAGCCTATATTAATTATTTAACGCCACGTTTAATTCGACGAGGAGTACTTTTCTTCTTGATGAAATATGTTCACTTAAATCTTAAATTCTTTTTAAGGGCGAGTATAATTGCGCTAAAAGCAAGAACAAATCTGTGAAGATATTTTCATACACATCCACACCGTCTCCAGCGTCGGGCAATGCCAAGTCAGCCTCAATAATGTCTACATTTAACAAAATATAAACGGAATTCTCAGTGATATTTAGAACTTAACTATAATTATATTTTAACGTAAATTCTAGTCTGATTTAATAGTCATTATTTACTATAAAAGTCAGTACAGGGAAGATAGTTTGTCATAAGTAATTATCCATAAACTACCGTAAATGATACTGTTTGGACTCAATGTTCAACACGGACACCTATCGTTTCGTACACTAAGTTTCGTGTACAGATCTAAAGGGGGAGAAGGGGAGATTCGAATCAACTGTTTTCTCTCTCCTTTATTTAAAATGCCAAAAATACAATATATACATACAATAAAGCAAGGAAATATCCTCCTGGGTACTCCAAAGCACATGCCTTAAACCACTGACACGATGTGCTACGAAAGTAATGTAACTTGGGCCCCTACAGACCTTAATTAAACACGCGCCATTTGAGTTAGCAGAAGGTAACGTGTGAGGAAAGCCTATGTAAACACAAGTACTTCCTAATAAGGTGCGAGTGCCTGACAGTCTTATAGCATAAATGATTAGTAAACAAAATATTACAAAAGTCATACCCAAGTGTGCGTTATTACTCACATAGATGTGCATGGGGATTGAGTTTCGGCTCTTGGTCCCGCCTCCTACCCAGGGTTGCCAAATCCAAATTGCTGAAAGTAGCGAGCTGGCGGTCTAAAAATGCGAATTGTAACAAGAGTTAGCCCAATTTTTGTTTAGTGACTGATACGTTTTCAAAGTAATATATTTTGATATATAGAGTACACTACACGATGTTAATTGCTTTATTAATATTATTCTGCACACACACACACACACACAATATATTTACTCATTATATATATATATATATATATATATATATAGTATATATATATATACATATAATATATTATATAGATATATATATATAGCTATATATATACACATATATATATATATATATATAACTATATATATATACATATATATATATATATCTATATATATACATGTACGTACCATAGTAGCCAGAACGCTTTGTTCAGCCTACTTATCGCACAGGCCCGATTTGCATAATAGCCAGTTTTCATGAATACCTTGTTTTTCGACTACCTAACCTACCTAACCTAACCTAACCTAACTTGTTTCTGGTACCTAACCGTACCTAACCTATAAAGATGGTTAGGTTAGTGTTTAGTAGGGTTGTGTAGTTCGGTCATATACTACGTTAATTTTAATTCCAACAAAAAAAATGACTCATCATAAATGAATGGTAGCTTATCATTTTCATTAAGGAAAAAAAAAATTAGAGAAAATATCTAATTCATGAAAACTTGGCTTATTAGGCAAATTCGCCTTGCATAGTAGGCCGAGTACGACGTTCTGGCTGACTAGGTACGACATACATATATATTATATATATATAATATATATATATATATATATATATATTATATATATAGTATATAATATATATATAATATATATAGATATATATATATATATATATAAATATATATATACATATAGTATATACTATATATTATACATATATATATAATACATATATCTAGTATATATATACTAGATATATAGATATATTATAA
>WNGS01167840.1:20406000-20457641 GCA_020271785.1 Procambarus virginalis | reverse complement strand
CCGGTGACATTTCGAATGTAATGAAATGTGCTATATTATCTCTCATTTAATATAGAAATTGCAATACTTTAACCGATACGGTAGATGGATATTTGTGTTCCCCAAGTGCTCAGTGCCAGAGTAAAATTGTCCCCAAGCGAGTGTAGACATGTCTCTATACGAGTTGTCTGTGATAGTGAGAAACATGTCTAAGGTAGGTGGTATTAATGGGATTAAAATACATTAATAAAAGTAAGTCGTTTGCAAAATACTTTTCTCTCTCAGATAATTGGAAAATGTTATGATTGGCGATTTGCGGATGTATCACGTTTGGGGCTTATGAATCACTACTAATCTTATTTCAATGGATACGGGACTACCTAATGATATAATGCAACAATTCATACATGTAATGCAACAATTCATACATGTAATGCAACAATTCATACATACATAAGCCTATATAGGGTGGGTTACCTTGTTACATGGTTTTCCCAATGGATTTTGAAACTAAGCAATCCTAGCCTTACCTAATCTGGAGTATTGTTTTAATCATACGCAAGACAGTTAAACGAAGTTCATGTTCTGTGTCAAAATGGTTTATATTTTTAGGTTAGGATGTGCTAGCCTATTTTAGGCTGTGGTAGGCCCAGTTGGGTTTGATAAGATTGGTTTGAGTTAGATTATGTTGGATAGAGTTGAGTAGGTTTTAATACAAATACGAATAGTTATTCAGGTAAAGTACATACATACAAGGTGAGATACAAAAAGTTGATGGATTTATAGATAGAGCTAGTACATACAATGCCTAAAGCCACTATTACACAAAACGTTTCGGGCTCATTGGCAAGCTATCTTGTGTAAGATGTGACCTGTATTCCCTAATTTAACATAACCCTACCCTACCTAACCTTGTCATCCCAAATTTACTTGAGGGGCACCATTTCTAGTGACCTCGACAGGGATGGGAAGCGGTCGGTTTGTTAACCCCTGCATTGTGCACCTGTTTTTTTGGCAGAAACTTCATAGTGCAATTGTTAAGGATATATTTTTGTTGTTTTTATAAATGTTCAGGTAAAGTTAATGTCAAAACATTTCCAAACTCAACCATTTTCATTTCAAATCACAAAGAGTGATGAAAACATTAAAATATAGCCTAATTAAAAAAGTAGTTTTCGAGTAAAAAAAGTTAATTTTTCGAATTATACCCCCTTATGCTGAGCAGTTTAAGGGTTATCAAAGTATGTGCTTGAGAGGCGTGTTATATGATTATTTATATTCTGCTCATGGCTCCTTACTCCCTTTCTTGTCTGCATGTAATTGATTATAGTGGTTTGTAGCTGTTTACTTTTCCTACTCGTAGTTGCCCTACTAGAAGTTTGTTCGGTGTGATCTTTACATTCCTGTGCTATCGGAAGGAAATTTACCTTATCTTTGCTGATTTATCTGTTAGTTTTAATATTCGACACATTCTGTGATACAAATAATATTATTGACAGCTTAATGCATCATTACATTTGAAAGAAACATGGTAAAAACTTTTACAATACGAAGAAGATATGTGACATGTTCAATGTACGCTTTTACAATTTCATGTAAAGAATGTGGGGCTAGGCTGAACTCTGATAACCAGTTATATGCTTATTACGCTCACCAGAAACTTGGTGGTTCGAAATGATGCATAAAAATTTAAATAGATTAATTTATTTTATTAAAAAATTATTAAAAAAATTAGATAATGTGTGATATAGTGTAAGAATAGCAACAATACTGTCTTTTATTGTCCTAAGAATATTCTTTGTATGTGACTAATATGTGCTACATATTTTCAAGCATAGCAATGTTGCACACATTTGATTACAGTACTGTATATACATTTCTCAAACTACATACTATTGAACAATATTATAGCAAAAAACAGAGAAAAAGCAATTAAGAGAGTGAAATAATTATGAAAAATATATTTGCTGCAACTGCTAGGGGCTAGTGAGATACAAGTTGTTGGGGCTAATGTCTCCGAGTACCTACTCACTTTAGTGTCCATAAATTGCTCAACTTCCCTGCTCTATCATGGCCAGAGTATGCCACTTACTATTTTTTTTCTTTCTTGAGATCAGGAAATGTATTTTAGCTATCAGAAAGGAAAAAAAATAACCTTGGAAATTATTTTTGTCTTGCACACCACGGGAAGGTCTTGTGTGAAGGCTGCACAGTACTGGGATTAAGGATGCCCCTATTTATTTTTGCTTTCTTTTAAGGCTAGATTGGTAGAGGCAATAAAGAGGGTTGCTGAGTCAGTCATCAATGAAGGAGGTTATGTGAGCAAGATTGAAAGTTTAGGCACTAAAGACCTGCCTTACAAGATGTCAGCACATGGACAAGTCCACACAAAAGGAAAGTAAGTACAGTAATTTGATTCATTATTCTCATTACATTCAACTTTTGAGAAGCTATCTGGGTACCATACAGTGCTCTTATTGGCATCATGATGTTCATTAAATCTTATTTGATATAAATTAAAACTTAAGATTCTTAGCATAATATCCACAGTTTTGGATATAAGTATACCAATAAGTATATGGTATTTTATACCATATACTTATTTTGTCCAGGTCTTCTTGACGGGCATGACAATCTTCTAGGTGTCTTATCTCCCCTATTATCTTATCAGCAAACATGTTCATATAATTCTGTATTCCATCTGGTAGATCGTTTATGTAGACAATGAACATTACCGGTGCAAGAACTGAACCCTGTGGTACTCCACTTGTGACATTCCTCCAATCCGATACATTACCTCTGATTACGGCCCTCATTTTTCTATCAGTTAGGAAATTTTTCATCCTTGCTAGAAGCTTACCTGTCACCCCTCCAATATGTTCCAGTTTCCAGAACAACCTCTTATGTGGAACTCTGTCAAAAGCCTTTTTTAGGTCCAGATAGATGCAGTCAACCCAACCATCTCTTTCCTGTAAAATCTCTGTAGCTCGATCATAGAAACTGAGTAAATTCATTACACAGGATCTTCCAGATCGAGAACCATACTGTCTGTCTGATATTATATCATTTTTCTCCAGGTGTTTTACCCATTTAGTTTTAATTATTTTTTCCAATATTTTGACTATTACACTTGTTAATGATACAGGTCTATAATTGAGGGGGGTCTTCCCTGCTACCACTTTTGTAGATTGGGATGATGTTAGCCTTTTTCCACACATCAGCTGCAACTCCTTTACAAAGGGATGCCTGAAAAATCAGTTGAAGTGGAATGCTGAGCTCAGGTGCACATTCTCTCAGAACCCATAGTGAAACTCCATCTGGACCAACTGCTTTGTTCTTACTTAGCTCCTTTAGCATTTTCTCCACTTCATCTCTAGACACCTCTATGTGCTCTATGCTGTTCTCTGGAATTCTTATTGTGCCTGGTTCCCTGAAGATTTTATTTTGTACAAACACACTTTGGAACTTTTTGTTTAACGTTTCACACATTTTCTTTTCATTTTCTGTGAATCTATTTCCCATTTTCAACCTCTGAATATAATCCTTAACCTGCAATTTGTTGTTTATGAATTTATAGAATAGACCTGGTTCTGTTTTACATTTGTCCGCAATCCCTTTTTCAAAATTTCTTTCTGCCTCTCTCCTCACTGCCATGTAGTTGTTTCTCGCATCTTTGTATCGCTGGTATGTTTGGGGGTTTAGCTTTTTCCTATATTGATTCCATTTTTGTATCTTTTGGTCTCTGGCCCTCTCGCAATTTCTGTCGAACCAATCCTGTTTTCTAGTTCTGCATCTTTGCTTTGGAATAAAAAAATTTGTGCCTTTATCATATATTTCACAAAACTTGACATACATATCATTTACTTCATTTCCTAATAGCAAGTCTTTCCAGTCAATTTCCTTAAAGAAATGTCTGAGTTCCCCATAATGACCTCTCCTGAAATCAGGCTTTTCAACTGCTTCAACCTCATTTTCTTCAAAATTATTACGCATAGCATACTGTATTCCCAATAAGACATGGTCACTTTTACCTAAGGGAGGGAGGTACTGAATGTCAAATATCTCTTCCTCTTTCCTGGTAAATATCAAATCCAGCATGGAGGGAACATCCCCTTCCCTCATCCTCGTAGCTTGTTTAATATGTTGAAACATGAATGTTTCCAGGAAGAGGTTTACGAATCTACAAGTCCAAAAATCCTCCGTTCTAGCTTCATATGCCTCCCAGTCTATGGATTTTAAGTTGAAGTCGCCGAGTACCAACAGTCGTGATCTATCTTTATCAGCTCTGACTATAATTTCTCTCATTATTGTTATAAGACCCTCTCGTTTATTATCTAGCTCCTTTGTCCATGTGTTGCTTGGCGGTGGACTATATGCATTTATGATCATTAGTTTATCATCCTGATTGCATATCTCTAGTGCTATTATGTCAACTTCTCGTGGATTGGCAATTATTATTTCGTTTACCTTTAGGTGTTCTTTCACTAGCACAGCAATGCCACCGCCTTTCGTAATTTTTCTGTCCCGTCTCCAGACCGAGTAGCCTCTTGGGAATATGACCTCATTTAAAATATCATCTTCAAGTTTTGTCTCCATGAGTGCAACAATGTCTGGTGTCTGCAGCTGTATTACATCACTTAACTCCAGTATCTTTGATCTCACCCCATCTATGTTGGTGTACTGTATGCAATTTTCAGGAACTTGTTCCCCCTCTCCTTATTCTTCACTCCCCCCTCTGTAATCCTTTTGTTGGTTTGCCTTTATGTACCACTTTACTGGTTTGCCTACCCCTATCACTTTGTAGAAAAAAAATTTATTTGTTCTTCATGTTCAATTTGTTCTTTATTTGTTCGTGTTTAACGAAGACAAGTTCCAGCTCATGCGCTATGGAAAAATGAAAATATAAAAACTGAAACCACGTACAAAACTCAGGCAAATCATAACATAGAACGAAAAAGCAATGTAAAGGATCTGGGTGTACTCATGTCGGAAGACCTTACCTTTAAAGAACACAATAAAGTAGCCGTCACAACTGCAAGAAAAATGAGAGGTTGGATAACAAGAACTTTTCACACTAGAGATGCTATACCGATGATGACACTTTTCAAAACGCTTGTGCTCTCTAGAGTGGAGTACTGCTGCACAATGACAGCCCCTTTCACTGCGGGTGAAATTGCTGACCTGGAGAGCGTGCAGAGATCCTTTACTGCTAGAATCCACTCGGTAAAACATCTAAACTATTGGGACCGACTAAAGAGCCTAAATCTGTATTCCCTTGAGCGCAGGTGGGAGAGATACATAATAATTTACACGTGGAAAATATTAGAGGGGCTGGTCCCAAACCTGCACACAGAAATAACATCACATGAGACCAGAAGACATGGCAGGATGTGCAGAATACCCCCGTTGAAAAGCAGAGGTGCAACTGGTACTCTGAGAGAGAACTCTATCAACATCAGAGGCCCGAGACTGTTCAACACGCTTCCACTACACATAAGGGACATAACTGGCAAACCCCTCACAGTGTTCAAGAGAGAACTGGATAAGCACCTCCAAAGGATACCTGATCAACCAGGCTGTGATTCATACGTCAAGCTGCGAGCAGCCGCGTCCAACAGCCTGGTTGATCAGTCCAGCAACCAGGAGGCCTGGTCGATGACCGGGCCGCGGGGACGATAAGCCCCGAAAGCACCTCAAGGTATCCTCAAGGTAAGGTTCATTCCTGCTCTCATTTAAACGTTTTGCCTCAGCGAGGTTCAGTTTCAGCTTTTCTCTGTCTTCTTTTGAAAGATCTCGTCTCAATGACCACACTTTCCCATCCTCATCACTTTGTAATTTTCTTACCATGTGGGGTTTGTTTTGTTATGCCTACCTTTTTGGGTGCCTAACCCCAGTCAATGGCAGATGAGGAAAACCCCAACCACAGGGAGGTTTTCCAGGGCCATTACTCCCTGCAACCTCTCTGAAGGGGCCAGGTTCTGGCTCATGGTCCCTGGTAGGTCTGAACTCCATAGCTAATGTACCAGTCTAATATAACATACATTAGCCCGATAAGCTCCAGGAGCCATTGGGGCTCCCCACAGAAAAGTACATGTCAAAGAGAAAAAGGTTAAGAAAGCAGTGAAAAGCACCCACAGGAAAGATGGAACCGACGAACCCGAAGGGACACGGAACCGAACCAGGGAAGGGGCAGACCCGAAACCAACTCAGACGCAGAAGGGAAGGAAAACCCTCACACTGAGGAACTGCAAGCCCCGCTCCGAGGGCACAATAACCCAAGCGGGGTAAACGAGGCCAAGGCCCCCAGGCAACCCTGGAACCTCCACGGCAGGACCCGGGGCCAAGCCGTCCCCCCCAAAGCCCCGGCCTCACAAGAAAAAGCCAGGGCAGCTGTAAAAACACTAAGGAAGAGAGCCCATTGGTCAGACCCATACACCATGGCTGGAGGAACAGGCTCGAATGCCTCCGCTGCCACCCTGGAAGAGGAACCCCCCCCCAACCCCCCGAGACCGCCCGAGTCTCAACACCGAGACCCCCTGCCCCAACCCTAAAATCCGCCGACGGTTCGGAGCGGGAAGCAGGGAGGGAGGGGGGAGGGGAAGGAAAGTATGCACGACAGAAGGGGTGGACGGAAACAGAGCCGAAGTGACTCCCACCCCCAAGGCCGGACCCCTATAATCAAAACAAGGCAGTTTCGGGGCATCCGATGCCGCAACAAACCGAGCTCACTGCAGCAACCGAACCAAGCATGCAATGCAGCAGCTGCCTGCACTCTCATATGTTGAGTAGCATGGGTGAACGGGAGCATGTACAGACAACAACGTCGCACGACTCCGGGTCAAAAGATTCACCGTCCCAACAGGCAGCATGGCGGAGGCACAACTAGTGAAAAAAAGGTGACACCCCTAGTGTCAGCACCAGCAACAGAGGCGCTCCAGGATATTTCACAATTCCTAAGTATTGTAGTACAGGTTGATGATAGTGAGTGGTGTCCCAAGGAACATAAGTGTCGTACTTTGGAAAAATAGGTGAGGTAACACTAATGTGCAAAGTGAAGTGAAAAATTGGATGAGAAAAAGTGACCCTAGTGTTTACAGTCCAGACAAAAACATTCAAGATGGCCACCAGCAAGAAGAAAAACAAAACAGAGCTAGATTTTGGGGGTTTTAATGAAGAAAACATTGATATAAGCAGTCTTCACAACAAATTGGCAAAATTAGATATTATAGTGAACTATCATGAAGAAATAATCAGCAAATTGAAAGAAAGTAATGAGCACTTGAGTGGCAAGGTTTTAGGTCTTGAGGGGTTAGTGAAAGACTTATGAAAGGACAAGAAGCAACTGGAAACAAATTGTAAAGCCATGAAAGAGGAAAATAAACTCTTAAAAATTGCTTTGGAAGAAGTTAAAGCAAACTTAAAATTAAATGACTATGATAGGTTAGGTAAGGAAATTCAATAGGAAAAACAGCTTTTGTCAGTACAGATGGAAGAAGTTACACAGGGAATAGAACAGTGCAAGAAAGATATGCAACTCACCTATGCACAAGTGACCAAGGAGAAGGAAAAAATAGAAGAAGCAGTAAAGAAAGCCAAAAACTGCAGCAACCAGGATAAAACAAACATTAGGCTGGAAGTCAGAAAGGAACTGGCATCAAATCCTAAATTGATGCAAAACACAGTAGATCGAAGTAAGTCTTTGATAATTTTTGGTTGCAAAGAAAAGGAGATAACATCCAGGTCAGAAAGAGCCGTAGAAGAAAAGTAGTAGGTAAAATTGTTGGCCTCGTGGAAGGTCTTACTACCATCGAGAATGTCTGCGACTACAGGAGGATTGGAAAGTACGTAAAAGGGAAAGATCGACCTTTGAGGATCGACCTAAATGGTACCAAACAGATGGAAGAAGTACTAAGGGGGGTTTCTATAGGCCATTACTCCTTGTGCCTCTCTGAGGGGGCCAGGTTCTGGCTCGTAGTCCCCAATAGGCAAGAACTCCAAGCACATTGATGCCAGAAAGTTATAGGACTCACTCAGAAAGTGGCGTTTCATTACATTCAACGCTGGGTTTTTGTTTGAAATAAATATGGCCTTAAATGTACAGTATAAACAATGAATTTCATTTAATGTTTTAACACAAAAATTTAAACCACTAGAAAACAATACATGAGCACTCTAGGTTGTCCACGTTTCACTAGTGGGCTTCTCCCAGTGGTACAGTATAGTGATCCATTTCAACCAATACTGATTATGTCTTTAAAAAAACATACAGAACTAATGCTACAAGGAATATGGCACCCATGTAGAACTGTTTAAAAGTGCTTGGGAGTCATTGCATAGCGATGTCCAAGGATGGCCGGCAGTTAGCTTGTAGCACCTTGCCATGTCTGAATGACCCGAAACAGTAGTACCCCATATAGCCTCAGTGAAAGATCTGAAAAGGAAGTTGAATCCATGCAGAAGCTGGGCTGTCTGGTAGTGGCATTTGGTACTACTGTATTGGTTTTGTGCTAATTTTGAATGTTTCTCTTCTGTGTGAATCATTGGCAGAGCAGTTTGGTGTTTGGAGGCTTTGTTTCTTGTTAACCTTTCAGTTCTCTGTAAAGCTTTGCTTACTTTCTGGATGCCTTCCCAGTTTGGCAGCACGTCGTCACTTCTTCTCCGTGCCTCTGTGTAGGGGGCCAGGTTTCGATTCTGGTCCCTAGTAGGGGGACGGTTCTGTTTGCCCAGTAGGGCAAACAGAACTTCTGTGTCTGATATGACCCAGTTGCATGGAACACTCTCAGTGAGATAGCTTTTAGGGAGCTCTCTCAGAAACCCAGCATTGAATATAAAGAAATGCCTCTTTCTGGTAAAGCCCCAGTGGGTCCCTGATTTCCTCCCTCCCCTCTCTTCCAAGTTCATCAGTTTGTTAATGAGTTGTTGTTCAGCTCCAGAACTGATCAGGGAAGCCAGCAACTGGGAGGGGCTGGGCTGCCTGGTGGTGGCAATTGGTAATAATGAGTTTGTAGCTAGTTTAGGTGAATACCTTGTTCTGTGTGAATTGCTTGCAGAGTTGTTTGGCAGTTTTTGAGGCTGGTCAGGGACACGAGTTCTCCCACTGTCAATGTGGGAGAACTCGTGTCTGTGCTATGAGCACATACTTGCATGAACCACAAGAGAGGATTAACAATCTTTTTTTTTTAACACTGACAGCTGGGTGGGCAGCGCTTCGGATTCGTAGTCCTGAGGTTCCAGGTTCGATCCCCGGTGGAGGTGGAGACAAATGGGCAAAATGTTTTTCACCCTGATGCCCCTGTTACCTAGCAGTATATAGGTACCTGGGAATTAGACAGCTGCTACGGGCTGCTTCCTGAGGGTGTGTAACAAAAAGGAGGCCTGGTCGAGGACCGGGCCGCAAGGGACGCTAAGCCCCGAAATCATCTCAAGAACCTCTCAAGATATTGTTTGGCAGTTTTTGAGGCTTCATTTTCTGTGAACACCCAGTTGTATGTAAAGCCTCGCTGACTTTCTGGATGCTTTCCCAATGGCGTAGCGAATTGTCACTCACTATGCGCTTCTGTAATGGGGAGTCAAGTTCTGGCTCTGGTCTCTGATAGGCCAAACAGAACTTCTGCAACAGATGTGACCCCTTAGCATGGAGTGATCTCAGCAAGATAGTACTAGTGGCTACTAGTGGCTTTACAAGATAGTGTACTAGTGGCTTTACAAGAATGTAATTACTATGCTATGTATCCTCATAATCCCAATGTACCTTCTTGTATATATATAAATAAATAAATAAATAAATAAATAAATAAATAGATAGTTTCAGGGAGCTATTAGGGCTCTACCAGAAAGAGGTGTTTTATTACATTCATTGCTGGGTTTTTGTAGACTGGAAGTATGCTTGTATTTTTCATATATCTACTAGGATTCCTGTATGTAAAAATGCGTGAAAAATCAGTTGAAGTGGAATGCTCAAGTCAAGGGCACATTCTCTCAGAACTCAAGGTGAGACTCCATCTTGGCCAACTACTTTGTTTCTTCCTAGCTCCCTTTGCAATTTTTCTACTATGTCTCAAAGCACTTCTATGTACTTTTTGTTGTTCTCTGAAAACCTCATTTTGCACAAACACACTTTGGAACTGTTCAATTAGTGTTTCACACGTTTCATTTTAATTCTCTGTGAATCTGTTCCCCATTTTCAACCTCTGGATTACATCCTTAGCATGCAATTTGCTTTTAATAAATTTATCCAAATGACTGGTTTTGTTTTATATCTTTCCACTATCCCTTTCTCAAAGTTTCTTTCTACCTCTCTTCTCATTGTCATCGTTCGTGTTGTTTCTTGTTTTTCTATTTCTGGTTTGTTTGAGGGTTAGGCCTCTTCCTATATTGACTACATTTTCTGGGGGAGCCCCTTCAGCTCTCCGGAGCTTACTAGGCTGATATGCTAATCTCAGACTTTGGCATCAGTCATGTTTATGGAGTTCTTATGGGCCTACAGGGGACCACGAGCCAGAACCTGGCCCCCCTCAGAAGAGGCAAGGAAAGCAATGGCCTATAGAAACCCCCGTGTGGTTGGAAGCATTCTATGTCTGCCACTGACCGAGTCAGGTGCCCAGAAAGGTAAGTATCCCAAAACAAACCCCTATTCTGGTGAAAATATTGCTACCAAAAGCTGAACAAGTGGAAAGAACTCTCCCTAAAAGAAACGAGCAAACGATCATGACGTCACACGTCGCCACGCCACTGTCTGCGCAGCTTCCCCCTTCCTGGGAGGGGGAAGGGGGAGCCCCAGACCTACCACGCTGGCTATCCCCAGGTGGGGCCCTTCCTCAACTGCGAGGCTGTTGGGGTCGATGCCTTCAAGCAGGACTGGGCAAGGTGGGGTAAACTGTACACTACCTCCTTTCCCCAGGTCAGCTGTTGCTCCAGGTCCTGCCTCGCTTGGAGATTTCTTGGGGAGAGTTGTCCTTCTGGCCCCTTGGTGACCGGCTCAACCTTGGTTTCAGGCGTGGCTTGCTCAGTGTCCGAATCCAAGGCTCTTACTGTGGCTCTGTCTCTTTCAGTAGATCGGTCCAGCCCGGTACGTGGCTGGTTCACTCTTATCCTCGAGTCTTCGCGTCTAGGCTTTTTGACTTAGGTCTATCATCGTTTGTATGGTGCGTAGGTGGCTTCGTTGGTGGTGTCCCATCTGTGGGCTTCATCTCAGTGGCAGTATGAAGTTTCCTGGCGGTCCTTCCGGTATTTCTTATTTTGGTCCTGGTAGTCAATTTGTTCATTCGGAACCGTCCCCTTTTCTGGGGAAGAATGAGTCTGTTGCTTTTCGGAGGGGGTCCTTGAGTTGTTGATGCTTGGTTGGTTAGGCTGGGGATGCATCATGTGTTGTGTTCGGTTGCAGCTCTCCGTCGTTATCTGCGCTCCATGGCTTCGGTGGCAGGGGACACACTTTGGGATGATCCCAGTTTCTCTTCTTCCCTGTTCCAGGGTGCGGGTCTCTAAGGTTGTTCAGAGGGTTATTCAGTTCAGCCAGCCTGCGGTTTATCCTTGTGCCCACGACGTGTGTAAGTTTGCTGTGTTGGCTGCCATCTTCAGTAACATGTCTTGGCCTGACATTCGGGCACGGGGTTTTTGGAGGTCAAACAGGGTTCTAGCCGCTCACTACCTTGTTAATGTTCCTGGGCCCAGTTGGGCTTGTGGTGCAATGGGTTGGCGGTTACAGCCAGTTGTCTCGACTTCGAGTTGAGCGAGAGCTGACCGCCTCCCGGGTAAGTCCCTTTTGTTTTGTCTTTAGGTAAGTAACTCGGGGATCCGCAGGGGCTCCCCTCAAAAAACAAGCATTGAATGTAATGAAACGCCATTTTCTGGGTGAGACCCGGAGGCACACCGGCAACCCACCTTCTCTCCGATCGGCGGTTTTTCACATGTCAAAATATGCGAAAAATTATTGCTGTCAGGTAATAGTTTTTACTGTCACCATTATTGCTGTTAGGTAAGCCACTGTTACTTATGTTTGGATCCCACATTAATCCCTAATATACACCTTACTGTCTTAAAACAAATTAAAAATATATCACTGGCTTACACATTCAATCAATTTTGGTCTGGAGCTCTTCCTTCCCCTCTCCCGGTGGTGGGGGGTGCAGACAGCGGTGCAGCGATGTGGTGACGTCATACTCGTTTGCTAATTTTCATTTGGGGAGTTATGTCCACTAGTTCGGCTTTCAGTAGCAATGCTAACTAGAATAGGGGTTTGTTTTGGGGCGCTTACCTTTCTGGGTGTCTAAGCCGGTCGATGGCAGACATAGAATGTTCCAACCACATGGGGATTCTATAGGCCATTGCTCCTTATCAATCCCTGAGGTGGCCAAGTTCCGGCTCATAATCCCCAGTAGGCTTAGAACGCCATGCACATTGACTGATGCCAAAGTCTAATATATCCATATCAGTCTGGATAGCTCAGGGGAGGCCCAGAAAATGACATTTCATTACATTCAACGCTGGTTTTTTAACTGTAGCTTATTCCCATTCTCTTGTAGATTATAATATATAGCATATTCAATTTAAAAAAAAAAGAACATTGTTACTCTTACCCAAGGAAGAAAGGTACTGAATGTCAAACATCTCATCTTCTTTCCTTTTAAATATCAAATCCAGCATTGATGAAGCAGTCCCTTCTCTGTCTCATATCTGTTTAACATGTTGGTACATGAATGTCTCCAGAATGAGGTTTACAAATCAGCTGGTCCAAAAGTCCTCCTTTCTAGCTTCATAAACTTTCAAGTCTACTGATTTTAAATTGAAGTCCCCAAGAACATGTATCAATAATTGTGAGTTATCCATACCTGCTCTTACTCTTATCACTTTCAGGATCATTATAAGGCCCTCTCTTTTGTCATGTAACTTATTACTTTGTCTATGGTTTGTGTGTGTGTACGAGTGGGGGTGAATGAAAAATGAGGCAGGATATCACACTCTGGGGATTTATGTTTTGTAATATCAGTTTGATTTGTCTGATGCTGCATCCTCAGATTGCTCCAAACATTTGTTTAAATTACAGAAATGTCTTATTTATTCCAGCTACATTCTGATTAAGTTTGCTGCACCGCCCACTACCATTGGTGATATAACTGACAACTGCAACCGAGATGTTGACCTAGTGCGGAATTTTCTGTCAAGGATTGAGCCACTTCCACAATTCAAATGCACTCTTCATGAAGAGATTAAGCCACCATCATTTAGGTATGCATATTCAAAAAAACATTAATCCATAAAGTTCTGTTTTATAGATATCTGATGGAAAAAAAATAGATAAATGTGCAGTGAACATAAGCTTTGAAGTTCTGAACCTTTCTGAGCATGTTTTTACTGCTCTCATAGGTTACTGCATGACCCAAAAGTAAATGCAATAATCTAATCTAAATAATAATCTAAAGTCAGGCAAGCACCTTGCTTGCATGCTTGCTTGACTGTTGTCACAGGGGTTAGAGAGTCATCAAAGGTCATAGATGGTGCTTGGAAGTCACTTGTGCTAGTGTCATCCACCCAGAATAGGCTGATGTTTCAATTGTTTGTTCACAAGCACAAACCCTTTCATAACAACTACAGCTTTTTGGCTGTACCTTACCTTGAAGTGATTCCAGGGCTCAGCGACCCCACGGCCCGGTTGTCGACCAGGTCTCTTCGTTGTAGACTAGTTTTTCTACCAAGGCTGTAGATTTTTCATTTGCAAAATGCAAATGAAGTCAGTCTTGACTAATTCTAGGTCACTGAGAACAGAAATGATGTTTAAAATTGTTGAGTAGCTCTAGTTTTCATTCAAGACGAGTCTTAAAGTTGTTTTGCTGCATAATGGGAATGTGTTGCCTTCAATTCCATATGGTAATGTAGCCCATATGAAGGAAACTTATGACAACATGAAGCAACTATTGAGGTGCATAAATGATGATCAACATCAATGCCAGCTCTGTAGTGACTTGAAGGGTATTGCTCTTGTGATGGGGTCTGCAGGGTAGATACAGAAAGTACTGCTCTTTTCTTCAAGAGTGGTATTGTTGTGCAAGAGACTCCCACTGTGCCTTGAGAGATTGACCACTCTGTCCATCACTGGAGCATGGGAGAGAAACTTTCAGCATCTATCACTTAGTGAATCTAAGATTTTGTTAGCACCCTTACACATCAAACAATACCTAATGGGCACTTAATTTTTATTTGTTAATTTAACACATCAAAATGCATAAGTAGCTTCGTGGAAGGCATTGGTTTCTCATGGTTTGCCCTGACCTTTTCGGGGTTCGTCTCTTTGATGTCTACAGCTATTTATAAGGTTGAATCGCAAAATTCTGTAATATTCTTGATGTTCTGTAATATCAACCCCAAGTTGTTTTCTCTCTCCAATTCCAGAAAAATTTCTTTTCCATGTGGTATCTTCTGTTAAGCCTCCTGTTCCCAGTTCCTAGCTTCATTACTTTGTACTGTCCTGTACTTGATTTAGTTAAACTCAAAAAAACACTTGAAGGACCATTGTTTCATTATGTCCAGATTAGCCTGTGGTTTCTTGCAGCCTTCCATCACATTTATCCTCCTCTTAATATTTGCACCATCATCAAACATTGAGAGGAAGGAAGCTATTCCGTCAAGTTTACCTGGTTGTTAAACAATATGGCGTCAGTATCCACAGTCAGTATTCTGGGGGAAAATTAGTACTGTATTATGGACCTGCCCGAAATGTTGTGTATGCTTGTGGCTTTACAAGAATGTAAGAACTCTATTATGTATGTATTTGTGTGTGTGTGTGTGTGTGTGTGTGTTATGTATATATATTATATATATTATATATATATATATATATATATATATATATATATATATATATATATATATATATATATAATACAGGGGGGATTGATTGATTTTCTTAGTTTTTTCAGTAATAATTATTCAATAGTGTGTAGTGTGATAGATTTATATAATAAAATGTATGACTCATCGCTATACTCAAAGTATGGTGTTCATATAGTTGTTCAATTATTACGTTCATAAAACAATTAACAAGTTTTGCAGTTATTACACTATGTACACACATTATATATAAGTATCTGCATGTTTTGTTCACCACAAACTGTACAACTAAGCTAATATAGTTAGTTCAGGAACTAAGAGACATCACTACAGTCAGTCAGCTGGCGGCTGCCTCCCTCACTCATTCAAGGTCAGGAGCACTAAATTTCTCCCCCAACAATACTGTTTGGGGTGTTATTACACTATATACACACATTATATAAAAGTATCTACATGTTTTTTCACCACAACTGTACAACTAAACTGATATAGTTAGTTCAGGCACTAAGAGACATCACTACACTCAGTCAGCTGCCTCCCTCACTCATTCAAGGTCAGGTGCACAAAATTTCTCCAACAATACTGTTTGGGTGTTATTACACTATATACACATATTATATATAAGTATCTACATGTTGTATGCACTGTAACTGTACACCTAAGCTTGTAGGGTGCATAATGGCCACCCTCTACACAGCTAGACAAGTCATGCAGACGACGCCATCTCCGTCACCAAATGACTCCTCCCAACATAATCCTTTTGCTGTTATTACACTAATACACACATTATATGTAAGTATCTACATTTGTGTTCATCATAGAGAACCACTGAGCTGGTATGGTGAATGCAGACAACAGGTGGCCACACAGTCAGTAAACGACGCTATCTCTCTCCCTCCCCACAGCATTACTACTCCCACACAGCGCTAATTATCACAACAATCCTGCTGTTATCACAATCCTGGTCCTTTTTATCAGACAGGAGTCATCTGTAATATTATCATCGCTAAATAATAGCAGTTACATATTTATTTTAACATTTTTAGGCGATGCTGTGGTCACAAGCTGAACAGCAATGCTGTTAGCTCATGCTGCGTTCCCAGCCTTGGTTGCTCCAACAGTACTGTGGCTCTAACACCGGGGAATATTGCCCATGATTTTTTTTTTTAAATTATTGTCTGTTTACAAGAGCCCTGAAGAAGCTGATGTGAACCCCATGTAGCTGTGGGCCATTTGAATCGTGCCCGGCACCCTATGGCGTATATATACACCATGCGCACCGTGGGACATGCTACTCATGGCATATATATACGCCATGTGCAGTTCAAGAGTTAATGTAATGCATTTTCAAAAGTTTTGGAGAATTTCCTGTATAACATAATTACTGGAAATCATTGGTTTGAATAATCGATTGCCATTGAGAAAAGTGTT
Organism: Procambarus virginalis; assembly: GCA_020271785.1. Taxonomy (NCBI): domain Eukaryota; kingdom Metazoa; phylum Arthropoda; class Malacostraca; order Decapoda; family Cambaridae; genus Procambarus; species Procambarus virginalis. The sequence continues at coordinate 20,441,408 of WNGS01167840.1, read as the reverse complement.
GGTTTTTTGGGCTAGGTTAGTTTTTTCTTAAACCCATGCTCTAATACAGAATTTTGATGACATTGAGTTCACCGATATGGTTCACTATTGCTTTCCTTTGAATTTTCTTGAGGTTCTTGTATATGTGAGACTTGGCTGATTGACGTAGTTTTCTGCTGCACCTTTCTATTCTTTCAAGAAAGATATCATGGAAATGTCCTTGAGTGCACTTTTCCTTGGTCAAGGGATTTTCTACAAAACAATAAATAAATAAATGTATGGAAAAAATGTTTTTAGTTTGCTTCCTTACAATTTTAGACTAAATCTTGTCCTGAAACTTTGGAGTCCTTAACTCATTCTTCTCCTGGACATCAAGCATTTTCATAGGAGTTGGGATGTTATCTAGGCTTTCTTCTGCAGATGCTGCTATGAAGCACAGTAGAACCTTGGCTTATGAATGGCCCTCTTTACAAATTTTTCGGGTTACGAGCTCAATTTCTTTGTAAAATTTGAATCAGTTTACCTGCGAGCTTGTTGATACACGTATGGGTCAACCAAGCGCATGGTTCCTGGTGGCACGGGTGACCGTGCTTCAGTTTACCAATGGCTCCTGCTTTAGTGACAATCGCACTTAAATTCTTTGTAAAGAATTTCCTTGTTTTTCAGCTTTCTAAACAAAATTATTTATATACCACACCACGAGTTCATCAACAATTAAGAAGTGGTGTGCAGTATGGGAAGAAGTGCAAAGTTTTGTTAAAATGACTCCCCCAAATCAGACTGCAGTATGCCATTGCCTTAACCTTTTTAATGATGCTGTGATGCCTCACTACAGACAAGTGTTAAAATGTAGGGAAAAAACAAGTCTCTATGGAGAGGTTCTTAGTGAGAAAAACAAGTAGCAAGCCACTATCAGGTCCTAGTGGTTTGCAGGCAAAACGTAGAAGAGAGAGAGAGAGTGACCCCAGAGAAATCATCACTGCCTGATGTTATAATGTAAGGGGGCCTTCCCTTCCAAACGCTATCACCTCTCCTATTCCCGCCCTCCTCACTGTCTTCCATATCCCAGCAAGAGTCATCAATAAAGGTAAACTATAACTTGCACATACCATAGAACAAAATATTTGTGTGTATTATGTATGAAATGTATTTTGAAGTTAATATTTTTTGGAAGTGTGGAACAGATTAATAAAACTAGTGGGAAAATTCATTTCGGGTTGCAAATTTTTGGTTTACAAGCCATCTCTGGGAACGGATTAAATTCATAAACGAAGGTACCACTGTTATTTATTGCGCTTATTTTAATTGCCTCCAATGTCAAGTGACTCCAATATCTTCATAATACATTAGCATGTGTAGGTCTATTTACAGTATCCAATTGCATTTTTATTTTGTAGCTCATTGCACATTTTCCTTTTCAGACGTGACGTCCAGAAAATGATTGAAGAAGCTGAAAGCAGACGTCCTCGTCACCTTAAGAAAAAATTCTCATTAAATACCGGCATTGGGTACAATCCTTTTTGAATCATTCAGTCTTTCATCTCAAGACTGTTCTGGTGTAACTCGATGCATCAGAAATGTTTGTAAATATAATTGTAATAAATGGTACTATACAGTACACGTTTTTCTACCAATATTCACCTTCATATTGAGAGCCGGTTAATATTTCTGAATGGTTGAAAGCATTCTTTTCTGGGGGTGGGGGGGGGCCTTAATGACTCCTTGAAGATATATCACTTCCCAATATTTAATCACAGTTGTTGTTGGCCTACCAGAGCAAAAATGTGTCCCCTTGAAGAGAGAGAGGTAGCAGTCAATTGTTACTATCACCTTTACCAAGAAATCACCCAGAAGTAATTATCAAAAGAAGACATCAATCTGGGGAGACTATGTTGCACCATTAGTGTTGCCGGATATGCAAAAGGTGCTAAATATCACCGAGAATGCCAATGCGAGAACAAAATGCACATAAGGCAAGTGGTATTAAAGGTATCAAATTCACTGGATTCTATCAAACAAATGACCATAGGGAACATTTGGGAAACAAGACACATGAATGTCCTGAAAATCTGGACGTTCTACAAGGTGGTGCACACCTAAGGGATAATGCAGTTTGGACAATAAGAAGCAGGGACAGCTTTCCATTAAGTGCCTTCCAGTTAAACGTGTATGGCCAATACGTAACCTACCCAGAGCCCTTTCCCACAGCATTACGATGGTAGAAGGAAAGCTACCCTTAAGAGCACACTCGAGACCAACAGCCCTGCCAACAGTTTCATTCATAGATCTTACTAGCTGGAAACCCAAATAAGGAATGCCTTTATGAAAAAATTAGTCAAGTCCAGAGAGCCTCCTAAAGCAGCAAGTCCACACTCACTTCAGGTAATACCAGTGTGGCTGGGAACCCAACAAAACTCTGCTATCTTAAATGTTCAGATAAGAAATAGCCAATAATGGATTTTGACTACCTCAGGATGCATAGGAAGTAAGTAATTATCAAAATAAAGCACCAAACCGGGAAGGCTATGTAGCACCATCAAATGTGCGGAATAATCAGAGGGCGCTAAATAGGATGCATAGGATTAAATGACTCCAAAGCCATGAGAACACTGCAAGAGTCAACCACAGTGACAAAGCAGCATTGACGTTGGAAAAGCAATTGACTAGCATACAAAATCACACAGATCAGCCGTGAAGATGCTAGCCTCCAGCGGGGGGCAGATGGCACATAGGTTTGGTTTGGAAAGACTACGGAATAGCAAACACAGTTGGCAGACTTGGATCCATCTGTGAATAAAGTAATGGAATGCAAATGTAAAGGAAATGCATATCATAATAGGAAGAAGCTTTTACCATGCAAGTCTTGCAAAATTTTACATGTGGGACCATCCATGATGGCAAGGATGTGTAATGATTACTACTTTGCAATGACTGCTGCAATTAAAATATCACTAGTATGTCATACATAACATTAAATTAATCACTCAAGATGTTTACTTAGAGCTCAGATCAACTGGAGGGAGAGCGAGAGAAGTAATTAGGTGTTACAGTTCACATGACTACCCAATTAGCACCGCCACCACCTGAAATTACCAGACGGAACCGGGGAAAGAGACGTGAGGACTCTTAGATGTAAATATCCTACCAGGACAAGGTGTCAGCAACTAAAATGGTAACAGGATCTGACATTCTAATAATCTTGAAACCACTTAGGTGTACTATATAGAATAAGGGGAGCAATGCAGGACATTAATATTGACACCTTAATAGGGAACTGATACCGGACAATTAAGGGCACTGTCAAAAGGGGGGTGGCGAATAACGTTAAGCCCAGTATCAAGTCGGCAGGTACCATTAATGCACAAGCAAATGACACTAAAAAATTACTATCACTTAAACACATTTCCTGTTTCTTAACAGACAGAAGCAAATGTCCGGTGCTGGGTACAAGAGAGCTGTACTTACTACCACAGTAAATTCCACTTCCGAGGTACTTTTTGTCCTCCAGAATCTATCACACCCCACTGTCCCCACAGTTTTCCTTCATTTGAATTCACCATTATATACAGCCAAACAGGGCTTGCGAAATCCTCTGCCTCTCTTGGTGTGGAAGAGGTAATCCTCATGGATTACTATGGCTGCATCATTCCTGAACCGCGTGGCCTCACCGTTCACCGGAGATGACCTAGCTTACCCCCGACCGAGGTATGAATTTTCACTGTATAGCCAACTAGTCGGCGATGCCCTCAGCTGTTCCAACTGTTGTTGTTCTGCTTTGTACTGCTTTTACAGATGGAATGACATGAGAAAGTACAAACATGCCAAAAAGGAAGGCTTGTAAGCAAGACATCCTTATAGAAAAAGGATGGTGGTAAAAGGGGAACAAAGCCTAGCAGAGGGGCCACAACCAAAGCTCTGCAAGATTGAGAATGAGGGTGATGCAGGGCAATGCGAGGTAGCAAAGGCATTAACAATCCCGACGATCCTTTAGCAACAAGATGCCAGTTTCAACACAAGCTCTGGGTAAGGGACAAATGAAAGGCACCGGAGCAGCGGCACAACCCAGCATGGTGAGCATCAGGACGGCAAAGGGTCAAAGGAGAGGCAGGGCAGCCATAAATCTACTTTAGACAGCACGAAAGGAGTGCATCTATCAGCTTCCCAGAAAGCACAGGACAGGACTACAGTAATGCAAGGGCCTTAGGGCATTCGACTGAGGTAAGATGGGGCGACCAAAACAAACGAGTATCAAAGATCAACCCTTAAGTTTGGCAGTAGCTATACAGAAAGGGACTACTCTATAGCAACAATTGGAAAGGGGGGGGGACGAACAACAACCTTCCAAATGAAAATCAGCAAGTATTAGACAACCGGAAGTCATGATTGGTGGCCCAGGACGATACAGCATCAATTACAAGTCGGAGCTGGCATTGGAGGAAAGGGAAATCCCACGACAGTGTGACAAGAATCTGGAATAGAGCAGTGGCTATTCGGGCAAGTATTGTGCCCTTCGCACATCTATATAAATAAAAATGTAAATGTTCGTTTGTTCAAAATTGCTAATCTCCGAAAGTTCTTCACCAATTCCTTTGAAATTTTCACACAACGTTCCATTCTCATCCGAGCAGGTTTTTATAGCAACCCAATACAGCAACAACGGAGGTCCTCGCAGCAAAAGCAGCACGAATATAGATCTCCAAGTTCACCAGGACATCTGTTGTGCTGCGGCACTTGCTGAAACCAAATTGAGAAGGGGAGATGGTGTTCTTATTATCACATCAGACGAACGTTAACCATACGTTCAAAGAGTTTACAGACAACTTGTGAGGGCAATAGGGCGAAAGTCCTTAGGGGATGTTCCCAGAGACCTTGGTTTGCGAACAGGGAGGACAACGGTATCGAGCCAGTCCTCAGGGACTGACGACGACTCCTAGATCCGATTATACAGACTCGGTAAATACCGAGACGTGCACGGAGGAAGATGGCAAAGCATCTCAATGAATGCCATCGGAGCCCGCCGGCATAGAACCGCAGAGGGCCAGGGCAGACCGAAGTTCAGAGAGATAGAAGGGATCGTTATAGGGAAGTCGAAGATGAGTGCAGAAATCAAAAGTTAGAGATTCAAGGACAGGTTTACGAAGAAGGGAAGATTGGGGAAGATGAAAACCAGAGCTAACAGAAGAAGTGGGAATCCAGTTCGGTAGCAACCTGCAACGGGTTCGCCACAAGAGTACTATGGAGGTGAAGGACCGGCGAGACATCGGGAACGAACTTACCCGCTATCTTGTGGATACGCTTACATTTCTGCGGCAGAGGAGTTTCAACCCCGGGTGTTCGTCAGAACATCACCCCAAAGGGAATTGATGACAATTTAAATCACCTAGCAGGAGCACAGGCTCCGGCAAGGAGTCCAGTAGGTGTTTCAGATCGGGAAGAGAAAGCAGGACACTTGGGGGAGAAAAATGGAACAATTGTGTACCATTAGCTCACAAAGATACGAGCAGAAGAACAATGGAGAGGCGAAGGAAAAGGTAAGGGAACACAGGGAACATAGAGAGCAGAAAAGTTAGGAGCCCCAGCAACAGCTGGGGGGGGGTGGGGGAGAGAGAAAGAAATAGCTACGAAAGCGACCAGGATAAGCACCAAGCATCGGCACCTGTTGACAGACACAAAGGGGCGAAAACCGCGAAATCAAAAGTCGGAGTTCAAGGAAATTGGTGTAATAACCACGAATATTTAGCAGTCTCCGTGGTGTAGTGGTAAGACACTCGCCTGGCGTTCCGCGAGCGCTATGTCATGGGTTCGTATCCTGGCCGGGGAGGATTTACTGGGCGCAATTCCTTAACTGTAGCCTCTGTTTAACGCAACAGTAAAATGTGTACTTGGATGAAAAAACGATTCTTCGCGGCGGGGATCGTATTCCAGGGACCTGCCCGAAACGCTACGCGTACTAGTGGCTGTACAAGAATGTAACAACTCTTGTATATATCTCAAAAAAAAAAAAAAAAAAAAATATTCCATTGAAGAATAGACATCTACAGAAGAGAAAGGACAGCAACAGAGAACGAAGAAACAAAGGTGAAAAGGGAGCACAGCACGTTAAAGAAGCGCAGGAATCAGGGTCAGCAAAATCATGGTTAGGGGGCATGGGTAAACCGAGTCAAGGAGGAGGGAAGGGAGCTGGAGGACCGACTAGGGAACGGACGAGTAGGGTCTGGAGGAGGAAGGGGGGGGAAAACCGAGGGTCAAGGGCAGCAGCAGGAGGGCAGAAACCAGGGAGTGCACCTCAGCAAGGGCAGCAACCGAGAGGGAAGCGGGGGGGGGGGCAAAGAGACCTCCATAGCAGGAACAAGGGGCGTAACCACTGAATCGGGAGGGGGACGGAGCGAGAGTGTCAGAGGTAGGGGCGAGGAAGAAAGCGAAGCCTTTTTATCCGCCGGGGAGGAGGAAGGAAAGGAGCCAGGCTTACGCTTCTATCTCAAAAGACAGGCATCCCAGCAACAATGTACTGGGCAACGGATTCTAGAGTCTCAACAGAAGCAGAACGAGAGCATACAAGATGGCTGTTGGGAGAGCAATGGACATCAGCCTGTACTGACAGGCGGTGTGGAGAGCCAAGAGACGGAGGAGAAGGATGGGAAGGAGGATCGGAGGAAGATGAAGACACAGGAGACATGACAGACCGGGCAGAGAGAAGGGGAACCCCAGAGGACCAGGAGGGGGACCCTTCGGGACAGAACTCAAAGGAACAGAGGAGGGGGCGGGGGGCATGTCAGGCTCCAAGGCTTAGAAACAGTTTTGAGTTTGAGGAAGGTGGGAAGGACGAGGAGAGGAAGAGCGCAACACGCTATCATAAGGTAGGAGCCGGTGAACTTTGCACCTCGCCTCGGAAAAAAGACAAACGCTCCCGGTGCTTCAAGTTGAGGACGGCTACCTCAAGCTTGTAATGGATACACGCACGGTAGAAGGTAGGGTGGCTCACTGCAATTGAGGCAGCGAGCCTGGGGAGAAGTGCACTCCGACTTAAGAGTGACCTTTGCCCCCAACACAAAGAACTAGAGTACCAGAGCAGCAGAGGGCACCATGCCCAAACCTCCAGCACTTATTACAGAGCTGAGGAGAGGGAATGTACTCCTGGACGGATCACCTGGCACCAGCAAGAATGACAGGGCGGAAGGGTCCTCCCATCAAAGGTAATCTTCACAACCCGAAGGGGTTGACGGCGACAACCACGAGGGGGACAAGTAGACGAGTCTACCTCGAGGACAGAATGGCTCTGGGCTTCGAGGATATGCCCAATATCCTCGTGGCAGTCCTGGATATTCCAAACCCCGGTTGCAACATGGGGTGGGAGGAGAATAGTGCCAATACTGGCATACAACCGAAAGTTCTTCGAGATCCGAACATGGGTCTCGCCAAGGCAGGACAAGGTGGCCAAGCGGGAGGCTGCATCCTGAGAAGCAGCAGCAACGACACGTGTACCGAGACGGGTGGGGTGGGAAGTAAGAGGCATCTACGGAATCAACAGTGCCCCTATGGAGGTAGAAATCTTCAGGAGGCGTAGAATCAAGGAAATAAAAGTATTTGGCCCATGAAGCAGGACCAAACAAGGCTTAATACGCATCAGTACGGGAAGGAATCTAGCAAGTGCGGCCGTGGCGAGGACGGCGTTGAGAACCCCCAGAGAGGGGTTAAAAGGCGCAGTCGTCAACTAGAGACCGAGCCGTGCCAGGGTACGAGGTGGTCATCACCGGGGGCTTGAGGCTCGACCCAACCAGAGGAAGGAGGGGACCCGAGGGGAGTAGTCAGGACAGTCAAAGGAGGAGCAAGGTTGGGGCCCAGTGCAGCGGGGGCTACAGTCTTCCAACAGTCCGACTCGGGAGCTTTGTCTCCCACCCCACGAGCCTGAGAAAGTCAAAAAAGGAACAGACTGCAACAGAGACGAGAAGCAAGACGTTCATTCACGGATGTACCCCCCCCCCCCCCACGGAGCCACAATTAGAGGCAGGACACCCAACAAGAGACACGTTGCCAATCTTGCCAGGGGCTCCCCCGGGGTGCGTCGTGAGTATACGCCCACAAACGCCATCTTAAGAACCGTCAGTCCCTAGAGATCACTCTTTGTCGAAAGGGGGATTGACAATAAAAGGTTCTCCCTTGCTCGAGACCGAGTACTACAGTTCTACGGGTGCAAGAGTATGCCTCCTCAAACACCCAGATGTCAAAACGGTGCCCGAAACGCTTTGCGTAATAGTGGCTTTAGGCATTGTATGTCTAAAGCTATCTATATCAATCATTCTTCTTTGTAAATCCCTTGTATGTATGTACTTACCTAAATAAACATTATTTATATTTTTTTATTTTAAACAAAAAGGCCAAAAGAATGATCAAAACAAGCACAAGGTCAGCGGGATATGACAACGAGAAAAGAGAAAAGGGGGGGGGGGAGGGGAAGAAAAACTAAAAAGGAAAAGTTGTCCAGCAGAATTCGAGAGGACAGGAGCACAAGGCCACAAAAGAACAGGACTGTCTTAAGGAGCATCACACTCCGGCAGCCGCCCACTAAACCCCCCCCCCCCTCCACCCTCACGGCGACAATGGGCCAGACAGGGATGGGGGGGGGGGTTATCTACCGGAATCTAAATATGAACAGTGCAAGAATTTCAGGTATTGTATCCTTTGTAATAGGATAGGTTGCCATATACAGCGTGAGCTTACATTCATCTCTAAATTGCTCAAATTTTCTACATTCCATGATAGTGTTGAGTGTGTGTCCTCCTGTCCACACACTTTACTTCCATCTACATCCCTATACAAGACGAACTGCCAAAGATACTTTTAGCCAAATCTTTTTCGAGCTGTGACAACGTCTTATTCTGCCGATTGTTACCTGCCCTATACACATGTTTTACTTTACACATTTCATTGTGATAAAACAATTGGACCTGCTAGTTCCAGTTGGCGCTGTTGTACTTTTTTCAAAGTCATTAAAAGTTCTCGTCTAAAGACACTTTAGGGACCTATTTGACAAGATTCCGTTCAATACTGTATTTACCGATATCTTGGCAAGGGCGTCAATTATACTTTTTGCAGACCAATGCAAGAAGGAATCTACATTTTTATATTTACCCTCTTGCTAAGTATGCTCATTTACATACATTATATATATGCATTATATAATCTATATAATTTATAGATGTCTGGCTTTTGAGAAGCATATTACTTGCTTGGAAACTAGACCAGCTAGTGTTAAACTACCTGCAAAGTAGCCATTAATCCGATCCTATGGTCAATATTGTGGAAGGCGACGGCCACAAGGACACGCCTATATTTTCTAGAGCTGTATGTGAACTAATGCACTAGTTCCTTCCCAACCCTCAGGGTGTTTATGAAAGTATTAAAAAAATGCAACATTTAATTCCGTAATCATTAAAATTCTGGTATATAACCAACATGTTTAAGAGGCATAAATTACTGCATTTCTATTCCCAATTCAATTTAAACTTTTACAAATTAAGGCACTTCCAAGTAAATTTTGCTAGTTATCAGCAAATTGCCAACTAATTTAGAAAAGACAGACCTGCATGCACTTGATAAATTAGAATACGAACATCAAATCAAACTAAGACCTTGCAAATATCAGTTTGTGTTGCCATCAACACATTTTCCTACACCATCGCACTGCTGCTCTTGCTCCTCCTCTTGTTGTTGTTGTTGTTGTTGTTGTTGTTGTGACCCTTCGGCCTCGTGATCGGTCACTATGATCTTTATCTGACCGACGTTCGATTCCTCCGCGGTGGCATTCAAGTTTTCTACAGTGTTCTTGCCCCCATCCACTGCGGGTTTCTTGAAGTCGTCTTCTGTTAAAGGGACTTCACACTCTTCACTTTCAGTCGAGCGGTACTCCAAACTGTCTGTTGAAGTCTCCGAGGGCTGGTAGAAATTAAATATTTTTAGTAAAGCAGATGACTAGAATTGAAACTAGACTAAACTACCTATTTAAGAGCGGAAATCGTCACCCCTTGTCAAGTTGCCATGTAGCAAGGCCATACTCTTAATTATGGCAAGGGTGTAGAATAAATGTGCCTCACTCACCGAGTAGTCCGAATCTTCATCGGAGCAGTAGTCTAAGAAGTCGTGGAGAAGGTCGTGGTAAGACATTGTTTTATCTTCAGATTTTCTTTGAGGTAGCTTCCTCTCTTCTCCCTAGAGAATTCATATTTTATATAGACAGCAAAGTATAATTTAAATCCTACAGTCTAAATATGTATCTCTCCCAAATTCCTTCTGTTTACCGTACATACTTCAGGCAATTTCAGATACCATTCCTGATGCATGGCCAACCAACCTCTGAAAGTTTATCCTTATCGGGAGAAGACAGTTGTAGTGACTTGTTCTTCCGGTGTCTAGTTGTAGCCGAATCCCGAGGCACGCAACTTTCCAACGCCGCCGGCTGTGTGTGGGCCCAGAACCACGTCAAGAAGCAGTCCTTGCGTCGTTTAACCTAAAAAAGTTAGTTATTTAATATTCTGACCAGCTTCATAGTTTCCAGTTATATACATAACAAGTTACGGTTTAATTGTAGTTCTAAAGCTAGGTTAATTTTTTTTACTAATTTTGACATTAAGCATTTCATTTTATTAATATTGCTGCAAACTGCTATTTATGCTTTAAATTTAGTAAACTGCGTGTCGGTTTACTTCCTACAAATTCGCGAAGTTTTATCTTCAGTGAAAGATTTTAAGTTTACAAAGAAGTGTTTTTAGCACCATAATTAGACTACTCCATAGTCATATGGAACAGTACGAGGGGTGGGGGGGGGGTTTACAAAACTCTTCTCTTCTTCTTGAGAATAGGTGCAGTTTGCATGAAGGGTTAACCCTCCCGATGACTGCACCAGGACAGACGTAAGGAGATGCGTTTACGGTTAGGATGAGAAGAAAGTCAAAAGCGGTAGATGTGATGGGCCGTAGAGAGAGGAGAGGCGGCGAAAACTGAGTCGAACGTTAGAGGGAGACACCCCGCACCGGGGGGCGGGGTGTCGCGGTCACGGTGGCAGCCACGCACAGCTTAGCAGTGTGTGCAAGACGGGAACTAATACTTCTCCGGAAACTTGTATATCGGAAAGCGCAAGCAGTACGCTTCCCAAATCACCCGCTCGTCAACGGGCAGCCGGCCACTAGGCAGCGCCCTCGGCTGAGACATCCTATCCGGCACCCGATACACAAACTCCTTCACCCGCGACACCCAGATAGTGGACGAGCACCACGGGATCGGAAGCACCCGGGCATCTCGATAAGGGCCCAACTCCGGACCCTCACAGGGCACGACTCCAGCAGACGGAACCAGGCAATCCCCAGACCGGAGCAAGGAAGGAGGGGATACAGCAGGGGATGCAGGCGCGGCACCGACCCCACCACCGGGCACAGGACCCGAGGCCCCCCGGCACACATCTTTCCGCAACATCACGACGAGGTCCCGATCATCAGGGACAACCCCCCACTGCGGAGATCCAACAGCAGGAGACGCAGGAGGAGAGGCACAGGTAGCAACTTCGGAGTCTCGCACAGCACCAACATCCTCGGAGTCTCGCACAGCACCAACATCCTCGGAGGGGGGCGCCAGATCATCATACTCCCCCACCTCCTCCCAAGGCACACCACGAGGGGGAGACACACTCCGAGCCCGCCGTGAACGCTTCGAGACAGGTCGCACCACACCACGCCCAGCAGGCCCCGCCGCAGGCACGGCCACCATCTTCACATCCACACAGGTCACACCAGCACTGTCCGAAGAGTCCACAGAGGCCACATCACCCACACTGTCCACATCATCCTGGGAAACAGCCTCAGAACACCGACGCGCACGCTTCTGCAAAGGGATGGAAAGAGCAGAACTACAGTTGTCAGCACACACAGGCACGGCAGGCACCTCTCCCTGCCGAAGCACCCCCTCTAAAACAGCAGAACCCGTATTCCCGGGAGCCGGTATCACATCCACAGGCGGGACATGGACCTCCACCGGGACATCCTGCACAACACGCATCTCAGGCGACGGCCCAACACCCACACACACCGGCTCAACATCCCCAGGGGCCACAGCAGGCACCAGACGGGTCGTGCAGGCCGTAGAATTCACCTCAACAGGCGGAGCAGCAGACAGGCAACCAGGCGCCGCAGGCACAGTACCCACTCCATCCTCAGAACCGTCCGGAAGTAACAAGGGTGGGAAATCCTCCGCACGAAAAACATGCACCCGACCAGCTGCTCCCACGTCGCACGCTGCAGCCAGATGACCCTCGTGACCACACCGATAACAGGTGCGCGGTTGACCCCGATACTGGCAGTGGAGCGTGTATCCCAACACGGATATCGACGACGGTACACTACACTTCAGCGACATCGTCAGGGTGCGGGAGCCGTCAAGCATACCAACACAGTGCCCGGCAACGACCTTGTTCCAACGAACACTTAACACTGTCCCAAACCGTTCGAAACAGGAGGTCAAAAAGCCGTCCTGAAATTCGAAGGGGGCGCCATGCACCGCCACAGACGTCAAGGTGACACTAAGATTCACTACCTTAACGTAGCCAGCAGTATCAGGGAGAGGGTAAACACGCCCCTCACACCGCTCGAGAAACGCCTGAAAGGCAGCCTGGAGGCGGAACTTCACCACAGCACGGTTGCCCTGAAGCAGCTGGATGCCCACCAGGTCCGACAGCTGCACATGAAGCACGTCCACCAGGGCGACACCAACCAATGGATGGTCTACTGGTACCGTAAACGCCAGACCAGCCGACAATGTCCTCTTCACTGGGGGGCGAGAAGTCCCCATGGCTAAGCAAACGTCACCCTGTCAGTGGCAGACCACCACCAGCAGGGCAAACCAGCAATCACCCAACGTAAACACTAGCCAGTGCGGAGAGACCTCAGGAGCGTCCGACCTGGCCGGTGGTCACCACGCAACTCTTTACAAAACTACGTTTAAGTTCGGTGAACTTCAGATGCATGCAAGAGTTAGTTTAGTTCCTTTATTATGCACCCCATACCCATCTTGTGGGCAGTAGTGGAAAGGGCTAGAGGCACATAATGGGCTCTGGAACAGAACCCTACAATTCTTTTAGCCAAGCAAGTTAAAATCTTAAGAGCTAGTTACAAAATTCAGTACAAGTCTTCGCATCATAAATGGGTTCGAGATCTACCACAAGTACAGTGTCTAAATTAAGCATGCAAGAAAAAGCAAGAAAATGTAGGAAGGAGTTTGACAAGCGATTAAATACTGCATTTAAGACTAGTTACAGGCCACGAGCTGCACATTTCTATGTTTACCAATAATGTTTTATATTCACCTTAAGGTTGTGCAAGCCCGAAGGGACGACGGTACCAGAACGGCGCCAGGCTCGCAACGACCGCCTGTAGTTCCGTAGGTGCCGCTCCTGCAAGAGTTGAAAGTTAAAAGACTCTTACAAATGAGCACTATAACTTTAACGTCTGACATACAGAGCGCTTTGGCCTAGCCTATTCCGCTTTTGCAGGAGGGGAACAGTCTTTTGGTAATGGGAACGAACTTTGCTGGTCTGAAATTGCCTAAATTCAAAGAGGTAACTATTATAGTTTAATTTAGTTGGTGGGCAGATTAGAGTAATACAAGAGCCGATATCTGGAAAAAGAACTTTCCTAATCACTTTCACCCATAGTAGCACAAGACTTCCTCCAATGTTCTCCTCCCTTCCCCCCCCCCCAAAAAAAAAAAAAATAGTTCTCTAGAGGGAAACTAGTATGCGAATGTTTAGACTACTTTGCTTCTCCAACGTCACGCATGCCAATGTCAAACCGATTGTTTTGAGAGAATACAAGACAGGAATGAGGGGGGGGGGCCCGTTTGAAGGGGAAGGAGACTAAACAGGTGGAATGGGTGGTGGGGGAGAAAGCGCCGAGCGTAGCAGGCTACGTTAGGTTCACCAATAACTGAAATTAAAGGCTACTCAACAGAATTTAAAGGCTGTGTGGGAGACAAGCACTTTAGCTGCTGAGCCAATGGTACAAGTAGCGTCCACACTTGCGCTTCTAGAAAGAAAGTTAGAATTAATTGAAAATTATGGCGAAATTATCCCCTCCTCCCGGTACTAGAGAAGTCTAATACAAACCTTTACGAATTAAGGCAGCGCAGGCCCCCTCTGCAGTGGCTACGAGAGCTTCGGTTACCCTGCACGAGGTCTGGAAAACTAAGTAGGTAGCTATGCGAGAGCGTCCTAGCCGTACACGTTGACGCACTTTGGTGCAAACTTCCTCTACCACCTGCAACAGGTCGATTCATGTTAATTTCTGCCATTAATAGAACTGTTCCTTAACCATCAGATTAAATGCTTACCTTTTCAGTGGGTTTCTTTACAATGGGGCAAGAATTTTTCAGAGTAGTCACAGCTTTCAGCCCTAATCCTTCCACTTTGTGAACTGAAAAAGTAGAAATCTTGTTAAATACAGCTTAAGTCAACCTTTACTAAAAGGTTAAGGCTAACCTAACCTGTGCGAGCCAAGCTTTACATTATACGTATTCATTTTAAAAATACAGTATTAATTATCAGACTACCAAGCTGTGGAGGGTATGTAGCCATCCAATAAAATAGTGAAAAAAAAAATCAATAATTCAAGCTTAGCTCTATACCTCTTAACTAGCTCAGCTTATCCTACATACCTGAGGCTTTCACTAGCGTGTACTCGCTGGCCCTGTGAGCCAGGGAGCGGGTGGTGGAGAGGGCGGCCGAGGAGACGCGCTGGTATAGAGGGACAAACTTACACAGCGAGTTGTGGGTTTTCGTCACCTGGCGGGAATTTTCCAGAATCAAGGATTACTGAAGGACGGCTAAGTATATGCAGTACTCAAGAATCTGCGGAAAATCTCATAATTCACATGCAAGAGTTTTGAGATTCCACATGCTACTTTATCTTTGTAACTAAACTAGAACATGCCAACTATCGCCGGAAAGCCTCATTAATACACATTCCTTAATTCTCCAGAAAGTTAGAGACCAGGGGCCAGATTCACGCAAGCACTTGCGAACTTTTACATCTTTCCTCAATCTTTGGCGACTTTGTTTCCAATTAAACAAACAGTTCACGAGTTCCGAAGCACCAGGAGGCTTTTTATAAACAGTTTAATGAGTATGCTTTTAAACTGTTTAATAGATGTAATCAAAGCAGTTAAAGATTGAGGAAAGATGTACACGTTCGCAAGTGCTTTCGTGAATCTGGCTCCAATACAAAAAGAGGGCAAAAAGACCAAGTGAGAGGCTGCATAAGGCAAGACCACTATAAACAGTCAATACTTTCAACCATAGCAATTTTGATACATAAAACTAAAGTAACAAGCTACCGAGCCGTGCCGTGGAAAATTAAGGCTTTACAATGCATACAGGCCGGTATGGAATAAGTCAGTCAGCACAACACTGCTATACACGCAACCTGCCAAAATTCCCCGCGAGCATCTACACCGGAATGATGTTACATAGACAGCCATCTCTTACCATTTACATATTACGACAGGAGAAACTGAAGATTGTAACATACTTAACATATTACACATTAAGTAGGAACTCCCCAAATACAGGCATCTCACGGCAAATGAATTTTGTCTAAACACTACCATAAGGACCTACTCTGAACTATTGTAGAGAATAAGAGACCCACCAGATACGTAGGTGTTTGAACATTACACCTAATGAAAAGTTAATAAATATATTAAAGTTAAAATTCTGAAACTTTTATACTTGCCATCCTGTGGCCGGGATTTTCCTATCAAAAGGTCTTACGACTCTTACAATTAAGCAATCATTAAATACTTAATACGTTTAGAGACACGTGCCAAAGCAATCGCTACCACAGTCTTTATATGAATATTTTTTGTTTAACTTGCCTTCTCCGCAGCAGAAGCTACAATCGGAAGCTCATGGACCTCCTGGAAGAAACGCCTTGGTACTATCGATTCCTGAACATGTGTATCTGGTATAGGAGCCATCGTAGCCACTCACTGACTTCGTTCTTCCCACTTGCCGCTAACGTTGACTGTCAATAAAACTCGTCAACATCCCTCTCCGAGCTGCCACGATCATTGGTTGCCGTCCTTGGTAGCTCAACCAATCACATGCCTCGGTGTCACGGCCACCTCTGACACCCAATGATCGTAGTGGTGTACTGAAAACGGACCCGGCACTTTGAAGTGAGAAATTTATTAAATAAGACAGTTGATTCGAAATTGTCACACTAGAAAGTATTTATTTCATATAGCCAACAAACAGTAAGCAATAACAAGCTTGAGGGTTCTGGTAATCAACCCGTCCCCCAACTCATCCTCAACTCAAGTCCATTACATCCAGTGGTCGACCCCACAGACGCATTCATAAATTTTAACATGCTGTTCATTCAAAACGGAAATTTTCTCAAGTATAAATTAATATTATAATATATTGGCATATTGTGTATATATAGGCATAGGTTAGGTTAGGTCAGGTGTTTAGGTTCTGTTGGCGATTATTTGTATTTGTAGTACGTGGGTGAAGCATTTATAGCGTTGTGATTCGAACAAAATTCGTCAGTGAAGCACTTGTTCCGAATATGTTCGAACGCCAGCAGTTGTGAGTCGTGTGTAAACCGCTTTTCATTCATAAACAGGGGGTTTGGCGGGTGCATGGAATCACTTTTGGATCTTTGTTTGGAGGACGGGCTGGCATTTACAGCATTGCGATTCGGGCAGAGGACGTGAACGAAGTACTGTTAAGAGTGCTTCGAACACTCGAGAAAAGTGCATACGTCATCAGTTGTCAGTAGTGTGTAAACTGCTTTTCATTCATAAACAAGGGGGGGGGGGCAGTCTGGCGGGTAGATTAAAGAGCATTTGGCCATTGTTTATGAGGACAGCCTGGTAAACATATATATGCTAGGCTTATATCGAATTCCCCCTATCTAATGACTCTCAACAGGATCAACCCCCACAACACACCTTACCTAACCTAACCTATGCCAATATATGCACAATATGCTTTTATAATATTAATTTATATTTGAGAAAAATTCTGTTTTGAATGAACAGCATGTTAAAATTTATGAATGCGTTTGTCGTGTCGACCGCTGGATGTAATGAACTTGAGTCGAGGACAGGTTGTAGCAAACAGAATGCCTAACCTAACCTAACCTACACCTAGCTATCCTCCCTTTGTGTGATGTGTCATATACAAGAAAAACAAATACATTTTTTTCCATTGTACTAACCCATTATTATTTTTATTATCTTAACTCTTGTGGGTTGAGATTGCCATCTAACCGTTATTTTATATATTTTAGTTTGTGTTGTTAGGGAAATATGTGTGCTTAGGGATACCTACCTCTCCCCATGCCTAGTTTTTTTCTTTTTATTTGGGAAAACACAAATACAACAATATAAAAACAACATCATCAATCACATTGTCAAGGCAAGAAACACAAGAACAAACGTTAGAACAGGAAAACACACAAACAAAAGTCGTACAAAACACAAAACATTAACATAAACATAGGTAACAATGAAATACAGTCGGAAAAGAAAATACACCAGAGCACTATAGTCCAATAAGAACCAGGCAAGAAACACATGAAAAAATAACCCCCTAGCTTACAGCACATCAAAACAAATAAAGAAATAAAGCAACACGAAACAAGAACCACACACACAGTTAATCATCCTCATATTTATCCGGATATAGACGCCGCAGGTACTTCTTCCTATAGGCATCCCACCGAGCCCACAATTCCGCAGACGCGTTAACGTGACTACGTGATCCTCGCAGTCGATGCATGAAGTTAGGAACATCCAGTTCAGCGCCCACCACCACGGGGATAGAAGTCACGGGAAGAGACCGCACAGAGCTATTCGGTACAGACGGTGGAACCACATGGGACTGAAGCGCAGGAGCCGGCCGGACACAGGGCGGCAACATAGCAGGCAGAGTCGCAGGGGACACAATCACAGAGGGCGATGGTGCAGGGGCCGACACCATAGGGGGCGGATCAACAAAGGACGGCTGAGCAAAGGGCAGCCGCGCAACGGTCAGCAACACCGAGGGCAGAGGCGCGGAAGGCACGGGGGCCGCCGGAACAGAATCTTTCTTAGGAACCAGCACCAAGTCCCCACCCTCTCCCGCAACCTCGGCCGGTGCCACAACCTCCCATCTTGGGGAACCAGCAACCGGGGATGCAGAGGCAGCCGGAGAAAATACAGGACCAGGGGCCAGGCGACAACCCCACCACAGAACCCATCACCGCTGCAACACGGCCCACTGGAGCCGCAGGCACTCTAACATCGTCGCCCACATCATCATCCACAGAATACGAACTTCCGGAGTCCCAAAAATTCCGGACGTCGACCTAGGCCTCACCACGAGGCGGAGACAGACTCAAAACTCGCCGTGAACGCTTGGACAGAGGTCGCAAGTCGTCGCAACTATCACCCCCGCCAGGAGGCACCGTAGCAGAACCTCTGGTCGGACGCGCAACTCCACCCAACGCACGATCACTCAACATTGCAGCCTTATCAACCCGGGAAAGGGAAGGGAACTATCAGGGGGAAAGCGCCAAGCCATTACAACTATATAGCACTGGGAAGGGGTCAGGATAAGGATTTGGGATGGGACGGGGGAAGGAATGGCACCCAACCACTTGGACGGTCGGGGATTGAACGCCGACCTGCAAATCAACCCGGGGAACAGGACCACACACCGCAGGAGACATCACAGCATGCACGTCGACACGGGCCAAAGAAACAGCTGCTGGAGACAGTACAGGCCGGGGTGCAGCCTCGACGTCCAGGGCCACGAGACCACACACCACAGGAGGCACAACTGGAGACACTCCTGGACAGAGCACCTGGCACCAGCAAGAATGACAGAGGGTGGAAGGGTCCGACCATCAAAGGTAAGCTTTACAACCCGAAGGGGTTGAACGCGACTACCACGAGGGGGACGAGTAAACGTGTCCACCTGGAGAATAGAATGGCCCTGGGCATCAAGGATATGTCGAATATCGTCGTGGCAGTCTCGCAGATCACGAACACCGGTCGCAACATGGGGCGGGAGCAGAATAGTGCCAACACTGGCGTTCAACTGAGCGTTCTTAGAGACCCGAACAAGGGTCTCGCCAAGGAAGGATAAGGCAGCCAAGCGGGAAGCTGCATCCTGAGAAGGAGCAGCAACGACACGTGTGCCGAGACGAGTGGGGATGAAGGTAACAGAGGCATCCACGGAATCAACGAGATGTCGATGGAGAAATCGTCAGGCGCAGAATCAAGAGGGAGATCAAAATATTTGGCCCACGAAGCGGGACTAAACAAGGCTTGATAAGTATCAGAACGGGAAGGAATCAAGTGAGGGCGGCCGTGACGAGGATGGCGTTGAGAACTCCCAGAGAGAGAGGGGTTAAAAGGCGCAGTAGTTACAACTAGAGATGAAGCCGCGCCAGGGGACGAGGTAGTCACCACTGGGGGCTTGGGGCTCGACCCAACCACAGAGGAGGGAGGGGAGCCGAGGGGAGGAGTCAGAGGCCAATGGAGGAGCAAGGTCGGGGCCCAATGCAGCAGAAGCTACAGAGCCCGGTCTTCCAACACGGACCGACTCGGGGGCTTGATCGCCCACCCCACGAGCCTGAGAAGGTAAAGGAGAAACAGTAGAATCAGTAAACATCATCGCTACGAAACATTCATTCACGAATGTGCCCCCACACCCACCATGGAACCACAATTAGAGGCAGGACACCCAACAAGAAGCTATAGCCGATCATGCCAGGGCCTCCTAGGGGTGCGTTGTGAGTATACGGCCCACAAACGCCACCTTAAGAACCGACAGTCCGTCGAGATCGGGTTCAGTGACGAAAGGGGGATTGACAAAAGGTTCTCCTCGCTCTCGACGTTGGGTATTACAGTTCTACGGGTGCAAGAGTATGCCTCCTCAAGCATCCGGGCGTTAAAATAGAATAAAAAAAAAAAAAATAACCAAAACAAGCAAAAGGTCGGCAAGAAACGGCAAGCAGATAGAAGAGGGGGAGAAAAACGAAACACAGGAAAAGGCGCTCAGCACAATTGGAGAGGACGGCAGCAGGAGCACAAGGCCACAAAAGGACAGGACTGTCCCACGGAGCATCACACTCCGGCAGCCGCCCACTAAGCCTCCCCCTCACGGCATCAACAAGCTGAGCGGGGAGGGGGGGGGGGGGGATCCTGGGTAAGAGGTCGGTTCAGTTTCCATGTATCAATTCTAAGTCTGGGGCCTGGAACCAAGGGTAACCACCTACCAGGGAGGCTGAGCGCAGGCCCAGTGCAGGAAAGGGTGCGTCGTCCCCATCGGTGCTTCCACTTTTTAACAGGAGCCCTACTGCCTCGGCCATTCTCCCACACTGGTGCAAAGACCCCCCCCCCCACCCATTCTTCCTTTAGCCCCAACCTGGACACTACCATCCACTTAATGCAGCTCCTCACGGGCGATCCCTCCAGCTAATGGCGAGTAGAGTAGGCCCCAAGTTTGTGCTCTTTTGCACGTACAAATCCCAAAGAGGGGCAAGAAAAGGCGAAGGCAACTCATCGGTCCCAGGAAGGTGTATGAACCCCTCACCACAATGAAGCTATGGAGGGGGGGGGGGTGGTTCAGGTTAAAATTACTTAGGTTAGCAGTGATTGGCGAAAACATCACGGCTTTCTCCATAAAATTCAGATTTAATCTGTCCAACAACCGTAATTTCAAAGATTAAGCAACAATAGCTTTAAAGTCTGAAAATTCAAATTTATATTCATCGCTTCAGTGGCGTTTGACAACTCTGCCGTTGTTATACATTGCCTCTAATCTTAAAGCAGTTTACGTGGTACCCACCTACCACACTGAAGTTCAAGAGACGGGAAGCAACCCCCCCCCCCCGCAAATATCACTGCCCGCCGATTTTTTTCCTACAGAGTGTTAGGTCTATAATAGTTTGTTATAAATAGGTCTTTTGAAACTATCGAGTTGGATTGTCTAAGCGTTTGTCTTATTTCTGGACGCCAGTTTTATTTTTGCTTCATACTGTCACTAGTGTTTTGTATCTTTATACTGGCTACGAGTGTTTTACGGCCTTTACACTTTCACTAAGATTAGTTTACTTTTAATCTTTTTTCACCTTAACAATTTAGTGGTAATAGTTTGATATCCAAAGCTTTCCCGTTAGAGTTAAAAAAAAAATATATATATAATTTAGCCAGGAATCAGTAGCAGACAAAGCCATGTTAGAGTACTGGTAGTTTATTTACATAAAGATTTTTTCTGAAACTGTCACTGGACGTGCAAAGTTCCACACCCAAGTTACCAAACTACGTAAACACTTTACTACAGTTAACTGCAATCTTTAAAACATTTTTAATGCATGGACGTACAGTTTAAATGCCTAATATATTTGAATTATCAAGTATAATACTGTAGGCATTATTTCTACGTTGTCAGTAGCCTACAACATAGCTTTAAAGGCACGAGAGAAATGTTGCCGTAATAAGATCGCGGCCAAGAGTTAAGTTTGTGGTTCAATATTTAAAATTATTATAGGGTTTAGATTCATATTTATTATCACAGGCACCGATAGGCTTAATAAAATTCAGAGAAAGCCTGCAGATTTATTAACATCAATAACGTGTGAATTAAATACTACTCAGTTTTCTCCTTATCTTGAAGGCCGTTCACTTGTAGAGTCTCTTTTTCGTCAGCTTCCGTCACCAAAATTCGTATTGCTGCCCCAGCATCATCCTTTCCCGTCTCAACTGCCCCTTCCTTCGTCTTATCTGTGGACACAAAATCCTCCTTGCATTCCTCAGCGGTCTCTATGTCAGCAACAGCTTCCTTGCATTTCTCGGCCCCATCAGAGGCTGCAGATTCTTCCTTGCATTTCTCGGCCCCATCAGAGGCTGCAGATTCTTCCTTGCATTTCTCGGCCCCATCAGAGGCTGCAGATTCTTCCTTGCATTTCTCGGCCCCATCAGAGGCTGCAGATTCTTCCTTGCATTTCTCGGCCCCATCAGAGGCTGAAGATTCTTCCTTGCATTTCTCGGCCCCATCAGAGGCTGAAGATTCTTCCTTGCATTTCTCGGCTCCATCTGTGGCTGCAGATTCCTCCTTGCATTTCTCTGTCCCATCTGTGGCTGCAGATTCCTCCTTGCATTTCTCGGCCCATCTGTGACTGCAGATTCCTCCTTGCATTTCTCGGCCCCATCTGTGGCTGCAGATTCCTTGCATTTCTCGGCCCCATCAGTGGCTGCAGATTCTTGCTTGCATTTCTCGGCCCCATCAGAGGCTGCAGATTCCTCCTTGCATTTCTCGGCCCCATCAGAGCCTGCAGATTCTTCCTTGCATTTCTCGGTCCCATCTGTGGCTGCAGATTCTTCTTGCATTTCTCGGCCCCATCAGAGGCTGCAGATTCTCCTTGCATTTCTCGGCCCCATCAGAGGCTGCAGATTCCTCCTTGCATTTCTCGGTCCCATCAGAGGCTGCAGATTCCTCCTTGCATTTCTCGGCTCCATCTGTGGCTGCAGATTCCTCCTTGCATTTCTCGGCCCCATCAGTGGCTGCAGATTCTTCCTTGCATTTCTCGGTCCCATCAGGGCTGCAGATTCCTCCTTGCATTTCTCGGTCCCATCAGAGGCTACAGATTCCTCCTTGCATTTCTCTGCCCCATCAGTGGCTGCAGATTCTCCTTGCATTTCTCGGTCCCATCAGAGGCTGCAGATTCCTCCTTGCATTTCTCGGCCCCATCAGAGGCTGCAGATTCCTCCTTGCATTTCTCGGTCCCATCAGAGGCTGCAGATTCCTCCTTGCATTTCTCGGTCCCCATCAGAGGCTGCAGATTCCTCCTTGCATTTCTCGGTCCCATCAGAGGCTGCAGATTCCTCCTTGCATTTCTCGGTCCCATCAGAGGCTACAGATTCCTCCTTGCATTTCTCGGCCCCATCTGTGGCTGCAGATTCCTCCTTGCATTTCTCGGCCCCATCAGAGGCTGCAGATTCCTCCTTGCATTTCTCGGCCCCATCAGAGGCTGCAGATTCTTCCTTGCATTTCTCGGCCCCATCAGTGGCTGCAGATTCCTCCTTGCATTTCTCGGCCCCATCAGTGGCTGCAGATTCCTCCTTGCATTTCTCGGCCCCGTGGCTGCATCTCTTTGCTGCAGATTCATCCTGGCTGCATTTCTCCTTCCCTCGTGGCCATCTGTGGCTGCAGATTCCTCCTTGCATTTCTCTGACCCTTCGGAGGCTGCAGAATCTGCCTTGCAGGTTGGAACTGTATCTTCCTTTGCCTCATCTCTGGCATCTTTCTTATCAACCTCTTTGTTTTCAGTCAAGTTGGTGGCATCAGAAGGTAGCTCCGTCACACGTGCTGCAAGACCTCCAGGCTGGTCGTTACTCTGAGCAGCTTCCTCATTGTTGGGCGAGTGGTGCTCCAGGCCGCCTGATCGAGCCTCAGATTGCTGGAAGAAGCATATTACTCTGGATTATTAACGTAATGTACTAATCTAAATTTTACGGCATGTTCAGTAGTATGAAACCGAAACTTTAGAAAAAAGGCAATTTGAGAGTTACTTATGACCAAGTACCTACAAAATTAAGAGAACCGCGTGTCAGTGTTATAGTTTGAAAGCAGAAGAATCTTAAATTTAGTAATTTATGAAAGTTTTGTATTTTACTTGCGTTTACTTAAAGTTTAGTGCCTAGATTAATATTTCATCAGCAAAGATTGCCTGCCAGTTTTGGCGACCAATTTTTTTTAAGTATATGGAAGACTTTTGCATTTTATATAACCAATCCCCATTTCAGAGATTTTCTCGGCTCCCTCAGGTTAGACAATTTACCTGTAGAGACTGCTTAAAAAGTAAAGTCTCTTGCTTTAAGTTAAATTCCTCCTTCCCCTCTCTAATGTAGTTAAACCATATCGGGTAGTATTTTAATATGCCAAGCATTAACATCAGGACGTTTTCCGGTACATTTCTTACCTGAGCGGGAATTGAACTGGGAGAGATCATGATGTCAAGTCTGATGGTTCAACGGTGTAAGAAGTTACCTGCACAAGAGGAAATAAGAAGGTAAACTTTGATGTACCCAATATTCAACAAGTATACTTTTCAACATAATCCATGATGAAGCATAAAGAGAAAAAGACTGCATTACTTACAGCAATGCACGAATTATGCCTTGGCAGGCAGTTTTACCAGAATGCTTTTAGGTGGTTTCTGATGAACAGTTTATCTTTAGTGTTTAAAGAAGCTAGACGAAGTTATGTCGGCATGCTATTATAGCAAACTACCCTTAAAGTTATGGTCTAAAGAAATATTTAATAATTTAACATGTTCGAGATTTTACAAGTTAAAATCAAAGTGATTAGATCAAGGTTATTTTAGTCAAGATTATGGGAACCATGAGAAAATCTACATACCAGTGAATCCTATGGCAATTAAGGTAGGGATATACCGGGAACTAAAAATCCGCAATTTAGGGGAGTTTGTTTGTGTAGAATTTAAGGGATATCCCTGGCATATCAAAAGCGTGTAGCTTTTCTCTGCTAGCTTTAGCAGCTCTGATAAGCACCTATTATAGACTACCCGTTGCTAGGGTATTGTTACTTTTTTTTAAGTAAAGTTTCGCATCTTTTGTAGGTTTGAAATCCAACTTAAAGCTTTAGCGTGTATCAAATTTAATAATTTGAAAGCACCGACAAAGGTGTGGGTGTTAAAGATTTTGTAGTGGGAATTAGTGTGGGGAGCTATAGTTAATGAAATAGGTAAAATTCATTGCCACGTTAATGAATGTAGCAACCATGATTAATTTTAATCATGGCGCAATTTCCGTAAAATCTTAAGACTGCGTGAAGACGCGAGTGTATGCCTGGGTAGAGGCCGCACGTGATCATAGCTTATCGTTCACGTGGCTAAGAGACAGCAACTGTCAGTACAATATTTTAATGCCAGCCGTTTTATTTGCTAAAGACAATCTTTGTCGAGTGTTTGATACAAACTTTTACAAGCGTTTTATATTAAATTTATTAGTCAAGTCATTGTCTGCCTCCGATATGTTTTACACATTTAATTAGCAAAGGCGTGTAGAAAGCCGTTTAAGTTAAGCGTTTAGAAACAATTTTTCCGAGGGGGGGGGGATGATTTAGCAAGCTAGTTTATTCCTGAAAGTTTATATAATGACAATTTTACATTTTTTCCGTCAAACAAACTCTTAAAAATTTATTTCATAAGTAAAAATAAGTTTATTTTATCATAAGCAAAGTCTTAGTAATGAAAAAAATACAAAACACTTAGTGGAATTCTCAAACAAGTAAACCCCTTACCAGAACATCCGTGGAATACAAGAGATAATTAGTTCACATTTTTTGTCAAGACATTAAAGACAAAAAACCCACCCAAAAAAGTAAAGTAAACCAAACCTCCACAGACAGCGTATATGCCTCACTACTTACAATAAGAAAGAAACCATTACTAACCAATAAGCTGATCTGGTGTTCGCTGAGCTGAGCACTGAACCACACACTGACCAGCTCTTCGCCCCTCACCCGTGTCGTTGACTCTAGCACACGACGCGCTCCCCGCGCCCCGCTGCAATTGGCTGCTTGCCCCGGTACCTCCACCAATCACGTTCCTCCATATCACGGTCATCAGGGGCATAACGACCGTATTGGTATAATATTTAGAAAGAGCTAATTTGATGCGTAATTCACCTGAAGCTCCCATCTCTATGGCTTGTCGAAGCTCTCATCTTTCCTGAGGAGTTTTTCCATTTGGATTTTGAACTGAAGTAATGTCTTACTGTTTATGGCTTCATCGTGTAAGCATTCCATACCTTACTAGGTGCGGGTTTCCGGCGTTGCCTGGGTCTGTCTCCCATCTACCTGCCTACATATCTAACTTTATCTTTCTAGCTACTGTGTCGCTCTATATTGAACTTTCTCTAAAATTATATGGCCTTTTGAAGGTGAAGTCTCCATGCTTGGATAGAGTATTGCTTTGGTATTAATTTTGCCCGGGGGTTGGGGGGGGGGGGATTTAGTGAGCTAGTTAATTCCTGAAAGTGCATTTTATGACTACCAGAGGGGTACCACCTCTGGTGCAATTGCAGGGACCCACATCCTCGAAGAAGAAAACAAAGAGCATTCAGAGAAGATCTTGTGGATTCTCACCGAATACTTAATTCTTTTCTTCTCCTACCACCCCTATTATTTTTTTTGTATGTTTTTGTTTTATTTTATTGCAATGCTACAGTTTACAGAGAACACACACACACACACACAAATATATAACAATTAAACAATCAGCGTTCGAAGACCTCGTCCAGCTCCTCGGAGGTTGGGTGCGTACCCAGGATACAGCACGCATTTCCCCTCTGCACCGCGACACTGAGGCGCTGGAACAGGAAACTGGCTGCTCGTGGGTCTCTAGTTTTCCCAATGAGTTCCTATATATATATATATATATATTATATATATTATATAATATATATAATATATATATATATATATATATATATATAATATACATATATATATATATATATAAATTGAAAACTCACACCCCAGAAGTGACTAGAACTCATACTGCTAGAAGAAATGCAACTGATGTACAGGATCCCTTAACCACTCGGCCACACGACCGGACAAAAGAGGATGGTAGCCGAGGCTAATTCCCCATCCCCCCGCCGGCACTCTGTTGCTAATCTTGGGCATGGTATTTTATCAAATCACCTCATTCTTTGGGGCACACGTGAGGAACACAAATGCGAACAAGGCTGAACGGTCTCCAGGCATATATGCTACTGAATTCGCATTTGTGTGCCTCACGTGTGCCCCAAAGAATGAGGTGATTTGATAAAATACCACGCCCAAGAATACCACAGAGTGCCGACGGGGGGANGTTACGTTAGGCTGGGTTGAGCTATGTTAGTCAGTTTCACATTTCAAATTCCACTACGCCACGGAACAGTCTCTGTGGCGCAGTGGTAAAGCACGCGCTCGGCTCTTCGCCAGCCCTTTGACCTGGGTTCGTATCTTGGCCGGGAAGGATTGACCGGGCGCCAATCCTTAACTGTTCACCCAGCAGTGAATAGATTGTTAAACGATTTGGCGTGTCGTATTCCGGGGAAAAAATACCTGCCCGAAACCCTATGCGTGCTAGTGGCTTTACAAGAATTTAAAAACTCTTTTTTATATATAAATAAAAAAAATAAAAAAAAATCCGCCGACGAATCTTCTTGTATGAGATGAGACTTAATTGTATCTGGCATAAATATCTTTAACTTAAATAATTCGTTTGTTAGACAATATATGATATAAAGATCTTTAAATTACTTTAGAAATGCCTATAATGCATATAAATATAATTTACACATCCAGGCGCTATACGCTAGGAATTTCAATAGGGCGTTCAAATAATTTAGGCAGGTAGTCTCTGTGTCGGTTGGTCGCTACGGGTCATCGACTGCGACCTGGTCAGTCGTCAGGAAGCAGCGGCGGCGTGAGGTGCGTCGTTCCCGTGTAGGTAAGGCTGAAAGTTTTTTTTTTTTTTTCCGAATATATCTGAGCATTGGGAGGTACGCATGAATATTAGTCTACCGCCACATACAATGCTTAATGCATTATACTTTTGGCTATTATAACTTGAGTTTTGTAATGTCTCGAGGGTCATTGTTTCGTATTTTTTTTCGTCCGGGTTCTGTAGTATTCAAATGTTTGTATTCCACTAATGCTAAATAGTCTGTCCTCTCTCGGATATTGTGGAAGATTTTGAGGATCATGATTTGCCAACATTGTATGGGTAGGATATTATGTAGAATGCACTTCCCCATTGTTAAACTACCCCGTCGTCAGGTTAGGCTCGTTAACGCGGCGGTCGTCTCCTCCCACATCCCAAGACGCATTTTTTTTTTTTTGAGATATATACAAGAGTTGTTACATTCTTGTATAACCACTAGTACGCGTAGCGTTTCGGGCAGGTCCCTGGAATACGATCCCCTGCCGCGAAGAATCGTTTTTTCATCCAAGTACACATTTTACTGTTGCGTTAAACAGAGCTACAGTTAAGGATTTGCGCCCAGTAAATCCTCCCCGGCCAGGATACGAACCCATGACAGCGCTCGCGGAACGCCAGGCGAGTGTCTTACCACTACACCACGGAGACAAATTTATTATCGCCTTTCATGTACTGTGTATTAAAAATATTTTTATCGTGTATAAATTAATTTTATTCTATAATAATTAGGCGTATAGTAGGTTCGGTATTTAGTTCTGTTGGCAATTATTTTCACTTGAAGTAAGTGGAGGGTGAAGCATTTACAGCTGCCTGTCCTCAGGCTAGGCTCGCCTACGCCGCCGGCCGACCCAAAGCCGCATTCGTCAATTTATCGCTGTGTATTCAGAATTATTCTCGCGTATAAGGTAATATATTTCATCAAGTTAACAGTTAACAACTACGTTTAGTGACAAACGACAGCCCAATGTACAAATACTGCAATAGTTTAGTTTAGTTCATTTATTATGCACCCCATACCCATCTAGTGGGTGGTAGTGGAAAGGTTACAGAGGCACATAATGGGCTCAGGGACTGAACCCCACAATTCATTAAGCTAAGCAAGTTACACTCTTGATACACAGTTTACATTTGGTCAGGTCTACATCAGCAGATAATGAGAATTCCCAGAGATACTGGTAGCAGAGTCTAAGCCGAGCAGTAGTAACATATAGAAGTCTGCTGATATTATTGGATGAACCATAGATGTGTGGCTCCTCTTGCGTGATAGTATGATATTGCAATAGATAGTATGATACTGCAATAGATAGTATGATACTGCAATAGATGAACAACTTCCCAACAGGAAGGAGCGGGGACACCCCTCCGGGAACTGAATTTACCTGAGGGCCACTAATACTAGTGCCCTCGATGAAGGCAGTAAGCCGGCGGCTTGTCAAAGGTCCCCCCATTTGTTCTGATGATCTTTTCCAGCTTTATTTTAAAACCCAGCAGAGGTTTGGCGTTTACTGCTTCGGCGGGTAGGCGGTTTCACTGGTTTACAACCCTGTGGGTGAAAAAGCAATCTGGCTTATTGCGTGAACCCGTTGCTCCTTGCTCGTGTAACATCTGACCTTTTGAAGACATTGTCCTGATCGACATCCTCCAAATTGTTTAGTATTTTAAAGGTTTCTATGAAGTCTGCCCTGTCATGCCTGGTTTGTGGTGTTGTTAGCCCTGTGGCCCTCAACCGTTCCTGATAGTACAGATGACTAAGCAATGGTATGATTTTTGTCGCAAGACATAGCTCCAGAGCTCTGGTAAGACATGGCTCCAGAGCAGCTGTGTCTGGAGATGAGGTCTCCATGCCTGGATGCAATAATTCATGTGGGGCGCACCAGCTACAGTCTAAGTAGACCTAGGCGTGCGGTTACACAACTGGTCGGGGTCCGGTTACACAACTGGTCAGGCTCCGGTTACACAACTGGTCAAGCTTCGGTTACAACTGGTCGGGCTCCGGGGGTGTCACTTGGGTTGTGCATGGTCGGGCTTCGGTTCGTGCATGGTTGTGATCCAGAGGTTGTTTGTTTGATTTGTGCATGCTAGGCTTGCGGTTAGACAACTGGTCGGGCTCCGGTTACACAACTTGTCGGGTTCGATTACATAACTCCAGGGATGTGACTTGTTGGGCTTTGGGTTTTGCATGGTTGTGCTCCAGTTCGTACATGGTTGTGCTCCAGTGGTTGTTTGTGTACTAGTGCTCCAGGTTTGTTTGCTAGGGCTCTGTTTATATGTTTGCTAGAAATTAGGGTTTTTTTTTTTGGAA
Organism: Procambarus virginalis; assembly: GCA_020271785.1. Lineage (NCBI taxonomy): Eukaryota > Metazoa > Arthropoda > Malacostraca > Decapoda > Cambaridae > Procambarus > Procambarus virginalis. The sequence goes on along the minus strand of WNGS01167840.1, from coordinate 20,411,576 downwards.
TATAGTTCAATTGTTTTGCTATGGCTCCATAGTTGGTTTCTAGGGCAAGTGGAGGGTTTTAGGTAGCACTGAGAAGATTTTTGTTTGGTCGAGCTAGGAATGGAGTTTGGGTGTGCTCTGGGACTGTTTAGCTTTGTGGGGTTGGATGAGATGTATACTTGCTAGGCTTACGGTTACACAACTGGTCGGGGTTTGGTTACACAACTGGTCGGGGTCCGGTTACACAACTGGTCGAGCTTCGGTTACACAACTGGTCGGGCTCCGGTTAAATAACTGGTCGGGCTCCGGTTAAATAACTGGTCGGGCTCCGGTTACACAACTGGTCGGGCTCCGGTTAAATAACTGGTCGGGCTCCGGTTAAATAACTGGTCGGGCTCCGGGGGTGTCACTTAAGTTATGGGTTGTGCATGGTCGGGCTTCCGTTCGTGCATGGTTGTGATCCAGAGGTCGTTTGTTTGATTGTTCATGCTAGGCTTGCGGTTAGACAACTGGTCGGGCTCCGGTTACACAACTTGTCGGGTTCTGATTGCATTATTTCGGGGTGTGACTTGTTGGGCTTTAGGTTTTGCAAGGTTGTGCTCCAGTTCGTACATGGTTGTGCTCCGGTTTGTACATGGTTGTGCTCCAGTGGTTGTTTGTGTACTAGTTCTCCAGGTTTGTTTGCTAGGGTCTGTTTATGTGTTTGCTAGAAATTCGGGTTTCTTTTTTTTTGGGGAATATAGTTCAATTGTTTGCTATGGCTCCATAGTTGGTTTCTAGGGCAAGTGGAGGGTTTTAGGTAGCACTAAAAAGATTTTTGTTTGGTCGAGCTAGGAATGGAGTTTGGTTGTGCTCTGGGACTGTTTAGCTTTGTGGGGGTTGGATGAGATGTATACTTGCTAGGCTTACGGTTACACAACTGGTCGGGGTCCGTTTACACAACTGGTCGAGCTTCGGTTACACAACTGGTCGGGCTCCGGTTAAATAACTGGTCGGGCTCCGGTTAATAACTGGTCGGGCTCCGGTTAAATAACTGGTCGGGCTCCGGGGGTGTCACTTGAGCTATGGGTTGTGCATGGTCGGGCTTCCGTTCGCGCATGGTTGTGATCCAGGTTTTTTGTTTGATTTGTTCATGCTAGGCTTGCGGTTAGATAACTGGTCGGGCTCCGGTTACACAACTTGTCGGGTTCCGATTACGTAACTCCAGGGATGTGACTTGTTGGGCTTTGGGTTGTGTATGGATGTGCTCCGGTTCGTACATGGTTGTGCTCCAGTGGTTGTTTGTGTACTGGTGCTCCAGGTTTGCAGAAGAGGATCTCCTCCCAGCTCTCTCCCTCAAGTACTCCTTTCACTCTCTCCTCTGCCGTTCTCCAATAACTCAAAGTCAAGATCTCCTCTTACTCATAACCCCAATTATTGCTCGCTCCCCTTACACGGTAGCACCCTCTTCACCAAGTTTACCAAAGGTTGTTACAGGTTTAGGTCACCGGCAGAGGTTTCTGGAGATCTCACAGCTATTACAGAGTGCGTCCTATTTACACTCCCCCTTAGTAGTGTTGACACCCAGCCGCCCATCCATCCATCCACTCCTCTCAACATGGAGCGGTTATGGGCAGGCGATCACTACAAACAAACAACGTTTGCCTCACACCTCAACAAACAAAAGATTCTCCAGTCAGACGCTTAACTTGTCCTACAGTGGCGTATGTGGGGGCTCGCACTAACAGTGCGGAGAGTTGGTTACTACTCCCTACCCAGCCCACCGCCTGTTAAGACGAAGACGAGGAGGACCAGCCCATGATATGTATGATATGTAGATCGAGCCACAGGACTTCACTAGGTATCTCACTGTGTGGAGGGGTAAGAAAGTTCCCTCTGTAATAATCCCTCAACTCCTTCCAATTAATCTGATACACTACTCCTAATAATACTAACTTCTAGGCTGTCGCTTTTGTTCCTCTGCTGAGGCTCTTTGCTACCTATTCGGCAGGATCTTCTTCACTGCTTGTTTCGTGTACTCAGGCTGGTTTTGAAGTTGTTTCTCTACTCCCGTACATATACTTGTGAACTCAGTTGTGATCTGGACTAAACTAGCACTTTGATTTAAGTCTTTGATACCCAGAAAACTCTGTACCATGTCGTTAAAGGGCTAATCTTTGTCGAGTTTTAGATTCTAGATAAAACAAATTCTACCTGTGCATATCACCTTTAAAAGTTTGACGTCTGTACGCTTTATAAACGTTAGTACTAATACAAACAACACTTTTCTACTTTGGCGTTGCAAAGGTTTTTTTACTTCAGCGACAGTTCAGAATACGTGGTGTATCACGTGTTGGCCGACGGTGGAACACTGCGAGATCACCAAAGCACAGCGGAACCGTTGCCAGTATTGTCGGTTTTCAAAAGTGTTCTTCCGTCAGGCAATGTGTGCTTGCTGGTGACGTGCCTATTACCTCAAGTTGCACATAAATACACCACTTGTTTTAATGTTCGTGAACCACATACTGTCGTTCTTTACTCACCCGAAAGTGGGAGCAATTCCCACCTTGTATTCCTCTCCCTCCTTCACCTCTTGATGACTTTTCTACCTCCGTCTCATATCCTCTATATTATATCGCTATCATTGTTATATATCTATAAACAATCTACTCCTTACTTCTCTGCTTCGTCTCCACCCCTTTTACCTTATATTTTGTTTACCGCAACAGCTGTGAGAGAGGACCAGAATGCCTGGTGTTTCGATTCTGGAGCAGTCTATAATCTGTCAATAAGGTAAATTATATTTGTTTAATTAACTTATAATCACATTACTTTACCAGGTTTTACTAACCAAACCTCAATCTGAAGCTATTCAATCCTCACTTTGTTTTTACTAAATTTATATATGGAGACAACAAAATTGGTAAAATAGCAAAGTGAATACTGAACAGACAAGATAATCCACAATATCGAGAAAGGATCTAGCAAATTGTGTGGGAACTGACCCGGTGAACTGTGGTACAAGGGAAAACAAAACTAACTTAACACTCACGATGAGGCAATAATGCATTTTAGTCTTGATTTTATTATACTTGGTAAAGTAATTGGACTGACAATCTCATATGTGATTATATGAACTTTTTAATTAATAGAATGTGTAACAGTACAGTATCCTTGGTCATGTGGATCTGTGCGCTGTGTCTGCTTTGCTGCAAGAGCTATTCCAACTAATCTATGGAGCCAGTGGTTGGTTTCTTGTAGGTGTGAGGTGCTCAGGCAAGCACAACGGACTTATGGTGAGGGTTTAACACCATGGTAACAATTAAGCTTAAACACTTACACGAGAAGGAGGTAAGGTGACAGCAGCCTAGCACGCTCTCCGTCTTTGGCTTCAATGCTTCAGAATTCACATGTGTTGTGAGTATAATAGTTTGCCGTTGTCCTGCTTGCATGACGAACTTCCCACATCATTTAAAGAAATTTCACATTGCAATAGTACATACATTTCCAGTTATTATGTTCTCTCCATAGACCGGGAAAAGCGGGATATTTGACTTTGACAGAGAAGGCTTTTGGTAAAAATAGGTAGGCTCGCTTTGGAATGGATTTACAACATTCCTGTTTAAAGGTGTGTGTAAACTTGTTTTAAAGGTGTGACGTAATGGAGCCAGGCGGTACTGAATTACAATGATGGCTAATAATATTGCTTAATGAGTCAACTTCCAACAACGAATGTGTGTTGTCTAGCGAGTTTTATATATTTTTAAATAAACGTATACGCTCTACTTTATTTCATCTTCGTTTATTTTACAAATACTTCATGCTATTTATACGTTACATCTATTGGTCACGCCAGAGCCCACGATCCTCATGGACAAAGATTGCCTTTATATTTTAACCTAGAAATGAAAGCCATTAAAGTTTTAATTTTGTAAGATTTTATGCTTAACTTTCAATAAATACAGACGGTTTAAACACCTAGCCCATGATCCATAGGTTGCCCAACTCGTTTTTGAAAAAACGGAAAGATTTGTATGAAAAAGGCTGTTAATTATTAGAAGAAAGTGTTTAGCTAGTATGTCCATATGTCAATATATGACACTTAGAAGGAGTCTGGGAATTATGTCAAGCACTAGGACTATTAGGGTTCGAACTCGCCCAGTAAGACAACCCGTCCTCCTAACAGAATGTCGCATTTTGACGTATACTCTTCCTAAGGCCAAAAATTGCCGTACTAAAATTGGTAGCGGCTCGTGAAATTGACATACTGTCCCGTTTTCTGTCTTGGGTCCTCTGGTAGGTTAAGATAAGGGCACTCTAGTACCTTAGGAACACGCGCTGCGTGGTGAACTAGTTTTGTTTACCTTGGATAATCAAGAAACTGTTTCGGATGATGGAATGTTACGTTCGAGTTTTATTTATTGAATACAAGAAATGTTTAATAAACCAGCAGTTTATAACTTATAAACAGTGGTGCTCATGTAATCATCACATTTTTTCTGACAGCTGTTTGGATATTGTTAAATTTTGTATTTAGGTATGTTGTAATAAATTAAATTCTGTACTTCTGTCACACAACACAAATTACCAAAATCTACCCTAATTCAGATGGAATTACATATTAATCATATAATAAAATTTGTAAATTATGTAGTATGAAGTGCGTAAATGTAAAAAAAATGAACTATTCTTTAAAAATATTTGATCTTCCTAAAACATAAGGTGTGAAACCGTTGTCACTAGTATGAGCCAATATCCATGGGCCAATAATATCCAATAAACGTAACGTCCCGTATGTTGATATTGTGTGTTCTCAATCCTTGGGTCAATTAAGGGCTCCTCAAGTTCATGTGGATTTATTAGGTCGTTCATTTATGAAATTCTTTTCGAATTTGGGTAATTTATAAACCATTATTACGATTGCACAGGAGTTTCAGCTTGTAAGTCGCCAAACTCTTTGTGGACAGTCACTACACTATATGTGGACACGTATCCACACTATATGTGGACACGTAGCCACACTATATGTGGACACGTAGCCACACTATATGTGGACCGTAGCCACACTATATGTGGACACGTAGCCACACTATATGTGGACACGTAGCCACACTATATGTGGACACGTAGCCACACTATATGTGGACACGTAGCCACACTATATGTGGACCGTAGCCACACTATATGTGGACACGTAGCCACACTATATGTGGACACGTACCACACTATATGTGGACACGTACCACACTATATGTGGACACGTAGCCACACATAGTGGAACGTAGCACACTAATGTGGACACGTATCCACACTATATGTGGACACGTCACATATGGGACACTACACCTATATGTGGACACGTAGCCACACTATATGTGGACACGTAGCCACACTATGAGGACAAGTTCCCCTGGTTTTTTGGTAGAACAACCATGGCCTCCAAGTTGCTAATTCACTGTTTAAACCATCCCTAAACTAATTTTTACTTGAATTAAATAATTGAATCGTCATCCAATAGACAACATTCTCGTATAAACATTCATTCGTTTATACTGGCACTTTCCGTGTATAAACTCTATGCAAACAAAATAAAATTATATTAAATCTGATAATATTTG
>WNGS01167840.1:20375191-20405975 GCA_020271785.1 Procambarus virginalis | reverse complement strand
ATAGATGAAACAAAAATTTATCAATGCAAGTTCAAGAATGTTTATTGAGACAAGAAAATACATCTCAAAAGATAGAGTAGCTTAGGCTTTTCCTATCCCCCTATCACTGCTAGACTCATTTCTGGAGAACTCCCAAAATATAAACCAAATTCGGTACATGGTTGCATGGGGGGTATATTAATAGTACTGTATATAATAATATAGGCAGAAAATAATTTCTCCATTGGCCTTTACCTTATTTGTAGTGTCAACCTGTCCTCAAGGAGGAGGTACCCTAGAGGTAATCACTTTTATATGCTCATTATCACTACATAATTAGTGCTATTATCTACACTTTATCCATGGTTAGGTTATGTTTTGTTAAGTTTGGCTACGTTACTATGGTGTATTGTTTTCAAATACGTGAAATGTGAAATTGGAAAATTATTTGAGTATCCCCTAAACTTTTATTAGCAGAAAACAAAATTCTTCAGATTTTAAAAGAAAACGAGTTAAGCAAACTTAATATCTAGGTGTTTAACCAGGACAGGTGGCCAGTCATTAGAATCACTTTACCTTGAGAACAGCCAGTGTCATCCTGACCATGTAATGAAAACAAATAATCTGTTGGAATCACACCAGAGAGAGCACTAATAATCTCTGCATGGAAGCACTTAGTTCCTTTCATGATAATATTCCACAGGCTTTCAGATATCCTATGAATAATATATTTTTCACTAAATACAGTAGTAATGTCACCTTGCTAGCTATAGAGGTGCCAATGTCTTTTGTGTATGTGTGCATGTTGCAGTAAAACTTGGATACAATATTCTTGAAAAGGAAACAGAAAAGTACATTCAATAGTGCCATACCATTTCCGCCCATGTCATAATACTTTATACAAGGGGTAAGAAGCCCATACTCGTAGACCAAAATTCATTCATTTTGACCTCTAAAATGTTGTTTTAAATTTAAAATTTATATTTTTGTTTGCAGATCTATAAATCATTTGAAATCAGCAACCCGTTCTCACACTTTCTTATAGTCAATATTGGCTTATTCAATAAGTGCATATGTGACAAACTAATTGATTGTGAATATTTTAGTTTACCTTGAAAAGCTTCATAGAAAACACCGACCTCACCTAACCTTCTTAGTATGTTAAGATAAGCATCTTATTGCTTCTTAATAGCAAGGTAAACTAAAATATTCACAATCAATTAGTATGACGCATATGCACTTATTAAATAAGCCAATATTGACTCTAAGCAAGTGCGAGAACGGGTTGGAAATCAGTGTCATGCTTCTAGATCTTATACTCTTGAAAATTTAAAATGGGTAATTATAAATAAATGCCCAAATATATCAATGGCAAAAAAGACCCCATGATCCAAGTTCTACTGTAGCTTGTCTTTCTATGGAGGTATGTTATTTGTAATAATATTTGTACTATATTATCATTATAAGATCCTATGTGTGTGGACTTAATTTAAATGAGCTTCATCATGAAAAACAAAAACTGCATTTTTGTTTTCCAAACTAGAAAAATGGTATAGTTTCAAATAGTACTCAGGTGACGGCTTCTCATTAAAACTGCAAAGCCTAAAGAGTTTCAAGTACAGCACTGCATGGAGCACTATACATTTATAAACCATGCTTTGTATGAAAGAATTCAGATTAAATTATATAGATTATATGAAAGCACTTTTTTTTTTACAAATCTAAATTTGTAGTAGCAGCAGGGTAATATTTCTCAAAGGCTGCATTATTTTACTTCAAAATAATTTCTCACAATTTGGCCTTCTTAATTATTGGCACTTAAACATAGAACAAATTATTGCATATGTGATGTTCTTAAATATGTAGTTTAACCATCTTTTCCCCATAGGTAAAGTACAAAAAGAAGAATAAAAAAAATGGTCAAATAAAACAAGGAGGTAATTCTCCTGAGAAGAAAATGATTCTGGATCCACTTATGATGGCCGGAACTACTTCCCTTACAAGCACATCTTTACCCATGCCTATCTCCAGCCCCCTCACATCTCCCTCCATCACATCTCCAATCTCCAGTGGTCTGAACACTGGCCACATTCTAAAAGCTGCACTCACAAATCCCTCCGAGGTATGTACAGTACTATATTGTTTTTTTTTTAATATACTGTATATACTAATGAGTTGTATATAACTCATATATATATATATATATATATATATATATATATATATATATATATATATATATATATATATATATATATATATATATATATATACAGTATAACAAATCCACAAGGAAACCTTCATCACAGCCCTTGTGGATTTGTTCATTTGATATATCACGGTATTGTGATTTCTGTGTGTATCATATACTGTATATAAAATTTAAATTGAGGGACATTCAGATAAATTATGCCTAAGTTTTGCATTACAAATCTTTTTTTTTCCTTGTGCCAGGTCGCTCACTTTCGGCAAAGGATAGACAGCACAGTAACGTCAACGAGAGAGCGTGTTATACCCTACCATGTTGCCCAAGCTATGATTCGTATGTTAATAGAATGTGATGACTTTGAGGACATTGCTACACTGAAGGTAAATTCACCAAACTATCAAATTCAATATTAAATATCTTAAGTACAGGTAGTTTTGTTTCTTTAAAAATATTACAGGCTATAAGTTGCTATCTTTTTTTTTTTTGTTCTAAACCATTTTGTGTTTTTAGCAATGCCCATAAAAACGTGGTAGATAAAAAGATATTGAAGTATCTTGTTTTTCTCATTGAGTCTATGATAGTTTGCATATAACAGTAATTTTTTTTTCAGAATCTAGATGACTTACTAGACCACAAAAGTGACTTGTCAACAAAATTATGCCAGTTGGGAGACTCTATATCCATAAAGCTGGTGCAGTGGACCAAGCGCCTTCCCTTCTACCAGGAACTGCCTGTAGAAGTTCACACACGATTACTCACGCATAAATGGCATGAGCTCCTGGTACTTACTACTTCTGCTTATCAAGCTATATATGGCCTACAGAAGTTGGGATCTAGATCGTCAGATGGCACTGAAGCTGAGTTTCATCAGGAGGTAAGAAATGGCTTAAGGAATAATATTTTGTTTGTGTTAGGAACACTGTATGGATACATTCATATTTTACATCATTGTGAACCTGTGTGAACCTGTCATATTAAGATGAATATGACACATATTCATCTTAACTTAGAAATCTCAATATCTGTGTGTGTGTGTGTGTGTGTGTGTGTGTGTGTGTGTGTGTGTGTGTGTGTGTGTGTGTGTGTGTGTGTGTGTGTGTGTGTGTAAGTGTAATTACCTAAGTGTAGTTACAGGATGAGAGCTACGCTCGTGGTGTCCTGTCTTCCCAGCACTCTTTGTCATATAACGCTTTGAAACTACTGACGGTCTTGGCCTCCACCACCTTCTCCCCCAACTTGTTCCAACCATCTACCACTCTGTTTGCGAAAGTGAATTTTCTTATATTTCTTCGGCATCTGTGTTTAGCCAGTTTATATCTATGACCTCTTGTTCTTGAAGTTCCAGGTCTCAGGAAATCTTTCCTGTCGATTTTATCAATTCCTGTTACTATTTTGTATGTAGTGATCATATCACCTCTTTTTCTTCTGTCTTCTAGTTTTGGCATATTTAATGCTTCTAACCTTTCCTCGTAGCTCTTACCCTTCAGTTCTGGGAGCCACTTAGTAGCATGTCTTTGCACCTTTTCCAGTTTGTTGATGTGCTTCTTAAGATATGGGCACCAAACAACAGCTGCATATTCTAGCTTTGGCCTAACAAACGTCATGAACAATTTCTTTAGTATATCCCCATCCATGTATTTAAAAGCAATTCTGAAGTTAGAAAGCATAGCATAGGCTCCTTGCACAATATTCTTTATGTGGTCTTCAGGTGATAGTTTTCTATCTAGAACCACCCCTAGATCTCTTTCTTTATCAGAGTTCTTTAAAGATTTCTCACATAATATATAGGTTGTGTGGGGTCTATGTTCTCCTATTCCACATTCCATAACATGACATTTATTAACATTAAATTCCATTTGCCAAGTGGTGCTCCATATACTTATTTTATCCAGGTCTTCTTGAAGGGCATGACAATCATCTAAATTTCTTATCCTTCCTATTATCTTAGCATCATCAGCAAACATGTTCATATAATTCTGTATACCAACTGGTAGATCATTTATGTAGACAATAAACATCACTGGTGCAAGAACTGAACCCTGTGATACTCCACTTGTGACATTTCTCCAGTCCGATACATTGCCTCTGATCACAGCCCTTGTGTGTGTGTGTGTCAGGGGGGGGGGGGTGGGAAGGAAGTTTTGTATTATACATAAGCTGCATGTAGCACTAGAATAATATTCAGCCATACTGTACATATTGCAAAATTTGTGTAACGACATAGAACACTTAAAAAATATATATTTTGCATCTGTCACAAGCAATCAAACTGTAGCAAACTACTCCAGCCAGGCTATATCTTTCAAAATGATTCATTTTACATTTCATACCCTAACCTCCATGGTTACTTGAAACTTTTGTAAATCCAGGAAATCTACTCTCTGCACAAATTTTTGCCAAACACTAGGTCCCAGATGACATTCCTACATTTACTCCGAAGAAATGTATCTTACAATACATGTCTGAGCTACAGTGCTCTTCACAGTTATTTCTAGTACTGTACAGTATGAAGGATACTGTGTGCAATGGGTAAATGGAGAAGTCCTGGTGTTTACTATTTTGCTAAAGAAATGTTAAGCATAATGCATGAACACAAAACTGCACTGGAATGCCACACTGCATGGGTTATGTTATCCTTGTTATGCCTGATGCAGTAAACAATAAGAGCCTGATCAGCCAACAATGTAGGCAGATGTTTCCCACAACATTACAGTACAGTATTTGCATTGCCAGCCGAGTTTAAACTCATTCCACAACACCTAACAGGAAGTATTCATTTTACATTAGCCTGTGTTAAATGCATGCATGCATTCTGTTAAGTAAACAGAACAATTATTTTAAATGTCAGTGGGTTATTAATTACAGTATGAGCACCACTCCAAGGTAAATCATGTAGCACATCATTTGAAAAGTGATCCAAGATCACCTACTGTTAGATATACCAAACACTGTATAAGGAAAAAAAATAGTTGCAGTGAAAGTCCTGATTAGGAAAGGATGCAGCTATGATAATAATAATTCACTGTCAGGGGACAGGAAGCCAGAGTGTATTCATACATGTTAGGCTTTTTATGGAGGTCTCCCCCCCCCCTTCCCCAAGTCAAATTACTGACCATGCCCAGGATGCAACCCCACAACAAGCTGACTAACTCCTGAATACCTACTTGCTGCTAGGTGAACAGAGGCATTAGGTGAAAAAAAATGAGCCAAACAATTTCTATCCCGCCCAGGATCCGAACCCAGAATTCTCGATTGTGCATTGAGAACGAACCCGACTGTACTACTGGGATCTTTCAAGTTAATTAAAAGACTACATGAATTGTGGTGGTGCCTGCTCTTATGTATGGATGCTACATGCTGGTGTTGCACAAGTGTGAAAAATGAAATTGCAGAGTACAGTAGTAGAAATAAAATAAAAATATGAAATGTATTTATGATGCAATGAGTATGGAACAGGGAACGAAAATATAATGAAAAATGTGGAGTGCAAAATTTGATAAATCACAAGACTGAGTTCGTATTGTGAGGGTTTGGCAAAATTAAAGATATAGAACATGACTGGGTGGTGAGTGGGAAAACATGATCGAACGTGAGAAGCTTGTAAGATTTCGAGGAGAGAATAAAAGTTAAATGAATGAGGCTATGAGGACGAGAATGTTTTAACTTACCTTTGAGAAGGCAAATCATAGGAAGCTTGCCACACATTGTCAATATGAAGTGGTAGGGCACAGCTGTTGATGTTTTCCCGAGTGTGTGAGGGATAATGTGATAAGTAACCTCGGTCTATGTGCCTAATAAAAACTTTTCCCAAGTCATGTAATGTTTGATCTTTGACCTTCAAAGTGATCAGGCCCCTGATCCTGGTAAATATTGCTAGCAGTTGTATTTATATGCCAGCTGTTAGGAGCAGAATGAACAGTCTAATCTTCCCCCCTTCCTCCATGTAGTGCCAAAAAATCTGCAGTTAAACTTCTTTCAAACCCTCATTCACATTTCAAAAATATTTGTTTACATAATTAGGGTATATTATCCAATTTCATGTTGTAACATGTCATGCACAATACTGTAATGTATACATTTAAGCATATTGAAGTTGATTTACAAAGTTGGAAAGAGATTTTCTTGTCTTTTTCCTACTCTGAGCTGTGAAAAATCAATAAAACACTGCTTAATGAAAAATCAAACATTATTGTAAAAGTCAATTCACTTTTTTAAAAACATTGTGCATATATAAAATTAGTTGGTATACTTTTGTTGTACAGTACTTGTATTTATGATGATATTCTACACTGTTGGAGGTACTCAGCCATTTTTTATATATAATGATTCAAAACTACAGTACTGTATTGACATTTTAATATTTTTCCCCCTCTAAATGTTTTATCTTGTTTTTTACAGTATTAGAATTTTAAAATCAAAATCAAAATAAACTACAGGATAGATGACACATTCCCTAATTACAGATTACTTTAGTCATTTCTATTAGAAAATAGACTCCAAAACAAAAATAATATTTAAGATTTTAATTATTTTTACCATTTTTTAATGGCTCGACTGGAAAGAGTGTGTTTTCTTACTAGACATGTAATCATTTTTTTGTTTAACTGTATTTAGACACATGTTGGATGAAGTCAATAAAATGTAATCACAGGCAATGTTAATAGGGAAGATGTATAAACAAGTTGTTGAATATCTTTGCCCTTTTCCTTTATTGATCTCAGATTCCTCCAGGATAATGCCACCCTCTTCTCCCATGAAAATGGGAAATAGAAAGATATAAAAATAATTTAATATCATACACAATACAATACACTATACAGTATCTAATATCATACTGTATTAGTTTTATAATTGCCTGAAACACTGCATATAATATGGACTTCATAATACAGCACAATACTGTACTGTACTGTTCTGCACAGTATGATTTTTTTAGTACACCTGTACTGTACTATATTTCTTAATATTTTACTATTTTATTATTATTGTTGTTCTTTCAACAGGTGTCCAACAACCTCTGCACATTGCAAACCTGCCTAAATTCTATGATGGGGAGACCTATCACCATGGACCAATTGCGACAGGAAGTTGGTGTGATGGTGGAAAAGATTACCCATGTCACACTAGCCCTTCGCAAAACAAAGATACAAATTGAGGAATATGTCTGTCTGAAAGTTATTGCCATGTTAAACCAGTGTAAGTTTACCAAACAATTTTGGCTTGCATCATGACTGATATAATACAGTAAATCTGCATAACCATATATATAATGTACTGCATACAGAATACAATACTGTATTGTGATATGTATGAATATAGCAAATGTCTCTCAGGGCAGTGTACTTGGACTTCTATTCCAAATAACTTATACAATAATGACTTCAAATGCCTCTAAATCCCTTCAGCCTATTATATTTTTTGATGATGCTACCTATGCCTTCTATAATACTAAACAAAATACCCTAATGAATATTAGTAAACATATTCTGAAAACGTTGTCACATATAAATGACCATAAACAAAGAAAAGCCTTCTGTTAAAATTTTTTTGTGTTGTCCCTTATTCTACACTCTGTACATTATATAACATACATCTATAGCCCGCATATTGGATCTCTACTTTGGATTCAACAGTCACTGATTACCTCAAGCCTAGCAAAGTCAGCCATCAGGACCTAAATACTGTATAGTACTATTACACGAATCTCTTTAACATATTAAGCATACATATCTTATATATATGCTCCTGTACCCTACATTTACAAAACCTTATACTGCAATGCTAACTCAACATCAAGTTCTTCCAAGAGGGATGTCCAGAATTACTTTGCTTTGGCCACCTTCGTGTGTAGTAATTCCAAGGCAGGACTGTTATATCCCAAATAATGCTCACAGTGCTAGAATCCCCTCTCAATATTAAAAACACATGGCTGTAAGTAACTACTGTATATCTAGGGTACATAAAACTAGAACAGACTACAGTTTACTAGGTGAATTAATAAAGTGCATTTACAAGTACAGTAATATAGGCACTCTTTACAGTATATACAAGGTACATAGGCTAAGTAGAACCTTGGTGCACTAGACCAGTTAAATACAAGTAAGACTAGTACAAACTCTAAGGTTTCTAGAAATTCTTCTAAGTCATTATGGTCATAAACTTGAAATCACTATAGAGTTGACCAAAAACTTTTAAAGACACTAGGACTTGGCAGACTTCAATTCACTGGGATTATCAAAATAAAACATGTCATTATGGAATTAACACAATATGTTACACTGATACTCCAAATAGTGATCAGTTCTTACCTTATTGACACACTTATCTAGTACATATAAAGGATATAATAACTCTTGGCCCAGCTATTCAGAGCGCACAATAGCCTCAGACGGCCATCCTCGGCCCAATGACTGCATAGATGAGCAGAAACAAGAGGTCAACACTTATGACTCGCCTAGTTGTGCTTGCGTGGGTTGAGCTTCTGCTCTTTGGTCCCAAGATGTGCCAACCTTAACATAAATCAGTAATTTATCCCTTCTCGAATTACTCTTAATTATAAACATAAAATCATACAATGAACAAATCCACAAGGGCTGTGATGAGGGTTTGAACCTACGTCTGAGAAGGTCCCAGATGCAATCTTAATCGACTGGGCCACAACATGATAAAAGAATTGCAATCGGGAGTTCCACTGGACTTGCACGGATCCTACAGAACTCCCGGTTGCAATTCTTTCACCGTGTCGTGGCCTAGTCGATTATGGCAGCGTCTGTCTGGGAACCGCTCAGACGTAGGTTAGAACCCTCATCACGGTCCTTATGGATTTGTTCATTTGATGTATCATGCTATTGTGATTTCTGTGTGTAATAAAATCATACAGAAATAAATATACAGGGACATAAAAGGATGTTCTTTTATGGTAACATAATGATAACACCTTTTAGCAGTTATTAAAGCATGATTACTCAAAGAGTTGGAAGTCAGGACATGGCTCACACACACACACACACACACGCTTACATTTGCTGGCTCCCTACACGCAGCTTTCATTAACAAGGCAGTTTGGTAGTTTATCACACCAACAAAAATAACCATTCTTAGGAATTATTTATATCCAAATTCTATACAAAATATATATAAAGTACAGTAATAGTGAAAAGGAATATATCTGGTATATGTTTATCACTAAAAAATTAGGGCCCAGTGTATATTTTGGGTATACTTATATATTTAGGCTATACTTACATTTTGATATACACTGGGTCATAACAAAGACAGCCAACTGCTCACGGGGGTTATCAACAAGCGTAAAGAGCCTTGAAAAATGGCCCAGAACCCAAAGTGATTTCTGCGAGATGATAGGGCACATTTGACTTCACCTCTGAGGCAGGGAATCAGAGTTTTGGTTCCAACAGTAAATTTTATTTGATGTAGTGCTAGTAACAGGCTCCTCATTGTTCCTGAGGATTTTTTCCCAGGTCAATTTAAATTGAAGTACAGTAATGTCTAGGCATTTTCAACTTTGACAAGTAGGCAATTCCATACATTTATTTACCCTATAGTGAAAAAGCATCTCATATTTTCTGTCCTTTGTTGTGGCTTATTCAGCATGAAGCTGTTACCCCTTGTATACATTACATTTTGCCTTATAAATAAATGGTCTGGATAAATATCTCCCAATTTGTCCAGTATTTTAAAGGTATTGATATCAGACCTGTCATGTCTGGTTTGCAGTGTCGCAAGTCTTTTGGCCCTCAACTGCTCCTCCTATGATAGTTGACTTAGTTTTTGTATGAATTTTTTTGCTTTGTATTGTACTTTCACCAAAGCAGATGTCCTTTTGGTTGGGTCTCCATGCTTGGATACAGTACTCCAGATTTGGGCACACTAGAGGCTTGTACAATTTGATAACCACTTTCTTTTCCTTGAATTCAAAGGTTCTTTTGAGTATTCTTAAGGTCTGATTGTCTTTTTTTTTTCACTTTTCAAGGAAATTTTAACAAGAATTAATTTTAATTGGTAATTTTTACTTCTTTCCACAGCTCGAATAGCCCATAAAGAACTGGAATTGATCCAGGATCGTTATATGAGCTGTCTTCGAACCTTCTGTGAAACCCACTATCCCTCTCAACCCACCAGATTCCAAGACCTACTAGTCAGACTCCCAGATGTAAGATATCTAAAACTAACTGCTGTAGCACCATCTCTGATACACTGTAATATACTTTTTATTAAATAAGGCTATTTTGATTTTACTTGCTTTTTGAACTAGTTCTCATAAGAAAAAATAAATACTATGCTATTCATATTTTTACATTAAAGAATTCACATTATTGCCATACATTCTTACTGTACGCTTCCTCTATAAATTCAGTACTTTGTCCATCTAGGTTGCTACCATCATCAAAAATATCTGTAAATATTTTTCATAAATGATAATTATTCTTTTCAGATTCAAGCAGCTGCTGCTAAACTATTAGAAACAAAAATGCTGTATGTTCCCTTCCTGTTGAACTCTACCATCAATAGATAGCAATAAACAGATGGTTGGTTCTTAGAACAAGTCAGCTGCAAGGCGTCTTGGAGTGAACCATGTGCCGTCCTATGGTCCTATGTCTCTGCTGTGACCAGCAGCAATGGGGAAGCTGCAGCCACTTTCATCATCATGCCTAGCAGCCACTCACATCATGACTGACACAACTAGTGACCAGTCCATGAACGTTACCAATGTCTGCAAGCAGCATGATGTTTATGAAGTGACAATCTAACCAGAGCATTTATTTTGCTAAAGGAAATCATCAGTTGTTTTTTCCAGTGGTTGTGCAACCAATTTACCTGTGATGGGGTGTGTACCAGTTTTTGAGAAATTTATATATAATTTCTTTTAAAAGATTTTATAAAAACTTTCTTCAGACAGTTTACCAAAGGCTTTCTTTAGTAGAAATGTTATGGGTATGTATTAGGATTAGGAAAATTCTAATGCCCCTAAGCAACAGAAATACTTAACGGCTGTGTGACTGACAAGTTGTGCAATTACTAGATGTACAACTTCCCTTCCACTGACATTTTTCATGACCATCTAAAAACTTCCTACTAGTCGCAGAACGTTGAGTCTACTTAAAAGAAGAATTCTAGTTTTATGGTGTTCTCAAGAGTACGACCAAGCACAAGACAATTATGGCAGTTTTCCATGATAGCCTCGGTGAGCTATTGGAAAGCAGTAAGTTGGTGCAGTTAAGTTGTTGGTTGGGAGTGTGATCCTCAGCTCCCTTTAGTAGGGTCACTTGACTGTGTTCTACGCTGTGTGAGGGAGTACTTACATTGGTACCTGCAAGGATGGGCTATCAAACTTGTTCGCTACATGAACAGTATTGTATGAACGAATCCACTCTTTAGTATTACCAGCAGTTTACAAGGAAAAGTTCCTAGAAAGATCCTACTAACAGTTTTCATTGCACTGATCTCTAAAAGTGCAAAGAGGTATTCTATATCTTGTAAAACACATCACTTTTAAATGTTAAGATTTATACAGATGATTTGTATTGCAGAGGCACAAGTCTCGTTATTGTCCTGTGCTGCCATATGACAGTGTACCATTTATACCTTTATTAAGGATGAATAATTCTTAGAAATAATATATGGGAAAATCTTTTATTAAAAGTACATTTTTGTAAATACACTTTTGCAGATGAACCTTTTGTTTGTACAGTTTTCGGTACTAGAGCTGGTGTATGTTGTGAAGGTGTGAGTGTGCAGGTCTGTGTCTCCAGTGCACGACACAGGCGGAGACAGCTTACAGGGTACTCATTATAAATGGCTCGTTTTCTATCGGCAAGAATCTTATTATGTAAAACATAAGATTGATACAGATAATGTCTTTTGAGTTATACTTCAAATTTACTGTTGTTAAAATGATTTGTTACACTATAACTTAAGAGTACTGATTAAAAGTATTACGACATTGCAATGAAATCTATTCATTATACTTACTTACATATTTATTATTTTATTTTATTTATTATTATTTATATTTTTAGCTAACATATTCCACACACTTTCTTACAAATATGATAATCTCCTCGGCAAGGGGAACACTAGTCTGAGACTCAGGATGGCCCTGTATCTCTCTTGACCAGTAACTCTTACTTTGACTTAGAACCTGCAGTTGAACTTCAGTAATTGCATTTGAATGGTGTATTTTAAATTAGATTTTGTTTGATTAGTAGCTTTAGTATCTGTATATTATTTTTTTTTTACTTTGTAACAACTTTCAATGATGAAATATGTGTTTAAAATTAAAAGTACACAGACCAGCACTTGAGTTACCAGTGGCTGCAAAAGTATATTTTAGTTGACTTAGGTTGCAGTAAGCTGCAGCCTCACTGTCAAGGATCTTCACTTTGCAAGAACATAAATTACTTTGGGATTGATTGGTATTATGGGGGTAGTGGCATTGCAGTGGGCAGCACTAGTCTTTGATCTCACTCTTATCTTTAAATAAATTGTTGTCTTTTAAGGCTGAGTATTGTCAGCTTGACATTTTCTGTGTTGTGAGAGTATTGCTCATGCAATGTGAGTATTTGGCAATGTTGAAGCAGCAGTAGCCTAAGTCACAAGCAGCCATGAGTACACTGTAAGCTAACTCCTTAGTGTAGTCAAGCAATCAAATTTGTTGCTTCTATATTTAATGAAATAAACAAATGAACTTTGAACATCGTGTATTTTTGAGCCATTTTCTAATGATAATTTAAAGGATTGAAAACTAACAAATTTTAACAATCATCATTACAACTACCTCAACTTCCCTTTTTTGTTGTTGTTGTTTTTGTGGAGTGGAAAGTGCACTATAAAATGTAAAAATTGTATCTGGATAAGGAACACTACAATGAAACAAAGACAGCGATGCTCAGGCATTTACACTATTTTGTAAACTAGAGTATCACATGGCACTATGATGACTTAACATAGGTCTGGTGCTACTTTAGATTAAATAAAGAAAAAAATCTACATTGTCAATTATTCACTTCTTAAAAACTGCTACCATTCATTGGTGTTCATTGCTTAATAGTGTATTTTTTCCCACTGCACAATTAATTAATTTATTTATTTATATATAGCCAGAAATCAAATCATATCAATTCAAATGTTTATATATATATATATATATATATATATATATATATATATATATATATATATATATATATATGTGTGTGTGTGTAAATCATGAAAATTAACACGTGATGAAAAAAATGTGAGTGTCAGACCACGGAGGAAGAACTGAAACAGGAATTTCCTTCAGTACTTGCATATTTAATAATACATCTTCAGAAGGAATCCGAAGATGTATTATTAAATATGAAAGTACTTAATGAAATTCCACTGTCAAATTTTTTCATCATGTGTTAATTTTCGTGATTTACATACACACACATGTATATATATATGTGCATGTAAATGACGAAATTTTACACATGATGAAAAAATGTGACAGTGGAATTTCATTAAGTACTTTCATATTTAATAATACATCTTCAGATTCCTTCTGAAGATGCACAAGTTGTAAAAGAGAAAGATAAGATTAACCCTTAAGGAAGTGTGTTTGGATGTCAAAGCCAGAAATCAAATCATATCAATTCAAATGTTTATTCAGGTAAAGTACATACATATAAGGTGAGATACAAAACATTGATGGATTTATAGATAGAGCTAGTACATACAATGCCTAAAGCCACTATTACGCAAAGCGTTTCGGCATTTGTCTAATGACAAATGACAAACAAGAAGCGGATCTTAGGTAAGCAATTAGGAAAGAACTGGTAACCAACAGTAAAATAGTACAAAACACTGCAGACAGAAGTAAGTCCATAATAATTTTTGGATGTTTAGAGGAAATTTCATCTAGTGTGGACCAAGCAGCAGAAAAGATGAAAATCATAGAAAAAATAGTAGGAATAGGAGAAGGCCTAAATTCAAAGGAGCATGTCAGTGATTTTAGGAGGATAGGAAAATATGAGAAAGACAAGAACCGCCCCTTAAGAGGTGACATTTAATGGAGTGAAGTATATGACAGAAGTGCTTCAGAATATCAGAAAATTGCAATGTGACGAGGATGGCAAACTTTGGTCAATAAGACAAGACCTCTCAAAAGAGGACAGAGAAAAGCTGAAAATGAACCCGATTGAAGCGAAACGTCTAAATGCGGATAGAAATGAAGAAGACAGAAATTCGTTTTTCTACAAAGTGTCAGGGACTGGAAAGCTTGTGAAATGGTACATAAAGACAAAGCAACAAAATCATTAAAGGAAGGGGGTGTAAAGAACAAGGGGGGGAACATGTTCCTGAAAATAGTATATACCAACATAGATGGTGTGAGATAAAAAATTTGGAGTTGAAGGAAATAATTCAGCTCAAAGTCCCAGATATTGTCGCATTAACAGAGACGAAACTTGAAGAAAATATTTCAAATGAGGTCATATTCCCAAGGGGCTACTCAGTTTGGAGATGTGACAGGAAAAATAGGAATGGGGGGAGGAGTAGCTGTGCTGATGAAAGAACACCTGAAGGTAAGAGAGTTAATAATTGAAAACCCTCGAGATATTGACATAATGGCATTGCAGGTCTGGATTCAAGATGATAAGCTGATAATTTTAAATGCCTACAGTCCACCAGCAAGCAACACATGGACAAAGGAAGAACTGGATGACAAATGAGAGGGCCTCATAATGGTCATGAGAGAGATTAAGGTAAGAGCTGACAAAGATAAATCCCAATTGTTGGAACTGGGGGACTTCAACTTTAAGGCAATAGACTAGGAGGCCTACGAGGCAAGAACAGAGGACATTTGGACAGGCAGATTTGTAAACCTTATCTTGGAGACATTCATGTATCAACACGTCAAGCAGGCCATGAGAATGAGGGAGGGGGATGTTCCATCAGTACTGGATCTAGTATTCACCAGGTAAGAAGAAGAGGTATTTGACACCTAGTACCTTCCTCCCTTGGGAAAGAGTGATCACGTCCTCTTGGACATTAAATACGCTATGCGATATAATCTAGTAGAGAATGGGGACAGTGAAACAGTTGTTAAACTTGATTTCAAGAGAGGACGCTAAAAACTAAGAAATTTTTTTCACGGGTATAATTGGACAGACTTGTTGCTAGGCAAGGAAGTAAATGAGATGTATGCCAAATTTGCAAAATATACGATGAAAGCACACAAACATTCATACCAAAACAGACATGCAGACCTAGGAAACAGGGTTGGTACAACAGAAATAGTAAGAAGGCCAGAGATAAAAAAACACAAGCATGGAATCATTATAGAAAGAGGCCAAACCCCCAAACATACCAGCGATACAAGATGCAAGAAACAACTACATGTCAGTAAGGAGAGGGGCAGAGAGGAACTTTGAGAACGGAATAGTACACAATGTAAATCAGATCCAGGCCGTTTCTATAAATTCATTAAAAACAAACTGCAGGTAAAGGATAATATTCAGAGGTTGAAAATGGGGGACAGATTCACAGAAAATGAAAAGGAAATGTGTGAAACATTAAACAAAAAGTTCCAAAGTGTGTTTGTGCAAAATGAGATCTCCAGAGAACCAGACACAATAAGAATTCCAGAGAACAGCATAGAGCACATAGAGGTGTCTAGAGACGAAGTGAAACAAATGCTCCTGGAGCTAAGTAAGAACAAAGCAGTTGGCCCAGATGGAGTTTCACCATGGGTTCTGAGAGAATGTACATCTGAGCTCAGCATTCCACTTCAGCTGATTTTTCAGGCATCCCTGTGTACAGGAGTCATAGCAGATGTGTGGAAAAAGGCTAACATAGTTCCAATCTACAAAAGCGGTAGCAGGGAAGACCCCCCTCAATTATAGACCTGTATCATTGACAAGTGTAATAGTCAAAATATTGGAAAAATAATAAAAACTAAATGGGTAGAACACCTGGAGAGAAATGATATAATATCAGACAGACAGTATGGTTTTCGATCTGGAAGATCCTGTGTATTGAATTTACTCAGTTTCTATGATCGAGCCACAGAGATTTTACAGGAATGAGATGGTTGGGTTGACTGCATCTGTCTGGACATAAAAAGGCTTTCGACAGAGTTCCACAAAAGGTTGTTCTGGAAACTGGAACATATTGGAGGGGTGACAAGTAAGCATCTAACATGGATGAAAAATGTTCTGACTGATAGAAAAATGAGGGTAGTAATCAGAGAAAGTGTATCAGACTGGAGAAATGTCACAAGTGGAGTACCACAGGGTTCAGTTCTTGCACCGGTAATAATGTTCATTGTCTACATAAATGATCTACCAGATGGAATACAGAATTATATGAACACGTTTGCTGATGATGCTAAGATAATAGGGAAGATCAGTAACTTAGATGATTGCCATGCCCCTCAAGGAGACCTGGACAAAATAAATATATGGAGCACCACTTGGCAAATGGAATTCAATGTAAATAAATGCAATGTTATGGAATGTGGAATAGGAGAACATAGACCCCACACAACCTATAAATATTAAAGAATTTTGATAAAGAAAGAGATCTAGGGGTGGTTCTAGATAGAAAACTATCACCTGAGGATCACATAAAGAACATTGTGCATGGGGCCTATGCTACACTTTCTAACTTGCTTTTAAATACATGGATGGTGAAATATTGAAGAAATTGTTCACAACTTTTGTTAGACCAAAGCTGGAATATGCAGCGGTTGTATGGTGCCCATATTTGAAGAAGCACATCAACTGGAAAAGGTGCAAAAACATGCCACTAAGTGGCTCCCAGAACTGAAGGACAAGAGTTACGAGGAGAGATTACGAACCTTTAAACTGTGCAACACATCAATAGCAGTGCTGAGTAACTGTCGTGAAATTGCGCACCACAGCTATTGATGTGTTGGAGTACCACACAAGATTTAAATATGCAAAAACTACAAGATAGAAGAAAAAAGATGCAATATGATCACTACATACAAAATAGTAACAGGAATTATAAAACTGATAGGGAAGAATTCCTGAGACCTGGAACTTCAAGAACAAGAGGTCATAGATTTAAACTAATAAAGAAAGATGCCGAAGAAATAAAACAAAATTCACTTTCGCAAACAGACTGGTACACAGTTGGAACAAGTTAGGTGAGAAGGTGGTGGAGGCCAAAACCATCAGTAATTTCAAAGCGTTATATGACATAGAGTGTTGGGAAGACAGAACACCATGACTGTAGCTCTCATCTTGTATCTACACTTAGGTAATTACATACACACACAACTCACTCTCTCTCTTTGGATAATAAGCTGTTGCCAGAGGAACACAAAGAACATTGTGAGAGGAGCATACTCGTTGCTTTCTAACTTCAGATTTGCTTTTAATTATATGGATGGCAGATACTAAAGAAACTGTTCATGACTTTTATGAGACCAAAATTGGAATATGCAGC
This sequence comes from Procambarus virginalis, assembly GCA_020271785.1. NCBI lineage: Eukaryota > Metazoa > Arthropoda > Malacostraca > Decapoda > Cambaridae > Procambarus > Procambarus virginalis. The sequence goes on along the minus strand of WNGS01167840.1, from coordinate 20,388,331 downwards.
AGGGTATGGTGCCCAAATCTAAAGAAGCACTGAAAGGAACTGGAAAAGATGCAATGGCATGCTACAAAATGGCTTCTGTAAGCAACATGAGTTATTAGGAGAGACTAGAGCCATAAATATGTCAAACTAGAAGATATGATCACCACTTACAAAATACCAACAGGAATCAACCAAATTGACAAAACAGAATTCCTGAAATCAGCAACTTCACGAACAAGAGGACACAGATTCAAGCTAAGGAAACAAAGGTGCTAAAAAAATATTAGAAAGTATTTTTTTTTTTAAACAGATGGTAGACGGTTGGAACAAGTTAAGTAAGGTGGTGGAGGAAAAAAAGTCAGTAGTTTCAAAGCATTACATGACAAAACTACTGGGAAGACAAGACACCATGAATGTAGCTCTCATCCTGTAATTACTCACACACAAACTAGACGGGATACACAGCTGTGTCCAAATATCTCTCTGTTCCCTTTTCCCCATCTCCCCTCCCCTTTCTCTTCCCTTTTTTCATCTCCCCTCCCCTCTCTCTTCCCTTTCTTCCAATCTCTCTCCTCTCATTTCTCTTCCTCTATCCCCCTCTTCCCCTTTCCCCATCTCCACCTTCCTTCCTGTCTCCACTTTCCTCCCCATCATCTTCCTCTCTTCTCCTGTTTTCTCCCTCCTCCCTCCCTATCTACCTCCCTCTCACCTTCCCTCTTTTCAAATAGCCCTTCTCTCCCTCCGTCTTTTCAAAATCCCCCTCTCCTCCTTCAACTTTCCCTTCTTCAAGCATTCCCCCATCTTCTTCCCCCCTCCATTCTCTCAAATTTTATTATAAAGCACTAAAACTGATAAATAAGTCTATGGACAATTACTGCTTATCTAGTTACTTTATCATAGTTTATGGTCATCATAGTACTGATTTTGTCTAACTTGCCAACCAGTTTATCTTTTTTTTCTTTCTTTTTAGTTGTAGTCTCGTAAACTGTATCTACAAGATCGCCATGAAAGTTTTGTACATTTTCAGACATAGTTTTTAACAGCTTCACTGTAGTCATTGAAGATATTTTCTTGCCTTTTTCTCACTGTTATCCTACATCTCCTGAGCTTAGTACCAGGCAAGAGACATGTATGTTGGCTATTATTTCTGAATGGTCAGACAATAGATCATTCACAATATCAGATTCATGAGCTGTATATGACAAGTTGAAGCCAATACAACTATCAGGCAATCCTACATAAATATGTGTTGGCAGATTTTTAATGATAATTTGAACATCAGGTACAGTAATGTACACTGAGAAGTGTGATTAATCTTCTACCATAAATGTTTGTGAATTGAATGCCTAATCTTTCATGTCTGGCATTTAAATCTTCAATAAGGCAATAGGATCAACATTGATAAAATAAAGGAGACCTGTATAATAATGGGAAAGGTCAGTAAGGTGCACAGGTATTTAAAAAATTTGGTGTAGAGTTTTCAACATGTATCCGAAATCATGACATTGAAACTTATTACATTTCTAGGGAGAGGGGCTCTTGTGGCAGAAACTTTTTAATATACAGAAGACAAGTCTTTTGATCTGGGATTATAACATTTTTAGCTAGGCAAATTCTGGGGTGGGGAGGTTACCAGTAGGAGTTAGGCTTTTCTACAGGCAGACAATATCCACATTCGTGAGCAGTACCTGGTGATGAAATTAAGAATAACTTTTTCTAAGAGAATGTTTCAATTGAGTATCTATGTCAATATACTTTTTCATATCAGTAAAAATGGTTGTTTCCTTATTTTTTTAATTCCTGGATTTAAATTTATTTCATATGAGCATATATACTGTCCATCCAGCTTCTTCATGATGTTAGTTAGTTTAGTTCATTTATTATGCACCCCATACCCATCTTGTGGGCGGTAGTGGAAAGGGTTACAGAGGCACATAATGGGCTCAGGGACTGAACCCCACAATTCATTTAGCTAAGCAAGTTACAATCTTGATGAGCTAGTTACAAAATTCAATATAAGTCGTCACATCAACAATGGGTTCGAGATCGACCTCAAGTACAGGTTCTAAATTAAGCAACTGACATATGTGGAGAGCTAGTGTCAAAATTATATGTTTGTCCTGCACACCGCCTCCCATCCAGTGGGCAGCGGTGGATAGGTTACAATCACTCAGTTACTACCTACAGTTAGCAAACTGGGGATATTTGGCTAAAATTTCTGGTAGCAGATCATTTTGAATGAAATATTTACACATCGCTGGAACATTGGTTATAGAATTGTCTCTAAATTCACGTATCTTTTCGCACTCCATCACATAGTGACGGAGGGTGTGCGAATAATTTTGTTGACACAGTTTACATTTGGTCAGGTCTACATCGGCAGACAATGAGAATTCCCAAAGATACTTGTAACCGAGTCTATCTACTTTGAACACCAAAGGGGTATTATAAATTCCCTTAATACATTTGTGGTTGATAAATCTGGAGAGGCGCCTGGACTCCTTGATGATGGTATCAGACTTCAATTCCACTATTTCCCATCATAGATTGCCTTTTTATCACAATCACTTCCCTTGCCTTCACCAAAATCACTTCCCTTGCCTTCACCAAAATCACTTCCCTTGCCTTCAACAGAATGAATGGATATAGGATCAACATCGAAAAAAAAAATTAAAACAAAAATCCCCCCTAAAAAAATTTCCTCAAAAAATAAAAAAAGTGCATTTTTTGGCATTAGGGGTGTTGAGGCAGGGAAGGTGCATGCGCCAGAGTGTGGGTGAGCTGTCATATTTAGCAGACATTTCTCAAAGCTCAATGAACTTAATCTAAAACTGCAAGTGGGAAAATGATGTACATATTTATATACAGTGAAAAAATAATAGATAGTCAAGAGATCAGGAATGGTTTGGCAAGCCAGGCTTAAAGTAGATCAACCTGTTTACTATATGTTCCTGACACTTTTGCAACACATTGAGGAAACAATATTAATGATGAATGTGTGATAAATATAAAACAAGACATACATTTTCAGTACAGTACATGCCAGCAAGTTCTGAACAGCTTTTCAGAAGAAAATATGGTATACAGTATTTGAAAGAAAAGCACTAGATGAAAGACTAATTTGTATGTTTGAATTTTAAAGATCAATTATAATGAAAATGCAGAAATAGTGGAGGGCAGAAAACAGTAGAGGGTTGATAAGTAATTATCAAAAGAAGGCACCGAGCCGGGGAGACACTATGTAACACAAATAACACTGATGTAACACCATCAGTGTCAGTGGATATTCAAATGGCACTGAACATCACTAAGGATGTCAATACGAAAAAAAAAGAAGAAGAGCGGTATCAAAGGTATCGGATTCATTAAATATTTTAATCAAGGTGCACAAATGTAAGAGGGATAATGCAGTTTGGACAATATGGAGCAGGGCAGCATTCCATTAAGTGCTCATGAGTTAAGCATGTCTGGCCAATACGTAAACTAGCCAGAGCTATTTCCCACCACCGATTATGGTGGTAGGAGGTAAGGCAAACTTTAAAATCGGAAGCTGGAGAAGTCAATTCTGTAACACTCGTCTTTCTGTGTTACAGATTTTATTTTTTAAAACAAATTAAATATATTTAACATGCATAAATTTATCATGTACACTGAGGGGGAATGATGGGCCACTCTCTGTCTTGAGTTCACTGTGCTTCTGGGCATCCACCCATGCCCCCCCCCCCCGATCAACCTTTAAGTCACATACGTACTTTATATTACAGAACTTAACAAGTTCCTAACCTAAATATATCTATTATCCTTAGCCTATATATATATATATATATATATATATATATATATATATATATATATATATATATATATATATATATATATATATATATATATATTAGATAACTCAATCTACACACACTACTCATTGCCTATTGTCATGGCTCTAGTTGTATTTAGGCCCAACCTTCAATGTTGAAATAATCACCAATGTAGCCACCTATCTGAAAACAGAATTTCAATCAACTACTTTTGAACCATTCTACACTCTAAAGCAAATTCACAAATTTCTTTTTAAATTCACCAATTCCTTTGTATTTAAATTCATCAAACTGTCTTCTTACTTTGCCTGTCAAGTATAGGATATCTATTAGTGGGTTTCACCTTAAGGAACTGTGGTAGCCAACAAACACAGTAATTTCTGATTGAACATCTAAAATATCAAGAGTAATAACACAGTAATAACACATAATAATAACAAATAATAGTAATATCACATAAGTAATAACACATCAATATCAAGAGATATTTTTACAAAGATACGAAGACAGAAGAGCTTGGAGAGACATTATCACCACATACAAAATCCTCAGGGGAATTGACAGAGTAGACAAGGAGGGATTATTAACACTGGTGGTACATGCACAAGGGACACGGGACATCTCCCGTCACGCAGGGTGCAGTGCACCTCCACAGATCTCCAGTATCAGCTTTGATACTGGCAATGGCTCAAAAGGGCCACCACTTATGGCTATTCATGCCCGTGCCACCTTTGGGTGGCTTAATCTTCATCAATCAATCAATGCACAAGGGGACACAAGTGGAAGCTGAGTACCCAAATGAGCCACAGAGGCATTAGAAAGAACTTTATCAGTGTCAGAATGCAATAGTTAGTAAATGGAATGCATTAGGCAGTGATGTGGTGGAGGCTGACTCCATACACAGTTTTAAATGCAGAGATGAACAGTAGGCTCAGGAACCTGTACATCAGGGCTACAAGTAGCGAATTGGGCTACTTTTGAGAGCCCCGCGCTCCCAAATTTTTAATTTCGCTACTTGCTACTTTTTGGGCTAATTTAAAAGCAATTGGGCTAATTTGGTCTATTAATGTTAAGCAACTCAATGATTATTATTTATGGTCAGATGCAACACAAACAAGCACCCCGCGATAGCAGCCATACACTGACAATTTAAATGCGAGCACAGCACGCAGTATATCCTTTTACGACCAAAGATCACATTCACTCCAAAAAAAACCTTCCACTTACGGGCTATGCCTGTGCCACCTCTTGGGTAGCTTAATCTTCATCAATCAATCACAAACAAGGAACAACGATTTCAAGTTCAACAAGCCACAACTTAGGACAGAAAACAGGAGATTTTTTTCACCCATGTGGGGCATAACAATGCACAACTACCAAATCATCAACATTGTCTTGGAGTCAGAATCCACCAATCACCGATAGTTGTACAACAAGTGGAAGCTGCAGTTATAAAAGCAAACCAAATCCTTTGGAATAGTCAAACGAAATTTTGACGAAGGAAAAGATAGTTATATAACTATAAATCTCTGGTGTGCTTCCACTTGATTATTATATCCACGCATTGAGACCTCATCTTCAGAAAGACATATCTGCTTTGGAGAAAGTTCAACACCGGGCGACTAAAATCTTTTCCGAACTAAGTCGACTTTCATACCAGGGAAGGTTGAGGGCCACAGGAACCAGACATAACAGGGCTGCTCTCAGCAAAACTTTTAAATTACTGAACAATTTGGAAGATATTGACCCAGAACAATTCTTCAAAAGGCTAGATGTAAGACGAACAAGGAGCAACGGTTTCGAGCTCAACAAGTCACACTGAAGGATGGAAAATATTAGTTTTCTCCTATAGAATATACAGTTGTGGAAACGTATACCCGCCGAAGCCATAAATGCCAAAACATTGGCATTTGTTTGGCCCCAAAACAAATGGGAGGGGGCCTTCGACAAGCCAGACAACCTTCCTGTCCTCGTCGAGACCACTAGTCGAGAGTGAGAGACCTGAATTTGCCAGAGGGGCCACCCTCGAGTAAATTCACCAAAACCATGGAACCACCTTCCAGACGAAGCCGTAAATGATAAAACATTGCTCGATAAAATCACCAGGGCAAATAGGGGACATTTGACAAGCCGCCGGCTTCCTATCCTCACTGAGAGATAGTGACCCTCTGGTAAATTCAGGTAAATCTTAGCTAATTAAATAATCCTGAAAAGTTTGCATATTGAAGGCAGTGCTGTGTTAGCAGCATTATACTCATTATACTCTGAGCAAAGCAATGCACAGTTGCCCTCCAACCGAGATGATGGGCACTGGTTCCCATGTCTGTGGACCTATACTTACAACCACGTTCTCGTCTGTGGACCCTCCCAACTTTGGTACGGCTCTCTGTGTGCTTGGTAGAGTAAGGGGGTGTTTGTCTGGTTAGGTGAGGTGTTTGTTGACCAAACCACACACTAGAAAGTGAAGGGACGACGACGTTTCGGTCTGTCATGGACCATTCTCAAGTCAATTGTGCATTCTCACAATCGATTTGAGAATGGTCCAGAACGGACCGAAACGTCGTCGTTCCTTCACTTTCTAAAGTGTGTGGTTTGGTCAACATATTTCAACCACGTTATTGAGACTCCTCGTCTGCAGGTGTTTGTGTGCTAGGTCTGTAGGTACATAACTGGTCGGGTTCTGGTTACACTCGGACACGAGACGATTCGGCTAAACTCATTTTCTGTTTTAAATCTGAATGTACTGTTATGCTAGGCTGTATTAGGTTATGTTATTAAGGTTAGGCTGCATTGGGCTCGGTTGAATTAGATTGGTTTGATTTGGGTTACGTTAGGTTGGGTTGAGCTATGTTGAAATTGAAATTGAAATAAGTTTATTGAGGTAAAATACACACAAAGGGATGAGGTAGCTCAAGCTGTCCTCACCCCGTTCAGTACATCGTGTTAATATACATAGACACACCACAACAATAAACTTATTACCGAACATTCTGAGAGATAAACATATAGATTTCCTCCTTCACCAAGTAGTATATATATATATATGGGTATCAAACGTACACACAAATACTTTTATGACNGAGCATGTGCCCGCAGTAATCTCGTCAAGCAATCAGCGGACCGTGTTTGCGGGGTAAACAATCTGAGTAATGGTTAAGACGAGCTGTAAGATGGAGAGCTCTTAACCTGCAAACAAGAGGGGACGACTCTTGCTCCTGTGCCCTCAAGTGTAAGGTATGGGACGTTCCGCTACTCAATATCACAAGAGATCATCAACACTAACGTGTCGAATGTTGTACGGTAGCCAGGGGGAGCATGCTCTGAGGTTGTGTAGTGTGGAGCATCTTATCTTCCTGCCACCCCTATGGTGAGGGGAGCGGAGGACACGTGCCCAGGGTGTGTGGGGCACGAGACCATGCCCAGGGGTGTGGGGCAAAAGACCATACTCAGGTGGACGATCACTGGACCATACCCAGGGGATGGATCACGGGGGGCCTGTGAACCGTTCCATCACTTTCACATTACCAGAGGGTAATGTGAAGTGTCTCTGGATCACATACCGTCGTAGCTGTGCACCAGGTCACTATATGGTGATATATCCTACCTAGGGACGGTGCTCCTCGCTCATTGGTTGGTGTTGGGCCTCAGCTGCTAATGACTTCTGGAAGGTCATTAGTGACCCACTAGTGCTGACGGACTAGCCAAGAAGAATACCCCCCCCCCCTAGTCCAGGACTAGACTATGTCCAGGACTAATCTGGCATGGACCCCTTGACACCTCACATTTTTACCAGTGTTGATTTATAGTTAGGTTTACTGAACACATGAATGAACTCCTTCGTGTGGTGTGTGTGTGTGGTGTGTGTGGTGTGGTGTGTGTGTGTGTGTGTGTGTGTGTGTGTGTGTGTGTGGTGTGTGTGTGTGTCACACCACACACACCACTAGCCAAAAGAGAGTGCGAGAGTGAGTGAATGAGAGAGAACGTACGTACGAGCAGCAACAGGTGGTAACACCCCTCCCACGCAGCTACTGAGGTCCGCCACAGGTAAATGTTAAGGTGTAAAGCATATGACATTGAGGGAAGTCCCCCTGGCGGGCCGACCCCTGAGAGGCCGCAGGCTGGGGCGTGACGGAACTGTGTGGGCGCCACTACCGTTGGGGCCATGGGTGGGGCGCCACTACCGTTGGGGCCATGGGTGGGGCCCCACTACCGTTGGGGCCATGGGTGGGGCGCCACTACCGTTGGGGCCATGGGTGGGGCCCCAGTACCGTTGGTGCCATGGGTGGGGCGCCACTACCGTTGGTGCCATGGGTGGGGCGCCACTACCGTTGGTGCCATGGGTGGGGCGCCACTACCGTTGGGACCATGGGTGTGGCCCCACTACCGTTGGGGCCATGGGTGGGGCCCCAGTACCGTTGGGGCCATGGGTGGGGCCCCAGTACCGTTGTGGCCATGGGTGGGGCCCCACTACCGTTGGGGCCATGGGTGGGGCCCCACTACCGTTGTGGTCATGGGTGGGGCCCCACTACCGTTGGGGTCATGGGTGGGGCCACTACCGTTGGGGCCATGGGTGGGGCCCCACTACCGTTGGGGCCATGGGTGGGGCCCCAGTACCGTTGTGGCCATGGGGGGGCCCCACTACCGTTGGGGCCATGGGTGGGGCCCCACTACCGTTGGGGCCATGGGCGTGCACACGAGCACATCACAATGCTACAATGATATTGTAGGTAAGGAGAAAACGAGAAAACTGGATCACAACCTACAAACTACCTATGGACATTTGACAAGACGTCGACATGCAAAATACATAAATGTGTTACAAAAACTACAAATAGGGTTGAAACAAAATAACAAAACTACCAATCTGCATAAAACTTGTAGTTTTGTTTAAAACATGTTTTGTTTTAAAACATAAGTCAGCTCCAACGCTGGATGGTAACAGATGAAGATAGTCACACAGACATGAGCCATAGTAATCTCTGTGAGACACTCTGTGTAAAATAAAACACCAACAAATTAATGAAGGTAGACTCAGTACACGAATTCCAAAGAAAACACGACAGACTTAAGGAATTAGGGGAACGAGTTTACGAAGCGATTGAATGTTCTCTAAGAGGCAGGGGCCCAAAACTGAAGCTCAACCCCAATCAAACATAAAGTAAGAGTACATACGTACACAAGCACCGTCACCCCCTCCTTGAACCCAGCGTGTACGCCTTCCCTTCCCCTCGGCGGCCTGTGACGAGCACACCGTTGGCCGGCCAGAGCCTGTCCTCGGGGGCAACAATGGATCCTTGGAGTAGTCGACCTTAGCGCACGATACTGCCCAAGGTTACGGCTGACCCCACATCCTGGCCGCTGTCACCGCGCTCAACACCTCATCCACACTTTCTCGTCCCCTTTCCTAAACACCTCCGCCTCATTTCACAGTCCATTTGCGTTTTCGCACATGTCCTTGTGTTTGTCCTTGTTAATCATCCCCGGGAGATGATCATGTGAAGCAGGTACCACGAGATGTGAGGGAGTGCGTGGGCACGCTGCGTGCGTCGACTCCTCCCTCCCTATAACACCATGCGCCTTGGCCATGATAACCACTGCCCCTGCAAATGGGATACTGAGGGTCGACAATGTATTTATTCTTGTGTAGCCTTTCCTTAAAAGAAAACGGCATGTCTGCATCTGTGAGAGGTAGGACGCTGCTTGCCTTTGAGAGTGGATGAATGGTACAGGATGAGTATTGGATGTCTGCCTATTGGATGTCGGTGGGTCTATGAGATCAGCTAATTGCACCTTGACAAACGTTATACCTGCTCCCGTTATTCAAGACGTTAAACATACACATGACATGCGTATGTTTGACGTTGGTCAGGACGTCAAACGTACCCGACTCCCGTTGGTCAGGACGTCAAACGTACCCGACTCCCGTTGGTCAGGACGTCAAACGTACCCGACTCCCGTTGGTCAGGACGTCAAACGTACCCGACTCCCGTTGGTCAGGACGTCAAACGTACCCGACTCCCGTTGGTCAGGACGTCAAACGTACCCGACTCGCGTTGGTCAGGACCCTGTATGTTACATATTACGAATGTTTGTTCCTTACTCCCATGGTGCTTGAACAGGTGTCATCCATTTTTCGTGTTAGTATGCACGAAAAAAAGGCGAGAGAAGTGGGAGAAGTCGGACACAGCCCCCAAGAGACAGTGGGAGGAGGTGATTATATCCCCCAACAGACAGTGGGAGAACTATTTTTGCATTGATTTATTTAGGCACATGTATATTTATGCAGCTGCCCTAGATTATACGAAGGGTTACACAGTGTACGCCAAGAGCTAGCTGCGTGTTGCCCAAAAAAAAAAAATCCCCGTCACACAGGATGGTTAGTCATACAGGGCCATGTGATCAGTAGCCTACACTGGCAGGCTTTGGGTGCAATATGAGGATATCCTCAAGAACACGAGAGTTAATGGAGTGATTGCAAAGCTCCACGTGCCTCATGCCGGGGGGTCTGAAGGGTCTAATGACTGGGCAGTCAATAAAGTAGTGTGTGAGATCGTGACTCATGTCTTGTTCACAAAGTCTGCACCTGGAGTGCTCAGGATGAGAGAATCGTCACCTGTTACCACCTGCCACAGGTAATGGTAGCCGAAAATCATTCTTGGGACCACCATGTCACGTTGTCTGGTGGACGTTTTGTGTTACCCATATACCAAGGTTTCTGATCTAAATAAATCATCGCTTTTTATACTTGTGCTTTCAGGCCTTTCGGAGTCAGTAATGTCTCTATCAGTTCTGAATGTTTGAAACAATATAGTCTTAACAACAGAGATGGAGATACCTGGGTCTAGTTGAATTTCTTCCTTGTTCCTTCCTTCTTCCTTATAGCAGCTCATTGGCTGCTATATCTGTCACCATGATGGGTTATATCTGTGGGAGATGGTATCTATACAAGAGAGAGAGAGAGAGAGAGAGAGAGAGAGGAGAGAGAGAGAGATAGATAGATAGATAGATAGATAGATAGATAGATAGATAGATAGATAGATTCCAAACGCTTTATTCTGTATGACCATTACCCATAAATAAATGTTGGGGAATCCCTCGTCACCTCCACCGCTCCTAACACACACAACGTAGGGCATCTCCTTTCAATTTCACTTTTTACTTCAACCCCTCGCTGCCAGCTCGACCCAACCCAACTGAATGTTCAACTCTTCCTAAACAGATTCCACGTTCTCAACACTGAACAAGGAACATTAGGAAGAAGGATGATGGGTCTGTTAGTAATCGAAAATGTCCTCCATCGTGGGGGAAACATGCAGGTCCTGGCCACCTTGAATCAGTCGGTGAAGGCCAGCGGGCCGTGCTCGGTGTCTGGCGCCCGGCAGCTCTGGTGGTTCTCTGCGGCGGCGGCGGCAGCATCTCAATACACACACACACATACCTAGCTCGCTCCTTACAGATCTCCGGGCGAAAGTAATATTCTAAAAACTGTTCATTTTTTTTGGGGGGGAAAGAGACTTTTCAAAGGCTTTGTTGAACGTAGTGAAGACTTTAATTTGAAGTTGGAAGCGGTGTGAATGATGGTACGGGCTTGTGTAGGAGCGGGGGAATGAGGGAGGCAGGTGGTGGGTTCTGGGAAGCCAGGAGAGTGGGTGACCTTGAGGAGACTCCCACAGGGTCTTGTTGGCGCTCACACCCCGCCTTCAGGGTCCCGTTATCACCTGCCTCAACCCAACCCTTTCTTTCCTCACATCCCGCCTCCTCCCCTCCTCCTCGCGCTCATTTTTCTCCCCTCATCTCCAGCCTACCTCTCTCACGCCCCCAGCCCTCTCTCCCTCCCTCACACAGGCTCTGAAGATAATATTTCATTCAGCATTACGCTAATTTAAATATACGAAGTTTTAGTGAACTAGCGCCCCCTGTGGGGAGAGGGGGAGCCGTAGGAAGGGAGGGAGGGGCGGGAAAGGTAAGAGGTAAAGAAAGGTTACTTAGGTATGTTTAGTCCAGGACTGTGTTTAGGACTAAAGTATACTTACTGATTGGTCATTATGCTATTGTGGTGGCCTTAATAACCCTCCAAAGGTCGATAGGTTTCAAACCCGACATACTCCAACGACTGAAAAAGAGAGCCAAATCCTGAAAGAACAGTACGAATCCATGTTTATTAATGCGCCGGACACGATGAAAGCTGAAGCTCCTGAGAGCTTCTTCACGAACTCGACACCTGAAATGACAACAAATTCAATTACACATTTAAAAATTAAAATGTCTGTGAATTCGGCTCCGGAGCCAGATTACTGGAATTCATTGTTTATATAAAAAAACGTAAAATACCACTAACATGAACATTCAGAATAACATGTGGCGAAGAAAGCTTAGAGACAAGTGACATCTCTAAAGACTGTCGACATGGCTCAACGTCACAAGGGAGGTAATAAAGCAATGGCAAAAACCTATAGACCGTTAGCATTAACATCACATGTCATTAATTTTTTTCAGTGGGTATTTAGAAGCCAACTTACCAGTTTTATGGAAAATAACGAGTTTTACAACCCAGGTGAACACGGCTTTAGAGCAGGAAAATCTTCACTTACGCAGTTTCTTGATCAGTGACAGTTACTGAAGTTATACCATAACACAAAATGAAGACGTTCCGTACACAGATTTTGCAAAAAAGCATTTGATTCATGAGGCCATGGAGCGATAGTCCACGAAATGAAGACTAAGGGAATGACAAAAATGTAGGAAGGTGAATTGTGCATTTTCTAAACAACAAATTGCAAACAGAGGCAGCAAACTGAACAAAAGTCAGCCTCAGAACAGTATAAATCTCGACCCACAAGAAACGGTCCTCGCACTGTCACCTTCTCATAGAACACAGCATTACAAGCATCACTTTCATGTCATCCTTCGCCTACGATACCAAGATCAGTGCTAAAGTACTTGGTGGAAGAAATAGAACAAATACAATCAAATATCAACAAGATTTTCCAATCGACGAAGGTGACAAATTTCCAATTATTTCGATACAAAAAAAATAATCATAAAACAAAGTGACCAAGTCCAACATAAAAATAATAATGTCAGACGTCCTGACGTCTAGAGAACACAACAAAGAAAACATAACAACAAGCAGGAAAATGATAGGGTGGATAATGAGAACCTTCAAAACAAGGGCAGCCACTCTAGTGATGGTACTCATCAAGGCCCCGCTGCTTTCTTGTCCGGAATACTGTTCTGTGCTTACATCCTTCTTAAGACTTGAGTATCTCAAGCAGAAGATATGCAAAGTTACTTTACTGCTCAACGTAGACTCGGTCAATATTTCGACTACTGGGTGCTCATTAAG
>WNGS01167840.1:20340191-20372691 GCA_020271785.1 Procambarus virginalis | reverse complement strand
CGGTAAAGCTCCAGGCACCTCATGTCGGCAGGCCTGAAGGGTCTAATGACTGAACATTCAGTAAATGTCCAAGCCATCCTCGTGATAAGAAAGTACTATTAAGCCTTGGATGGTTAGTTTAGGTTTCATTTCTAACATAGAAACACACTACCGGGTTGTACAAATTCAATAATACAAAAGTCTACTTTCTATTGGTCCATCGCGTCCATGTTTGTGCGATCGAGACATTGTTACTCTAAGCACAGTACTTTCGTTTTAGGAGGATATGCTGAGTTTATAAGGAACTCACCAGGAGAGTCCAGGAGGTCATTACAGTAGAGCAAGTGGAACTACCTGAACTGAGAGGGATGTTGTCAAACCAATCACCACTGAAAGAGTTTGTGATTACCAGGAAAAAAGATGTAAGCAGGCACCTAGATGCTGGAGCAGGACACGACTAAGGAATGATCAGGTTTTAGCATGGATACTAAGTGACGCTGCTCAAGCCTTGTGCTGGCAACAAGAGAACTACCAGAAATTTAGAAACAAAGACCAGTATGCGAAAAGCAGTTTGAAGGTGGTAAACGACAGTTAGTGTAACTAGCGGTGTTCCCATCACCTTGCATAGTATACGTTTAAGAAATAGTCTAAAAACACCACCATCATGGGTTTAGGGACAGGAAATCTTGCCTCTCAAACTGGACAGAACGTTATGACCGGACAACAGAAATCGGACATGACAGAAAAAGGTGGACCGATTGTCCATTACATGCTGCTAAACCTTCACTAAAGGCTAGTGAAGGCAAAGGGAGGAAGGGGGGAGGCGATCCAGTGGATGAGAGTGTCTTATTAACACTCTTACTCCCCTGCGACCCCATGTTCCCTCACCCCACGTTTGCCTTCGCTGTCCTCACACGCCCTGGTGGTGCCCACCCACACGCCCTGGTGGCCACCCACACGCCCTGGTGGTGCCCACCCACACGCCCTGGTGGCCACCCACACGCCCTGGTGGTGCCCACCCACACGCCCTGGTGGTGCCCACCCACACGCCCTGGTGGTGCCCACCCACACGCCCTAGTGCCACACTGCCCTGGGGCTCACCCACACGCCCTGGGGCCCACCCACACGCCCTGGTGGTGCCCACCACACGCCCTGGTGGTGCCCACCCACACGCCCTGGGGCTCACCCACACGCCCTGGGGCTCACCCACACGCCCTGGGGCTCACCCACACGCCCTGGGGCAGCGAGTGGCAAGGCTGTGCGGGAGCCACACCGCCTCACCCGTGTTAGAGCCAACATAGAACGTCGGAGTTTCCGTGTTCTGAATCGGCTGCTGACATGGATGCAGGAATTTCGTACACCCAACGAACTAAGCCGACCCGACCCGACCCAACCTAACCTATCAAAACGCAACCCAACCGGACCCAACCCAACCAAGCATAACTTAATCCAGCTCAAGTACACGGTTTACACAGTTTTAACTATAGAAAACGAGCTGTGTAAAAGCAAAAGTACAATTTGGCCTGGTCTCCTCTGCAATACATAGTCCCACTGAGAGTTGACATCCTTTTCATTGGTGTCTCTTTGTCACTTTCGTCTGAAAAGGAAATTATTAGTTGCAAAGTGCAGACACTCACATCGTTGTGCTCACCTAGATGTGTTTGAAAGGAACGTGCTCCTGCTCTTGGGCCCTGTATCCTAAATATATCAAAGCCTGTGGTTGTTAATCCACAACACTAGGTGATCAGTAGTTAAGAGCACATGTGTGTGAGAGGTTGTTTAATTAGTTTATTGACTGATTATATGTTCTGAAGTTTAGAGAAGTATAGCTGTGGTTGTCTTGTCTAGTTATCGTTGTTACGTATGAGCTCGATAGCATCCGTGTGTGTGCGCGCGCTCGATAGCACCCGTGTGTGTGTGTGTGTGTGTGTGTGTGTGTGTGTGTGTGTGTGTGTGTGTGTGTGTGTGTGTGTGTGTGTGTGTGTGCGTGCGTGCGTGTACGTGTGCATGCCTGGGATGGCACCCCATGTGTGAGAGATGACATCCTATGTGTTTCCGCGTCATTGGTCTTATATGGTAAAACAATATGGCTGCAGCAGCCAGTCGATGAGACAGCAAAGTTAGAGATAGACAGACAGGCACAGACGGAGAGGCAGCTACTGAAAGCTACCGTTGGTACGCTACTGGTGCTGGGACAACTCAAGAGGCCGGGACGCGGCTCGTCAGCTTGACCTTATTGGCCGTTGCTTCTCGTCTCGATATCATTTACTACAAAGGAAAATTATTATTTTTTTTAATTTCGGGACCTTGAAACGGAATGTTTGTTTTTTTTTCTTTCGTACCTTAACGGCATTTGCTCAGATGTGCTTGCAGGGTTGAGCGTAAACTGTGTGTGTGTGTGTGTGTGTGTGTGTGTGTGTGTGTGTGGTGTGTGTGTGTGTGTGTGTGTGTGTGTGGGTGTGTGGGTGTGGGCGACGCACAAAAACAGGCAGAGAATGACTTGATTTCTTAAATATGTTTAAAAAATATTAAGAAAAAAAGTTAATTCAATTTTCCACTTCGTGTAATTCTCTTTGTTCAAGATGGAAATAATTGTTATTTTTTCCCCAAACGCCGAAGTTTGAATGACGTATCAACTTTGAGACCAATAAAAACGCACATATCGTACTCGCCTAGTTGTGCTTGCGGGGGTTGAGCTCTGGCTCTTGGCCCCGCCTCTTAACTGTTAATCAACTGGAGTACAAGGTCCTGAGCCTACTGGGCTCTATCATATCTACACTTGAAACTGTGTATGGAGTCAGCCTCCACCACATTACTTCCTAATGCATTCCACTTATTAACTACTCTGACACTGAAAAAGTTTTTTCTAACGTCCCTGTGGCTCATTTGTGTGTGTGTGCATGTGTGTGTGTGTGTGTGTACTCACCTATTTGTACTCACCTATTTGTGCTTGCGGGAGTTGAGCTTTGGCTCTTTGGTCCCGCCTCTCAACTGTCAATCAACTGGTGTACAGGTTCCTGAGCCTACTGGGCTCTATCATATCTACCCTTGAAACTGTGTATGGAGTCAGCCTCCACCACATCACTGCCTAAAGCATTCCATCCGTTAACTACTCTGACACTGAAAAAGTTCCTTCTAACGTCTCTGTGGCTCATGTGGGTACTCAGTTTCCACCTGTGTCCCCTTGTTCGCGTCCCCCCAGTGTTGAATAGTTTGTCTTTGTCTACCCGGTCGATTCCTCTGAGGATTTTGTAGGTTGTGATCATATCTCCCCTTACTCTTCTGTCTTCCAGTGTCGTAAGGTGCATTTCCCGCAGCCTTTCCTCGTAACTCATGCCTCTTAGTTCTGGGACTAGTCTAGTGGCATACCTTTGGACTTTTTCCAGCTTCGTCTTGTGCTTGATAAGGTACGGGCTCCATGCTGGGGCTGCATATTCCAGGATTGGTCT
This sequence comes from Procambarus virginalis, assembly GCA_020271785.1. Lineage (NCBI taxonomy): Eukaryota > Metazoa > Arthropoda > Malacostraca > Decapoda > Cambaridae > Procambarus > Procambarus virginalis. The sequence goes on along the minus strand of WNGS01167840.1, from coordinate 20,369,263 downwards.
TACATATGTGGTGTACAAGATGTGGTGTGTGTGTGTGTGTGTGTGTGTGGTGTGTGTGGTGGTGTGTGTGTGTGTGTGTGTGTGTGTGTGTGTGTGTGTGTGTGTGCGTGCGTGTGTGTGTGTGCGCGTGTGCGCGTGACCGCGCGTGAGAGACAGATAGCCAGGGCGTATCAGTCATGGACTTGTTCTCTTCCCAAGCACGTTGATCGATTGGGGGCGTGACTGTGCATCTGTGTGAACGACCGTAACACTGACAAGCACACAGGCACGCGCTCACAAAAACGCGCTTACAAGCACACAGGTACACGCACACAGGCACACGCTCACAGGCACACGCTCACAGGCACACGCTCACAGGCACACGCTCACAGGCACACGCTCACACGCACACGCTCACACGCTCACACGCACACGCTCACACGCACACGCTCACAAGCACACACTCACAGGCACGCGCTCACTCATTCTTCTTGGTGAACACTGCGCTTAATGACGCACACACCGTGGTTAAGGCATTGTGTTTTTGTTAAAACAATGGTCATAGTGATTGTGCAGCTTTGTCAATGTCGGTCCCGGTGGTCAGTTGCGTGCATGAATGTGTGTGTGTGTGTTTGTGTGGTGTGTATTAGTGTGTACTCGCCTATTTGTCCTTGCGGGGGTTGAGCTCTGGCTCTTTGGTCCCGCCTCTCAACTGTCAATCAACAGGTGTACAGGGTCCCGAGCCTACTGGGCTCTATCATATCTACACTTGAAACTGTATATGGAGTCAGCCTCCATCACATCACTTCCTAATGCATTCCATTTGTCAACCACTCTGACACTAAAAAAAGTTCTTTCTAATATCTCTGTGGCTCATTTGGGCACTCAATTTCCACCTGTGTCCACTAGTGCGTGTGCCCCTTGTGTTAAATAGCATGTCCTTACCTACCCTATCACTTCCTTTAAGAATCTTGTATGTGGTGATCATGTCCCCCTAACTCTTCTGTCTTCCAGCGACGTAAGGTTTAAGTCCCGTAGTCTTTCCTCGTAACTCATACCTCTCAGCTCGGGTACTAGTCTGGTGGCAAACCTTTGAACCTTCTCCAATTTAGTCTTATGCCTGACTAGATATGGACGCCATGCTGGAGCTGCATACTCCAGGATTGGTCTAACATATGTAATATACAATGTTCTGAATGATTCTTACACAAGTTTTTTTTGTGTGTGTGTGCGTGTGTGTGTGTGTGTGTGTGTGTGTGTGTGTGTGTGTGGTGTGTGTGTGTGTGTGTGTGTGTGTGAGGAGAGAGAGAGAGAGAGAGAGAGAGAGAGAGAGAGAGAGACGTACTCGTCAAGTTTGCCAGAACTGACAAGAACCATCTCCCCCCAAGAGAGATGAGAAATATAACAAGAGAGGCGGCCTATAATGTGCTCCAGGGATCATACAGCCAAATGTTTCCGGAGTAATATGCAATACATACCGCTGTTGTTAATTCCTATCTACTATCTACATACAAATAATTTATATACATTGAACGTCCCCCTACCCCCGCGTATTTTGAGCGCCATGTATATTAACGTTGCGTCGTCTGGTCTCTTGCAGGAATTATGACGGTGACGTTGCTCCAGTGTGAGGGCGTCAAAATGAGCCTCTTCCAGGACCTGAAGCTTAAGCGCCGAAAGGTTGACTCCCGGTAAGTTTATGTTGCTTCCTGTTGTGTAGATGCCTCAGCCTCTGTTGTGTAGATGGCTCTGCCTGTTGTGTAGATGGCTCTGCCTGTTGTGTAGATGTCTCTACCTGTTGTGTAGATGTCTCTACCTGTTGTGTAGATGTCTCTACCTGTTGTGTAGATGTCTCTACCTGTTGTGTAGATGGCTCTACCTGTTGTGTAGATGTCTCTACCTGTTGTGTAGATGTCTCTACCTGTTGTGTAGATGTCTCTACCTGTTGTGTAGATGCCTCAGCCTCTGTTGTGTAGATGGCTCTGCCTGTTGTGTAGATGTCTCTACCTGTTGTGTAGATGTCTCTACCTGTTGTGTAGATGTCTCTACCTGTTGTGTAGATGCCTCAGCCTCTGTTGTGTAGATGTCTCTGCCTGTTGTGTAGATGTCTCTACCTGTTGTGTAGATGTCTCTACCTGTTGTGTAGATGCCTCAGCCTCTGTTGTGTAGATGGCTCTGCCTGTTGTGTAGATGGCTCTGCCTGTTGTGTAGATGGCTCTGCCTGTTGTGTAGATATCTCTACTTGTTGTGTAGATGCCTCAGCCTCCGTTGTGTAGATGTCACCCTCTATTGTGTAGATGCCTCAGCCTCCGTTGTGTAGATGTCTCAACCTCTGTTGAGTAGATGCTTCAACCTCTGTTGTGTAGATATCTCAGCCTCTGTTGTGTAGATGCTTCAGCCTCTGTTGGGTAGATGGCTTTGCCTGTTGTGTAGATGCTTCAGCCTCTGTTGGGTAGATGGCTTTGCCTGTTGTGTAGATGCTTCAGCCTCTGTTGGGTAGATGGCTTTGCCTGTTGTGTAGACATCACTCTATATTGTATAGATATCACCGACTATTGTCTTGATATCACCGCCTGTTGTGTAAGCCTGTTCTATAGATATCACAGCCTGTTGTGTAACTGTCACCGCCTGTTGTATAGATACCACACAGCCTGTTTTGTAAATATCACCCACTGTTGTGTAGATATCAACCATCGTTGTGTAGATATCAACCCCTGTTTTGTAAATATCACACACTGTTGTGTAGATATCAACCATCGTTGTGTAGATATCAACCCCTGTTGTGTACATATCAGCACCTTGTTATGTAGATATCAACCCTGTTGTGTACATATCAACCCCTGTTGTGTACATATCAGCACCTGTTATGTAGATATCAACCCCTGTTGTGTACATATCAACCCCTGTTGTGTACATATCAGCACCTGTTATGTAGATATCAACCCCTGTTGTGTACATATCAACCCCTGTTGTGTACATATCAGCACCTGTTATGTAGATATTAACCCTGTTGTGTACATATCAACCCCTGTTGTGTACATATCAGCACCTGTTATGTAGATATCAACCCTGTTGTGTAGATATCAACCCCTGTTGTGTACATATCAGCACCTGTTATGTAGATATCAACTCCTCTTATATAGATAGAAATTCTTGTTGTGTAAATATAAACCCCTGTTTTGTAGACCTCACTCTCTGTTGTGTGTAGACCTTACCCCTTTGCTAATTGAAGGCATTAGCAATTTTATATATGTGTATTATATATTATATAATATATAATCTCTATTCTAAAAAAATAAGAATCATGTAAGCTTTACCCCAGTCCCCTAGCCAAGAGCGAGGCTGTTCGTGTAAGCCAAGTTACTAGCTAGGTTACCACTAGGAGTTACTAGCCAGACCCAACGGTATTTGACTTACAGTGACGACCACGTAGTTACTTGCGCCACAAGCACACTGTCAGTGCGCGCGCACGCGCGCGTTTAATACAAAAAATGGCGTGGGGGGTGTTATTCCTTCGTCGAAAGTCTATGGAATTCTATAGCCAGATTTCAGTTACTCATTGTTGCTGTTAACACGGACACCCAGGAATAATATCATAATGTAAATTCCAAAGCATTAGAGTGAATTTTTTTATATTTTAAATTTTTATTTTCTCAAAGTGGAAGTGCAGCATCTTTGTTTACGTACTTGTTAGGCTATTATTTTGTTTTGTTTTTTGAAGGTGGGGAATATGGCAGTTAAGTAACTTTATGTATAAGGGCGTTTAGTGTTTTGTGTAAGCAAGTACGGACTGTCTATAGGTGCAGCAGTGACGGGAAAGCTTGGCTGAGACCTCGTCTTGTTCCCGGACTCTGGGTCGTCAGGTGGAGAAACTTCCTCCTGCAGTCCAGTTCAGCCCCAAACGACATACTTGCCCTCCGAATCACCGCGGGCGTCGCCCCACCCTCGGCCACACACTCATGAGAGGTAGCCTATCGCCTGCCTTCAAAATTAAAATTTAGTAGTAACTAAGTGAATTTACACGTGAATAATGTCACTGTTAGGACAGTGTTGGTGTGTTGGTGTTATTGTCTCTACTCTTTCCAGAGCATCACGGACAGTGCGGGCGACGAGTTCGGGGAAGTTAAACCGTGTCTGGACTGCGGTCAAGATGACGAGGCTCAGGCGGCGCAAGTGTTGATGGCGGTGGAAGCCAACCGGTATCCTCTTCAGCCATGCCAAGACCTGCAACAGCAGACTCAAACCTGCATCTTGTTCCCAAGGTGAGCATAGACTGATCCCCGAGCGTATGTCTACTACCCCGCCACCCCACGGAACACAAGTGAACATCATACAGAAATTACTCCGGTGTCAANTATCGCTATAGTGTCCTACTTGTGATAACCACCTGACCTTCCTGACGTTGATCCAGGGTGCCAGGGTCAATGATTAGAGCCCCAATGGTCTCCTCGCACCGCCAGGAGGAGCGACCACCACCCCCTCACCTCCTGAAGTTCCGTGTTGACGAGGACAATGTGGTGGGTTGGTGGCCAGGCTCTGACGAGATGCACATTACCCATTATCCCTGGCGTATAGTAGGTTACATATGCACCTTAACCCATTATCTCTGGGATATATAGTAGAAAGGTGAGCCAAATGAACTTCATTTCATAAGAGTTTGTCTTAAACTTACAGAGGCACCAAATACCACTCGGAGATCATAGAAAGGCTACATACGCTGATGATGGGTCAACATGGACGCTATGGTGTGTGGGGAGGACAAGGAGGTTGTGGGGATTGAGGGAGGGGAAGCAGGTAGTGGGGGATTGAGGAAGGGAAGGAGGTATAGGGAGAAGTGGGAGGGTAAAGGGGTTATTAATGGAGCTGGAGACTTGCCCTCACCCGGTCATTGGTAGATTATAATCTCTACAATTTGGACAATTGTGTAACACAACCAAAAGACAAAGTGGACTTTAAAAGGTGGTGCCTTACCCCTGGGGCCCGTGTGTGTGTGTGTGTGTGTGTGTGTGTGTGTGTGTGTGTGTGTGTGTGTGTGTGTGTGTGTGTGTGTGTATTCACTTAGTTGTATTCACTTAGTTGTATTTTACGGGGGTTGAGCTTTGCTCTTTCGGCCCGCCTCTCAACTGTCAATCAACTGTTTACTAACTACTTTTTTTTTCCACACCACACACACACACACACCCAGGAAGCAGCCCGTGACAGCTGACTAACTCCCAGGTACCTATTTACTGCTAGGTAACAGGGGCATTCAGGGTGAAAGAAACTTTGCCCATTTGTTTCTGCCGGGTGCGGGAATCGAACCCGCGCCACAGAATTACGAATCCTGCACGCTATCCACCAGGCTATCCACCAGGCTATCCACCAGGCTACCTGGCCCCCCCACCAGGGGGGGCCAGGTAGTGTGGTGGATAGCTGGACTCCTCCAGCTCTTGTATGGGTAGTGTGTGTGTGTGTGTGTGTGTGTGTGTGTGTGTGTGTGTGTGTGTGTGTGTGTGTGTGTGGGTGTGTGTGTGTGATGGCAGTAAACAGAGATGCAGGTGGCTGCTGCTAGCCAGCCAGCCACGAGGTCACAAGTTATAATGAGCTGGCGTTCCCGGTGACCCCGTAAAGAGTGAGGGGCTCCTATAACAAGTATAGGGTCTAACCCCTGAGTAAATGTTCACTCTGCCTCATCGCCACTCTTTAGAGTAAACCCAACCCACTCTTACTCTCCTAACAACCCCATCTTACCTTACCTAACCTAACCTAACCTAACCTAACCTAACCTAACCTAACCTAACCTTACCTAACCTAACCAAAATAAGAGATCATGAGTGCTTTGTATGGGACAGGCACATGTTATGACGTAATTTTATTCTCGGGTTTTGTATGGTAGAGGCGCTAAAGGCCTTGCCTAGCGTAGTGTTGGTCGGGTCATGGCTGGACGACCTGCGCCTCTCACCCACAGGTGAACAGGTGCATCAGTACCAGTGTATGAGTGAAAGTACAAAATGTATAGGGGCCTCTGCAAGGCAGCTCATATTTAAGTGTACCCTCCTGGTCTTGTATGGGTGACTCCTCCTGGTCTTGTATGGGTGACTCCTCCAGCTCTTGTATGGGTGACTCCTCCTGGTCTTGTATGGGTGACTCCTCCAGCTCTTGTATGGGTGACTCCTCCTGGTCTTGTATGGGTGACTCCTCCTGGTCTTGTATGGGTGACTCCTCCAGCTCTTGTATGGGTGACTCCTCCAGCTCTTGTATGGGTGACTCCTCCAGCTCTTGTATGGGTGACTCCTCCAGCTCTTGTATGGGTGACTCCTTCAGCTCTTGTATGAGTGACTCCTCCAGCTCTTGTATGGGTGACTCCTCCAGCTCTTGTATGGGTGACTCCTCCTGGTCTTGTATGGGTGACTCCTCCAGCTCTTGTATGGGTGACTCCTCCAGCTCTTGTATGGGTGACTCCTCCAGCTCTTGTATGGATGACTCCTCCAGCTCTTGTATGGGTGACTCCTCCAGCTCTTGTATGGGTGACTCCTCCAGCTCTTGTATGGGTGACTCCTCCAGCTCTGTATGGGTGACTCCTCCAGCTCTTGTATGGGTGACTCCTTCAGCTCTTGTATGAGTGACTCCTCCAGCTCTTGTATGGGTGACTCCTCCAGCTCTTGTATGGGTGACTCCTCCTGGTCTTGTATGGGTGACTCCTCCAGCTCTTGTATGGGTGACTCCTCCAGCTCTTGTATGGGTGACTCCTCCAGCTCTTGTATGGATGACTCCTCCAGCTCTTGTATGGGTGACTCCTCCAGCTCTTGTATGGGTGACTCCTCCAGCTCTTGTATGGGTGACTCCTCCAGCTCTTGTATGGGTGACTCCTCCAGCTCTTGTATGGATGACTCCTCCAGCTCTTGTATGGGTGACTCCTCCAGCTCTTGTATGGATGACTCCTCCAGCTCGTGTATGGGTGACTCCTCCAGCTCTTGTATGGGTGACTCCTCCAGCTCTTGATTGGGTGACTCCTCCAGCTCTTGTATGGGTGACTCCTCCAGCTCTTGTATGGGTGACTCCTCCAGCTCTTGTATGGATGACTCCTCCAGCTCTTGTATGGGTGACTCTTCCAGCTCTTGTATGGGTGACTCTTCCAGCTCTTGTATGGATGACTCCTCCAGCTCTTGTATGGGTGACTCCTCCAGCTCTTGTATGGGTGACTCCTCCAGCTCTTGTATGGATGACTCCTCCAGCTCTTGTATGGATGACTCCTCCAGCTCTTGTATGGGTGACTCCTCCAGCTCTTGTATGGGTGACTCCTTCCCCTAGAGCAGCTTACATCCTGGTTACCTATTAGTTTTAATTTTCTTTTCTAACTAATAAATGACTTTTTTTGTAGATAATAATTATCTGTAACTCTTACTGTTGGGTTGTTGTAGTTTCAGGTGTTTCAGAGCGCTGTAGTACAGATCACTCAAGTTGTAGTTCGATCCTGTAGATAATTTATTTAAACGAGGAACACACAAGACAAATACAGTTAGACCGCTGCTACGGGCTGCTTCCTGGAGATGTGTAACAAAAAGGAGGCCTGGTCGAGGACCGGGCCGCGGGGACGCTAAGCCCCGAAATCATCTCAAGATAACCTCAAGAAGGTACTCCTGTGATAATGTTCCGTGATAACCCTTAACCGTTTCAGTTCTTAGGGTCCACGATAGACCGAAAAGTCGTCGTCAGTTTCATACGTGTGGGTACTCAGCCTCCTAAAATGAAAGTACTTAGAGTAACTAGGTTGTGGACGGAACAATCACGTCGCGGTGGATCACCAGATAGTTGTAACTTTTGTTGTAACTATTTTGGACAAGCCGGAAAAGGTATTATATATATCTATGTTGTCAATAAAAGCTAACTTAACCATTCAAGGTCTAATACACACACACACACACCACATGAAGCCTTGTATGCTCGCGTGTGGATCTTAATCACATTCCTCACACAAGCTTTGTATAATATCGACGTATTTACCAGTCTACTGCTTCACGTGTGTCTGAAGAGAGGGAGAACAATCTCAAGATGCTTGTCGTGGTGTGATGACAATTATCTTTAATGACAATGTTTTGCTGTCAAGCATTTATTAATTTCTCGAGAGAGGTGCGCTTTTTTTTTACTTGTGATTCATAGTTCGGTTGTTACAATCACGTATGACGCTAAACGAACTGGGTGACAATTTGATAGCACTTACTAATAGGTGGGTGTTACTATATGATGTCATACTTGTAGGTATGTTAGATATTACAAATAGTTGGTCAGAAAGTCTGAGGGAAAGACAAAGACAGGGAGAGGGAGAGAGAGAGAGAGAGAGAGAGAGAGAGAGAGAGAGAGAGAGAGACAGACAGACAGACAGACAGACAGACAGACAGACAGACAGACAGACAGACAGACAGACAGACAGACAGACACACACACACACACACACACACACACACACACACACACACACACACACCACACACACACACACACACACACACACACACACACACAAATTGTATCCCCCAGTCATCTTGACGAGCATGTGCCCGCAGTAATCTCGTCAAGCAATCAGCGGACCGTGTTTGCGGGGTAAACAATCTGAGTAATGGTTAAGACGAGCTGTAAGATGGAGAGCTCTTAACCTGCAAACAAGAGTCGGAAGACTCTTGCTCCTGTGCCCTCAAGTGTAAGGTATGGGACGTTCCGCTACTCAATATTCACAAGAGATCATCAACACTAACGTGTCGAATGTTGTACGGTAGCCAGGGGGAGCATGCTCTGAGGTTGTGTAGTGTGGGAGCATCTTATCTTCCCTGCCACCCCTATGGTGAGGGGAGCGGAGGACCGTGCCCAGGGTGTGTGGGGCACGAGACCATGCCCAGGGTGTGTGGGGCACAAGACCATACTCAGGTGGACGATCACTGGACCATACCCAGGGGATGGATCACGGGGGGCCTGTGAACCGTTCCATCACTTCACATTACCAGAGGGTAATGTGAAGTGTCTCTGGATCACATACCGTCGTAGCTGTGCACCAGGTCACTATATGGTGATATATCCTACCTAGGTGACGGTGCTCCTCGCTCATTGGTTTGGTGTTGGGCCTCAGCTGCTAATGACTTCTGGAAGGTCATTAGTGACACCACTAGTGCTGACGGACTAGCCAAGAAGAATACCCCCCCCCCCTAGTCCAGGACTATGTCCAGGACTAATCTGGCATGGACCCCGTGACACCTCACATTTTTACCAGTGTTGATTTATAGTTAGGTTTACTGAACACATGAATGAACTCCTTCGTGTGTGTGTGTGTGTGTGTGTGTGTGTGTGTGTGTGTGTGTGTGTGTGTGTGTGTGTGTGTGTGTGTGTGTGTGTGTGTGTGTGTGTGTCACACACACACACACTAGCCAAAAGAGAGTGCGAGAGTGAGTGAATGAGAGAGAACGTACGTACGAGCAGCAACAGGTGGTAACACCCCTCCCACGCAGCTACTGAGGTCCGCCACAGGTAAATGTTAAGGTGTAAAGCATATGACATTGAGGGAAGTCCCCCTGGCGGGCCGACCCCTGAGAGGCCGCAGGCTGGGGCGTGACGGAACTGTGTGGGCCCCACTACCGTTGGGGCCATGGGTGGGGCGCCACTACCGTTGGGGCCATGGGTGGGGCGCCACTACCGTTGGGGCCATGGGTGGGGCGCCACTACCGTTGGGACCATGGGTGGGGCCCCACTACCGTTGGGACCATGGGTGGGGCGCCACTACCGTTGGGGCCATGGGTGGGGCGCCACTACCGTTGGGGCCATGGGTGGGGCGCCACTACCGTTGGGGCCATGGGTGGGGCGCCACTACCGTTGGGACCATGGGTGGGGCCCCACTACCGTTGGGGCCATGGGTGGGGCGCCACTACCGTTGGGGCCATGGGTGGGGCGCCACTACCGTTGGGGCCATGGGTGGGGCGCCACTACCGTTGGGACCATGGGTGGGGCGCCACTACCGTTGGGACCATGGGTGGGGCGCCACTACCGTTGGGGCCATGGGTGGGGCGCCACTACCGTTGGGACCATGGGTGGGGCCCCACTACCGTTGGGGCCATGGGTGGGGCCCCACTACCGTTGTGGCCATGGGTGGGGCCCCACTACCGTTGGGGCCATGGGTGGGGCCCCACTACCGTTGGGGCCATGGGCGTGCACACGAGCACATCACAATGCTACAATGACATTGTAGGTAAGGAGAAAACGAGAAGACTGGATCACAACCTACAAACTACCTATGGACATTTGACAAGACGTCGACATGCAAAATACATAAATGTGTTACAAAAACTACAAATAGGGTTGAAACAAAATAACAAAACTACCAATCTGCATAAAACTTGTAGTTTTGTTTAAAACATGTTTTGTTTTAAAACATAAGTCAGCTCCAACGCTGGATGGTAACAGATGAAGATAGTCAAACACACATGAGCCATAGTAATCTCTGTGAGACACTCTGTGTAAAATAAAACACCAACAAGTTAATGAAGGTAGACTCAGTACACGAATTCCAAAGAAAACACGACAGACTTAAGGAATTAGGGGAACGAGTTTACGAAGCGATTGAATGTTCTCTAAGAGGCAGGGGCCCAAAACTGAAGCTCAACCCCAATCAAACATAAAGTAAGAGTACATACGTACACAAGCACCGTCACCCCCTCCTTGAACCCAGCGTGTACGCCTTCCCTTCCCCTCGGCGGCCTGTGACGAGCACACCGTTGGCCGGCCAGAGCCTGTCCTCGGGGGCAACAATGGATCCTTGGAGTAGTCGACCTTAGCGCACGATACTGCCCAAGGTTACGGCTGACCCCACATCCTGGCCGCTGTCACCGCGCTCAACACCTCATCCACACTTTCTCGTCCCCTTTCCTAAACACCTCCGCCTCATTTCACAGTCCATTTGCGTTTTCGCACATGTCCTTGTGTTTGTCCTTGTTAATCATCCCCGGAGATGATCATGTGAAGCAGGTACCACGAGATGTGAGGGTGTGCGTGGGCACGCTGCGTGCGTCGACTCCTCCCTCCCTATAACACCATGCGCCTTGGCCATGATAACCACTGCCCCTGCAAATGGAATTACTGAGGGTCGACAATGTATTTATTCTTGAGTAGCCTATCCTTAAAAGAAAACGGCATGTCTGCATCTGTGAGAGGTAGGACGCTGCTTGCCTTTGAGAGTGGATGAATGGTACAGGATGAGTATTGGATGTCTGCCTATTGGATGTCGGTGGGTCTATGAGATCAGCTATATTGCACCTTGACAAACGTTATACCTGGCTCCCGTTATTCAAGACGTTAAACATACACCTGACATGCGTATGTTTGACGTAGGTCAGGACGTCAAACGTACCCGACTCCCGTTGGTCAGGACGTCAAACGTACCCGACTCCCGTTGGTCAGGACGTCAAACGTACCCGACTCCCGTTGGTCAGGACGTCAAACGTACCCGACTCCCGTTGGTCAGGACGTCAAACGTACCCGACTCCCGTTGGTCAGGACGTCAAACGTACCCGACTCCCGTTGGTCAGGACGTCAAACGTACCCGACTCCCGTTGGTCAGGACGTCAAACGTACCCGACTCGCGTTGGTCAGGACCCTGTATGTTACATATTACGAATGTTTGTTCCTTACTCCCATGGTGCTTGAACAGGTGTCATCCATTTTTCGTGTTAGTATGCACGAGAAAAAGGCGAGAGAAGTGGGAGAAGTCGGACACAGCCCCCAAGAGACAGTGGGAGGAGGTGATTATATCCCCCAACAGACAGTGGGAGAACTATTTTTGCATTGATTTATTTAGGCACATGTATATTTATGCAGCTGCCCTAGATTATACGAAGGGTTACACAGTGTACGCCAAGAGCTAGCTGCGTGTTGCCCAAAAAAAAAATCCCCGTCACACAGGATGGTTAGTCATACAGGGCCATGTGATCAGTAGCCTACACTGGCAGGCTTTGGGTGCAATATGAGGATATCCTCAAGAACACGAGAGTTAATGGAGTGATTGCAAAGCTCCACGTGCCTCATGCCGGGGGGTCTGAAGGGTCTAATGACTGGGCAGTCAATAAAGTAGTGTGTGAGATCGTGACTCATGTCTTGTTCACAAAGTCTGCACCTGGAGTGCTCAGGATGAGAGAATCGTCACCTGTTACCACCTGCCACAGGTAATGGTAGCCGAAAATCATTCTTGGGACCACCATGTCACGTTGTCTGGTGGACGTTTTGTGTTACCCATATACCAAGGTTTCTGATCTAAATAAATCATCGCTTTTTATACTTGTGCTTTCAGGCCTTTCGGAGTCAGTAATGTCTCTATCAGTTCTGAATGTTTGAAACAATATAGTCTTAACAACAGAGATGGAGATACCTGGGTCTAGTTGAATTTCTTCCTTGTTCCTTCCTTCTTCCTTATAGCAGCTCATTTGGCTGCTATATCTGTCACCATGATGGGTTATATCTGTGGGAGATGGTATCTATACAAGAGAGAGAGAGAGAGAGAGAGAGAGAGAGANGCCTTTGTTGATGAGGAGGGGCTGACACCCAAACAACCGCCAACCCTCAGCTCTAATACAGCTCATAAATATAGAGCCGAGACGAGGGTGGACTTGAGTGGAGGAGGTGGTAGTCGTGACCAGTCGATCAGTGTGTCGTAGGTACCATACCGTAGGTAAGGTACCGTAGTAACATGGGCCGAGCGTAATGTACCGTAGTAACATGCGGCCGAGCGTAAGGTACCGTAGTAACTGGGGACCGAGCGTAGGTACCGTAGTATCGGGGTGACAGATGTATGTCAACAGACGGGGTGTTTGGATGGCGGAGCTGCGATGACCCACATATGTTGCCCCAAGTCCCGTTGTGAGGGTCAGGGGCGCGCCCCCTCCCTCTCCCCCCCACCCCATGTGGTGGGCCCCGCCTACTATTTTGTCTATTCGGGCTTAAAGTTTTGAAGGGAGGTGGCTTCCACAACTACCTCTTATAGAGCATTCCACTTCTTAACTGCCCGTCTGGGGTACAAGTACTTTCTGACGTCCATTTGCGTTTCCAGCTCCCACCTTTTTGATTCATTGTTGCCGTCGGAGGCGGCTAGTTATTGTGCATCACATACTTATCCTGTGACCTGGTTTCGTCTTATCCTGCTTACTCTCAGTCTGAAGAAGCTGGTTCACCTCATCTATTCCCTTCAGTATCTTGTAAGTTTGTGATCATAACCCGTCTTCAAACAGGGGGGGAAAGCATGCGAAGCGTAAGGGATAGGTGCGCATGAGTCCTCAACATGAACCTCGGGGATGCATCAGGCATGGCAAACACGCCTTCCGTCATTACTCACACTGTGCTCCGCAGTTCTTCAACCTACCTTCACCTGCAGCTCTCACTTTTACTCCAGAAAAAAAGGTCATCGTCCATAGGAAACGGTGTTGCCCAGAAAGGTAGACACAAGCAGCAGTCCTGCACATTCCTCGTTTATTGTTTGAAGAAATCGAGCAGGCAAAGCAAAACACCAACGAGAAGTTAACCCGAGACAGCAAGATACAATGAATGTAAGTGATAAATGTTTAGGATTAGAGCAAAATAGGCAAGCACTGGGTGGAACATAGGGTTGGGCACCATGGAAGGGAACTCAATGCAACGTTTCGAGCATCACCCTGACTGATGCACATGAGTTGGAGTGGTTGGACATATCGTGTAGCCCAATAGGCCTACTGCAGACTCTTGAATTCTCGTGTTATCAAGAATGGGGTGCATGACCCGGGTGCCACCTCAGACACGCCTCGCTCGTCTACACACCTCACAAAAAATGAGGAAGGAAGCTTCGAAGGAGTAATGAGAAGTTTCTTGTTCCTGCTGATGAGGCTTCACTTCCGGGGAGAAACGTCGACAATTTCTCTTGACTTTCAAGTGATGAAGGAGGTGCCGGGAGGGGGGTCACCCCCCCCCCCTCACACCTCGCTCTCACTGTTGGCAAGGCACCCCTCACACCTCGCTCTCACTGTTGGCAAGGCACCCCTCACACCTCGCTCTCACTGCTCACCCGATCCACTGACCTTACCCACCACACTACCTGCCGCTCAACATCACCAGGTGATAAACACTCGGCAGATATTGTCTCATTAAACATACAGATCAGCTACACCTTTTCCTTTTTATACAAGCAGTCGTCTCGGAGTAACATAACCAGGTAATAATGCTTCGCACCGGCCCATGAATTCCCAAAATGTGTTGTTCATTGTTCTCACTAAATAATACCTGGTTAATGTGTCGTTGTGTCTTGAAAATGGATAAATTAATTAATTAATGAAGACATTATGGAGCGACATGAATCATAAATGACAGCCGGAAATAACTTTTTTGTCCTTATTACGATTTAATTATTTATTTTTTTGTGACAAATGATATGAATAACCCACTTCACACACATGAAAAGATAGGAAAGTGCCCCCTCAGGCAAGTTTGGCCAATTGACGTTGATTGAATGAACGTTGAAAAAGTTGATCCAATGTTGATTCAATGTTGCCCGCTGCTTGACGACGTTTCGTCCCATCGTGGACCCCTAACAGGACGAGCCGAAGCACCATCACTTCATAATGAGTGTAGGGTTGGAATATTTCCGAAGGCGTATTGTAACTCGTATCTAACATCCTCAAACAGTGTCCTATCCCTGATACGGCGGCATCTTTGAAACACTGCATCAGCCTTTGTCTCGGATCGTGATAGTGACAAAATCATTTTCTTAAAACCGTGAAATAGCGTCATTTACTTTTTTGTATAACCCGAAATTAATCTCTCACTACTATCAAAATGCCGAGAGATGGTGTCACATCCTAATCGGGTTGCGTGCGTCTGTGCCGGTGCCACATTACAGATTCCCGTGGCACTGTTGACTCTGGCAGGAAATGCCCCAGAGATGCCAGTGGGCGAGACTTCCGGGACACCCCTACGGAGGAGATTGTGTCCTGAGAATTCCAAGCGGGTCAGGCAACCCAATACATAGGAATTGTCTGCCTCATCGTCCAAGCTCTCTTTGGCCGGCCCAAACCCCAGGAGCATGAAGCTTTGAGGTTGTGTTGGGAGCAGCGGTTACCTTCAGTTTTGTGAATTTGGCAGCGAGTCGTTGAGGCTAGGGGCAGTGTGTGTGAGTGTGGGGGAGTAGGAGATGGTTGCGTGTGTGGATGTGGAGGTTTTGTGGGTGGGTGGATGAGTGTGTGGGAGTTGGATGAGTGTGTGGGAGAGTTGGATGAGTGTGTGGGAGAGAGGATTGAGTGTGTGGGAAAGTGGATTGAGTGTGTGGGGGAGGGGGTTGAGTGTGTGTTAGAGTTGGATGATTGTGTGGGTGTAGTTATAGAAGACACTGTAGTTATAAAACATAAGTGTAAATAAGAACATGACAGTGTATTTAAGAACAAGACAGTGTAGTTAAGAACAAGACAGTGTAGTTAAGAACAAGACAGTGTAGTTAAGAACAAGACAGTGTAGTTAAGAACAAGACAGTGTAGTTAAGAACAAGACAATGTAGTTATAGAACAAGACAGTGTTGGTATAGAACAAGACAGTGTTGGTATAGAACAAGACAGTGTTGGTATAGAACAAGACAGTGTTGGTATAGAACAAGACAGTGTTGGTATAGAACAAGACAGTGTTGGTATAGAACAAGACAGTGTTGGTATAGAGCATGACAGTGGTATAGAACATGACAGTGTTGGTATAAAACATGACAGTGTTGGTATAGAACATGACAGTGTTGGTATAGAACATGACAGTGTTGGTATAGAACAAGTCAATGTAGTTATAGAACAAGACAGTGTAGTTCAGAAAAAGACAGTGTAGTTCACAAAACAAAGTAGCTAAGTAGTGCAGTTCCAAAGTAGCGTGGGTGAATTATTCTCCAGTCTGTCGCTGTATCAGTGTGGTTCCAGCTCGTAGTATAATACAAACATTTTGAATACATAGTAGGCTAAAATTGATGAAATGAGGCGTTCTTCGGATCGGCTGCCGCGTGGACGAGCGTGAAATATTGACAGGTTGAAAAATAAATAATTGTCACCAGAACCTAAACACTTAACCTAATAGAGACCTAACTATACACCAAATAAAAAAAAAAAAATTTAAGAAAATACCAATTTTCATTACCCAGTCAGTTAAAAAAAAATGAGTTTGGAGTCGACTCTGGAGTCGAACGCAGCTCAGAAAAGCATAGCCTGATGTCGGGTTGCAAGCCGGCTTGTGTGTGGAGCAGCCAGTTCAGCCGGCCGCCCAACCCCCACCCCACCCCCACCCCCACCCAGACACACTACAGACTCGTATCTACTTCTCCCCCTCCCCCCCCCATCGTCTTAAGCCTCTGTGCCATAATTGCTCAAGGTTGCCGGTAGCCAAGAGATCGAGGGCGTTAATAGGGGCACCTTTGACACGCCGCCGGCTACCTGTGCCCCATCGAGACCAGTAGATCATCCCAGGTGATCGGGTCGAGGGGGTGGGGGGTAGTTGGGGGGAGGGGCAGGTAGGAGGGAGAAGGGGAGGTGTAGGAAGAAGGGGGGGGTAGGTGGAGGGAGGTGGGCAGGGGAAGAAGTCTAATCCGCTGGCAAGTCTGAAAGTGATAGTTTCAATCTTTTTTATTTATATTTTTCAAGTACAATGTGGACTAACAAGTTCTTTGAGAGTTAATACGGGTGACGTGGTTGAGTGTGACGGGCCGGGGAACGCGCGCACCAGCGGGCACTCTCCTTAGTAAGGTGATTCACAGGGCGTGAAGGTGGTGTACTGTGTCCTGCACGGTACACCACTAGCAGCTGGGTGTGGTGTACTGTGTCCAGCACGGTACACCACTAGCAGCTGGGTGTGGTGTACTGTGTCCAGCACGGTACACCACTAGCAGCTGGGTGTGGTGTACTGTGTCCAGCACGGTACACCACTAGCAGCTGGGTGTGGTGTACCGTGTCCAGCACGGTACACCACTAGCAGCTGGGTGTGGTGTACTGTGTCCAGCACGGTACACCACTAGCAGCTGGGTGTGGTGTACCGTGTCCAGCACGGTACACCACTAGCAGCTGGGTGTGGTGTACTGTGTCCAGCACGGTACACCACTAGCAGCTGGGTGTGGTGTACTGTGTCCAGCACGGTACACTACTAGCAGCTGGGTGTGGTGTACTGTGTCCAGCACGGTACACCACTAGCAGCTGGGTGTGGTGTACTGTGTCCAGCACGGTACATCATTAGCGGCTGGCATCATCGCAAGGTAAGGGTGTGAGAGCCTATTGTTATATTTAACTTTTCTAGTGCTCGCGTAATGAAACACGACAACAAAGTACCTTATCACTTACATCGCAAAGATCCTAAGTACCTCCCACTACCTCTTACGGGCCCCCTGGGTATGAGTAAGTACCTCCCACTACCTCTTACGGGGCCCCTGGGTATGAGTAAGTACCTCTCACTACCTCTTACGGGATCCTGGGTATGAGTAAGTACCTCCCACTACCTCTTACGGGCTCCTGGGAATGAGTAAGTACCTCTCACTACCTCTTACGGGATCCTGGGTATGAGTAAGTACCTCCCATTACCTCTTACGGGCTCCTGGGAATGAGTAAGTACCTCTCACTACCTCTTACGGGCCCCCTGGGTATGAGTAAGTAAGTACCTCCCACTACCTCTTACAGGCCCCTGGGTATGAGTAAGTAAGTACCTCCCACTACCTCTTACAGGCCCCTGGGTATGAGTAAGTGAGTATCTCCCACTACATCACAAAGACCCCAGGATTGGAGTAAGCGCCTCTTTGAGACCTTGGGATTTGTAACATTTATCACAGGTATAACATTCTGGACAAAAGTCGACACGTTCCAGATAAAATTAGAGAGGTTTCTGCAAGAATTGCCGGACCGACCGGATTGTAGTGGTGATATGGGCCTGCGAGCTGCTTGAGATACCAGTATGTTGGACCAAGTTGTCACAAGTCAAGCACGGCCCCAGGCCAGACTTGGGGAGTAGAACTCCCAGAACTCTCTCCAAGTGTGTTCTAGGTATAGCGATGAATATCCCCAGGACCCAACCCACACAGTTGCCTAACCCTGAGTACATTTTTACTGTTAGGTGAAAGGAAATGTTGAACTGCTCGGGGATCGAACCCAATTATATCCTCTCGTTCTACTGTTCCTTAATATGAATATTGCTTCTACATCTACTATATCAGTCACCCTGGGATGCATACAACGCACGGAAGGGATCTTCGTCCTATTTTTCCTGATGGGTACCGAGACGCTTACCAGTATGGCATATGCTACACTTGTTATTCTGCTGATTATTTTCATAAGTTGAAAGTTGCCTTCCCTTCATTTTGTACTGTATCTGAGGTCTTCCTGTCCTCATAGCCTTGTATTTGTCAGGTTAAAGTTTAGTAGCCATTTCTCAGACTGATTGCCTAGTTCACCTTATAATTATTGCAGTCCTCAGTTCTGATTCGCACCATTAGTTTGCCATCATCAGCAAACATGGATAAAAATGCGCTTATGTTTTTTTTATCGTTTACACATATTTGGAAGAGGATGGGCCCTAGCACCGACCTTTGAGGTACTCCACTCGTTACTTCTCTCTCAGTGCTGATAGTTCTCTCTTTTTTTGCCTTCTTTCTGAACGGTACTCCTTCACCCACTTACGAATATTTCCCGATACACCAGCCTGTTTCTCGAGCTTGCATAGGAGTCGCTAGTGAGCAACAGTGTCAAAAGCTTTCTGGCAATCCAGGTAAATGCAGTCGGCCTAGCCCTCTCTATCCTGTTTGATTGTTGTCATCTTGTCATAGAACTCTAATAAGTTGGACAAACAAAATTTTCCTTTGCCGAGTCCATGTTTATTTTTGGAAACAAAAGTTAAAGGTTCTAAATGATCAACGAGCCTTTGTTTAATTAGAGTCTAATTTTTGTAATTCTGGGACGAGTCTCGTCGCAAACTTGTGAACCTTTTCTAGTTTCCTTATGTATTTCTTTAGGTGGAGGTGGGGGGCCTCAGCGATGGGGCGTCATACAAGACTGGTCTCACGTAGGTATTCACCTATTTGATGGTATATACTCGGGTGGTGTAGACGTAGTGTGTGTGTGTGTTAGGACCAACACCGCGACATACAGCCTATAATCAGGAAATTAAACAGCGTTTTGCTTAACCGGTTTCGTTTTTGTTTTTGTTTTTTGCAAAGTTCAACATGACCAAAGATGCTTGTCATAACATATCTGAGAGTTATAAAAAAAGATGGCCATATTACATGTAATAACTACAAATATATTTTTCCATTTATAGAAAAATAAATCAATGATTGGTAGGTTGACGGGTGAGCTGGCCGTCACTCACCCGTCACCCTCAGCTCTCTGACCTTTGCCTTCACCAGAGTAAAAGGACACACCACACACACACACACAACACACACACAACACACAACACACACACACAAACACACACACAAACACACACACACCACACACACACACCACACACACACACACACACACACACACACACACACACACACACACACACACACACACACGCGCGCGCACACACACACACACACACACACACCCGCGCGCGTGTGTAACATTGAAAGGTCTAAAAGTAGCGGTGTGGGGCTGTAGTGTGCATGCCCAGAGAGAGAGTGCCACAGGTCAACATTTCCTGCTCACATTGCTGTACAAATGGCCGGGGAATAAATTATATGATCTAACATCACGACCAGTATCTGGCCGCTGAAGGGTACTTAGCAGCGCTATTGCGGTCCCTGCACTTGTATGTTGGCCCTTGGAGGAGGGTAGCGGGCCCTAGAGGAGGGTAGCGGGTCCTGGAGGAGAGGATAGCGGGTCCTGGAGGAGAGGGTAGCGGGCCCTGGAGGAGAGGATAGCGGGTCCTGGAGGAGGGTAGCGGACCCTGGAGGAGAGGATAGCGGGTCCTGGAGGAGGATGGGGTGGGCCCTGGATATTTGCAGTTGGTGTTTGCAATAGTTACTACAGTACCAGCAGCAGATCCCGAGGACCAGATCGCCCACCCACCCAAGATCGCCATCATAGTGACAGCACAAGGTATAGAGAGATAATTGTCAGGAGAAAGCGCTCAGCCTGTCTGACCATAGAGCACTTGGACGGAATATATGCATGGAAGGACGGATATGAAGACGGCGCGGGTGTCGGAACGGTGCCCAATAACTTGGACCACAGGGGGCTCGAACGCCGATTCTGCATGGAGCGATACAAAGCTGCTTCAGACGGCACTATCTTCATCATTTTCTCTAATTAGTATTACAACTGGCGTTTAATACTGCCAGAAATAAGAGATTGTTATGTACGGTTTACCGCACCTTTTACGTTGCTGCCCCTCCCCCTTCCCTTCCCTTCCCTTCCCTTCCCTTCCCTTTCCTTTCCTTTCCTTTCCTTTCCTTTCCTTTCCTTTCCTTTCCTGTCCTTTCCTTCCTTTTCCTTCCCTTCCCTTCCTATGGTCACCACCCTTGGATCAGCACCTATGCATGGTGGTGGGGATTGCCGGTCCCTGCAATCCAGAGGGCAGTTGAATGTGGTTTGTGTAAACCTTGTTCTGTCCAAAGAATAGGAGACAGACTAAGTTCATCTGGACCTGTAATCGGTTATAGTTATTGGGTCACCCGAGATTATTCTATTCAATTTAACTCTTCTTGTTGAGAACTAGCTAGAGGCGGTAGTTGTAATCCTTACCCAAAGGCTAAATCATAATTGAGTTTATATGGTGCTAGAAACCTTGTTGTGGCGACTCTGGAGGCGTTATTGATAAATCAACCACTTCTCACGGGCAACCACATGACAATACTTTGATTTCACCGTCTTAACTGGACTTCAAGACGACCTTGGTATATGAAGGTCAGTGTGTGTGTGTGTATGTGTTATAATGATGGACAGACTAACGTTGGGCAATTCACCAAAGACACTTTACTCTCGGTATTATTTATTTAGATATTTCGTCAAAGTTCAGAGAATTCCTATTATTGTTCTCTTATTGTGCTGTTTATATTATTGGTCTGCAGAAGCTAATGTAATTACCCAGCCAGTAATACTCTTTACATAGTGTCGCATGTTGTAAATCAGTCACAGCGCCGCTCCTGTGCCAAGTAACACTACGGGCTCACCATAGCCCGTGCTACTTGCCGCTCCTATGCCAGTTAAGTAACACTACGGCTCACCATAGCCCGTGCTACTTGCCCCGCTCCTGTGCCAGGTAAGTAACACTACTGGCTCACCATAGCCCGTGCTACTTGTAACTGTGTGCTCCGAGCAGCTGCATCTAAAACAAACAACGTTGTAAATATCGGCGTGTAGATGCTTGAGTCAGCTGGGGGCCGTTCTTAAGTATAATTAATGCGTGGTTTAACGCACAGTACAACTTTTTGCACGTCTGCGTCACGCCGGACAAGTGTGTTGCGAGCGTGATGTACCGTCTGAAGGCTGGTGGAGCCAATGGTAGTCCCTGCTGGCAGGTACGCATAGACCCTGGTCTACGCTCACCTGCGTACCTTTAAGGCGCTACTTCCATTGTATTAATCTATTATCGTTTGGTATGTGGGGGGGGGGCTAGTAGCCTAGGTTTCCTTGTAAGTACCTCTAGGGCAGTACACACATTTTCAGTTGAGAGGCGGGGCCAAAGAGCCAAAGCTCAACCCCCGCAAGCACAAATAAGTGAGTACATTCACTCGCTCTCACCATCTCCCCCTCTTCCCCTTCACACACACACTCGGGGGGCCGATCGGACAGCACGCTGGACATGTGATCCTGTGGTCCCGGGTTCAATCCCGGGCGCCGGCGAGAAACAGTGGGCAGAGTTTCTTTCACCCTATGGCCCTGTTACCTAGCAGTAAATAGGTACCTGGGAGTTAGTCCGCTGTCGCAGGCTGCTTCCTGGTGTGTGTGTGTGTGTATGATGTGAAAAATGGTAGTAGTAGTTAGAAACAGTTGAGAGGCGGGCCGAAAGAGCAGAGCTCAACCCCCGCAAGCACAACTAGGTGAATACACAACACACACACACACACACACATACGCGCGCGCATGAACTACGAGGAGAGACTACGGGAACCAAACCTCACGGCAGTGGAAGAAGGAAGAGTTAGGGGAGACAGAATCACCACTTACAAGAGGAGGAATTCTCAGAGGAATTGATAGGGTAGATAAAAAAAAATTATTTAACACATGGGGCAAACCCACAAGGGGACTCGGGTGGAAACTGAGTATCCACATCAGCCATAGAGATACTAGAAAGAACTTTTTTTTAGCATCAGAGTAGCTAACAAATGGAATGCATTAGGCAGTAATGTGGTGGAGGCTGACTCCATACACAGTTTTAAATGTAGATATGATACAGCCCAGTAAGGTCAGGAACCTGTACACCAGTTGACTGACAGTTGGGAGGCGCGACCAAAGAGCCGAAGCTCAACCCTGCAAGAACAATGAGGGAAGCACACACAATTGACTGTTGGTTGAGAGGCGAGACCAAAGAGCCGAAGCTCACTCCACGCCGCACAACTTTCTGAGTACAACTAGACGACTGCACACGCAGTCACAGTTCCTCAGGGAAGGCAAGGTATAATAACGCGTGGCCTGTGGGATACAGGAACCCAAGAGTGTGCCAACGTTAAGACAGGCAACAAACGCAGGCGTTCCCAGACTAGTGTGTTTACCTGGTGGTGGGTGTGATCCGCTCCCTCTCCGTCCGTCACCCTCCACGTTCACTCTTACTCTTCTCCCCAGCAGTTCCCTTCGATAAAACTGCTTCCCCATGGCTGGAGAAGGCTGCGTCTCCGTGCCTGGAGAAGGGAACGTCTCCGTGCCTGGAGAAGGCTACGTCCCCGTGCCTGGAGAAGGCTGCGTCTCCGTGCCTGGAGAAGGCTGCGTCTCCGTGCCTGGAGAAGGCTGCGTCCCCGTGCCTGGAGAAGGCTGCGTCTCCGTGCCTGAAGAAGGCTGCGTCCCCGTGCCTGGAGAAGGCTGCGTCCCCGTGCCTGGAGAAGGCTGCGTCCCCGTGCCTGGGAAGGCTGCGTCCCCGTGCCTGGAGAAGGCTGTGTCCCCATGCCTGGAGAAGGCATGGGGGACGCAGCCTTCGTCCTAATGTAGACGAAGGCTGCGTCCCTCTACAATTGTTCCTAATGTAGAGAAAATACTTGCCATTGATGACCTTGAGAACGTTCTTCATAGGCCTTCTACAACGTCGGAGACGCTGATCTACCCTCCAGGATTTTCGGCCTTTAAATAGTTCGAATTATTCTCATTTTATCCGTTTCCTTGTGTCTTGTCACCTTGATGTGTCATGATTACCTTGATATGTAATCACACAGGCTCGCCTCGTACTTGCAGTTATTAAACTGATCCTAATGTCGCTCTTTTTCTCCTAGGAAATTCCTTGTAACAACTTGACAGCATTCTTTGTCTTATAATATCCAGTAAGGTGAAGGCCGAGAGTGGTTGCGGTGGTTTTGGTGCCAAGTGTCTTCCGGAGAGGACTTGAGGCCCTCAGGGTGGTAGCTGAGTTCTGTTGCTGTATTGGAGAGGTTGAGGTGGCGGGGCGGAGCGGCCGTGTGGAGTGGCACTGGTTTCTGCCGCGGGTTGGCTCGGGATCCTCGCGATGAAAGAGAAAGCTGACGTCGAACTATGGGCGGCGCTGAGACCATGATGGTCGTGGGGTCGAAGCCGAGACTCTCGCTGGTCCGTCAGTTTCTCCCCGACCACCGCCTCGCGTGGAGGTTCCCTTGCGGTGTTGTCACTACTACCTGGTCCAGTGTCTGACCTCCCGTGTGTTGTGTTGTGGTGCCACTTTGGCACGAGTGCAGCCCGCGTGGCTCCGTGACGTGTATACTCTCTCTCAGTGTTTACCAACAGTGCCTTAATCATTTTGTAGCTCTTGACGATTTTTGCAGTGTGCTCGTGCCATTGCACTTGCACCTGTTGCTTCAGCCTTACCTTAAGCATCCATCACCCTGCTTCCCAGTGGCTCCACAGGACCGCCTGTATGGTGGACATCAGAGTTGAGCCCCCTCATTCAACATCCATGCTTACACAAGGTAATGTTCCTACTCTTCCCGTTCTCTCCCCCCCCCCCCACTCTTGCCGTTATTGTGGTCCGGAGGCTCCTGAGAGAAGAAGACCATTAGCCACCTGACTATCCTCTGCAATTGAGAGTAACGCACCTCTCACTTTCCTCTCTCATTAGTCATACAGTTTGGATATCTCGCGAAGAGGTGCACATATATATATATATATATATATATATATATATATATATATATATATATATATATATATATATATATATATATATATATATATATATATATATATATATATAGCGATTTCGGACTTCTTATTGTAGGGGTCTTAAAGTATTTTTCACAAATCGGTCAGATGTAAAGGCAGATAATCTGGACTATATTTGCTCTATTTAAAGAAACGTCACTGTATTGGTCGAAAATATGTACTATATTACAAAACATGAACCCAAACACTATACAACATTACAATTTAGTTAAAAACAAAAAGAAAAAGCTTTTAAAGGCACAAAGAATATACATATATTACTCTGTATTCATGTGTTCGTATGAGTAACCCGCCAGAAGAGTTATGAGGGATTGTAATCTGCCATCAGAAGAGTATTCTTAAAATAGTTGTTAGGCATAGGATCTTAAACAAAAAAACAAATGCTTCAAGGCAAGCATGTTTGTGGGCGAGCTGGCTTAAGAGCAGGTTTGTGAGGGTATTGTGGAGGGAGTGCTGGTCGACCACGGGTGCTGGGATCACCATGGCAGTTTACTGCTACTTGCGATGGCCCTCCCGGCCGGGATGGGTAAGGGTGGTAACAACATCAGAAGCGTTGCCCCTCAAGGTGGTAGCTGAGGGGAAATCCATAGACCCAGCAGGTGGTTACTCTAAGCCACACTTGCCCTCTTCGTCATCGCACGTGTCCCTTTAGTCATCGCACGTGTCCCCTTCGTCATCGCTCGTGTCCCTTTCGTCATCGCACGTGCCCCCTTCGTCATCGCACGTGTCCCTTTCGTCATCGCACGTGTCCCCTTCGTCATCGCACGTGTCCCCTTCGTCATCGCACGTGTCCCCTTCGTCATCGCACGTGTCCCTTCGTCATCGCTCGTGCCCCTCCTTCTCTACACCACATCTCCGGAATCCAACACTTCCTTCGTCTCGTTGTTGTTCTTGTATATTGTCTTTTACACATTTGTTAGTGAAAAAATCAGTAGGAGCCACAAGGAGGATTCCACCCTCTGCCCTAGATACGTCTAAGCACAAGTCTTAGACCACTGCACCACGACATGGTCAAAACAAATTCAACCTGGGATTTTCAACTGAATCCTCAAAGGGTCCAGAGGCTTCAACTAAAGCTAAGTCTGGGTCTTCACGCTTTGCCCCCCCCCCCATGCATTCTGGCTGTGGTCAGTGAGTTCCCCTTCAACGCTTGAAATTTAAGTCGTGTGCTTGGGAGTACTCAGAGCATAGGTTAGCATGCTCATGATGGCTTGTACTGATGTTCCTCATTGATGCATCACGTTAATGTGACTTTTTTATGCGCAATTCTTAGTCTTATTTCCTTAGAGCAGTTGACCTTCTTGTGTGTGCTTTTAAGCAGCATCCAATATTTTGCTATTGGATGCAGCCTCTCATTTTGTAAGAGCATCTGTGATATGGAAAGATATAATAATAATAATAGTTATATATATATATATATATAATATATATATATATATATATATATATATATATATATATATATGTATGTGTGTGTGTGTGTGTGTGTGGTCTTCTCTGCCAAAGGACAGAAGGAAGGCATGCAAGACACGGCGTGGTTAACGACATTATCAAGAGAAGCGTTACCACGGCCGGTTGTCCAGCAGAGAGAGAGCCCCTTTACCTAATGCTCCGCAACTCTGATGAGCCTGTCGGTCGCCCAGACGGGATCACGGTGAACCCCTAGAAGATTGGTAGACAGTTGGTGTGGGACTACACTTGCGTTTCAACCTTAGCCAATACCTATGTTAACTTCAGTGCTGCACAGGCAGGAGGTGCTGCCAACCACCGGGAAGCAGCCAAGTCACGTAAATATGGAGTCCTTGATCACCACGACAATTTTGTCCCCATTGCCTCAAAGACACTTGGTGCCTGGGGTAAAAGTGCTGCAAGTCTTTTGAAGGAACTGGGGTCCAAGCTAATTGAAACAACTAGAGACCCTAGAGCCGCCAGTTTTCTCTTTCAGCGCCTTAGTGTGGCGATCCAGAGAGGAAATGCTCACTGCATCCATGGTTCCTGCCCGCCATCTGAGGAGCTGTACAACTTGTGACAAATAGTCTTGTACCCTGCATGTAACCAATGTTGTAACCCTTTTTTGTGTAATGGAATTTTAAATATAGTTAGATATATATATGCACACACACTAAAAGAATAGGAGTGGTAGGGGAAGAAAATATCAAAGTGTTCAGTGAGGATCCACAAGGTCTTCTCTGAGTACTCATTATTTTCTTCTCCGAGGCTATGGGTCGCTATACTTGCACCAGAGGTGGTACCCCCTTTATATAAAAAAAATTATATAAATATAATATTATTATACAATTGGAGAAGTCTGTGTAGTGACTGTGGCCTTTCACAGCCTTGCCGCCATTAACGTGGTCCACGTTCGATGTCTTGTCACATTCTCCGGATAATATCAAGATGGTTTATTTTTGTTTTCCTAATCTGCGTTTCCAGTCAAATAATTATCATGTAGCAAACTGTATTTATGTATGGGAAGAGCCACGGTTCATATTACAGTTTGCTATTGTAAGAGACTCGGCGCGAAGGGATGCAATACTTGATATTTATATGCTGCCCGTTCCTCTGTAGCCTTGGCGAATTCCGTCTGTTTAACTATTTATTTTGTTTATCGTATAATATTATGTGAGTTTTTACCGTAAGGTTGGTGTGTGTGTTGCGTCATAGTGTGGAAGCAAGAATTTGACTCGTGTCTTTGGTTCGGTCATTTGTTCTGTGCTTGCTGTGTAGAGGCTGGAGGACCAGTGGTCAAAATGGTCAAAATGTGAGTCCTGATTAGTTTGGGTTTATACAGGAGTGCATGTACTCAATCCATTTAAGTCTTGTGTGTGTGTGTATGTGTGTGTATGTGTGTGTGTCTGTTAAGCTAATTTAAAGCACGTGTATGCATACTAAACCAAGTTCTGGTGTGTGTGTACTCACCTAGTTGTACTTACCTAGTTGTGCTTGTGGGTTGAGCTTCGGCTGTTTGGTCCGCCTCTCAACCGTCAATCAACTAGTGTACAGATTCCTGAGCCTACTGGGCTCTATTATATCTACATTTGAAACTGTGTGTGGAGTCAGCCTCCACCACATCACTGTCTAATGCATTCCATTTGTTAACTATTCTGACACTTTCTAATGAATTTGTGGGTCATTTGGGTACTTAGTTTCCACCTGTGTCCCCTTGTTCGTGTTCCACCCGTGCTAAATATTCGTGTTCCACCCATGCTAAAAAAAATTCTTTGTCCACCCTGTCAATTACTCTGAGAATTTTGTAAGAAGTGATCATATCTTTCCCTACTCTTCTGTCTTCCAGGGACGTGAGGTTTAGTTCCCTTAGCCTTTCCTCATAACTCGTACCTCTCAGTTCTGGGACTAGTCTGGTAGCATACCTCTGAATCTTGTTTAACTTTGTCTTGTATTTGATTAGGTATGGACTCCAAGTTGGAGTTGCACAATCCAGGATTGGTCTGGCATAAATGGCATGCGGGGTTCTGAATGATTTCTTACACAAGTTTCTAAAGGCAGTTCTTATGTTGACCAATCTAACATATGCCGCTGATGATATCCTTTTGGTGTGTGTGCGTGCGTGCGCGCGCACTCGATCAGTTCTTCGTCAGCTGGTGCACATGCTGTATCATGTGAAGGTTTAAGGAATATTTATGGTTCATTTCAAAATTAGAAAGTGTATTCGAAACCCGTGTGAGTTGGAAGGTGCGCGTGTGTATGCTGTATAAAAGTGTGTATGTGTACTAACCTAATAGGCTAGTGTGGTCGGGCGCTAGCTCCTGTAGACCTTATCCCTTACATCCGATTACATTCATTCCCGATCCTCCTGGTTCTCCCCGTATGTACTGTTAAAACTGTTGGTTCTGTTATTCTCAACCATCTATCGTCTCTAACCCAATCCATCTGCTCACAACCCCTGCCTTCCATGTCCCTTTTTATTACACTGTCATACACTGAACATTTCCTCTTTGTCAATCTTATTAATTCTCCTTAGAATCATTTATGTCGTTACTATGTCTCCCCGATTCAGCCTCTCCAAATGTTGAGGTGTAACTCACTTAGCCTTGCATTATAGCTTAAACCTCGCAATTCTGATAAGAACTTTATAAACTTTTGGACATTTTCATATTTGGTTTTGGCTTTTTACTGTAGAGGGAGAGCTCGGGTACCTGGTAGCTGACGACAGTCCCACCAGCCTACCTGCAGCTGACCATCACAAGACGCTACCCAAAATAGTCGACCAACTCCCAGATACCAATTTATCCCATGCGAATGTATGAAATACGTGGTCAACCATGGTCTTTTCTGGGAATCGAAGCCAGGACCAACCGGTTGGGGGAGTCGTGTGACTCTGCTCTACCGGTTAGGGGGTTACGAACGCTCGGGAGACAATCTCTAGATTGAACCTCCCATGTGTGTGCTGGACAATACTCCGAAGCCTTCCTTTCACTTGCTTCCTATATGCTATGTTATGTGTTTGCTCCGAGTTTTCTAGCTTGTTGATGATATTCTATTTATGGGAGCCTCGCACACCCACCCCCCCCCCTCATCCCTGGGGCAAGGCGAGAGGAAATATCAACTTCCTTTCATTTCGTATTGTTGAATGGATCTTCATACTCCATGCATGCGTGCGTGCGTGTGACTAAGTGAGGGCGTGCGTGTGTATAAATATGCGTCTATTGCTTTGGTAGGAATGTGGGTGTCATACCTATGTGGGTGTTGCTGGGTTTGAGCTTCACTTCCTGGGCCTAATGTTTAGGTGTCTTGTGTCAGGCTGTCCTCTCAACCATGTTGACG
>WNGS01167840.1:20301231-20319670 GCA_020271785.1 Procambarus virginalis | reverse complement strand
GGTTCAAATAGCTTCGGCTATCACCTCATTTTTGTCCGGTCGTGATGGTCAAGTGGTTTAAGGCGTCTTGTACATACCAGTTGCGTTGCTCCTGGGAGTATGGGTTCGAGTCACTTCTGGGGTGTGAGTTTTCATTCGCATATAGTCCTGGTGACCATTCAGGCTTGTTCGCATTTGTGTTCCTCACGTGTGCCCCAAGAATGAGGTGATTTGGTAAAATGCTATGCCCAGATAACCATCCGAGTGCCGGCGGTGAGGTGGTTCAAATAGCTTCGGCTATCACCTCATTTTTGTCCGGTCGTGATGGTCAAGTGGTTTAAGGCGTCTTGTACATACCAGTTGCGTTCCTCCTGGGAGTATGGGTTCGAGTCACTTCTGGGGTGTGAGTTTTCATTCGCATATAGTCCTGGGGACCATTCAGGCTTGTTCGCATTTGTGTTCCTCACGTGTGCCCAAAGAATGAGGTGATTTGGTAAAATGCTATGCCCAAGATAACCATCCGAGTGCCGGCGGTGAGGTGGTTCAAATAGCTTCGGCTATCACCTCATTTTGTCCGGTCGTGATGGTCAAGTGGTTTAAGGCGTCTTGTACATACCAGTTGCGTTGCTCCTGGGAGTATGGGTTCGAGTCACTTCTGGGGTGTGAGTTTTCATTCGCATATAGTCCTGGGGACCATTCAGGCTTGTTCGCATTTGTGTTCCTCACGTGTGCCCCAAAGAATGAGGTGATTTGGTAAAATGCTATGCCAAAGATAACCACGAGTGCCGGCGGTGAGTGGTTCAAATAGCTTCGGCTATCACCTCATTTTTGTCCGGTCGTGATGGTCAAGTGGTTTAAGGCGTCTGTACATACCAGTTGCGTTGCTCCTGGGAGTATGGGTTCGAGTCACTTCTGGGGTGTGAGTTTTCATTCATATATATCATATATAATATATATATATATATAATATATATATATATATATATATATATATCTATATATATATATATAATATTATTATTATATATATCGAATATTATATATATATATTATATATATATATATATAATATATATATATATATATATAATAATATTAATAATATGTGGAGGGTGGCCTATTGGTTAGCACACAAGCCGGCCACCCGGTTGGCCTAGGTTTCAATTCTCTCATAGGGATGTGTTCTGTTTGTTAAAGTATTATTGCGCGTTCATGCAAGTATGTGGTATCTATAGGCACGAGTTTTCTCAAGTAAATATAAATGAGAGAAAATGTGTCTAATCTGTAACCATCACCTCCCTGGTGTCATTGGGGACAGATTTCGTTGAAAAGCTGCCCGATTCTCAGTCCTTAAATGATCTAAGAGTGGCCTTTTGGTTAGCGCACTGGCCATGGCTGGCCCAGGTTTCGATTCTCTCATAGGGGAAGTGTTCTGTTTGTTAAAATAATCTTGTGGGTTCATGCAAGTGTGTGGTGTGTGTCAACATCATATCATCATAATCATCATAATTTTTTTGTTGATGACAGGCTGGGACAGTGTTGTATGGAGAGAGAGGTATGGGTGGAGTGGCTGTGCCGAGGCAGGTAACTTGTTTTATCACTTCTGTCATGCTTCGTGGTCAGTCATATTGGCTTCTCCGTCTGCAGTAATCGCCTCGTGTTTTCCCCGAGAGGACGTCTGCTCTTGTTACGCACACCACACGGGAGTAAGGGTTGTGGTGGCAGTATACGGGGCGGCGGTGCACTACTTGGTTGCTTGGTGGTGCCAGTGGTGGGCTAGTTGGTTGCTTGGTGGTGCCAGTGGTGGGCTAGTTGGTTGCTTGGTGGTGCCAGTGGTGCACTACTTGGTTGCTTGGTGGTGCCAGTGGTGCACTAGTTGGTTGGTGGTTCAAGTTGTCCTTTCGAATAATTCATCGCATTTTTTACATCCAAATCCCCAACGGACAAAATATGATGTACCATAAATTATAGCGGTTCGCGAAAGTTCTCAGTTTCTATGGTTTGGTCGTCGGGTCGGTTGGATTTGGGCAATTTAGCTCATTTTCTGTCCGTGGTGACAATGGAGAGACGGGCCGGTGGTTAACGGCGCAGTAAGACGGCAATTAGTCTCCCAGCAAAGATGCATTTATCGTCACTTGCGATGTAATTGGTGTTGGCGGGCCAGTTGTTGACACGCCAGAGATACGTGATGGAACGTGTTTGATACTTTAAGGATGAAACTGTTTAGTGTGTGATGGAATGATAAGGTGGTGACGTGGAGTGAGGGTGAGGGGGGGGTATGGGGGAGAGGGGTGAGGCGAGGAGGTGGGTAGGGGGGAGGGGGGGGGGTGACTGGGCCCCAACACAAGGCTACGGGACCGTTGTGCTGGCGGGAGTAACGGTGCCTGGCGGGGCTTGGCGGCGGCCGGACCTGCAACCACCCACACTATTGTACCTTCCACACTCCTTCTCTTCCCTCACGCGCCTGTTCTCTCTCTCTTTCTTTCCTAAGTAGGCAAGCTGTGGGGTCACTACATGCGTTGCATCCTTGCCCACAGAAGGCAGAGGACGGGCAGCAGCAAAGGGAAGACTAGAAGCGGGAGGTGGTGTGGTAGCCTGTCAGACGTGCCAGAGAGTGGGCAGGAGGGTAGCGGGGCTACACTCACACCCGCCTCCAACCTGGAACCACAGACCCCGACACTTGACCCCTACACCTTCACTACCGCTAATACCCCGCGCCCCCCGCCTCTGTAAGTGCGCCCACCGCAGTCCATGCTCCCAACTGCAAACGATTTTTGGGAAACATTTGTGCAGGAATGACGATGACGAGTGGGTTAAAGGTAGCAGGGTAGGGTTGCATAAGTGTGGGCCTTAGAGCAAGAAGGGTCTCGTCGTGGCTGTGTTGCCACAGGGGGGCTACAGAGACAGTTGTGGCTTCTACACAGGTGCAGGTGGAACAGGTGCAGCCTCTGGGCTAACTAGGACAGGTCATGCCTTGCAGCGTTTCCCGTACTCTGGGGCACATACGCTACGCTGTCTTCAATTGCATCGTTATGGTTGGAAAACTCTCATTCTAAGGCGTTATCGTCGTTTGTATCATCTTAATATTATCATCGTTTGATAATAATAGCACTGGCGCCTCTAAATGATTACTACACGGGAGGAGCCGCTACCCTGCCTCGTGTTGAGGCAGAATTGTCTATGGTGATTTGCCGGACGTACGTGTGTGTGTGCGTGTGTGAGTCTGTGTGTGTGTGTGTGTGTGTGTGTGTGTGTGTGTGTGTGTGTGTGTGTGTGAGTGTGTGTGTGTGTGTGTGTGTCGCTGACGGTGTAACTGTACTCACACGCACGCCGCGCACACATGTATACACGGCAGAGCGGACGGCGCTCGGAGGTCCTAGTTCTAAGGGACCGGATTCGATTCCCAGCCGAGGTAGAAACAAATCAGCAGAGTTTCTTTCCCCTGATGCACGTGTTCACCTATCAGTAAATAAGGACTTGGGAGTTAGACAGCTGCTACAGGCTACCTCCTGGGGATGTACTCGCCTAGTTGTGCTTTTAGTGTCGAGCATCTGCTCTTGAGCCCCGCCTTTCGACCATCATTAGTTCAATACAGTGACTCGTTTTACTCGTTTCACCCCCCTTATCTTTACATTTAAAACTGTGCATCGAATTGGCTTCGACAACTTCCTCTTCTAGTCCGGTCCACTTATTGACGACTCTCAGACTGAAAAAGTTCTCCTTTACATTCCTGTGACTCATCTGTGTTTGTAGTTTCTAATTATTATCTCGTTCTCCTCTTCTTTAATTTGAGCATTGCTTCTATCCCTACTTTGTTAATCTCCTATAGTATCATATACGTCGTTATCATGCCTGCCCTGTTCCTTCTTTCCTCCAGTTCAGTGAGGTCCAGTTCTCTCAGCCGTTGTTCATAGCTCAGTCCCCTTAAATCAGGAACGAGCCTTGTTGGATATTTTTTTTTTTAACTTTTTTCTATTTTTATTTTGTGTTTCTTTAGGTAAGGGGGTGCCATGCTGGGGCAGCATACTCAATAATAGGTCTCACAAAGGGTGTATACAGCGCTCGGAAGGAATCTTTAATCAAGATCTTTAAGGATAACCGGACATTTGCCAGCATGGCACATGCTGCCCTCGTTATCCTGCTGGTGTGTACCTCTGGTGATAGACCTCGAGTTTTATCCACTCCTAAGTCTTTTTCTTTTTTAGAAGTTGGAAGTCATATACTCTTCATCATCTTCTGTATTTCAGGCCTTCATGCTCCAACTCCTAGCCTCATAATCTTACACAGAGTGTCAGGGTTAAAATCTACTAGCCATTTCTCAGACCATCTCTGGAAATGGTTTAGTTTAGGGGAGGGCAACCTATGGCACGCAAACTACCTTTTTCTGTTGCGCTAAAGCTAGGGCTCACCTTAAAAATAATGAAATAAATAAAAATACAGCTTCGCCGAATTGCCTATTTGAAGAAAATACAATTTTATTAACTGGAACTTAAAATACCATTGTATTAAATAAAGCGATACCAAATAAAAATGCAATGAACACTGACAATTGCTTTTGTAATAATAAATAACCAACCTGGTATTTGCCAGCCCTGTGTCGCCCCCGTATACTGAGAGGTCAAGTGTTGTTCCACTCAAGTGCTGCGTCCGCTTGCCAGGAGTCCCCACGCCAGGCGTCCGCTTGCCAGACGTCCGCTTGCCAGGCGTCCGCTTGCCAGGCGTCCCCACGCCAGGCGTCCCCACGCCAGGCGTCCGCTTGCCAGGCGTCCCCACGCCAGGCGTCCGCACGCCAGGCGTCCGCACGCCAGGCGTCCGCACGCTGCCTCACTCCTGCACCATCATTGTAGGGAAGCGTATTATTGAACTCATTTTTGGGTTGCTTAACCACGAACAGATTTTCATAAAACTTGGTAATTGTACCAAGTGATTATGATGAGACTTTCTGAATTGTGTAATTACTCATAATTACTCATTACCCTTATGTATTACTCATAAGGGATGAAGAATTAATAAAAGAATGTCTATAATTTTCTTGTCTTTTATTGTCCTTTAGCCAGGTAAAGCGACTATGAGACTGGGCGCTATATTGTATTGGGAACGTGTAAACTTACGGATGATTGATCTCATATACAACAACAACAAATCAGAATAATTATTTACTCTTTTTCCTGGTGTTATAAATTGTCACTATTAATTGTGTGGTTGTTATGGTGGAGGGTGTTGGTGTGAAAAGGAAAAAAAAGCGAAAAAAGGCAAACTGGACGCAGTCAAATCGTAACATAGAACAAAAAAGCAATGTAAAGGATCTGGGTGTACTCATGTCGGAAGACCTTACCTTTAAAGAACACAATAAAGTAGCCGTCACAACTGCAAGAAAAAATGAGAGGTTGAATAACAAGAACCTTTCACACTAGAGATGCTATACCGATGATGATACTTTTCAAGACGCTAGTGCTCTCTAGAGTGGAGTACTGCTGCACAATGACAGACCCTTTCAAAGCTGGAGAAATTGCTGACCTGGAAAGCGTGCAGAGATCCTTTACTGCTAGAATCCACTCAGTAAAACATCTAAACTATTGGGACCGACTATTGAGCCTAAATCTGTATTCTCTTGAGCGCAGACGGAAGAGATACATAATTATTTACACATGGAAAATAGTAGAGGGGCTGGTCCCCCCCCCCCCACTCTGCACACAGAAATAACACCACATGAGACCAGAAGGCATGGCAGGATGTGCAGAAGACCCCCGTTGAAGAGCAGAGGTACAACAGGTACTCTGAGAGAGAACTATCAACATCAGAGGCCTGAGACTGTTCAACACGCTTCCCTACACATAAGGGGCATAACTGGCCGACCCCTCACAATGTTCAAGAGAGAACGTGACAAACACGTCCAAAGGATACCTGATCAACCAGGTTGTGAAACGTACGTCAGGCTGCGAGCAGCCGCGTCCAACAGCCTGGTTGAGCAGTCCAGCATCCAGGAGGCCTGGTCGACGACCGGTCCGCTGGGACGCTAATCCCCGAAAACACTTCCAGGTAACCTCAAGGTAAGGAGGGTGTTGGTGTGGTTGTTATGGTGGAGGGTGTTATATTTTACATGATATTCGTATCGAATAGAAGTGACATAATAGAAGTGAACTTGGAGCCACCCTTGAGAACGAGCGGTCACTGTGCAAAGGCATTCGAGTATCGTGTTGAAGTACGAATGCAATGTTTAGGGAGGAGGCCAATAGCTGACATATGGAAGGGGGAAATGAGGAGACGAGAGACTGTCGTTAATAGGAAACAGAACTCGGAGGAAAGTCCCCACAGGTCTTATAATAAGCAACAACTTTCTTTTAATAATAATAATAGATGCATAGTATTGTATGCAAATTTCATACAAATTATAGTTATAATAGCAAGGCGGACAACCTACATGCGCACAATATAATTTCCTATTTCTAAACTTATTCTTTCAGTTGTACTTCTCCATGATCTTAAGCCCAACCACTTGGGGTGGACGGTAGAGCGACGGTCTCGCTTCATGCAGGTTGGTGTTCAATCCCCGACCGTCCAAATGGCTGGACACCATTTCTTTCCCCCCCCCCCCCCATCCCATCCCAAATCCTTATCCTGACACCTTCCACGTGCTATATAGTCGTAATGGTTTGGCGCTTTCTCCTGATAGTTCCCTGCCTCCCTCCATGATCCTAACCCCCACCACTCCCCTACTCCAATGAACACACACATTTACTCATCTTACACATTTCCCAACCCTCCGGAGGGATAGGGAGGACCTCGTTGTGAGGCTTTTACCCCATCGTATATTAAGGTAAACCTGTTACCTCTTGTTTTACTCGTTGCCTTACCTTGGTAATTTCTAATTTGGAAAGTGCTTGTTTGACGCTACCTATAGCGCCTCGGTAGCCTTCTTGAGATCTTAAGGTTATCTTGAGATGAATTCGGGGCTTAGTGTTCTCACGGCCCGGTCCTCGGCCAGGCCTCCTTTTTGTTACACACCCCCAGGAAGCAGCCCGCAGCAGCTGTCTAATTCCCATGTACCTATTTACTGCTAGGTGAATAGGGACTCAAGACTACGAATCCCGAGCGCTGTCCACTCAGCTGTCAGGGGGGGCCCCCCTTAGCATGATGTTGCAGATGGTGATCTTGCAAGTGGAAGGCAAACGAACGGCAGTGTTATCCTGGAGCGTGGAGTAGCTGGGCCCTGTCCCCACCACCCTTACTACCCAAGTAACTCGGCTCCTGACTGTCCAGTATCGTCCTGGACTCCAGCACCCACCCACCGCTGCCCAGTCCTGCTGCACCTCTCCCACCAGCCTCTCCGCACACACAAGCACACGTTACAGGCCCTAATTGCTGGTCATAGCAGTATCTGTAATTATTTCAGTCTAGACGCAAACAAAAAAATATACCCTCACGTTTTTGCTTAAGTTTCTTATTTTTGAGTGTCCAGAGCCGGTATCTGCGAGGGTGTGTAACTTGGAAGAGCAGGGCAACGCATTTAAATATAATGAATGCAGCGAATAATTTCTAAATCTGAAAACTAATGAATAACAAAACAGTTACAACAAAAATATCTCCGTCCTTCAAGTCTTTAAGAGGGTTTATTTTTGGCAACTTTAGACAGGGAGTTACTGGAGGTAAAGTTTGGTGACACCTGCTATTGGAACCTCCAGGTATATCATTAGCAGTTTCTCAAGCTCAGGCACTCACTCTAATTACAATAATCTATCTAGCGGTCTATCTCTGTCCAACCATCTGTTTATCTGTATATCTGTCTATATTATTGATGTCTTGTTATCAGTGGCAACTCGCGATACTGTATGCTGTTGCCACATACAATTGTCTGCAGATATTCATCGGCGCTGAGATACCCAAGACCCCTGGAGCAGCCTGTCAAGTAATTCTCATAGAATTCTGCATGATAGGCAGACTTACCTTGTGAAGTCGGGGAAGCAAGGATGTGTAGGGAGAATGAGGACGGCCTTAGCTATTATCAACCGAGTAAAAGATGGAAGTTTATATTTTCAAATGCCGCTCCGAGGGGTGAGCATGCGAGACAGAGCTACCCAAGGAGTACGGACGGTACGTCTCGAGGAGATCATCCAGCAGAGCTACAAGGAAGTAGAGAAGGATGCTGCGTCTTCTGGAGGATGCTTGCATAGAGATGTGGCTGCCCTAACCAATCCTTCCTCTCAACTAATAGGTCGTGTTTACGTTAAGGTAACCTGCGCTACGAACGCACCCCACTATGCGGGCTCATATATACCTGTTTTCTATGTATACATATATTTTCTATGCATCGCACTCGATAGGTTAGGTTAGGTGAGGTTGCTTGGGTTCGTACGTCTCTGGTTAGGGTAAGAGGTAGGATATTTTTCACGCGGAGGCAAATCAAGAGTTTAAGAAGGCTGGTTTAAGAAGCAAAGTGGCGATGTAACACAGACACTTTGCGAAAGTTTTAGACAAATGTATTCATGATGTAGTTCCTCATAAAGACTGTATAATAAAGTACTGTTCCACCTCCACTGCTCCACTTAAGGCTGACTAAATGACTGACTTGGAGAGTGTGTAGAGAACATATTGTCCGAAGCTTTTCACCGAAACACCTATATTATTGAGAAAGCTTCAAATCCCTGAATTTTTTTTTCTTCTGGAATACAACGAGAAATTTATCATAATCTTTATGTTGAAAATTAAAGTGGGACTCTTCTCCCCCCCCCCCTCTCCTCCCCCTTATGTGCACAACTTAATAATTCCGTTGGAGATGAGGAGCAATATACCATTGGAAATTAGAGGCGGAATTAGTACACTGAGAAACGCATCTGTAAACATTAGGGCTCAAGAGGGGGGTTTAACACCCACCCCCTCTACATATAAGAGGAATTACACACAAATCTCCAATTATACTGAAGAGGCAACTTGATAAACACCGTTAAGGAGTACCTGATCAAGCTGGCTGTGGCGCCCAGACTACTAGCTGACAGTACTGCGAAGCCATCCCAAGGGGAAGGTACGCGTTACTATGGCAACAGCTCCGTGAGGGGACAGAGGGTTAGGCCAGCCTCGTGACCCCTGGTCCAGGCGCTCGCTGCACGTGCTCGCGTGCTCGCAGGAGGCAGGCAGGGAGAGGGGAACGCTGTACTCAAGGAAGAGAGGGAGGGGAAACACCTGACATTCGGGAAGGAGGGAAGGGGAACACGTGCTCGCGGGAGGGAAATGGTACTCAGGGAAGGAAGAGTGGAGTCAAAAGATCATTCGGATGGAGGAAGGAAGAGGCACAGCTGCGAGGAGAGAGAGAGAGAGAGAGAGAGAGAGAGAGAGAGAGAGAGAGAGAGAGAGAGAGAGAGAGAGAGAGAGAGAGAGAGAGAGAGAGAGACTTAAGCACCAGATCAAAGACATATATGAGAGCAGGATGAGTAAAACCGATTGGGTAAATTGTACCATAAAGGAGGAGGAGGTAATGAGTGTGTGACGTCATCTCTACAGGTTGTTTACTATTCTTGGCTTGTGCTTGTGTGTGTCTTACTTGTAGGGTCACACGGGGTCACTTGTGGAGTCACTTGTAGGGTCACACGGGGTCACTTGTGGAGTCACTTGTGGGGTCACACGGGGTCACTTGTGGAGTCACTTGTGGGGTCACACGGGGTCACTTGTGGAGTCACTTGCGGGTCACACGGGGTCACTTGTGGAGTCACTTGTAGGGTCACACGGGGTCACTTGTGGAGTCACTTGTGGGGTCACACGGGGTCACTTGTGGAGTCACTTGCGGGTCACACGGGGTCACTTGCGGGATCACTTATGGGGTCACACGGGGTCACTTGTGGGGTCACACGGTATAGGGCAGTGTCAAATACACGTGAAGAACCTCTCACACACTCACAGCTCCCTGACAAGAGGGAGCAAGCTTAGCTGCCAACACCCACACATCGTGTCAGCAAGGCGGACAGCCCGCCTGCTTTCATACCTTTCACTTTATTTCCCACTTCTATACGTCCCTTCACCTATACCTCTTCACCCTCTTTACTCCCCCCCCCCAAAAAAAAATGGGGAGTGGGGTGGGATTGGGAACAATGCCGGCGATAAGGTCCAAAACACACAAAATATAGCAACCATCTCAGGAAACTCGCCGCATCTCTGTCTGTATAGAAGCTGATTCATATCTTTGGCCCCCTCGGGGTGCTTTGTGAGACTGATTCTATCCACTTTGTCTATTCCCCTCAGTTCCTTGTACGTTGTCATCATATCGCCTCTGATTCTTCTCTCTTCTAACGTCGTTAGACTCGATCATCTAAAACCCGTTTTCTTTGTTCATCTAATGCCTGTCACGGGCCCTTGTCTCGTGATCTATCTCACTCAACTTCGGCGTGGCTGGCCAAGGGTAAGTTGAGCCCAGGCCAGTGAGGCCGGGTGAGTGACCTGGCCCGCGCCCCGCTGCCAGACGTCCACCACCACCAGCTGATGCGCCACTCATCGCTAGAACAGCTGACGGCTCGTGGTATTTAATGAGTGTCGGTATTTACAAATACGGTGGAGTTTATACGCTCCCCTTGCCCTAATTGTGGACTCGAGTTCCTGTTTTAGAAAATCCTTTAGTGTAAACAGCTCGTGTTAACAGCTGTTTACTGATTCTTATGTCAACAAAGTAGCTGTTTTCTTTATTGCCTCTATTGTTTGTGTTCTGTTTCTTTGGCTGATAAAGTATCAAGTTAGTATGGCTTTAAATGAGTCTTAGAAAGGTCGAATGACTTGGAGGTACTGAAGAATTTCAGACAAAATGACTGTGAAAGTAAAAAATAAGCTTGACTGACACTCTCAAGGAAGCTAACACGGTACACAGCTTGGCTAAGTCTTAGACAAGGCTATGCAGTCTTTGGAGAGACGGGGTAAGCCGTTGAACAGAAAACTATTATATATGGCCTTCTGAGTAAATTTCAACTAATTCCAAGTGATGAATGACGAAACATGTTGCAGTTTTGAAAATTGTTCATTCAGAAAATGAACCTGTAAAGTCATCAGATTAAGATGGTCATATGTTGGTCGGGGAATGAAAGTATTGAAACCCCATTGTTCCTTCATACTTTGAAACTCCGGAGATTCCGTGCTTTAAATGAGAAAGCTTCTGAATTTCGTTTTATCTTTCGCATATTCGTAACACTGTTAGTCACACGGGTGTCAGAGCTTTCCCAAATGAAAATTGAGCAAAGCTCATCTATGGTCAAACATGCTCCAAGATGGACTCGGCAACCTTCCAGTATTACACATCTAGCCAGTGTGATGAAGCAACTGATTTAAACTTAGACAAAATTTGAAAAGTTTGTTGAACAGAAAGATTTCTTTAGAAGCATAATAATTCTGTTTTAAAGAGTTTTTAATGCCAAGATATAATATTGATATTTATCTTTTTAACACGAGGTATTAACATGCTGCAGTGCTAACCAGCATATATACATTTGTGCCTGTCCTCCATTGGCAAGGATAGACAACACAGTCTACTGGGGTATTGAGCACTCAACCACAGAAGGTGACAGTTAAGTGCTTTTACACTGCTACCCAGCATACATACAGTGGGGGAGGGGAGCCAACCCCACCCCCACTGCACTCACTGCTCCAGATCTTTAACCCTGTCTATCTAGGACAGACGAGTACGGTGGAAGGTGTGTAGAGATGCAGTGGTGGTAATGGAGTATGTCACGTTGATCAAGGCTCGTGGGCCATCAGCTGTGGGACCGGGGCGTCTCATCTTGGAGTAATCTCTCTAGAAGATCCACTGATACTCGGATGACTCCACGATGAGACACCTCACTCCCACAGCTGGTGGCCCAAGAGCCTTGATCTACTCATTGAAAACCCATCCTAACAATACATAATTCCTAGTCGAAATACTGATCAGAAATCCCTCTCCAGCTTAAAAAATAAAATAATAATAAATAAGTAATAATAATAAATATAAATAATAATATAAAGACCCTTAAACAGAACATCAAAACTTATGTGAATGTTGCACAGTATTCTTATATAGACATCCATATTTACTGAAATACACGTGAAAACCTCACACACATACATACATACACACACACACACACACACACACACACACACACACACACACACACACACACACACACACACACACACACACACACACAGCTGTGTTTTATGGGGCCAGGTAGCCTGGTGGATAGCGTGCAGGATTCGTAATTCTGTGGCGCGGGTTCGATTCCCGCACCCGGCAGAAACAAATGGGCAAAGTTTCTTTCACCCTGTATGCCTCTGTTACCTAGCAGTAAATAGGTACCTGGGAGTTAGTCAGCTGTCACGGGCTGCTTCCTGGGGTGTGTGTATGTGTGGTGTGAAAAAAAAGTAGTTAGTGTAGTTAGTAAACAGTTGATTGATAGTTGAGAGGCGGGCAGAAAGAGCAAAGCTCAACCCCCGTAAAATACAACTAAGTGAATACAACTAAGTGAATACAACTAAGTGAATACAGCTCCCTGGCAAGAGAGAGCAAACTTATCTGCCAAACACACACACACCGTGTCAACAAGGCGGACAGTCCGCCTCCAATCCTAACTCACACAATATTTCCCATTTCTAAATGCTTCATTCGCATATACCTCTCTATCCTCTTTACTCCCGAAAAAAATTATGACGGTGTTGAGGGGATGGCGGGGGACGAGGGAGCATGCACGTGGTAGCAGCTGGAGCAGCAGCCGTGGTCACGTGGGCGTGCACGAGCGGCAGAGGTCGCTCCCCTCTCCCAGCACGCCATAGCCGCGCGCGCACCACCACCACTCCTCCACTCCCCTCTTGTAATCCTCAACCAGTTTTCATTTAAGAGACGAAAATAAGAACAATAACACAGCAATACTCAGGTTAGAAAAATAAACGAGATAAGGAAAGAGAGAAAGAGAGAGAAGAGAGTGTGTGGTGGAGCCAGCGAGGGGAGGGGAGGCAGGCCAGCGAGACCAGGCTACAGATCAGTCACCTGCAGTCCGCACCAGTGAGGGGTTGTTGCCCCACTGTTCCCCTCACCACCATGCTGACTGCTCGCGCCACGCCACACTCCTCCCCTTGGCGTTCCCCTCGCCCATACAAGCCCCTGCGACACCTGCCGTGGCTGGGCGGCCTCCACAACCGCCACCGTCACCACGGTCAGTCGCCTCGCCTCTTGTCAACACTGAAATAAGAAAGGAAATTAAACTTGTGACGGTCTTCGATATATAGGACAATGTCAGTGCTTATGCTCGTGTTGTTTGTCAAGACTGTTGTGGGTGCAGTGGTCAATAATACGTGTATATTCGCATGTATTGGTCTGATTGATGAACTGTAGTTTGTGTTTGGCCTGAATATAGCTGCCAAACACACGTCGTATGGCTCCTAAAATTATTGTAGTATGGAGTGAATGCCATGTTACAGTAAATATCCATTTTTGTGTAAAACTCATCTGTAAAGTGGTAAATGATCATAGCGGAGGTATAAGTGTGTTGTAGTTTCTGTGATAGCGGTTACAGCCTCTAGGAGAGGTGAGCTACCTGGGGTGTGTTTATGGGAGCGGCGCGGGCGTGTCTCAACCCAAAAGCATTTCTGATGTTCAGGTACATGGCCACGATGCAAGCTCCTGAATTAGGACTGGACATTTGTGATGTATGGTGATTACGCTTGTTGGGCGAGAATACATGTGCTAAGCTCGGTGAGCCGCCAGCCGATCATCTCTTCCTCGGAAGTAACTATCTGATTGCCAGTTTTGG
This sequence comes from Procambarus virginalis, assembly GCA_020271785.1. Classification (NCBI taxonomy): domain Eukaryota; kingdom Metazoa; phylum Arthropoda; class Malacostraca; order Decapoda; family Cambaridae; genus Procambarus; species Procambarus virginalis. The sequence continues at coordinate 20,305,934 of WNGS01167840.1, read as the reverse complement.
TCCCTCGTGTAAACCTGTAAGGAGACAGACCTTCAGCTCAGCTGGCGCCAGCCTGTCATAGTTCATCAATACTGGAAATGTGGATATACAATTTGTTTCTTCTTCCCGATCACAGCTCAATTATAGTGGGAATCGATTCATCTGCGCCTTTTGAACAGGGGAGAAAGGACTTGTTTCAGGTCTCCTGGCTCCCAACACACTCGTGACTACATTGTTTTTAACTGATATTATAACGTTTATTTACATCCGCATGTATTTACAAGTGGCTTTGGTCGTTGCTTGCCGTCACGTGACTCGTTAGTGATGGTCTTGTTACGGACAGAGTAGTTGTTGACCATCGCAGCAGGCAGTGGTGACCGGCCATAGGGACCTCTGGAGCAAGAGGGCGAGACGTGTGAAGGTCCAGTAGTGCACACTGGAGGGGTCACACGCAGCACACGTCATCAAGATGGATCGCCACAACTACCATTACAAGACCAACCAGCAAGCCCTTACCTATTTCCGGAGTTTATCTCGACACGGTAGGTGCCGCCAGTGGGTGCCGCCAGTGGGTGCCACCAGTGGGTGCCGCCAGTGGGTGCCGCCAGTGGGTGCCACCAGTGGGTGCCGCCAGTGGGTGCCGCCAGTGGGTGCCACCAGTGGGTGCCGCCAGTGAGTGCCTCACGTGGTGCTTGTCCACGCTACCTGGGTGGGGGAGGGGGGAGGGGAAGGAGTTGAGACGTATCTAATTTAAGCTGCCGGGTGTCACGTGTCCTGTTACAGGTGAATACTTTCTCTAAAACGGTTATCAAGTGTTGTTATATGTGCATCTACGAATCAAGCTTACGAATGGAGGTATTTATCTTATATTAAGCACACTGTACCTTTCAGTCACACTATTTCCAGTCCTTCAGCTTGTTAGTGCAGGTTATGTATAGTTCATAATTACCCTATTGAGATTGAAACATAGCAGATAATGTCGTAGTCTTTGAAGAAATGATTGTGGAACATATTGACTTGTGTAGTGATGGGTGTCACCCATATCTCCCATCCCGCCTACCCCTTTCCATATCACCCCATCTCCTGTCGTCCGTTTTGTAATGGTGTGCGCGAGATGGGTGCGCACTAGGACATGCTGGATCGTGACGTCACTACTTGCAACAAACATGAACTATTCATGTTGCTATTCGAGAATGGGGCTAAATGTTGTCGAGTTTGATGAAAGTGTAAAAACAGGAAAAGGAATTATAATACGTTGGATTGCTGAAGTGTAGTGCCTATTGTGTGGGAGACATTGTAGTGCCTATTGTGTGGGAGATGTTGTAGTGGCTATTGTGTGGGGGATATTGTAGTGCCTATTGTGTGGGAGATATTGTAGTGGCTATTGTGTGGGGGATGTTGTTGTGCCTATTGTGTGGGAGATATTGTAGTGGCTATTGTGTGGGGGGTTGTTGTAGTGCCTATTGTGTGGGAGATATTGTAGTGCCTATTGTGTGGGAGATATTGTAGTGCCTATTGTGTGGGGGGTTGTTGTAGTGCCTATTGTGTGGGAGATATTGTAGTGGCTATTGTGTGGGGGGTTGTTGTAGTGCCTATTGTGTGGGAGATATTGTAGTGCCTATTGTGTGGGGGATATTGTAGTGCCTATTGTGTGGGAGATATTGTAGTGGCTATTGTGTGGGAGATATTGTAGTGCCTATTGTGTGGGAGATATTGTAGTGCCTATTGTGTGGGAGATATTGTAGTGCCTATTGTGTGGGGGATGTTGTTGTGCCTATTGTGTGGGAGATGTTGTAGTGCCTATTGTGTGGGAGATATTGTAGTGCCTATTGTGTGGGAGATATTGTAGTGCCTATTGTGTGGGAGATATTGTAGTGGCTATTGTGTGGGAGATATTGTAGTGCCTATTGTGTGGGAGATATTGTAGTGGCTATTGTGTGGGAGATATTGTAGTGCCTATTGTGTGGGAGATATTGTAGTGCCTATTGTGTGGGAGATATTGTAGTGCCTATTGTGTGGGAGATGTTGTAGTGCCTATTGTGTGGGGGATGTTGTTGTGCCTATTGTGTGGGAGATGTTGTAGTGCCTATTGTGTGGGGGATGATGTAGTGCCTATTGTGTGGGGGATGATGTAGTGCCTATTGTGTGGGGGATGATGTAGTGCCTATTGTGTGGGGGATGATGTAGTGCCTATTATGTGGGGGATGATGTAGTGCCTATTGTGTGGGAGATATTGTAGTGCCTATTGTGTGGGAGATGTTGTAGTGCCTATTGTGTGAAGGTGCTCTCACGCGAGGGGACACGTGTTTGCCTCCTGGATCCCCCCTTCCCTCGCCCCCCCCTCCTCGGCTACCTGTTGATGGTTCTGGGAATCGATGTTCTCGCGGCTCCGTATCTGACCAGGCCTTCTGGTTTGAGGTCTGGTCAACCAGGCTGTTAGACGAAGCTGCTCGCAGTCTGATATTGTCAGACTGCGCAGTCTGTCTGACTGCGCAGTCACGTAGTCAGTCTATGAATGGCTGGTTTCCATTCACAGCCCGGTTCATCGGGTATCATTTGGAGGAACTTTGTCAAGTTCTCTCTCTCTCGTGAACATCGTCAGAGGTCGTCTAGTTGTGTCTCTTATGTTCAGAGGGAGAGTGTTGAACAGTCTTGGGCCCCTTCTCTTCAATTTTGTTAATATCAAGAGCAAATGTGCACTTTAAACATTAATGGATTAAGATAGGTTAGCTGTGAGTGTGTCTCACTTATCCCCAACATGTGAAGCTGCTGCTGTTGTCTTGTTTGTCTTGAGTGGCTTACATGAACAACCAAGTTATTGATTTGTTGCATTCGTTGAACATTACAGAATTGTCTGTTGCCACATGGAAGGCTGGACAAACATAACTGACACTTGATGAGGTTCAATACAGTTTTCCTTCTACGCTATGGATTGAAGCGTACACATTGACTTGCTTTAGCAGAAATAAAAAAAGCGTTATCAAAAGTGCGCTTTTCCAGACTAATAAGCATCGGCAACAAATAGATTAGATGGGTAACTGAAGCTTTGCACGGTTATGGCATGACAATAGCGTTCAACGTAGACGGGTTTCAGGCCGTAACATGGCCGTTGGACGCCGAGAGGAAGTCCTAGAGGAAACAAATAATAAACACACGAACGTGTTCACGCGTGTTCAGATTTTGTGAACTCAGAGATTTGTTATTAAGGCCCCGACATGATACCTGAGTGATCTAAGTTTGTTCTTAAGTAATCGGTTCGTTGTAATTTCTCATAGACTATGACAACTTTTTTATGACAACTTTTTATGACACTTTTTATAGTTATAAATGACATAATCTTTTCCTTTTTCAGTTAATGATTTAATGCGTCTACCTTGTGGTACCTGGAGGAACTAATCTATCAGGCTTTGTAACCTAACCGATAGATAGATAAATGTAACTGTTTGTGGTTTACGGAGATGAAGAGGGGTAAGCTATTGGGTTCCACCTCACAAACGTCACCCGATTGGTGTAGTTGTTCTTGGGACCAAAGGGTTCCTTTTGTATACAAGTTTTGATTCCACATACCGAGTCTAACTGCCGCTTAACTCCCAAAGCTCCCACGTTAATCCATCTTAACGTCCATGTGTGTGTGTGTGTCTTAGATTAAGTCAACGCGTCCTTTCATATTCCTCTCACGTAGCTCTTCATTTATGTTCCTCCGTGTGTCTCTTTCTTGGCCCTTCCATGTGTCCTTTCGTTTATGTGAGTGTGTACGTGCGTGCTTATAACGGTGTTAACGGTGTGTCTGGTTGGTTGACTGCCTAACAGAGAGAGGGAGAGGGAGAGAGAGGGAGAGGGAGGGAGAGGGGAGCAGTGTCGTGGAGTGCGTGCTCGACCTTGTCGCAGCCTCCGCCGCCGCCGCCACACTCCTGCATGGAGACATTCCTTTGTCTTCCGACCCTCGTCCCGCTCGCTCATACAGTTAGAAAGTAACGCCACTTTTAGCTGCCGGCTCTTGTTGCTCTCGGCTCTTGCTGGTCCCGGCTCTTGTTGCTCCTGGCTCTTGCTGGTCCCGGCTCTTGTTGCTCGTGGCTCTTGTTGGTCCTTGTGACTCTTGTTAGCTCTCGGCTCTTCTTTTGCCCTAGTCCACGGCTCTTCGTTGCTCTCGGGGCGGTCTTGCTTGCTCTGCGGCTCTTGCTCAGTCCCGTGCTCTTTGGTTGCTGCGTGGCCTCCCGGTGTAGTCCCGGCTCTGTGTGCTCTCGGCTCTTGCTGTCCCGGCTCTTGTTGCTCCTGGCTCTTGGCCTAGGTCCCGGCTCAGTTGTTGCGTCGTGAGCTCTTGTTGCTGGGGCATACCTCCTCTCCCCACACAACCATATATCTCACCTCTTGTGTGTATTTTACCTCTCCTCCCATTGTTATCCTATGCGCCGAGAATGAACTAAGAGGACTGGGTGATAGGGCGGTACCTGCCCAGGTATCTGCAAATGTAAGCTGGACGTAATGTAAACGCATGAAGACAGGATGGCGCGTTGCCATCCAGCCCCGCACTTGTCTCCGTCAAAACAAGACACGGCTGCAACTCGTCCTCCGAATTGACAGTGACTGTTTTTGTTAAAATACCACTCGTTCCGTAATAAGGACCATTTCCTGAACTGTCACTACACTAGTGCATAATGCGGTCTTAGTCGGGGGCTGTTACAGGGTTTACCTCCAATTTATTCTCCTCGTTCTGTTAGATACCA
>WNGS01167840.1:20283221-20297602 GCA_020271785.1 Procambarus virginalis | reverse complement strand
TTCGGGAGTTAATCAACTGTTATAGGGTTGCCTCCTGGGGACCATAGGTTTATATATATATATATATATATATATATATATATATATATATATATATATCATATAGTACAGATAGTATATCACTATATATAGCCGATTTTCTTTATTCAAGCTCAATGTTTCCAATTATGTTTTTTCGATTACTACTTACTTACTACTTAACTGAACTATTATTGGACCTAACCTAACTTAAGGTATTAGGTTAGGTTAGATGTTAGGTAGAGGTTGGTTCGGTTCGGTCATATATACACGTTTAAGTTTTAACTCAAATAAAAAATTTACACTCATACATAATGAAATGGTAAATCTTTATATTTCATAAGAAAAAATATTGAAAAAGTATATTAAATTCAGTAAAACTTGGCTTATTAGTGCAAATCGGGCCTTGCATAGTAGGCGATAGTACGACGTTCTTGGTTACTAGGTACGACATATATATATATATATATATATATAATATATATATATATATATATATATATATATATATATATATATATACATATATATATATATATATATATATATATATATCTATATATATATATATATATGTCGTACCTAGTAGCCAGAACGCACTTCTCAGCCAACTATGCAAGGCCCGATTTGCCTAATAAGCCAAGATTTCATGAATTAATCTATTTTCTCTAATTTTTTTCTTATGAAATAATACAGCTACCCCATTTCATTATGTATGAGGTAAATTTTTATTATTAGAGTAAAATTAACGTAGTTATATGACCGAACCTAACCAACCCCTACCTAACCTAACCTAACCTATCTTTATAGGTTAGGTTAGGTTAGGTATCCGAAAATGTTAGGTTAGGTTAGGTATGGTAGGTTCGGTAGTCGAAAAACAATTAATTCATGAAAACTTGGCTTATAGGCAAATCGGGCCTTGCATAGTAGGGTAGGCTGAGAAGTGCGTTCTGGCTACTAGGTACGACATATATATACTATATATATATATATATATATATATATATATATATATATATATCTATATATATATGTTGTACCTAGTAGCCAAAACGTCGTACTCGGCCTACTATGCAAGTACCGATTTGCCTAATAAGCCAAGTTTTCTTGAATTTATAAAATTTTCAATATGTTGGTTCTTATGAAATGATAAAGCATTTATCATTTCATTATGTATGAGTTAATTTTTTTAAATTTGAGTTAAAACTAACGTTGTTATATGACCGAACTAACCAACCTGACCTAACCTATCTTAACCTAACCTAAACTAACCTAACCTAACCTAACCTAAACTAACACAATTAAGTCAATAATTTATGTTCTTAATATAATAATAATAATTCAAATAAACTAATTGGAAACGATTGATTGAAAATAAAGAAAATCACTATATATATATATATATATATCTATATATATATATATCTATATATATCATATTATATATATATATATATGTGTGTGTGTGTAATAATAATATTAATAATATGTGGAGGGTGGCCTATTGGTTAGCACACAAGCCGGCCACCCGGTTGGCCTAGGTTTCAATTCTCTCATAGGGGAAGTGTCCTGTTTGGTTTAAGTATTATTGCGCGTTCATGCAAGTATGTGGTATCTATAGGCACGAGTTTTCTCAAGTAAATATAAATGATAGAAAATGTGTCTAATCTGTAACCATCACCTCTCTGGTGTCATTGGGGACAGATTTCGTTGAAAAGCTGCCCGATTCTCAGTCCTTTAAATGATCTAAGAGTGCCTATTGGTTAGCGCACTGGCCATGGCTGGCCCAGGTTTCGATCTCTTCATAGGGGAAGTGTTCTGTTTGTTAAATAATCTTGTGGGTTCATGCAAGTGTGTGGTGTGTGTCCACATTCATATCATCATAATCATCATAATTTTTTTGTTGATGACAGGCTGGGACAGTGTTGTATGGAGAGAGAGGTATGGGTGGAGTGGCTGTGCCGAGGCAGGTAACTTGTTTTATCACTTCTGTCTTGCTTCGTGGTCAGTCATATTGGCTTCTCCGTCTGCAGTAATCGCCTCGTGTTTTCCCCGAGAGGACGTCTGCTCTTGTTACGCACACCACACGGGAGTAAGGGTTGTGGTGGCAGTATACGGGGCGGCGGTGCACTACTTGGTTGCTTGGTGGTGCCAGTGGTGGGCTAGTTGGTTGCTTGGTGGTGCCAGTGGTGGGCTAGTTGGTTGGTGGTTCAAGTTGTCCTTTCGAATAATTCATCGCATTTTTACATCCAAATCCCGAACGGACAAAATATGAGTACCATAAATTATAGCGGTTCGCGAAAGTTCTCAGTTTCTATGGTTTGGTCGTCGGGTCGGTTGGATTTGGGCAATTTAGCTCATTTTCTGTCCGTGGTGACAATGGAGAGGACAGGCCGGTGTGGTTAACGGCGCAGTAAGACGGCAATTAGTCTCCCAGCAAAGATGCATTTATCGTCACTTGCGATGTAATTGGTGTTTGGTGGGCCAGTTGTTGACACCGCCAGAGACTACGTGATGGAACGTGGTTTGATACTTTAAGGATGAAACTGTTTTAGTGTGGGATGGAATGATAAGGTGGTGACGTGGAGGGTGAGGGTGAGGGGGGGGGGTATGGGGGAGAGGGGTGAGGCGAGGAGGTGGGTGTGGAGGAGGGGGGTGTGACTGGCCCCAACACCAAGGCCACGGGACCGTTGTGCTGGCAGGAGTAACGGTGCCTGGCGGGGCTTGGCGGCGGCCGGACCTGCAACCACCTCACACTATTTGTACCTTCCACACTTCCTTCTCTTCCCTCACGCGCCTGTTCCTCCTCTCTCTTTCTTTCCTAATAAGGCAAGCTGTGGGGTCACTACATGCGTTGCATCCTTGCCCACAGAAGGCAGAGGACGGGCAGCAGCACAAGGGAAGACTAGATAGCGGGAGGGGTGGGGTAGCCTGTCAGACGTGCCCAGAGAGTGGGGCAGGAGGGTAGCGGGGCTACACTCACACCCGCCTCCAACCTTGAACCACAGACCCCGACACGCGACCCCTACACCTTCACTACCTCCACCTACACACACACACACACGCCTCCACCCACCTACACACACACACGCCTCCACCCACCAACACACACACGCCTCCACCTACGTAGGTGTCTTCCCCAGTGCATGTGAAAGTTGCTTGGCCCGGCCCCAGAGTCTACTTTCCCAAACAAACCTTTTCCTCTGACCTCGCATCCGTTCCTCGCCTCCTGGATACGACTCCTTTGTGTCTAGGGAGGGAGGGAGGGGCGGGGGACCGGGGGAGAGTAAAAGTGTCTTACAGTTTTAATAGTTTTTGTCTGTTAACTTTGATGTAACTCGCTCTGATTTGTAAGGTGACTGGGCGGGTATTTGTCTCGTTTTTAACATGATAGTGAACTGGTGTTTGGGTGGAACGGGATGGACGGAGAGGAGGAGGAGGCTGGTGTGGGTGGCGCGTGTGGCCGTCGACGGAGGACATGAATGAAGGGAATGGGATGAGGGACCTCGACCCCCCTGTATCGTAACGGGATGAGTGGTGCTTGCGGGTAGCGCGCGCGCACACGTTTGTGTGTACTCACCTTATTGTGCTTGCAGGGGTTGAGTTTTAACTCTTTGGTCTCGTCTCTCAACTGTCAATCAACTGGTGTACCTTCAGGTAGGTTCCTGACCTTTCAAAGCTCTATCATTGTGCTTGGTAGCTGTGTTTAAAGTCCTGTATATCCTTATGGAAGCAATCGTTGCTTTCCCGTCTACACTCCCATGTTCTTGAATTGATCAAGATAAGCATCAAGTATATTGACCTTGATGGGTGCCCTGTAGCCCCCTCTGCCTCGGATCTTCCCCAAGGTCTCAACCAGCGCCAAAGTTCTCAGCCTTGTCATATGATCCACTGTGAGAAAATCTGTTCCCAGCCGCTGTCTAAGTATTTACAATTAATCATTATACGTTAATGGTAGGTGTTTTCGCTAATGCATAACTGTTTTAACTATGAGGGTTTTAGCTATTTAGCTTCGACACATGGACCTCCTACACTCACCCTACCTCCACCTCCCACATCCACCTGCCCCGTCCACCTCCCACCTGGATTTACCGCCAACCTTGGTTAACTGTTTATCAATGTTAGAACAAGTCAAGTCGGGAACCTTAGTGGGGATCGTCGAGGCGGGTCACCGTCATCCATCTGTGGTGGTGGTGGTGGGTCACAGTCATCCACCTGTTGTGGTGGTGGGTCACAGTCATCCACCTGTGGTGGTGGTGGGTCACAGTCATCCACCTGTGGTTGTGGTGGTGGGTCACAGTCATCCACCTGTGGTGGTGGTGGGTCACAGTCATCCACTGTGGTGGTGGTGGGTCACCGTCATTCACCTGTGGTGGTGGTGGGTCACCGTCATCCACCTGTGGTGGTGGTGGGTCACAGTCATCCACCTGTGGTGGTGGTGGGTCACCGTCATTCACCTGTGGTGGTGGTGGGTCACCGTCATCCACCTGTGGTGGTGGTGGGTCACAGTCATCCACCTGTGGTGGTGGTGGGTCACAGTCATCCACCTGTGGTGGTGGTGGGTCACAGTCATCCACCTGTGGTGGTGGTGGGTCACAGTCATCCACCTGTGGTGGTCGTGGTGAGCGTTGTGACGGCTGTGGTATAAGAGATAAAACACTTTCCCTCTAGTTAGGTGAGCCAAGGCGGACGGTTGTTAATTTATCATTCAAGCTTCCAAGGTCACATTGTACAGTAGGCTTTTCTGTGTCGCAGCTTCCATGGTGTTCCGGGGAGTGTACCGGAGCGGTGTTCCAGGCAATGTTCCGGGGGAGTGTACCGGGGCGGTGTTCCAGGCAATGTTCCGGGGGAGTGTACCGGAGCGGTGTTCCAGGCAATGTTCCGGGGGAGTGTACCGGGGCGGTGTTCCAGGCAGTGTTCCGGGAGTGTACCGGAGCGGTGTTCCAGGCAGTGTTCCGGGAGTGTACCGGAGCGGGTTCCAGGCAGTGTTCCGGGAGTGTACCGGAGCGGTGTTCCAGGCAGTGTTCCGGGAGTGTACCGGGGCAGTGTTTGTGGGGGAAATCTACCAGTAATTAATTTGATTATTTATTTAAGAGATTGTATTTAATTCTATTAATTTCATATTAATTACTTGTGAGTGAACTGTATTTTTTTATAATTTATTATCATCAGTAATCTTCTCTGGGAGCCGGTCGGCCGAGCGGACAGCACGCTGGACTTGTGATCCTGTGGTCCTAGGTTCGATCCCAGGCACCGGCGAGAAACAATGGGCAGAGTTTCTTTCACCCTATGCCCCTGTTACCTAGCAGTAAAATAGGTACCTGGGTGTTAGTCAGCTGTCACGGGCTGCTTCCTGGGGGTGTAGGCCTGGTCGAGGACCGGGCCGCGGGGACACTAAAAAGCCCCGAAATCATCTCAAGATAACCTCCCTTCACCAGTAATCTTAATCTTCTTTTTGGAGGGGTTGATAATTCGGTTTATCACACATTAATGAAACGGTTGACACAAATTTATGAACTAAACTGTAATTCAGTAGTTAGTAGTCCTGCTACAAATGTGTTAGTTATAATTTAAAACGGTCTTAGGTGAGTGTTGGCCGGTCCTCCAACACCAGACACCTCTCTGACACGTGTACACCTGTACGGGACAGGTATTGATGGCGTCTGTGTGGTCCTGGGATGTACTGGCTCAACTGATGGGTCTTGTGGTCACACTTTACCTGCCAATAAGTTACACCGTAAAAACGGACGATAACATGTAAAAAAAAAACAGGTGTTACACATGAAATTTAGGTAATTAATAAAAATTCCCCTTTCGTGTGGTGTTTCCTGGATTTTAACGATTTAAACCTAGATACATATCACTGGCCAAAAATTATGTACTATTAGAAAAACCCGAACTCTGCACTTTCCTTAGTTCTGTCAAGTCTTGGCAACAAATAGTAACTAATGTCATTGTTGCTTTCTGGGACTTGCTGGAGTAATTTTCTGTGTTGTGGGAGGCACTGTGTCGCGACTCAAGTTCCAACAACAACAAAGATGGCTCTCCTCCTCCTCCAATATATGTAAACTATCGCGTATAGTTACGAAAGATCTAATAAATACTACATACATAATTATTAAATCCGAAATAAAAAAAAATTAAATTTTCGACATGTTTTACAGCATCTTGTAACAGATACAAATGTTTGTTTTAAAACTTGAGAAAACTGAACTGTGGACAAAATGTGGCCATCCCCTTTGTGAGGGAGGCACTGAAACAGCGGGTGTGAAGAGAAAGCCGGCCGGCGTATGGTCGGTTCCACCCTCTCTGGAAACTTTCTATGGGTCTTTAAAATGGTTTTTGGTGGTCGGGAGGAAGAAAGAGGATTCCAGGTTAAGCGAAGCGGTTTTTAGGAATCTGAGAGTACATAAGCGTGATTTGTAGTTCTACATCCTCTTACGGGCTATACATGCCCGTGCCACCTCTTGGGTGGCTTAATCTTCATCCATCAATCAATCAATTCTTCATCCTCCCGGACGAGTGAAGACTCCTCCTCCGGGGGCGCCTGGTGAGGAGCTTCCCTGGGTGTAATGGAAGGGCTTCCTTCGGTTCTGCATAAATTGGAGTGGATTAATTAAGGCTCTTGATTGCTGTAACTTCAGGTTAGTCATATCGGGTCTCCTGCGGGTAGTATCATGGTAACAGGCCAGTGTGTACAGTAGGACACTCTAGGGGAATCCTGTGTATAGTAGCGCAGATTTGGGCCACTTTCCCTAATGAAGTAATTTGGGGTCCTTGTGTTTATTGACAAAAGTTTTGGCTTCTTGGTCTGGGGACATCCTTGATCTGGGGACATCCTTGATCTATGGACATCCTTGATCTAGGGACATCCTTGATCTAGGGACATCCTTGATCTGGGGACATCCTTGATCTGGGGACATCCTTGATCTGGGGACATCCTTGATCTAGGGAACATCCTTGATCTGGAGACATCCTTGATCTGAGGACATCCTTGATCTGGGGACATCCTTGATCTGGGGACATCCTTGATCTATGGACATCCTTGATCTAGGGACATCCTTGATCTGGGGACATCCTTGATCTAGGAACATCTTTGATCTAGTTTTCACCTAGATGTGATGGTATAGTTAGGGCCATCCTCTCCGGTCAGTTGTTACATTTTTTGTCAAAATATCGAGAAACTTTTAATCAAATGTATTGTAAATAACTATAGAATACAGTGTAGGTTGGCTTGGCAGTTACGGGGATTGGCATTAAGCAATTATATAGGCGGCGGTGCCAGACTTGAACTTACAACTTGACCACTTGAACTTGAACTTGAACTTTGAACTTACATGCAGTAATACAAAATTTAGACACGAGTGTTTTTTTTTTTTTTTGGTCCAAAGAATTGTCACCTGAGAAAATAAGTGTAGCTGTCCATAGTACCAGAGTGAACCATGCAAGTCAACACGACCGTGGCATTCAAGTGACCAGAGATCCCACATCTCCAACATTGTTTACAGATTGGTATTACTCTATATCACATCGTCATAAAAACAAAAAATCTTCGGGTTCACATCTATTTAAGTCAAATGCTGACTTATTTCAGTTTACAAAAGTCAATATTTGACATAGCCTATTTTAACATGTTCGAAACTAAGCCTCAAAACGTGCTTCGTTCACTTCTACCCAGTAATTTAAAGATTCCCTAAGTCAACGTAACAAAAACGCCTAACCTGCTTTAACATAGGCTTGACTACGCATGAACCCACAACATAATATTAATTTACATTTTAGAAAAACACTCATGTTGGTTTGTTATCTGCTTTAAGTCAAATACTGACTTATTGAAATCTTAGTGTCATTATTATACTTACAGCGTGAGCTGGATGTTGTTGGTGTTGTTTTAGATTCAGCTACTCGGAACCAAAGTTCCTAGTAGCACGGGCTATGGCGAGCCCGTAGCGGACTTGAGGATGGGTTGCTTTATATAGTCCAGCGAGTGTTGCCAGCACGTCGACCCACACTCTGTATGCTGACCTAACCTGGCGTAACTGGTTGAGTAGAAACGTTTCCAACTTCTTTAAACTTGTCATATTAGACGTAACTCACCTGTTGCAGACAACCAGCTTGCTAGCACTCCTACCATATAAATATTTATTTTTGGATGAAATGTTTATGCCCAAAACTGTCACGAGCGCTGTCGGGTATTGGAGTTAAGTCAGACGACTTTCCAATACATTTGTGCAGTTTGTTGGCAGTGTTAATAGTACTGGACATGCCAAGGAGCATTGAGGTATCTGCTTGATAGCATCCATCTTAGTCTGCGTCATGCCATACCCAGTATTCACTGTGTAAAGTAAATAAGTAAAGCATGATGTAAAGTGTTGTGATGATTGTGTATCCTTGGCATTGAGTTCAGTGCTTAATCCAAAGTTAGGACCACGGACATTTCCCTGTAACGTGCCCAGTATAAAGGTTCAACTGGGTTCTTTGTGCCCCTGAATCAGCACAGATGACTTCCTGTTGGACGAGTAACCTTTGGGACGACTTGGAAGCCGCCACTGGTCCAAACACCTGTGTGCCCCTCACATGATTTCTCAAGATATACGTGGTATTATTGTAAACACTGTCCTCTCACTTAGGGTATTTGAACCAAAACAACTCAGTGTCCTCCCTACCTGCATAATAAGTATAGTTCGTTCGTCAGAGTGACACTGACCTCGCTAACTGTCATCAGACGAGATTGATGATTGATTGATAAAGATTAAGCCACCCAAGAGGTGGCACGGGCATGAATAGCCCGTAAATCAGACGAGGCACAGAAAACTTTTATGTTAGGTAGTCACTTTTAGATCCACCTGATCGCCCGTTAAGGTCATGAAACATGCAAAATCTGAAGACAAAAACATTACCAACGACCGTCACGGCTGCCATAATGGTGCGTGACGGGGCTGCTTCAAGACGGGGCTGCTTCAAGACGGGGCTGCTTCAAGACGGGCTGCTTCAAGACGGGCTGCTTCAAGACGGGGCTGCTTCAAGACGGGGCTGTTTCAAGACGGGCTGCTTCAAGACGGGGCTGCTTCAGGACGGGCTGCTTCAAGACGGGCTGCTTCAAGACGGGGCTGCTTCAAGACGGGGCTGCTTCAGGACGGGCTGCTTCAAGACGGGGCTGCTTCAAGACGGGGCTGCTTCAGGACGGGCTGCTTCAAGACGGGGCTGCTTCAAGACGGGGCTGCTTCAGGACGGGCTGCTTCAAGACGGGGCTGCTTCAAGACGGGGCTGCTTCAGGACGGGCTGCTTCAAGACGGGGCTGCTTCAAGACGGGCTGCTTCAAGACGGGGCTGCTTCAAGGCGGGGCTGCTTCAAGACGGGGCTGCTTCAGGACGGGGCTGCTTCAGGACGGGGCTGCTTCAGGACGGGGCTGCTTCAGGATGGGGCTGCTTCAGGACGGGGCTGCTTCAGGACGGGACTGCTTCAGGACGGGGCTGCTTCAGGAAGGGGCTGCTTCAGGACGGGGCTGCTTCAGGACGGGGCTGCTTCAGAACGGGGCTGCTTCAAGACGGGGCTGCTTCAGGACGGGGCTGCTTCAGAACGGGGCTGCTTCAGGACGGGGCTGCTTCAGGACGGGGCTGCTTCAGGACGGGGCTGCTTCAAGACGGGGCTGCTTCAGGACGGGGCTGCTTCAGGACGGGGCTGCTTCAGGACGGGGCTGCTTCAAGACGGGGCTGCTTCAGGACGGGGCTGCTTCAGAACGGGGCTGCTTCAAGACGGGGCTGCTTCAAGACGGGGCTGCTTCAGGACGGGGCTGCTTCAGGACGGGGCTACTTCAGGAAGGAGCCTACAGGGAAGGGGGCAAGTAACCCCCTGCCTGACACACTCAAGATCTTCAGGCACGCCTAACTCCTAGGAGGGAGCGTGTGAAGCAGTATACATATAGTAGTCACTGATCGACTATACATGCAGTGCTCACTGATCGAGTATACATGCAATGGTCACTGCGAGTATATATATGCAGTTGGCACTGTGTGAGTATATATGCAGTGGGCACTGAATGAGTATACATGCAGCGGTCGCTGCAGGTATACTGCATGTCCCGAGTATACATATAGTAATCACTGTACCAGTAAACATATAATCGTCACTGGTCTAATAAGAGACGGGCACCTGCCTGGTCACTTCATGACCCTGCGGATCCCATCCTCCGAACTGACACTACGTTTTAATACTAAGTGTAATAAGTACATTTCCTGACTGTCATACATAGTATATAATTGCACTTATGGGACTGTTACAGTTACCGCCCCATTTATTCTCCTATATTTCTGTTAAGACTGTTAAGACATTCAGAATTTTAGGATGAATTTTTAAAGTTCAGATTGCTATACACAAGTTTTAAATACCAGGAATTTCCTTTTCAATTTTATTTAACAATAGAGATTTTATACAAATTTTGAAAATATCCTGAGTTACTTTACAATTTATTGAAATATTTTAATTTTGTTTTATTTGTTTTATAAAATTGTAATATCAATGTAGATATAGGTTAAGTAGTAATTGTAATTAATAAGCCATAAAATGCTTATCTTCAAAAACTAAGTCGGTTAGGTTAGGTCATAGTTTTCTATTCAGCCTTTCAGGTAAACTCAAATATTCACAATAAATTTGACTACGGTTTAATACTAAGTGAAAATAAGTACAATTCCTGACTGTCATACATAGTACATAATTGCACTTATGGGCTGTTACATTTACCTCCCCATTTTTGGAGGACGGGCTGCCCTGCAGACCGGGTATTTATTTTCCGGGAGTGCGCGCGCGTGGAGTCAGGGGCCAGGCGCCCCCCCCCCCCTCTCCCTGGCTGGCGTCCTGGCGCGGGGAGTGTGTCAGTGCGGTGTGGCGCGCGGTGCTGGCAGCCGCTTGTGCGGGGTTTGGCCAGGGGGTCATCGACCTCTGAGACGTCTCCCGTCATTAACCCTACGCCCCTACGCGCCCCCTCCTCCCCCCTCAAGACTGACCGCTGCCACTACCCGTCCAGTACGAAAGGGATTTTTTTTTTGGTATCTTCTTTTTTTTATAGTTTTGTATAATGTGGTTGTGGGTTGTGTGAGCGTGTGATTGGTTGGTGGCAGCGAGGAGTTTTCATTCAGCGATCGTTGCGAAAAGTGTTCTTTAAGTGGTTTGTGGGGGGGGGGGGGTCGTCTAGGCCAGTGGCCTCTCACGACCTAGCTCTAACCTGCTTGCTTGTTGACTGGCTTCCGTGCTCTCTCTCTCTCTCTCTCTCTCTCTCTCTCTCTCTCTCTCTCTCTCTCTCTCTCTCTCTCTCTCTCTCTCTCTCTCCTCTCTCTCTCTCTCTCTCTCTCTCACATATTCACTCAAGATCTAACAGTTCGAACCTACAGACGCGAAGAGAAAACACTAGTAGTAAACACCCCCCCCCCCCCCACACACACAACACGGAGAAGAATGGTAAGTACCTGACTTTTACGACATATATCACCACTTGCTGTCCGTCTTCCACTGGTGGTGATCTTCCTTTATATTACAGCTTCCTTTCCGTGGGTTCTGTGCCCCCATCAAGTCCTTCGATGTTCCCCCTCTCCCCCCTTCACCTCCCCCTCGTCTTCCTCTTTGCCCCTTCTCTCCCACATCCCTCCCTGCAGGAGGGGTGTGGGAGGGAAGAAGTGAAAGTGGTGGTGGCCCACCAGGTGAGTGACCGACCACGAGCGTTGCTCTTCAACACAAGCGTGTTTGTCTTTTCTCTCTCTCTCTCTCTCTCTCTCTCTCTCTCTCTCTCTCTCTCTCTCTCTCTCTCTCTCTCTCTCTCTCTCTCTCTCTCTCTCTCTCTCTCTCTCTCCCATTATCCCAGAATGGTTATCCTTAAACTCCGTGGGTTTTGTGCCCGTGTAACTAGAGCCGTGGAGATAGATATGGGTGTCTTCGTGAACACCACAACTGCTGCCTTTATTGCCAGGGAGAAGCATCTGTTGTGCCCACACCACTTGTTGGTCATACCTGCAGGCCTGAGGCATGCAAAGCTTCTTCTCTATGTCGCACAGGCGTCGCAGTTGGTCTGGTCTGTGTCCCCTCCAGTGACGAAGAAGCTTCCTTGGCTCCCTCGTCAGCAGTGACGTCCACCTGCTTGGCCTGTACCCCCACACCAGTGAAAGTTCCTCTTAACATTACAAAGTTCCCGCTCCCAACGACAAGACAATTGACAGACACAAATTGAAGTTGTAATATTGCACTGGAACCCTTACTCCCTCTTTCCCGCCCCCCCTCCCCCACCCACCTATTCAACCTTCACTCCCTCCCCTTCATTCCCCCAAGAACTCCCCCTCCCCCACACTCAGTGCGGTCCTCTCGCTCACAACGACGGCTCTACAATGACTAAAATGAATCTCAGAGACAATTTTTAAGCCAAGGTTTCATTTTTTCTCTCTCGTGTTGTCTCGCCACGCGAATGTTGGGAGGGTGGGTGAGGCAGGGCGTGGAGGGTGAGGCAGGACACGGGGGGGTGAGGCAGGGCGTGGAGGGGTGAGGCAGGACGTGGAGGGGTGAGGCAGGGCGTGGAGGGGTGAGGCAGGACACGGGGGGGGGTGAGGCAGGACACGGGGGGTGAGGCAGGGCGTGGAGGGGTGAGGCAGGACACGGGGGGTGAGGCAGGACGTGGAGGGGCGAGGCAGGACACGGGGGGTGAGGCAGGGCGTGGAGGGGTGAGGCAGGACACGGGGGGGTGAGGCAGGACGTGGAGGGGTGAGGCAGGACGCGGGGGGGGTGAGGCAGGACACGAGGGGGTGAGGCAGGACGTGGAAGGGTGAGGCAGGACGTGGAGAGGTGAGGCAGGACGTGGAGGGGTGAGGCAGGACGTGGAGGGGTGAGGCAGGACGTGGAGGGGTGAGGCAGGACGTGGAGGGGTGAGGCAGGACGCGGGGGGGGGTGAGGCAGGACACGGGGGGTGAGGCAGGACGTGGAAGGGTGAGGCAGGACGGGAGAGGTGAGGCAGGACGTGGAGGGGTGAGCCAGGACGTGGAGGGGTGAGGCAGGACGTGGAGGGGTGTGGCAGGACGTGGAGGGGTGAGGCCAGGACGGGAAGGGGTGTTGCGGTGGTCCCCGAGGGCAAGAATAGGCTGGGAACACTGCCCATCTTGGTCACGTGGACTTGTGTTCCTAGTATCTGAAGTGTGCTCTTAACCGCCGTGTTGAGGGGGAAGGTGGCAAGATGCTGAAGGGGCGGCGGGGGAAGGAAGAGGAATGGTCTTGTAGTGATGGAAGGGAAGGAAGATTGACGAAAACACTAGCAAATAGCGAGTAACAATAAACATGAAGGCAGCGCAGCGAGAGGGAGGGAGGAGCAAGAACAGCGCTGGAGGCAGAAGAGCTTGCTACTGGTGTGCCGCAGGTGATGGGAAGTGACACCAGGCTGTGGGTCGGTGAGGTGGTAGGGTCGGTCTTGTGTTGGGATGGTGTCTCGCTGGTGATAGATTGTACTTACTTATATATATCTATATATAGATCATATATATTATATATATATATATAATATATATATAGTTTTTTTATTTTTTATATATATTATTAAAGTTTATATATATATATATTATATAAGTATAATTATTACCCCTTATATATATATATATATATATATATATATATATGAGCGAACAAGCCTTGAAGGGTCCCAGAAGTGTGCTTCTTAATTCGTTTCATTTCCTATATATCAATATACTAGTATATATATATATATATATATATTTATAGTGAGGGTATATGATATATATATATTTATTAAAACTGACGAAAAAGTAAGATTAAGTAACTCTAACGCGTAATTTCTCAATATTTCTTATTGTTTTTCTTTTTACTATTGATGGTAATTGAAAAATCAACTTCTCCAAAATTCATTTTTTTCTAGTCTGACGCGCACTTGAACGCGTTTCGTAATAACTTATTACATTTTCAAAGACTTTTAGTTTACACACACACAACTATACCTGCAAAATACTAACAGAGTTCTTACTTATGCTATGATTTAAATAATTTTCATTTTATTCCCCATTCTGGGTGAGGTGACTTGCTACAACAGTTTTGGATGAGGTGAACAATCCTCATTTTGGTGTTACAACATCCAACAAACAGTGTTTGAGTGTTGGTAACATGTTCACCTCACCCGCAAAATAGCGGGGATAAAATGAAAGCTGTTTAAATCATAGCATAAGTAAGAACTCTGTTAGTAGTTTGCAGGTTATAGGTTGTGGTGTGTAAACTAAAAGTCTTTGAAAATATAATAAGTTATTACGAAACGCGTTCAAGTGTCGCGTCAGACTAGAAATAAAAATGAATTTTGGAGAATTGATTTTTCAATTACCAATATTTTT
>WNGS01167840.1:20258382-20282221 GCA_020271785.1 Procambarus virginalis | reverse complement strand
TAGGCCAAATAGTTACTCAAAGTACTATGATTTCAGGGGGATATCGTGTCCGAACGATACCTGATCAACAAGGTTGATTCATACGTCAGGGTGCGCGCAGCCGCGTCCAACAGTCTGGTTGACCTGACCACCAACCAGGAGGCCTGGCCACAGACCGGAGCCGCGGACAAGTGATCCTCGGAACCATCGCAAGGTAACCTATGTAGAAGACACTGACAAATCTACACCTCAATATTAATCAAGTCTTCGATTGGGGGGAAAAAACTCATGATGTCCAAGAGTGATAAGTTCCAGGTTCTTAGATCTGATGGTAACAAGGAACTTAGAAGAATTGCAGAGTACAGGACACAATCAGAACTACTTACAGAACTTGGACTGGGTGGTTCTCAAGGATTACTGACTCTTATATTTCGTTCTGCAATGTGCATTATTTGGAACTTCTGTGTGTCGGTACTAATTCTCCGGTCCTCTTCAGTCATTTATGAATTCTATTGCCGCCTTGATTTTGCTGGTCTTTGTTCGTCTTGGGCGCCTCATTGTTGGAATTACGTCATCCGCATAAGTGATATTATGCCCGAAACGCTTTGCGTAATAGTGGCTTTAGGCATTGTATGTACTAGCTCTATCTATAAATCCATCAACTTTTGTAAAATCTCTTGTATGTATGCACCTTACCTGAATAAACATTTATTTATTTATTATTATATTATGATGTATTCCCTCATGTATAGAAGGGGTTGGGGGGGGGGCTGGTCAGCTATCCATGTGTTGAAGAGAGTGGGTGACTGAAAGCTTCCCCCAAGTAGCTGCCAATGCTAAGCTTAGCTGTTCTGTTGTCCAGGAAGCTGCAGCTATAGTGTGTGGCAGTAAATCTCTGTGGAAGTCCTATGCCAAATATATGGTAATTTAGGCCTGTGTGCCAGACTTTGTCTCCAGCTTTCGATACATCTCTGAGCACTTATTGCTTTGCTCTTTTTCGTCATGTCATTGGGTATATGCTCATAGATTATGGCGTTATAGCTGTGTAGAGGTATAGTGGGGCCGAGGTGGAGGGTGTGTGGGCGGGGTACAGGTGGGGTGGAGGGTGTGTGGGCGGGGTACAGGTGGGGAGGGGGAGGGGGCGGAGTTAATGGTTGCTATAGCAACCACCGCTACCATGTGTTGCCGCCATTGAGGGCAGTAACGTCACGGGGGTCGCCAACATGTCTCTTACCCTGGGCCAGATACCCATCCTGTGGGCAGCGGAGGACCCCATACCCATCCTGTGGGCGGCGAGGGACCCCATACCCATCCTGTGGGCGGCGGGGGGACCCCATACCCCTCCTATGGGCGGCGGGGGGACCCCATACCCATCCTGTGGGCGGCGGGGGGACCCCATACCCATCCTGTGGGCGGCGGGGGGACCCCATACCCATCCTGGGGGCGGGGGGGACCCCCATACCCATCCTGTGGGCGGCGGGGGGACACCATTCCCATCCTGTGGGCGGCGGGGGGACCCCATACCCATCCTGTGGGCGGCGGGGGGACCCCATACCCATCCTGTGGGCGGCGGGGGGACCCCATACCCATCCTGTGGGCGGCGGGGGGACCCCATACCCATCCTGTGGGCGGCGGGGGGACCCCATACCCATCCTGTGGGCGGCGGGGGGACCCCATACCCATCCTGTGGGCGGCGGGGGGACCCCATACCCATCCTATGGGCGGCGGGGGGACCCCATACCCATCCTGTGGGCGGCGGGGGGACCCCATACCCATCCTATGGGCGGCGGGGGGACCCCATACCCATCCTATGGGGGGCTGGGGGCCCCATACCCATCCTGTGGGCGGCGGGGGGACCCCATACCCATCCTATGGGGGGCTGGGGGCCCCATACCCATCCTGTGGGCGGCGGTGGAAGGTAACACCAGACAATGTATTTATGACCTAGACTCCAGTGTTTTTACCCTCAACAATTCACACTTGTGGTGAAGACCCGGAAAGGTCAACGTAAGAACCTCCCTGAAGTAGGAAAACTTGCGGCACACACATATTAAGGAATGCCTAAATGTTCTATATATTTCACACTCCCCCCCCCCTACCCTTGTCATCCCTCCTCTCACCTAATATATCCCATTTTGACGTACTCCACTAATGCGTTAAAAATGCGATGTATTTAGTAAAAGTGGAAAACGCCATAATATTGACGTCTCCTATGCATCAGTCTCGACAGTTTGGCTTGCGTTTGTTAGTGTCTGGATGTGCAAAAAAGTTCAATTTTTTTCCGGAGTGTCAAATTGTAACAGCTGCCTGGGGTCCTGGGGTCTCCTCTGGGGTCCTGGGGTCTCCTCTGGGGTCCTGGGGTCTCCTCTGGGGTCCTGGGGTCTCCTCTGGGGTCCTGGGGTCTCCTCTGGGGGTCCAGCTGTTGGTCAAGGTGAGGCCTTGGTGCACTTAATTATTTCAAGGGGCTGTTATGGGACAGACAGAGGTGTTGGCATCTTGAGGATGTTTAAACACTCAAGAGAGAGGGGGGACCCTCCCACTATGATAATAGTGGTCTAGTACGAACGAAAGATCACACCCAGTTCGGGGAGTGCCTCTAGGCCTATGCCCCGTGACTGGAGGAGGTGCCACGACGCGAGTTTCCCATGATTGGTTGCAGACTGAATGCTTAATCCTTCTGACCTGACTGGTCCCGGGGTGCCAGAGGTATTGGGCACGGCTCCTCTTTGGGAATGAGGGAAAGGGAGTGTGTTTTGGGCCGTGGGAAAGGGAGGGTGGGAGGTTGAGAAGGTACCTCATACCCATCCTGTGAGCACAAGTGGACCCCATCCTGTGAGTTCTCATAAGAGTGGAACTGGATATATACTGCTGGATCTGCAATTGTGAGTTCTCTTTTTCCTGGTCAAGCCCGTGAAGTAAAATTTCATTTGCTTTGTTTTGGGGACCATATAATTAAGATCTTCACCTGAATTTATAAACTAAATTTGTTAAACTGCCATATCCCTTGAGTATTAGTTAACCCTGTCCTGCATGCTAGTAGGCTGCTCCTTTTACTTTGATCAACTCATTCACTTTTTGTATTGATTGATTTACTAAAGTGTCTACCCCTTCTCAAGTCATTTAATATTATCAAAGGATCAGAGAAGTGGTGGTCATTATATGAGTGACCAGTACACTGTGGGAGTCCCCACTCCCACTGGCCTGGGAATAACCGGAATATGGTAAACAGGCGTTATGCGCCTTTAAATACCAGGGACACGTGGTCTAAATTAACATCATTATCCCCAGTGATCTGGGAGAGTGGGGGGCAGCAATTAGAGTATGAGTGAGTATAAGTACAGGTCCAGAAATACTAGGAATATCCAGGTAAAAAAAAGGAGGAGACACATAAGGGTGACAAAGGTAGGCACCAGTGTAAGGAGCCATGTTACGGAGCCCTGGGTTGGGGGAGTTATATTAATGGTGATGTTTTGTGTTATAACATCGGTCGTGAGGACGGACGGCTTCATCACCAGAGATGACATGTTCAGTGACACACGGACATCTCGCCAAGTTTTGTTCCTCTATTTGTCCTCAAACCATTTATGTGTTTCAACTAAATCTTACCACCACCATCATGTGAGATTTATTGAACCTCATACCCATCATGTGGGAGGCAGTGGACCCCATATCCATACTGTGAGCAAGAGTGGATCTCATACCCATCCGGTGAGCAGGAATGGATCTCATACCCATGCTGGGCGCACGAGTGGATCTCATACCCATCCGGTGAGAGGCAGTGGGCCCCATACCCATCCTATACCCAAACTTTCCACCAGCTAAGGTCATGATCCCAAGGTCGATTTCTGTTCTGCCTTTGACCTCATATCCTCCTTTTGGGCCCTTCCTGCCTCGCCACCACCATCTTGGGTCCCACTGTGCGCCGCTCTCCCAAAATGTACTCACCATCTTGTGCTTTGTTTCGTGTGCGACAGCTTATGGTTCCGCCTCTCACGTCCCTGGTGTATAGGTTCCCGAGACTATGATCTGTGCAGTATCTGCACATGAAGCTGTGTTTTATCCGTAGTTCACCTGTAGTAGGTTTCGGGAGATCTTCTCTCCAAGCCCGGTTTTATGCCAGGCTTCTTTGGTATTGACTTGCCTCGTCAAGCAAGTTAATACCAAACAAGAAAGTCCTGCAGTCATAAACAAGCAAGAAGAGAGTCTTGCAGCCATAAACAACAAGCAAGAAGGAAAAAAAGCTGGGCAAAACCCAAGTTATGGCGGAGATAATTTGCTTTCTCTTTCCTGCAAGACGCAAGAAACCCCAAGTTGTTGTTGCACGTTGGTAGCCACCAGCACTCTTCCCTCCCTCCCTCACCTGACCCCTGAAGGAGTCAGGCCACTAAGGTAGCGAGGAGAGGTAACTCCCCACCATCTTGCCAGGACACAGAGACAGAAGAGCTGGGTGGACATTCCAAAAACTCCTACTGATCTTGATGAAAATGATTTGACTCAAGATGCGAAGGTAATGACGATAAATGAAAGAGGTGACATCAGAATGTTACCATAGACCCTCAACGTCACGTGGAGACGTAGCGTAGATACTGGCGTCATCCCCGACGCACTTATGACTGACTGCAAAATGCCTGAAGCAAAATGTTATACCCTAACGAGGGAGGTGGTCGGTTCTGCCCGGGACTCTTACTCTCCTCCCCCCTCCCTCTCTCATCTCTCTTTCCCTGCCCCCCTCTCTTACCATCTCCTTTCTGCAACTTTCTTCCCACTCCTCTCCTCTCCTCTGTCTATTTCCCTTTCTCCCCTCTCACATTTCTCACCACTTTCCACCATCTCTCCCAGTCACTCCCCTTCTTACGTTCTTCTCCCCTCCTCCCCTTTCTTCCCCCTTTTTTAACCTTTCTACCCCTGTCTCCTTTCCTCTCTTCAAATATCCTCCTTCTCACCCCCTCTCCTCAAACATCCCCCTCCACCCCTTCTCTCCTTATCTCTATCTGTCTCTGTTATCTTCCTGTCTCTCTCCTTGCCTTGCTCAATCCGCTCTGTTTGTAGATCTCTAACTCTCTCTTTGTATCTGTCTGTATGTCTTTTTCTCATTTTGTCTCTATCTGTCTTTTTGCTATATCTCTGTCTCTTATACAAATATTATAACACCCTAAAATTGGCATGTATGGAATGTTAAAATTGGAATGTCTTCCAGTGGGAGAAGACTAGTGATGCTAAATATTAAAAATATATAATATATACCCGTTCAAAGCTTTGAGAAAAGTTTTGAAGCTGTGGGAGGATCATCTGTTTTATGCTACTATGGCCAAAGTATGAATAGCAGAAAATGTATGTTAATTTTTTTGAGATCAGTGAATTATGGTGTATATTACTATAAAAAATTATTTTGAAATTTCTGCTTTCATAAGCATAAATTTAGCTAATTTAACTAGACGTGCTCAGCTGGCAGTGCCAAAATTGTCGTGGGTGTCGGAATGTGACCTATGTGACCAGCCTATGTCCATCCCAAACTCCAGACCATTACCCTTGCAAAGCCGGGCGAGGCTAGCCCCACGCGTCTGGCATCCAACGTTGGACAGATAAGCAAACAGAAAAGCATACAGTGCTCTATGTTTTATATATATATATATATATATATATATATATATATATATATATATAATCTATAAGAGAGAGTAACATCATATATATAGAAATCTCCTAAAGAGTGATGGGATGGTGAGGAAATAGTCACAACGTCTACATAACCGTCAACAACTTGGGTTTAGAGTTTAGAGCAAGACGATCGTCTCAGTTTTTAGACCACTATGACGTGAACTGAATGCCAGTCAAGGCCAGCAAAACACTATGAATTAAACACAGATGTCGAGGAAACTTTCGACAAATGTGACCATGACCATGTGGAGCCGGTGGCTGAGCGAACAGAACACTGGGCGCGTGATCCTGTGGCCCCGGGTTCGATCCCGGGCGCCGGAGAGAAACGATGGGCAGAGTTTCTTTCACCCTGATGCCCCTGTTACCTAGCAGTAAATAGGTACCTGTGAGTTAGTCAGCTGTCCCGGGCTGCTTCCTGGGGGTGGAGGCCTGGTCGAGGACCGGGCCGCGAGGACACTAAAGCCCCGAAATCATCTCAAGATAACCTCAAGAAGATAGTATAATTGTCCATGAAATGTGCACGAAAGAAATAACGTGCAAAGTAGAAAGATGGAACTTTAATTTCCTAACGAACAGAGCCCAAACATTAATGATCAACAAAGTCAAATCCAGATCATGCACTATAAAAGTTCAGTTCCCCAAGGTACCGCTCTTGCTTCAGTATTCTCTCTCACTCATATCCGAAATAGACAAGTCACAAACTATAGTACCGTAGCCTATCATCTGGTTGATACCTGGTTGATGGGGTTCTGGGAGTTGTTCTACTCCCCAAGCCCGGCTGATCCGAGGCCAGGCTTGACTTGTGAGAGTTTGGTCCACCAGGCTGTTGCTTGGAGCGGCCCGCAGGCCCACATCCACCACAGCCCGGCTGATCCGGAACTTCTCTTAGCGTTGGCAGATGCCACTTTGAACTCTCTCAGTAGAAACTATAAAGGACACAACAAACTTCCAAACTGATGTAAATCAGATTTCTAAAAAAAAAAATTGATACACAATAAAGACAAATTACAGCTGGCTTATGGTAAAACTAAGACAGCCCAACATGGAAGGAGACGTGCAACACTCACACCATCCTACAGAAAGGTACACAACACGAAAACAAGCTGTCACAACTACAAGGATGGATCAAATGACAGGCTTGAGAACAAGAACCTTTCAACATGGGAGGCCCAACCAATGTTGTTAAGTCTTAAGACACCATTGCTGTCTATGGTGGACTATTGTAGCGCCTTTGACAACACCATTCTAAGCTGGAGGTGCTGACGGAAAGGAACTCTAAGCCTGAAGGACAGACCAGTGGAACAGTAGAGCCTGAGAGAGAGACTCTAGGAACAGTGCTGCCTGAAGAGACAGTTCTCAGACTATGAAATAGAAACCGTACTATTGAAAGAAATAACAATGTAGGTGTACAATATTATGAGCACCACCTACGTGAGACCAGCACTAGAGTATGCATCATCTTCATAGAACCCGGATATAAATAACACAAGAGGAAACTTCAGAATCGGGCACTAAAGAGTCACGACAAATAAAATTGATAGGCACATGGGAATAGGCATATACCTATATCATTGCCGTAAAAAAGAGTAGAGCCTGAAAGGAACTGATTGAGTACTTGGGGACAAAGATAATCTCTTTAATATGCATGAACTAAACAGACGTAGAACGTAGGCCTGCAGAGGGAGCGTCGCCTGACCATGACCGCCCCTCCCCGTGTCTGAGGAGCAACTAGCCACTGTTATGTAACTCGGGTGGTCTTGCGCATGCGTATTCCTTTATTGTCGTGTCCTTTAGTTTAACTTTTGTCTTTTTAAGAGCAGTTTCTAAAAAATATATAACAGTTTGTTCTTTGTTTCTAAATGAGCAGGCTGATTTATAGGTATGTATAAATTTAAGGTGTAATTTGCATTTAATTTATTGCTGAATGTTATATTTATATTAGTAAAGATAAGAATATAATTCTCGAAACGTGGCCAGCTGTCGTCACCAGCACCACCAGCTGTCGTCACCAGCTATCGTCACTAGCATCACCAGCTGTCGTCACCAGCACTGCCAATTATCCCCATTAGGGCCCCTCATAAACTCGTGGGTGTCGAGATTGGTGTGGAAGGAGGAGCCCGGCTCGCCACCCCGTGCCGTGAGTACGCTCAGTGCGTCACCCCGTGAGTACGCTCAGTGCGTCACCCCGTGAGTACGCTCAGTGCGTCACCCCGTGAGTACGCTCAGTGCGTCACCCCGTGAGTACGCTCAGTGCGTCACCTCGTGAGTACGCTAAGTGCATCACCCCGGGAGTACGCTCAGGGCATCACCCCGTGAGTACGCTCAGTGCGTCACCCCGGGAGTACGCTCAGTGCGTCACCTCGTGAGTACGCTCAGGGCATCACCCCGTGAGTACGCTCAGGGCATCACCTCGTGAGTACGCTCAGTGCGTCACCCCGTGAGTACGCTAAGTGCGTCACCTCGTGGATAACGCCGGTAAAAGCCGTGACGAGAGGCCATATGGACCTACAGGCATTCAGGAGAGTTAAAACTTTCTATAATGGGTTCAACATGACCTCGAGTCAAATCTGAAGACCAAATGAAAGCTGGGCAGTACTTTACCTACAAGAAATAGCCTAAACAGAGGAGCGGTGAACTAGCGTAGCCTAGCGTAACACAGCGTAATTCACACAACAGCGTCGTACAGTGTAGCCTAGCACAGCACAGCGTAGCCTAGAACAACGTAGCCTAGCGTAGCACAGCAAAGCCTAGCCTAATCAATGCTAACCATCTGCAGGTAAAAGCCAGCACAGTGTGCCACGTTAAAAGACACTGGTAGATCATAACACACGAATGCTTCCGTGACTTACCACTATTTCAATGAATGCCGTGAGTTTGTCAGGATGCAGAGAGCTCCGCCTTGCAATATACAAGATACATGATATCATGTCACTACATTACTGCATTCTTGTGCACCAGGCTACCGACCAGGAGACCTGATCAGTCACTATACCATAAAAAGGTAACAAAAAACACAGGTTTTTGTTTCCCATCATTATAAATTCCTGCTAAATTAGTATTGTCTAAGTTTCGGGTATTACTTTAATTAAGGAACTAAGTTACAATAACATTACACAAGACACACAACTTTTCTCGGACGCTACATAACGAACTTAAGCAAGTCCAAACCTTCAGAAGGAACTGCGTCACTAAACTCTGGTGTGTTGGGAAGCAAGAGTACTGTAATCACTGATAGTTTCCAGTGTGCACTGTACACTGTACATGAGCGCAGTCAAGACAGTGAAGGTAGGATAGTGCACTCCTCCCCTCCGCTGACTCGACTGTATGGTGAAGCATATAAACGCACATTAATTGGGGAAGTGGCTTACAGAGGCGCGTAACTAGGCCATATGACATAGCTGCTTAATAGGTCCAGCACAAGGATGATTACTTCAGCAATGTAGGGGTGAAGTTTGAAGTGCCAATGACCACGAAGAGTCAGGTGCTGTGCATAGCAAACAAGTTAGCCCAGAAATGTAGACCAGAAAGGTAGACATCGTACTTGCTCGACACTCAAGTTCAAGAAGTTTATAATAGCGCATTATTTAGCCCGCAGCTTGAGCATGCACAGCTCTCCTGTCTCCGGTGCAAGACGACTCGTCTACAGTGTCGACTAGTCCGAGCTGGAGCTGTCAGTACTTCAGTCTTCCACACTAGAGCGGCTAGAGACGTCTATGGCCTTGCTGTTATGTGTGAAGCCAATGTTCTTAAAGGTTCCCACGTGGTTCAACTTGGTGGCCAGCCTTAAGACGGTAACGACAACGCTCAGCCTTCAGTCATCAACACCCTCATGCTGACTGTGCCAGTCTCAAGAACATCACTCCATCAACGATTATTCATTATTCGGCTGACTCACATTTTTAACATTCTCTCAACAAGCAGATACTTAGACTATTGTGAAATCTGGTCAACAGACTACATGAAGACTGACGCGCAGTTGGTTCCTCCTTCGCTCTGTTCCAAATAGAACTGTAGTTTATATGAACATCATATTCAACAGATGTAGTTCTACGATAAGGTAGGTTAACAGCTCTCAGCTTGTATTCACTCCTTTAGGAACATTAGAACTAATCTAACTAAACCCTAGTCTTAGTTTAACAAACAGAGAGGGGAATAAGGGTTAAATATCATGCAATTTAGATAAGGTGTTGGAATATATATATATATATATACTTTTTGTGGGGGGGGGGGGAGAAGATGGAGTGGAAGAGGTAAAAGTTTAGAAATGGGTTGGGATGGATGGAGAGAACGGGAGGGAGGTATCCAGGGAAGGAGGAGAGGGGCCATGGAGAGGGTAGCCAGAGGTAAGGAAGGTTGAGTTATACGACCGTTCTTTATGCCCTACACTTCCATCCCTACTCTACCATCCCCAACCCCCTACACACCCCACACCTCTCTACAGGTGTACCCACAAATTAACTCTTCCCCCCACCCTACCCCACCCCAAAAGAGCCTCGACCCCTTACCTACCCCCTGGTGATGAACGCCATACCATCACACCTGCAGCGACTCCCCATCCGCCCTCCGGGAATGTTCCCCCCCCCCCAATACCTTCACCCTGACGCCACCACCCCACCCACCCACCCCCATGCGCTGAGCCCCATACCTCCATCACATACCATCCCGCCATAAGCGTGTGTAGGTCACGGTTCCCGCATGGCAGCCGCGGGCCACTGACCTCCAGTTCCCAATTCGCGTGTGCATCGGAGTGGAAGACAACAAAGGCTCCGGAGAACCGAGTTTTTAATGCACAAAAAATGACCTCTACGACCGTGGGACAACGTGCGGAAAAAAAGGGAACCTTGCGAAGGGTCATTCACCTCTGTCGAGCATTCCGCTGAAGAAAACACGCCTCGTCTAAGACTATGAGAGAGAATCGATAACAAAAAAAAATATCTGAGGAAGATTTGTCGATATGCGAACAAGGTGGCGAGGCGGAACAGGAACCTAGAGACTAACTAACCTAATTACTCTGTAATTATGGCTGGTTTGTTTACACTCTAGCGGCCTGTGATTGGGTACTGGCGGGTATCTCTTCCTCAATTCCCGGGTGTATATGTTCTTTGTTCATCAGTTGTATACTCCCGTCCCCCCGTATTCCCCCAGGTGTATACCCCATGTACACCAGACGTAAACCCGCATGTTCATTAAGTGTACACCCGCAGCTCTCAGAATAGACCCCGTGATTGACGTTCTGATGCCTCAGACTGTTGGTGACCGCGGCAAGCAGTCCGGCTGATCAGGGTACACTCTCTAGATTTGCAGATGATGAGTCACAATAACGTGACTGAAGAATATTGACCAAACCACACACCAGAAGATGAAGAGACCACGACGTTTCGATCCGTCCTGGACCATTATCAAGTCGATTGTGATAATTAGATTAGATTAGATTTTTTATTCAGGTAAAGGTACATACACTGAAGATGAGTTACAAACATAATGTTGGATTTAAGGATAGAGCGAGTACATCCAATACCTAAAGCCAATAGTACGCATAGCTTTTCGGGCTATGGTCCAGGACGGACCGAAACGTCGTCGTCTCTTCATCTTGTGGTGTGTGGTTTGGCCAAGATTCTCTAGATTTGTTCCCCATTTTCCTCTTAAATACAGAAGTGTGTGTTAGTAATGTCCTGTGTAGTTCGAGAAGACAAGTAGGAAAGTCTTGGCCTTAATGTTAACAGAAGAAATGTCTGTTAGAGCACATATACTTCACCGCGACCTTACAGCGAGGCTGTAATACTCAGCCCTGCCTCTTGGTCTGAGAAAGAAGTGAACAGATTTGGAATACGTCTCTATCTCTCTCAATATTTTCTCAGCCAGCCTCCTAAAATGAAATTGCTTATAGTAGCGATGTGGTGGAAAGTGCAAATATGTCGTGGTGGTCCACCAGATGGTAGAGTTTTTGTGTTATTGAATTTGGACAAACCGGAACAGTTTTTATATTTATGTTGCTAATAAGACCTAAGCTAACCATCCTAGGCCTATTACACGCGATCTGAGGGCTAATATGTANTGTGTGTGTGTGTGTGTGTATGTGTGTGTGTGTGTGTGTATGTGTGTGTATGTATTCACCTATTTGTATTCACCTATTTGTGCTTGCGGGGGTTGAGCTCTGGCTCTTTGGTCCCGCCTCTCAACTGTCAATCAACTGGTTTACAGGTTCCTGAGCCTATTGGGCTCTATCATATATACACTTGAAACTGTGTATGGAGTCAGCCTCCACCACATCACTGCCTAATGCATTCCATTTGTCAACCACTCTGACACTAAAAAAATTCTTTCTAATATCTCTGTGGCTCATTTGGGCACTCAGTTTCCACCTGTGTCCCCTAGTGCGTGTGCCCCTTGTGTTAATAGCACAATAGCACAATTAAATAGTTATGTGTGTGTGTGTGTGTGTGTGTGTGTGTGTGTGTGTGTGTGTGTGTGTGTGTATGTGTGTGTGTGTGTGTGTGTGTGTGTGTGTGTGTGTGTGTGTGTGTGTGTGTGTGTGGTGTGTGTGTGTGTGTCTGCGCGCGCGCTTCAGCCTATAGTTCAGTCGTATTGTCTTGTGTATGACCCTCTGTCCTGTGTGACAGTCAATACCAGAATCATCCTCACTCTAATAAGACCTAATTGAATTACTCAGATTAGGCAAAATTGTAATTAATTTTATCGCTAAAGATGTTAATAGCAGTTTGACACCTCTACTTGTCACCTGCATTTACTACCATATCTTTCGCTCCAGTATGTTGTTGCCAGTGCTGCATATTCTAGCACTGGTCTCACATAGGTTGCATGGTTTTAAAGAGACAACCTTATTTAGGTTTAAAATAGCACTCAAATGTTTGCCAACTTCTCATATTCTGCCGATGTTATCCTATTTGTGTGTGTGCCTCTGGGGTTAGTGTTGACATTATATACTCTTCCAAGTTTGTTGTTTGTCTTACTGATTCCTGTCGCTGCCTTTCCCTTTATGTACAGTGGATTCCTCCTGGGCTCTTTTAACCCTTTCACATCTTCAATTTATTATATTCGTTGGGGGTTGAATTATAATAGCTAATTATCTTCTTACTTCTTAAGTTTGTTGAGCAATTCTCTTCCTTACTTCTTCCTCGGCTGTTTCATGTTGCACTAACTTTACGTCATCTAGAACACTGATATTTGCGAGTTCAATACTGCGAGTAGCGTCCGTCCGTCGCGGCTTTCGTGAGAAACATTACAATGATTTTAACGGTGAATGAATGAGCGATCTTGCCAGATGTCTTTCTCCTGTCGTATTTTGCTGATCTTGTCATTGAAATCTATCATGTCTGTCAAGATGATTTTTCCTTTTAAATAAATTTTACCGTTTCGGTGCTAAGTTTATTCCTCTCTAGGTGTTCTATTTTTCTTATACCAATTACTTTCAACGGTGTTCTACAAGGAATGCATGTCAGAGACACTGGTCTATAATCTAGATCATCTTGTCTGTTACCTCTTTTAAATAAATGGTCTATGTTTGTACTTTCCAGATTTCAGCGAGATCTCCTGTCTTGAGTGTTTTATTTAATATGTTAGGTAGCGAGTGACATGTATCTGAGCAAGCTCTTTCATCAGCCATGGTGATGTTAGGTCTGGTTCTGATACTTTACTGCTACAGGTATTGCTCTGCTAGCCACCTATGGTGTTAGGGGTGAGTGGGCTGGCGGGAGTGATGGCAAGGGTTAAGTGTGTGCCTGAAAGTAGATTGGACGGATGCTGAGAATTGGTGAGCTTGTGGGTGGGAGAGTGGGAGGTCTGAGAATAGGTGGGAGCGTGGGTGGCGAGGTGGGTTAGCAGGTGAGAGTAGATGGATATGTGGGTGTGAGAGAGAGAGAACTTGATGAACACCTCTAAAGGATATCAACCAGCCTGCGAGCAGCTGAGCCTGTTTGGTATAAACGCTAACCAGGAAGCCTGGTCAGAAACCGGACCGAGTGGACGTTGAGCCCCGGAACCAACAACAGGTAGTTGGGTGTATTGGGTGGATAGGTCCTTTGTGATGGTGGTTACGTTGATATGAGATTGGGTAGCTGGGTGAGTGGACTGGTGGCCTAGTGCGTAGGTGGGTGAGAGTGCAGGTGGGTGAGAGTGCAGGTGGGTGAGAGTGCAGGTGGGCGAGAGTGCAGGTGGGCGAGAGTGCAGGTGGGCGAGAGTGCAGGTGGGTGAGAGTGTAGGTGGGCGAGAGTGCAGGTGGGCGCGAGTGTAGGTGGGTGAGAGTGCAGGTGGGTGAGAGTGCAGGTGGGTGAGAGTGTAGGTGGGTGAGAGTGCAGGTGGGTGAGAGTGTAGGTGGGTGAGAGTGCTTCTTGGATGAGTGTGTGTGGAATTCGTGCGTAGCGAAATGGGTGGATGTGTGAGGGCGAGAGTAGGTGGGTGGATGTGTGATGGAGAGGTGGGTGGGGGGGGGGATTGGGGTATTCAGGGCAGTGATTATGTACTGTAGATGGGAAAGTGCACGGAGGAGGGGGTGGAAGGTGGGGGGGGGGGAGAAGGAGGGGGAGCCATGACCACAAATCTAGGACACTGAGCGACGCTGCTGTTGTCTGCGGCTGTAATCTGAGGCTGTCGTCTGCGGCTGTCGTCTGCGGCCGTTGTCTGCGGCTGTTGTCTGCCTGGTTGGTACGCTTGTGGAGCCTCACTCCTATGCAAACATTGCCTTGAAATGTTCCTTTTTATTTATTGTGTAAGAGGAGAAGGGGCGAGGCGGCAGAGGCGAGGCGTGGCGACAAAGGTCAGGTTCACGCAGGGGAAGGCAAGAGAGGCGCTCTGGCGGTGGCATCGCTGCCTGGGTACCAGTAATGAGGTCAGTGAGGACCCCACAGCTTGATGACAGCCGCCCACCACCACCACAGCTTGATGACAGCCGCCCACCACCACCACAGCTTGATGACAGCCGCCCACCACCACCACCACAGCTTGATGACAGCCGCCCACCACCACCACAGCTTGAATGACAGCCGCCCACCACCACCACAGCTTGATGACAGCCGCCCACCACCACCACAGCTTGAATGACAGCCGCCCACCACCACCGTCACCACAGCTTGATGACAGCCGCCCCCACCACCACAGTTTGAATGACAGCCGCACCTTCAGTGTACAGTCAGGTCTAGATTAGGTTAGTCTACGTGTTTAGGTTCTGTTGGCAATTAATTATGTTTACAGTACGTGGTCGAAGCATTTACAGAGGTGCGATTTGAGTAGAGGACGTGAGCCAATCACCGTTCGAAAAATGTTTTGAAAGTCATCGATTGTGAGTTGTGTAAACAGTTGTCATTCATAAGCACGGAGTTTGGTGGCTGGATTAACGCGCATTTGGCCATTGTTTATGAGGACAGGGCTACTGCACAACACATTATTTCCATCATTTGCACCACATTCGAAGCTACGAGACAAAACGTGCTTTACTCGCTTGCACAGCCCGTCCTCATCAACAAAGGCCAAATGCTCATTGATTCAACTGCCAACCCTGCTGTTTGTGAATTAAAAACGGTTTACACACGACTCACAACCGATGGCGTTCGAACACTTCCGGAACAAGTGCTTCACTGACGAATTTTGTTTGAACCACAACGCTGTAAATGCTTCACCCACGTACTACAGATACAAATAATCGCCAACAGAACCTAAACACCTAACCTAACCTATGCCTACATATGCACAATATGCAAATATATTATAATACTCATTTATATTTGAGAAAATTCCTGTTTTGAATGAACAACATGTAAAAATTTATGAATGCGTCTGTGGGGTCGACCACTGGATGGAATGGACTTGGTCTGAGGACAGGTTGCTGACCTAGACCTAACTATACATAAACCCAAGAAATATTAATTTATATTTCTGTAAAACATAAACTCGCAATGAAATAATATTAATTTACATTTCAGACATTTTGTGCTTTATATTGTATGGAAAATTTATCATGTCAAATTGTTTGCTAAACAGGTCAAAACCCGTACCGACTTCTTCTTAAAAACTACGTCAGTATTTGACTTACAGCTTGGGTTTAAAGATGGGTTGGCAAAATACAAACAATTATCATCAGAACTAAAACACGTAACCTAAACTGTATAAAGTATTGTATAATAAATTTATATTTTATAAAATAATTTGTTTATTACACAAGCCACGACCTGTGAGACACCACCCAGCCCAAGCCACGACCTGTGAGACACCACCCAGCCCAAGCCACGACCTGTGAGACACCACCCAGCCCAAGCCACGACCTGTGAGACACCACCCAGCCCAAGCCACGACCTGTGAGACACCACCCAGCCCAAGCCACGACCTGTGAGACACCACCCAGCCCAAGCCACGACCTGTGAGACACCACCCAGCCCAAGCCACGACCTGTGAGACACCACCCAGCCCAAGCCACGACCTGTGAGACACCACCCAGCCCAAGCCACGACCTGTGAGACACCACCCAGCCCAAGCCACGACCTGTGAGACACCACCCAGCCCAAGCCACGACCTGTGAGACACCATCCAGCCCAAGCCACGACCTGTGAGACACCATCCAGCCCAAGCCACGACCTGTGAGACACTCAACCATAACATTTGAGCGTAGCCAAGATAAACTTGTAAGGGGAAGAACATGGGAAGCAATGTTGGCTCAGCGCGTCTTATGGCGTATCGGGTAAAAACTATTGACTTGTGAGCCGCTAAGAGGGACTGAGAGATCAAGGTCGGCCCCCTCGAGCCTGGTGCAACGTGCAGGAGACGTGGGGGTGGTGTAGGGACATTCTGGAGACGTGGGGGTGGTGTAGGGACATTCTGGAGACGTGGGGGTGGTGTAGGGACATTCTGGAGACGTGGGGGTGGTGTAGGGACATTCTGGAGACGTGGGGGTGGTGTAGGGACATTCTGGAGACGTGGGGGCGGTGTAGGGACATTCTGAAGACGTAGTTTGTTGTTGTAAGTAGTCGAGATTAACCGCATTACATGTAAAGTGTGCGATATAGTAGATACGGGAACTGGTTATCTATTATGAAACTATCTATTTAACTAGCTATCTTGATCAATTGCTACAGAGACGACTTCATTGATAGCAGGAAGTGACGACTGCCAAAGTAGTCAAATACCAGTTTGACAACTGCTGAGCTAAGGTTAGTAAAGCTGAGGTGAGTTTATAGGTGAGTTTAAGTAAAGGCGAGATTAGCAACGCTGAGGTTAATAATGCTGAGGTTAGCTAAGCTGACCTTAGTAAAAGTCCGCTTGGTAAAGGTAGAAGTTATTAATGCAGCGGTTAGTAAAGCTGAGGTTAGTAAAATCTGTTGGTAAAGAGGCCAGTTCTGAGGCCTCATAGTTCCAAGACAATGCCCAACATCATCACTGGAGTTTACAATAAATAAAACAACACACACGTTGACTTTCCGTCCATACTCACGACTCTCTAGTGGTACATAATTCCTTTTTTTTTTACACTGGTGGGTACAGGTAGAGTCAACTTATTCCTGTTAGTAGGCTGAGAGCGTTTCCCTTCCTGTAACTCATGGTAAACCTTACCCAATAGTATTCCCTTCAACACGACCCGCCAAATCAGTTAACAACCAGGTACCCAATTACTGCCTGGGGTGAACAGGGGTGGACAGTTCAAGGATTGTCACCCCAGACAATTCTTCCTGGCCATGGCTCGAACCCTTACGAAGTTGGTAGCGAAGTGTGCTACCACTACGCCACCAGTCAACCTTCCGGCACCCCCCCCCCCCTCACTCCCAGGGGGAAATTTTGAAGACTGGTGAAGGGAAGGCAGGAAGGAACGCCAGAGACTGAATTCAAACGTACCATTCTAATCCTCCGCTTGACCTTGGTGCTGATCATATTACAAACTTAATATTAATCGCTATACCCAAAGACGTTTCACCTAAGAGTGTTCAGTTTCAGTGCGGATCGTCAACATTGAATATCAGTAGATACAGAGAAGTTAATTAAACTGAAAGAGATTTCCCCCTTGTGTATGTTGTGGGCCGAGTGTTGTATCGACTAACACAAGCTAACGTAAGCAACTGGGAAGTGATAACGTCCTGAATGGTATACCATTATCCGTTGTCAGTCGCTGAAGGCTTAGGGTAATTCTGCTCCATTATAACTGGTAAGCTGCTACCGTTATACTCGGCCAGGTGTGTATGCTTACGTCAGGGAACAACACTGAAGTTATGCTGTAACCTTGTTGTAACGTCCACTCGTGATGATACCCAAGTGTTCACCCTCAGTGATCATGTGCAGGATGGCTGAGCTTACCTGTTGCTCACCTGGGGCCTTACCTATTGGTCACCTGGGGCCTTACCTGTTGGTCACCTGGGGCCTTACCTGTTGGTCACCTGGGACCTTACCTATTGGTCACCTGGGGCCTTACCTATTGGTCACCTGGGGCCTTACCTGTTAGTCACCTGGGGCCTTACCTGTTGGTCACCTGGGGCCTTACCTGTTGGTCACCTGGGGCCTTACCTATTGGTCACCTGGGGCCTTACCTGTTAGTCACCTGGGGCCTTACCTGTTGGTCACCTGGGGCCTTACCTGTTGCTCACCTGGGGCCTTACCTATTGGTCACCTGGGGCCTTACCTGTTGGTCACCTGGGACCTTACTTGTTGGTCACCTGGGACCTTACCTGTTGGTCACCTGGGACCTTACTTGTTGGTCACCTGGGACCTTACCTGTTGGTCACCTGGGGCCTTACCTGTTGGTCACCTGGGGCCTTACCTGTTGGTCACCTGGGGCCTTACCTGTTGGTCACCTGGGGCCTTACCTGTTGGTCACCTGGGGCCTTACCTGTTGGTCACCTGGGGCCTTACCTGTTGGTCACCTGGGACCTTACCTGTTGGTCACCTGGGGCCTTACCTGTTGGTCACCTGTGAGGCACAGTGACAGGTGTCCTTGTACCCCTTCATCCGTTGTAAAGTAACACTATCGTTCGGGGCGCTCCCCGCTCTTCCTCCGCCTCTCACCCACAAGTCGACAACTCACCTGAAAAAAAGAGAGGTTACGTAAGCTTCCCATTGCAAAGGTGAGCAAGTGGTCACTCACTTGTCTCTAGTTCAACTTCCTGCTATCGCTTCTTGCACCTCAACTATTGTTTTTGTTATTATTATCAGTTACGACTTGATAAGTGTCCAGGACGAATCAAAACGTCTGAACCTTCATTTCAGACGCGTGGGGTTCGGTTATTTATAACTGATACTTAGCCTATTCCCCTCAGACGTCACACCCATACGGCCCAATAGGCTCAGAAACCTGTACACCAGTCGACTGATAGTTGAGAGCCGAAGCTCAACCCCTCCACGCATGCACAACCAGGCGAATACACTGTTGTGGAGTGTGGTGCTGTACTGTCAATGTGCAGCTCTTTGACCAGTCAATAGAGAATCGTCTGGATTATCAACCCTTGACCTAATGATTGTATATGTATGTTAGCTGCAAGCCTAAAGGTCGTTGCTCTGTTTGGGTACAACCTAATGGGCGCTGCGATGTTTGGACACGGACCTTCGGGGTACAGCACAAATCATACAGCAAATACAGTAAAACCAAATACATTACAAATATTTGATTGGCACTTGACCAGGCAGGTTATAATTATTTTCTTCGTGAAGGCCTATGGGGCGCAGCGCCCCATATAAATATATTTAATAAAAACAAATTATTAGGACTGCTTAAGAATTTTAAATTTGTATTCTGTAGAGCACAGGTGGGAGAGATACATAATAATTTACACTTATAAAATATTCCAAGGACTGGTTCCAAATCTGCGCACTAAATTAACTCCACATGAAACCAGGAGGCATGGCAGAATGTGCAAAATAGCTTCATTTAAGAACAGAGTTGCAATAGGAACGCTGAGAGAGAACTCTACCAACATTAAAGGCCCGAGACTTTTCAACTCTCCCTCTACACATAAGTGGCACAACGGAGGACCTCTTATGGTGCTCAAAAGAGAACTTGATAAACACCTCTAAAGGCTACTCATGCTCCTAATATGAAAGTGCTTATGGCAAGTGTTTGGTGGGAAGGACCAACATGCAGTAAGGCACCACCAGAAAGTCTGCTTTTGTATTATTATATTTGGACACGTCAGAAACGTTTTAACAGCAAAATAAATATAAGACCTAACCTAACCTTCCCTAGCACTCCTAGACCTAATAGGCGCTATCATAGGCCTAATATGGTATATATACGCTATATTAGGCCTAGGAATATTAAGTTTGGTTTTTAGCTTTATTCTTTCCGGACTCTATGAAATGAATAGTTCAAAATGTGGTTTACTGTGGTTGAATGTGGTTGTTGTGGTTGTAAAAATGTGGTTCAAAATGTGGTTTGTGGTCCATCACTACATAGTGGTACTTTAGGCCAAATAGTTACTCAAAGTACTATGATTTCAGGGGGATGGCGTGTCCGAACGATACCTGATCAACAAGGTTGATTCATACGTCAGGGTGCGAGCAACCGCGTCCAACAGTCTGGTTGACCAGACCACCAACCAGGAGGCCTGGCCACAGACCGGAGCCGCGGACAAGTGATCCTCGGAACCATCGCAAGGTAACCTATGTAGAAGACACTGACAAATCTACACCTCAATATTAATCAAGTCTTCGATTGGGGGGAAAAAACTCATGATGTCCAAGAGTGATAAGTTCCAGGTTCTTAGATCTGATGGTAACAAGGAACTTAGAAGAATTGCAGAGTACAGGACACAATCAGAACTACTTACAGAACTTGGACTGGGTGGTTCTCAAGGATTACTGACTCTTATATTTCGTTCTGCAATGTGCATTATTTGGAACTTCTGTGTGTCGGTACTAATTCTCCGGTCCTCTTCAGTCATTTATGAATTCTATTGCCGCCTTGATTTTGCTGGTCTTTGTTCGTCTTGGGCGCCTCATTGTTGGAATTACGTCATCCGCATAAGTGATATTATGCCCGAAACGCTTTGCTTAATAGTGGCTTTAGGCATTGTATGTACTAGCTCTATC
Source organism: Procambarus virginalis (assembly GCA_020271785.1). Lineage (NCBI taxonomy): Eukaryota > Metazoa > Arthropoda > Malacostraca > Decapoda > Cambaridae > Procambarus > Procambarus virginalis. Next base: position 20,261,569 of record WNGS01167840.1, on the reverse strand, counting down.
TATAAATCCATCAACTTTTGTAAAATCTCTTGTATGTATGTACCTTACCTGAATAAACATTTATTTATTTATTATTATATTATGATGTATTCCCTCATGTATAGAAGGGGGAGGGGGGGGGCTGGTCAGCTATCCATGTGTTGAAGAGAGTGGGTGACTGAAAGCTTCCCCCAAGTAGCTGCCAATGCTAAGCTTAGCTGTTCTGTTGTCAGGAAGCTGCAGCTATAGTGTGTGGCAGTAAATCTCTGTGGAAGTCCTATGCCAAATATATAGTACTTTAGGCCTGTGTGCCAGACTTTGTCTCCAGCTTTCGATACATCTCTGAGCACTTATTGCTTTGCTCTTTTTCGTCATGTCATTGGGTATATGCTCATAGATTATGGCGTTATAGCTGTGTAGAGGTATAGTGGGGCCGAGGTGGAGGGTGTGTGGGCGGGGTACAGGTGGGGTGGAGGGTGTGTGGGCGGGGTACAGGTCGGGTGGGGGAGGGGGCGGAGTTAATGGTTGCTATAGCAACCACCGCTACCATGTGTTGCCGCCATTGAGGGCAGTAACGTCACGGGGGTCGCCAACATGTCTCTTACCCTGGGCCAGATACCCATCCTGTGGGCGGCGGAGGACCCCATACCCATCCTGTGGGCGGCGGGGGGACCCCATACCCATCCTGTGGGCGGCGGGGGGACCCCATACCCATCCTGTGGGCGGCGGGGGGACCCCATACCCATCCTGTGGGCGGCGGGGGACCCCATACCCATCCTGTGGGCGGCGGGGGGGGGACCCCATACCCATCCTGTGGGCGGCGGGGGGACCCCATACCCATCCTGTGGGCGGCGGGGGGACCCCATACCCATTCTATGGGCGGCGGGGGGACCCCATACCCATCCTGTGGGCGGCGGGGGGACCCCATACCCATCCTGTGGGCGGCGGGGGGACCCCATACCCATCCTATGGGCGGCGGGGGGGGGGGCCCATACCCATCCTGTGGGCGGCGGGGGGACCCCATACCCATCCTATGGGCGGCGGGGGGGGGGGGCCCATACCCATCCTATGGGGGCGGTGGAAGGTAACACCAGACAATGTATTTATGACCTAGACTCCAGTGTTTTTACCCTCAACAATTCACACTTGTGGTGAAGACCCCGGAAAGGTCAACGTAAGAACCTCCCTGAAGTAGGAAAACTTGCGGCACACACAATTAAGGAATGCCTAAATGTTCTATATATTTCACACTCCCCCCCCCCTACCCTTGTCATCCCTCCTCTCACCTAATATATCCCATTTTGACGTACTCCACTAATGCGTTAAAAATGCGATGTATTTAGTAAAAGTGGAAAACGCCATAATATTGACGACTCCTATGCATCAGTCTCGACAGTTTGGCTTGCGTTTGTTAGTGTCTGGATGTGCAAAAAAGTTCAATTTTTTTTCCGGAGTGTCAAATTGTAACAGCTGCCTGGGGTCCTGGAGTCTCCTCTGGGGTCCTGGGGTCTCCTCTGGGGTCCTGGGGTCTCCTTTGGGGTCCTGGGGTCTCCTCTGGGGTCCTGGGGTCTCCTCTGGGGTCCTGGGGTCTCTCTGGGGTCCTGGGGTCTCCACTGGGGTCCTGGGGTCTCCTCTGGGGTCCTGGGGTCCTGGGGTCTCTCTGGGGTCCTGGGGTCTCCTCTGGGGTCCTGGGGTCTCCTCTGGGGTCCTGGGTCTCCTCTGGGGGTCCAGCTGTTGGTCAAGGTGAGGCCTTGGTGCAATTAATTATTTAAAGGGGTGTGATGGGACAGACAGAGGTGTTGGCATCTTGAGGATGTTTTAAACATTCAAAGAGGAGAGGGGGACCTCCCATTATTTTATTATTAAACATCTTTATTGACAAAATTAATTACAATTTTGCCTAATCTGAGGATTTTGATAGTCTGATTAAAGTGAGGATAATGCTAGTAGTCACTGTCACGCAGGACAGAGGGTCATACATAAGACAATAGGTCTAAACTGTAGGGTGAAGCACATATATATCATGGTTACAATCAATGTTTTAATAGATGGATATGTGAAAACAAGTTTCTACTGTGCACTGCCACACAAGGGCAGGGATGGGTTCATAGGTGATGCAGCTTAGGAGTAATATACATAAAAATTGTTCTTCATTCTTTAAAATGGACAAGCAAATTTTGGGTAAATTGTTAGGATGTCGTCCAGAACACCTGAGTCAATAAAATAGTTACACAGTTGGTGGTACAAGAGGCCAGGAGGTCTAAAGTCCTTTACGGTTCACATTCATCAATGTAGTGTTCTAGTGAGTGCATTAAAGGTTTATCACAGAGTTTACAATCTGAGTATTCTGGTAGTGGCTCAGCCTCACTAACCTGCCAGATGTGTCTATAGCCAAGGCGAATTCGCGCAATGACTACATCACATTGCCTGGTTCGGCTACTATGCCGACCATACAAATACCTATTATTACAAAAATTGTCATAACTTTTAATACTGCAGCTTTCAGGTCTCTGGGCATTTCTTAGTTCTTCTAAATCTGAATTAATTTCTTTAATTTGTATGTTTCTAATAACTGCATTAGATAGTCCAAAGTCATAATCAATGTTTTCTTTCCTGCAAGCCTCATTGGCCAATCGATCTACGAAGTCATGTTTTCCAACTCCAACATGGGATGGGATCCACACAAATTTTTACAAGAGTTATTATCATTGGCAAAGATTACATTCATTTAATATTACAAGCTACGTCCGATATACATGGATGGGTTATTTAAGGACTGCAGAGCACTTTTAGAGTCACAGAAAATAACTCCACCACCATTGAGCTTAAGGTATTCAGTGGCTAGATAAATGCCCACTAGCTCGGTCTGCGTCGTGCTAGCCCAGTTGTTCAGTCTCTGTGTAGTAGACATGATCATTTCATTCCCTTTACACTGCACATGCACAACCTGTTCTACCAGTGCCTAACTGCACAGAGCCATCAGTAAAGGCATAGGTTCCGTCGGTTTGAGAATGTGAAGATGACTGTCAATAGCTTCTAATGTTATACATCTCAAAATGTCAGTGTTATACATTTGTTTAACACTGATGGGGGTATAATGCAGAGAGACCTCACATCTTTCCAAGGGGGAATATAGTGAACAGTTTTATCAGGGTTAAGAGACACGTTTCAGTTTTCCGAAGATTATAGGCACAACTGAGCCACGCAC
>WNGS01167840.1:20230687-20248226 GCA_020271785.1 Procambarus virginalis | reverse complement strand
AGGAATATATATTTTCAATTTAATTTTTGGTAGTCGAAATCACCCATGACTGGGATCTTTGCTCTCATTTTAACAGCCAAGATGTTTTTCTCATATTCCTGTCTTGGTCTCCTGTTACTTGCTGGAGTGATGATGTTTGGCACTGAAAGTTCTTAAGAGTTCCATGACTCTTTATCACAAGAGCTTTTTCACTTCCACCTTTTTTCTTCTCTTTTTCCGCTCTTCATTCTTCACCATTTTATACCGACTGGGGACCATTTGCAATAACTTTGGAGGTTCCGTCTCTACGCCAATCAATCTGGTGAGCGTGTGTGTGTATGGGAAGTATGGTAGGGTGGTGGTGGGGGGGGGGGGTGGGGGGGTGAGCTTTCTCTTGACAAACATTCACCCTACAGATGTCATGAGGGTACAGGTGCTGTCCGGAGTTACCACACCAAACCTAGACAGCACTTTCGCTTTCGTTTTCAATAATTAATTTGAGCAGGTGTCCCCAGAGTTGCATATATGTTTGAAAGTGTATGCGCGCGCGCGTGTGTGTGTGTGTGTGTCTATTTACTATTTGTGCCTGCAGGATCGAGCATTTAGCTCTTGGACCCCGCCTTTCTAACGTTAATGTACTGACTTCCAACCTAATTTCTTCTATCATATGTGCTACATATATATTTCACACACACACACACCACACACACACACACACACACACCACACACACACACACACACACACACACACACACACACCACACACACACACACACTCGTTCCCACTTTGCAGCCCGCAGCAGCTGTCTAACTTCCAGGTACCTATTTACTGCTAGGTGAACAGGTGCATCAGAAAAGTCTGCCCATTTGTTGCTGCCTCGGCCGGGAAACGAACGCGGGCCCTTAGGCAACCAAGATTCTTCCGCCACTCAGGGCTTACAAATCCACACATCTTTCCTCAATCTTGGCCGCTCAATATACAATTTAGTAAACAGTTTACTAGCTTGCAAACATGGCGAGGGCGTTCGCAACAAAAGCTTATCATTGTTATGGGCAACATTGTTCGCTTCACAGCTCACAAAATACATTAAACAAAGTTGTCATGATTGAGAAAAGATGTACAGGTTTCGTAAGTACACACCTAAGTACTTGATGAATCCTAACCCGAGGCAGAGATGCTAAATAACAAAATATAATATCATGAGTATTTGAAGACATCACAACACACAGTAAATATAAAAGGATTGAATGGAATGGATTTAAAGCATAAAAGCGAGACACTGTGTGTCAAGGAACAAAACTGTCGGTTACAGGACCATAAAACAAGAGGAACAGACGAACAATGAACAAAGCAAATCTTTGAGTGTTTTCTAAGAGTCCAAGCTTGCCCGAGAACAACCATGTCGGCGCAACGAGACAGTTGACGGCCGCTCTCAAGAGAGGAAAGGTTGAATGCTGGAAACTGGAACCACAAGAAGCATCATCATCTCAGAGGCTCTATGTGTACTGATGACCCAAATGTGTCCGTGTTGTGTGGCCTGATGACATTTCCTTGTTCATTGTTTTTGTTTCAAAGGGCGTGTGAACGATATATTTGACACAAAAAAAGGTTTGTGAGGAGTCCAGAGCCGCGAGTTCAATCCCGCGTATTGCCAAAATACTTGACCTAAAAGGCCATACTCTTGTCGGGATGTATGTCATCCCATTTGAGGTGCGGAGGTGGGTCTGTTGTGGCTTGGGGTCCATGACCATCCTCAAGCCCTCAAGCTGATTGATTTCACATTATATCAGGATATATTATCCATAAGTTTGGTGTGATATGCTGAGAAGCTCAGTCTTGGTTCCAAATGATTTTTCCAGCGGAGTATCAACCCACACTCACTACAGCTCAACTAGCAAGTAAACTAGGACGCATGAAAGCCACGTTCTTAATGGGTCGTCATAATAACCCGGCCTCACACCCCTAGCCGTCTTCAAGGAGATCCAGCATAGCTTTCCTTATCAGTGGAGTTGTGATGCTTAAGCCGGATGGCAATTAAGCCACAAGCACACACAGTGAGGCTGATCAAGCCGTACGCTAGAAGCAGTAGGGTCTCTTATAACACCACAGGCCCTTCTCTTCGTAACTTCCGGTATTTGCGGTCAACACACTGTAAACCTTCTTTCCGTGCCCCCCCCCCCACCTCGCTGGTGGCCCACTCAAGAATGGCACCATGCAAGGTGATCTAATGGGGGGGGGGGGTCACCAAACGAGCCAAGTGCCACACTGGCAATACCTCTCACTCCCCGCTGGGAAATCCCTCCATCTTTCTATGTTAAACAAACACCAATGCTCTATACTAGAAGCTCTGCCTGACAATTGGTCTATGTATATTAAGAAGATGTAGTCAGGTCATCCTTAAGCGTCAGGTGTGCGGGATAACGCATGTAATTAGTAAGATGTGTTACCACCAGCACAGAGCGTCCCAGCGACGGGTTCACACCAGGGTATAATATGCCGCACCATAATGCCTCTAGAGGAACCGGTCAACACAAGTAATAAATACTGTCAGAATGACGTGCTGGCAGCATGGGGCCACAACAGGTGTGTGGGGGGGGGGGGAGATATTGTGGGGGGGGGGGTGTTCCCAAACACGCGCCACCATGATGCGTGGCAGATGTGCTAGTGAAAGCTGTTCGCACACCTGGGTGTACATGCCAGCCATGGCTATACACCTCCTTGCTACGTGTATGTCATATATTTTCGTTTCTCCTTAAGACCAGGAGCGTGCGGAGAGTGTAGGTACTGGGTGCCAGTGTGGCACTGGTCACCAGGCCCCTTGGCACCTGTGACAGCTGGCCGCCAGGGGCGCCCACACCTGCCACACCTGGCCGCCACAAAGGTGTTTAATAATAGGCCGTCATGCACCAGCGAGGAGGTTCACGCTTACTCTCGACTTCCTCTCACTTTCGCCAAGTTCGTCAACCCCGTGAGCCGCCGCCGCCGCCGCCGCCGCCGCCATCACACATCATTTTGGCAGCGGAATATTTCGATCCCTCCCCGCCCTCCCCCCCCCCCCTGCGGGTGCTGTGGTCTTAGGCGGGCTCAGGAGCCCCGTCCTCCCACCAAGATATATAAACATATTACTATCATAGGAAAACGAGATTTGAAATTTGATAACACACAAAGAAAATTGTCAGGTGTCTTTTTCAGCTGGAGAAGAGGTGATGGAAAGTTCCCCCCCCCCCCTCCCCCGCCCCTCCTCCTAATCCCCAACAACCTTTGATCAAGTTAAGGTTCAGCGACCGGGAAATAAAACTCCCGCCAAGTGTGGACTTCCTGAGTGCGGGAGAAACTGGGTCAGCCTACCAATGACCCTGCTGCTCCGCCCTCCGCGGGGGTTGCCAACTGTCAGAACATGCCGCCACCCCCCACCCCCTAATCCCCCCCCCCCACCCCTCCTACCTTCCCCCACCCTAGTTAATGCCTGCATCATCATCACCATCATCTCCCCCCCTCCTCAACACCTCCCCCTTCCCCCCCTTTTACACATAAATACGGCGCCTCTATCAATAAGGCCGAGGCCCTCAAGTGTGTGGGAAGTGCGGAAGGAAGTGTCCTCCTTGTCTCCCGCCGGCCTTGCCACTCAGGTTCACCAAGCTCTTCGCCAGCCGTCTCATACGAATATTTGCTACATGTTGCAAGGAAAGAAATCAGATAGTCAAGTAGACATAACTATTAATAATATTAAGATCAAAAGTGAAAAAAGAAAGTAAATTTTTAGGAATGCAAACAGATAAGTTTCACTTTATCACCAAAGGAAAACAATTTGCGTAAAATCCGGTAATCTGTATTCCTATCCTACAAGACACTAAACAACTTTGTCAGCAAAGTGATATAGATATGACCTCAGGATCTGACAAGAATACTCACATTAATAGATTTACAAGCGATATTCGACTCCCTGAACCACACTGGTCCAGGGCAGTATTCTCAGCCTCGTCCTCTGCCTTATGTATGCTAATAATTTACTAAGTGAAGTGTTACTCAATACTTCAGCTCTAGAGATAACACCGGTGGCAACCAACAGTCTCTGTACATGGTTAAAATGTAACAAATTTACAAACTACACAACTTTGCATGTAGGATTCTGAAATGAATCAAATGCAAATTAATAGCACGCAAATGCCCAATAAAACGATGTAAAAAAATTGATCTATACATTGACAAAACTTAACTTAAAGAACCATGTCCAACACATGATGAAAATAGACAGTAATTTTTTGTATTCACAAAACCGTACCGAGGTCTACCATGTTCCGCTCTACAACACCAGGCACCGAGTTGTACCATATTACCAGGTACGTACAGAGCTCTGCCTTGTTTCACTCTATAATACCAGGTACGTACAGAGCTCTGCCTTGTTTCACTCTATAATACCAGGTACGTACAGAGCTCTGCCTTGTTCCACTCTATAATGTGAACCAGTATGTAAATGTGCCTCTCAATTGTGATCCTTAACTAATAGCCATCACAAGTGTATTTCACACATCTGTATCAATAAAACAGAATGTCTGAGTGTCCAAAGTAGTAGGCCAGACGCTTTGGGCTAGCCTCACCCAACTTGGCAAGATGACACATGGGAGTATGTGAGTGTTATAAGCCAGTTATGGTCGGCCCCATGCCACCCTTTAAAAAATATCGGCATCAGTAGTGACTCTTGCAATTTTCATGAAGTTTTAAATCGGGAATGTTTTTTCTGTAGAGTTTTCATAAGTTTTTCAGAGTTTCGTAATAAAACATTTTCTGAGAGAGAGAGGATGGAGAACGGTGGAGAGGAGTGGTAGAGGGGATAATGAAAGAGAGGGGAGACAGGAGAAGAGAGGGGAGATAGGGACAGAGAGACCCGAGCACAGCCGGACATCCCATCCAGTATGACAAGAAATAACTATATGTATAAGCTACCACGTCCCATCCATGCTTTACGTTCCTGCTAACTGTAGATCATAAGTTAATACAGTAGGCAGTTTAAGTGTATCTGTAATTATCTGATGTCTTTCAACAGCATGAAATATTATCCAATAATTGATGTTTTCGAAATATAAAACATATATAAAAGCAAATATATATTTGTTAATTGATATTAATAATACTCATATATAATGTGTAACTAAAAACAAATTGAAATGTAAATTACAAAACTATACACAATAACAATGCTGATAAGGGCGAGAATATCTTCCCAACGTGTCAATGTCCCAGTCTCACATCCCCACATCCCTCTCACACACACATTATATATATATCGACCGGATTATATATATATATATATATATATATATATATATATATATATATATATATATATATATATATATATATATATATACCCCAAAATATTGAAGTTCTCATTAAATAAGTTTGAATTTGAATTCTAGGATTTCTAGACTAATTAAAAACATAGGAATCAGGTCTGTAATTGCATATTATTACCACTTATTATGCAAGTGGTGATTTGCAGAATTCAATACATTCTGAAAATTGAGTTGAAAGGGTGACCAGCAGCATCTGTGAGACTAGTCGCTTGGCAGCTTATCCTCCTCGAAACCTTAGGGAATTCTGAGTACATTCCTCATTAGCTGGATCAGCAGTGTTAGAGTCAAGGTGGGCAGGGAAGACCAAATTGCAGTCATGCTTCTTAAGTGATTCTGTGGCCAGTGAAAGACAGTGAGTGCAGAGCGTGGGATCACCTACTACTCCATGGCCAGAGACAGTGAGAGAGAGGGTCAGTGAAGCGCACGTGTGTGTGCAACAGCTGATTATCGAGCATCAGTGAGCAGTGTGGCGTGGCAGTGGGGAACCTCCCGCGTGAAGGCCACTGCATACCTGTGAACATTCAGGGATTTTCTGACACCTGGTTGCCAGGAGGACAGGCCCAACAGGTTACCTCCGAGTGTATGGAGTACTATGACACCCTGAGTCTGAGTGGAGGGTGCGTGGGCCACACTTGTTGGTCGACCGGATTAGATATCAGTGCGGTAGGAGACCGGTTTCATCGGTAGCCTCAAGCCAGGACGGTCGAGAACTGACTGCAGTTTGTCCCCTCAATTACCTGGTCGCCTGGAGTAGCTGCGTGTGGTTGACTGCCTGGGAACGAGGGCGAAGCAAAGGCAGTAGTTTAAGGATGAGCCATTTAAAGGGACGATCACAGAATAAGGAGTGTGCGGGCGGAGATAAGACCTCAGCTGGTCGCACCTGACAGAGGAAGCAGATGATGGCAATGAGAGCTAGTTGTAATTCCGGCAGATCATTTTACCTCCCTCCTGCCCACTGAATTAGACTTTTCTGAGGAATGGACAGGAATTCCATTATTAATATTATAATATTATTATTGTATTGATGAATATGCCACATGTCATAATTTTAAGATTTCTTGGTCTGTAACGTTACCATTTATAATTATGACAACTGAATATAATTTGGTGGAATTAGATTCGATGGCAGTAGGCTAGTAATTTTTGGGAAGAGAGTAATTGCGATTCTGTGCTCTTCGTAACATAACTAGTTGAAACTTTTACATGCAATTAGAGCAAGAGTACAGATGAGTCACTAATGATTTAAGTTTGCAAGTTCACTAGAGTTTTGTGACGCTCGAAGGTGAACGAGACTAGCATAGCAAAATCGAACTTGATCCAGTTTAGGTTGGCGGCGGTCATTCACCACATGAACGTTTAAACCATCACTTGTTAAGTTAGTGGCATTTGATTTCCCACATGTAAAGTTTTTTGTTAAATGTATTTTATTACACATGTGTTTCTCTTCTCCATGCCCTTATTCTGATACATTCCATGACGTCTCGAGCTGAATTAAATACGCATTTATTACACTTATTGTGGGAGCAGATATACGTACATGGGTTGTGGGAGAGGCTGGACGGTAGAGCGACGGTCTCGCTTCATGCAGGTCGGCGTTCAGTCCCCGACCGTCCAAGTGGTTGGGCACCATTCCTCACCCCCGTCCCATCCCAAATCCTTATCCTGACCCTTCCACGTGCTATATAGTCGTAATGGCTTGGCGCTTTTCCCTGAAAATTCCGTCCCCTAGTAAAACGTTGAGCACTAGGCTTCGTCAGACGCAGTGAACAGTCGCTGGTTTGTGTCAAGATTCTGGAGGACGAGGTCAGGAGATACCAGAGTGAGAACTGTACCCACGGTGATATTGCATGGCAGAGCCAGAGTGTCAAATTGATTAGTAGGAATTGAGTAGGGAAAGTTAGCCTCTATCACAGGTACTTGGCAGCTCAAGTAGAAGCCTCAACTGTAGTCTGTGATTTAATTATACTGTGGTTATGGGTGCTGAAGTTCCAGTACCCCGTTAACGATAGTTGGGTTGCCAGCTCCTGTTTCGGTGAAACTGTGTGCGAGTTAAGTGCGTCGTCCAGACAGGTTGGGGTTCATCGATAGAACTTCCCGCTCTACTCCACCCCTCTACGGGAAGGCCCGTGATGAATGCTCTTCTGGAACAGTGACGGGCCACCCTCTGTGGTCACAGTTCCCACAGGGGCAGAACCTGCTTCACAACGGCCAGTTGGGTTCCACACGCAATACTGTCTAGTTGTTGCTGCTTGAGCTCTCCTCAACTTCCTCAGTTTTGACATTATTTTGTTATACTACAGAGCCATTATTGCCTACAAGTCCCTTAATATAATTTATAGCATATATGATATATGTCATTATAGGCCATGTATTTGAAGAATTCATAGCCAGCTTATCGTCGCTCTGCTTTCTCACAGAGGTATGTTTACTCCACCTTTTGTGCCAGAAATTCCTGCCGGTATCATATTGTGTATTATACTGCACAGGTTCTGCCTGATTTACATTCTTTGATAATTACTTACCTGTCATTAGCCTGTAAATTATTTAATTGCATCTTCCGTGCCCGATTGTTTTGCCATGTATGCATAGTATATTATATGCAAAATTGCCAGAATTTTTAGGGTAATGCCTGATAATGTATGTTATATATATATATATATATATATATATATATATATATATATATATATATCGTTTCAGCAGGGTACAGTAGGGAATCGACACTGTTGTTTGGGGAACATGAAGTTGTTTCCGCAGAAGGTGTCCAGCAGGGAGACCCACTTGCCCCTTTTCTTTTCTGCATGGCAGCTAAGGAGGTCACAAGTAGGTTGTCCAGCGAATTCAACATCTGGTTCCTGGACGATGGCACCCTGGCAGGGACACAGGAATCCCTACTAGGAGATCTTCAGCTAGTGAAATCTAGGGGAGAGGAGTTAGGCCTTACACTAAATCCATCAAAGTGTGAAATCATCTCGTCCAACCAAACAATCATAAATGCAGTACAAATCTTATTGCCAGGAGCCCAAGTGATCGCTCCCACCGACAGTGTGCTGCTAGGAGCACCTCTGGGCTCGAACGCCATTGAGGTAGTCCTCGAAGAAAAGCTTAAAGACCTGAGGAGGATGGAGGCGCGAATTGGGGCTTTGGATGCTCATGATGCGTTGTACCTTCTTACAAGGTGCCTGGCCTTGCCCAGACTTACCTATTTCCTCAGGTGTGCTCCTTCTTTTGACAGCCCAAAATTAACGGAATACGATTCACTCCTAAAGACAATAACTATGAAAGTGTTAAACCTCTCCCTGCAAGATGACCAGTGGGACCAAGCAACGCTCCCAGTTAGACTCGGGGGTATAGGTATTCGCAAGGCGACACAGTTAGCATTGCCGGCATTCTTATCCTCGACCAGTGCTACAAGTGAATTAGTGAAGGAAATACTACCAGAATACCTAAGGAACTCCATTGGGATTCGTGATCCCAAATTTGTGGAAGGAGCTGGTCGGTGGGACACACTCGCCAATTCACACACCCGACCAACTTGTCCAAACGACGGTAAACAGGCCAAATGGGATAGCCCCATAGTGGAGAACATCGCCAAAGCATTGCTGGACGTAGCTTCTCAGAAGGACAGAGCGCGTCTCCTAGCTGTGCAAGCCCCCCATGCTGGGGACTTCCTGTTGGCAGTCCCTAATTCCGCCTTGGGCACCCGCCTGGATCATCGGGCCCTAAGTATTGGTGTTGCTCTGCGCCTTGCCGCCCCTATCTCCACCGAGCACCGGTGTATTTGCGGCCAGGCACGGGCAGACCAATACGGCAGCCATGGTCTCATCTGTCGTAAGACACAGGGAAAGATTGCCAGACACGAGGCAGTCAATGACATCATCAAGAGAAGTTTGGCTACAGCTGGGTGTCCAGCACAAAGGGAACCCCAGCTGTGCAGACCTGACAACAGCCAAAAACGCCCAGATGGAGTCACCCTGCAGCCATGGAGGGAAGGTAAACAGGTCGTATGGGATTACACCTGTGCATCTACATTGGCTGATACCTATTTACGTTACAGCTCAGCGGAGGGAGGTGGGGCAGCCACCTTCAGGGAGACCCAGAAAATCCACAAGTACAGAGACCTAGAACGTTGTTACAGGTTCGTGCCGATAGGCTCAGAGACTCTGGGCGCCTGGGGTAAATGTGCACTCAAGTTTTTAAAGGAGGTTGGTGAGGAACTCATTGGGAAAACTAGAGACCCACGAGCAGCCAGTTTCCTATTCCAGCGCCTCAGTGTCGCAGTACAGAGGGGAAATGCGTGCTGTATCCTGGGTACGCACCCAACCTCCGAGGAGCTGGACGAGGTCTTCGAACGCTGATTGTTTAATTGTTATATATTTGTGTGTGTGTGTGTGTGTTCTCTGTAAACTGTAGCATTGCAATAAAATAAAACAAAACATACAAAAAATAATAGGGGTGGTAGGAGAAGAAAAGAATTAAGTATTCAGTGAGAATCCACAAGATCTTCTCTGAATGCTCTTTGTTTTCTTCTTCGAGGATGTGGGTCCCTGCAATTGCACCAGAGGTGGTACCCCTAATATATATATATATTATATATATATATATATATATATATATATATATATATATATATATATATATTATATATATATATATATATATATATATTATATTATATATATATAATATATATATATTATTATATATATTTCACCACCTGCAGAGGTGGTGAAATATATATATATATATATATATTGTTATGATCTCAGCCTGCAGGAGAAACGAGTCTCACCCTTTGAGAGTTATTCAGCAAGCCTGACCTAACTGGAAGGTCCAGAAATGATAGAGGCGATAACACAGATGTAAAATAGTGTGTTGAATTTATATAAAAGTTTGAGATTATGGGCAATGAACTAGAAACCAGATAAATGACCAGTTAGGAGATGTGGACAAGTTACTGAAGGCGTGAGGCTCGCTTGTGGAGGGCGATGACCTCACTTGAGGCCGAACATCGCAGGGGGAAAGCCGCGCTTCGTTGAACTCCCGCCAGAAGGGACCCCTAGCGATATTATCTCCAAGAGAAGAGAAGGTGCAGACGTTCCAGCTGTTGAGTCGAGCTGAGGACGTGTGGTCTCAAGTCCTGGACGGCGAGGAGAGAGTATTAAGCCGCCCAGTGACAGTTTTGTGGGCTGTGACAAGCGCCCTGGTCAGACATTGTCAGAGGGAGAAGCGCCCTCGACCAGATAATCTGTGGTAAGCCCGATTTAAGCCAGTTCATAGTGTTTGCTTGTAGTTGGTCGTGTGCCCAGCGACAGTAGCAATGTTTATTTACAAGTTAGAAATGTTTTGGTATGGCAGAAAGCCTAAAATAAGAGAGTGAAGTGGGAGGAGCGCGGAGCGACGTCCATCTGCTCTGAGCGCTGGCGGGCAACTGAAGGAGCCCGGCTCCTGAGGGAGGAGGCCCCTCCCGGCGTGAGTGAGGCTCGCCCAGCGAGGTGGCGCATGGACTCGCCCACGGGGGAGTCCACTCTCATTAAATGTAGAGGACAGATAGGGAGTGGAGGCAAAGATATTATGTGATTAATTTTGTTTATGTGTTAAAAAGGGAAACAATTTATTGGAGTGCAAATGGGTTGCAGGTTTGTCTTTGGGGAAGAAGTTGCTGAGGACTTGGAAGCCAGCACAGAGGGAGTGGTTGATGAGACTCCAAGGCAGGGGAGGAGAGGACCCCGAGCTATGAAGAAGCAGTGAGGAGGAGTGTCACGTGCTTCTGCAGAGGTGGTGAAGTGCCACAGTTATTCGAGGAAATTTATGGTGCAGCAGCCAGGAGAGCTGTGGATGACCCTAGTAGGAGTAGGGAGGCACCATAGTTGTTCAAGGAATCTTCATGGTAGCAGCCTGGAGGAGCTGCAGAGGATTCTGGTGTTTAAGCCCTGAGGAACCTGAAGTTGTCAGGGTAGTGAAATAGTTCTAACTGATCACTTGTATGGAGGTGAGAGTGTTTGTCATTAGCGTGAACGACGCAGTGAGAGGTGAGTGATCGTTTGCCATTTATGTGCCAAGAGGTGTATATTGAAGTTTAGAGCTACATACGTAGGCAGGAGTACCTACAGATATATATGTGTTCTAAGACTGATAGAATGGTCGATTGATTCGTTGTGTGGCACGGATCATTTATACTGATATATATATATATGTATGTTATTGCATTCAAATGCTGATTTGCCTTATATGTGTTTATAGGTATATATATATGTATACATTCTCTTGATGGTAGTGTGACATTATATTGTAAGACTTAATCTACTTGAGGAGGTTGATAATATTAGATAATACCAAGAGATAGGATACCACTTAGCAAGCTGAGGATAGAGTTCTGATGGTGTTGGAGTGCAACCTGATTATAATAGTACAGAGTATAGGATTCATCATTATTATTATATGTATGCGTGTATTGTTATGTACTTCGTCCAGTAAATGTACCCAAATTTGCTGGTGTTTGCACTTGTCCCAGTGAGGCTTCCCAGGAAATAGAAAAAGAAGGAGAGAGAGAGCAAGAAACAGGAACCACTGCTGTGGACAGGGTAAGACAGAAGTCTAGTAAGACAAAGGGGATTGAGGAGGTCATATTCCATAAGGAGAGAGTGGGGAGTCACAGCGGCTCGAGTGGGTGTGTGCACGTGACAACAAGGCTGCGTGTTGGAGCCGCATCCCCTAAACGTGTGACGTTGAGCCCCTCTCCAAGAGCCAGAAGTGCCTAGTGTGATCTCCTAGTGAAATATGAGCATTTGTCGAGTTGTGGGTTGGGTGGTCCGTCAGCGGTAACACCACCAAATCCACCATCGCAACAAATTGGGGGCCTGTGTCCGGGAGAGTGAACTGACACACCCACACCCTGTCCAAGAGTGGATTTGTACACCCTTGCTGAAATAGATAAACTGTGTGACCGCAGGTGTATATTCTCTCTCTTGGGAAGACTCACAGGACAAGATGGATAAGGTGCAAGCATTTGTAGAATCAGGCAAGCCTGAGGACCTGGAAGGTTGCACGAGGGATCAGTTAAAACAGATAGCAGAAAAGTGTGGCTTTAGGTTGAAAGCATCTAAAGTGGCTGGGATGAAGGATGAGATCCTTAGGCAGTTAAGAGCCAAAAGCGAAGCGGCAGAGCTAGGAGCCCAGAGAGGAGCTGAAAGTGGAAAGGAGGATGATGGGCTGGATGAAGTGAGATCCCAGGGATCGAGTAGGAGCAGCAAGAGTAGCCGCAGTAGCAGGAGTAGCCGAAACAGGAGTTTGGAGAGATTCCAGTTAGAGCTCCAGATGCAGCGAGAGGACAAGGAGAGCAGTTCCAGCTGGAAAAGATGAAATTAGAACTCCAGATGAAAGAGAAAACCAGAATAAGGGAACTGGAGTTGGAACAGGAAAAAGAGAAAGAGAAAACAGAATAAGGGAACTGGAGTTGGAACTAGAGNGGGAGAGTACCTCCAGGGAGAGTACTTCTAGGGAGAGTACCTCCAGGGAGAGTATTCTAGGGAGAGTACCTCCAGGGAGAGTACCTCTAGGGAGAGTACCTCCAGGGAGAGTACCTCCAGGGAGAGTACCTCTAGGAGAGTACCTCTAGGGAGAGTACCTCTAGGGAGAGTACCTCTAGGGAGAGTACCTCCAGGGAGAGTACCTCTAGGGAGAGTACCTCCAGGGAGAGTACCTCTAGGGAGAGTACCTCTAGGGAGAGTACCTCCAGGGAGAGTACCTCTAGGGAGAGTAAGAGTACCTCTAGGGAGAGTACCTCTAGGGAGAGTACCTCCAGGGAGAGTACTCCAGGGAGAGTACCTCCAGGGAGAGTACCTCTAGGGAGAGTACCTCCAGGGAGAGTACCTCTAGGGAGAGTACCTCTAGGGAGAGTACCTTAGGGAGAGTACCTCTAGGGAGAGTACCTCCAGGGAGAGTACCTCCAGGGAGAGTACCTCCAGGGAGAGTACCTCCAGGGAGAGTACCTCTAGGGAGAGTACCTCCAGGGAGAGTACCTCCAGGGAGAGTACCTCTAGGGAGAGTACCTCCAGGGAGAGTACCTCCAGGGAGAGTACCTCCAGGGAGAGTACCTCCAGGGAGAGTACCTCTAGGGAGAGTACCTCCAGGGAGAGTACCTCCAGGGAGAGTACCTCTAGGGAGAGTACCTCCAGGGAGAGTACCTCCAGGGAGAGTACCTCCAGGGAGAGTACCTCTAGGGAGAGTACCTCCAGGGAGAGTACCTCTAGGGAGAGTACCTCTAGGGAGAGTACCTCCAGAGAGAGTACCTCTAGGGAGAGTACCTCCAGGGAGAGTACCTCCAGGGAGAGTACCTCTAGGGAGAGTACCTCCAGGGAGAGTACCTCCAGGGAGAGTACCTCTAGGGAGAGTACCTCCAGGGAGAGTACCTCCAGGGAGAGTACCTCTAGGGAGAGTACCTCCAGGGAGAGTACCTCCAGGGAGAGTACCTCTAGGGAGAGTACCTCTAGGGAGAGTACCTCCAGGGAGAGTACCTCTAGGGAGAGTACCTCTAGGGAGAGTACCTCCAGGGAGAGTACTTCTAGGGAGAGTACCTCCAGGGAGAGTACTTCTAGGGAGAGTACCTCCAGGGAGAGTACCTCTAGGGAGAGTACCTCCAGGGAGAGTACCTCCAGGGAGAGTACCTCTAGGGAGAGTACCTCTAGGGAGAGTACCTCTAGGGAGAGTACCTCTAGGGAGAGTACCTCTAGGGAGAGTACCTCTAGGGAGAGTACCTCCAGGGAGAGTACCTCTAGGGAGAGTACCTCCAGGGAGAGTACCTCTAGGGAGAGTACCTCCAGGGAGAGTACCTCTAGGGAGAGTACCTCTAGGGAGAGTACCTCCAGGGAGAGTACCTCTAGGGAGAGTACCTCCAGGGAGAGTACCTCCAGGGAGAGTACCTCTAGGGAGAGTACCTCCAGGGAGAGTACCTCTAGGGAGAGTACCTCTAGGGAGAGTACCTCCAGGGAGAGTACCTCTAGGGAGAGTACCTCCAGGGAGAGTACCTCCAGAGAGAGTACCTCCAGGGAGAGTACCTCCAGGGAGAGTACCTCTAGGGAGAGTACCTCCAGGGAGAGTACCTCTAGGGAGAGTACCTCCAGGGAGAGTACCTCTAGGGAGAGTACCTCTAGGGAGAGTACCTCCAGGGAGAGTACCTCCAGGGAGAGTACCTCCAGGGAGAGTACCTCTAGGAGAGTACCTCCAGGGAGAGTACCTCCAGAGAGAGTACCTCCAGGGAGAGTACCTCCAGGGAGAGTACCTCTAGGGAGAGTACCTCCAGGGAGAGTACCTCCAGGGAGAGTACCTCCAGGGAGAGTACCTCCAGAGAGAGTAAATCCAGGGAGAGTACCTCCAGGGAGAGTACCTCCAGGGAGAGTACCTCCAGGGAGAGTGCCTCCAGGGAGAGTACCTCCAGGGAGAGTACCTCCAGAGAGAGTACCTCCAGGGAGAGTACCTCCAGGGAAAGTACTTCGAAGGGGGAAAGTACCTGGACGAAGAGAGAGAGTACACAACGCGCCAGACACGAAGCCAAACTCTACAACCTGCCGCCATTAAGTTAAAGCAGCCGAGGCAATCATAGTACTTACAACTGTTTTTATCTCGTAACTTTGCGAGTTGTATAAAAAAAAGCGGAACAGCCTAAATGTTGCTTAAAGGTTCACCAGAAATACAAAGCGAAATGGCAACAACAACAACAACAATTTCGTGCAACTTCCCCCCCCCCCAGAGAAACAGCACCTGCCCGCGGGTCTCATTCTCTCAGTTGCTGCCATCCTCCTTTTGCTTGCTTGCAACATGATGCAACAACTTGCACTGTCCTGTCGTAGAGGGGGGAAATAAGTGCAATTAAATAATGACCAAAACTGGAGGGTTTGGGCGTGTTCCTTCCTGTTGGCGATGGTCAGCATGTTAATGGTGGGGTGAGATGGATGGTCAGCACGTTAATGGTGGGGTGAGGTGGATGGTCAGGACGTTAATGGTGGGGTGAGAAGGATGGTCAGCACGTTAATGGAGGGGTGAGGTGGATGGTCAGCACGTTAATGGAGGGGTGAGAAGGATGGTCAGCACGTTAATGGTGGGGTGAGGTGGATGGTCAGCATGTTAATGGTGGGGTGAGGTGGATGGTCAGCACGTTTATGGTGGGGTGAGGTGGATGGTCAGCACGTTTATGGTGGGGTGAGATGGATGGTCAGCACGTTTATGGAGGGGTGAGGTGGATGGTCAGCACGTTTATGGTGGGGTGAGATGGATGGTCAGCACGTTTATGGTGGGGTGAGATGGATGGTCAGCACGTTTATGGTGGGGTGAGATGGATGGTCAGTACGTTTATGGTGGGGTGAGATGGATGGTCAGTACGTTTATGGTGGGGTGAGGTGGATGGTCAGCACGTTTATGGTGGGGTGAGATGGATGGTCAGCACGTTTATGGAGGGGTGAGGTGGATGGTCAGCACGTTTATGGTGGGGTGAGATGGATGGTCAGCACGTTTATGGTGGGGTGAGATGGATGGTCAGCACGTTTATGGTGGGGTGAGATGGATGGTCAGCACGTTTATGGTGGGGTGAGATGGATGGTCAGCACGTTTATGGTGGGGTGAGATGGATGGTCAGCACGTTAATGGTGGGGTGAGATGGATGGTCAGCACGTTTATGGTGGGGTGAGATGGATGGTCAGAACGTTTATGGTGGGGTGAGATGGATGGTCAGCACGTTTATGGTGGGGTGAGATGGATGGTCAGAACGTTTATGGTGGGGTGAGATGGATGGTCAGAACGTTTATGGTGGGGTGAGATGGATGGTCAGAACGTTTATGGTGGGGTGAGATGGATGGTCAGAACGTTTATGGTGGGGTGAGATGGATGGTCAGAACGTTTATGGTGGGGTGAGATGGATGGTCAGAACGTTTATGGTGGGGTGAGATGGATGGTCAGCACGTTTATGGTGGGGTGAGATGGATGGTCAGCACGTTTATGGTGGGGTGAGATGGATGGTCAGCACGTTTATGGTGGGGTGAGATGGATGGTCAGCACGTTTATGGTGGGGTGAGATGGATGGTCAGCACGTTTAAGGTGGGGTGAGATGGATGGTCAGCACGTTTATGGTGGGGTGAGATGGATGGTCAGCACGTTTATGGTGGGGTGAGATGGATGGTCAGCACGTTTATGGTGGGGTGAGATGGATGGTCAGCACGTTAATGGTGGGGTGAGAAGGATGGTCAGCACGTTAATGATGGGGTGAGATGGATGGTCAGTACGTTTATGGTGGGGTGAGATGGATGGTCAGCACGTTTATGGTGGGTGAGATGGATGGTCAGAACGTTTATGGTGGGGTGAGATGGATGGTCAGCACGTTTATGTGGGGTGAGATGGATGGTCAGCACGTTTATGGTGGGGTGAGATGGATGGTCAGTACGTTTATGGTGGGGTGAGATGGATGGTCAGAACGTTTATGGTGGGGTGAGATGGATGGTCAGCACGTTTATGGTGGGTGAGATGGATGGTCAGCACGTTTATGGTGGGGTGAGATGGATGGTCAGCACGTTTATGTGGGGTGAGATGGATGGTCAGCACGTTTATGGTGAGGGGGGTAGAAGAGAAGGAGGCGTGGGGGGGGGAGATTATTTGATCAGCCACAGTACTTATATAGAGAGAGCGACCGGTACTCTGCCTGCCTGCTTGCTTGCCTGCCTGGTTGCCTTCCCACCTGCCTGCTTGCCTACGTGCCTGCCTGTCTACTTGCCTGCCTCTCTGCCTATCTATCGTTTAGGAGCTCTTGACTGTTCCCTTCCTTGATTATAGGCAGAACGTTGGCTCCCTTCCAAACCTTAAGATGTCTCTATCAAGTGAGGTATTGTAGTAATCTGTTCGGCTCTTGAGCGGCCTAATGCGGGTCACTTGCCTGAAGACGTCCTCTACTAACCACGTCTATGTTTGTAGTCGTGCAGCTGGAGGGTTACAGTGCAGGGTGCGACAGAGACGTCTCACCAACAGCACCGTGGAGGAGTATGAGAACTGCAGCTGGCAGCAATTGTACCGCTGGCGAGTCATAGCTTCCTGGACGCTAATGCCATCGCTGGTGGGGTCTACAGGCTCCGCTGGCAGAGAGCAGGGAAGGGAGGGTGTTGACGGATATGTCAATACGTCTGGCTTGTATTACTGTTTTACAATGGTTCTCCTGCTGCTTT
>WNGS01167840.1:20192166-20230372 GCA_020271785.1 Procambarus virginalis | reverse complement strand
CCCTACTCTTCTGTCATCCAGTGTCGTGAGGTTTCAATCAGCAATCTTTCCTCGTAGCTCATACCCCTTAGCTCGTGGACTAGCCTGGTGGCATACCTTTGAATCTTTTCTAACCTCATTTTGTGTTTGACTAGATGTGGACTCCATGCTGGGAGCCTCACACTCCAGGATTGGTCTGACATATTGGTATACAAGGTTCTGATGATCCTTACACAAGTTTTCGAAAACAGTTCTTATGGTTACCAGCTTTGCATACGCCGCTAATGTTATTATTTTTATAATAAAATATATTATATTTTGTCCCCTGAGGGCTTCAGGGGACAGGTCCGGTGTGATATCAACCCCCAGAACTTTCTCTCGTCCTGATTCCCGAAGGATTTCTTCTCCCAATTGGTACCTTGTGTTTGGCCTCCTGTTCCCTAGTCTATCTTCATCATTTTGCATTTGCTCGAGTTAATATCTATGCCAGTTGTTGGACGCAAATGGCGGCGGTGTGGGAGTGTGGGGTGCAATGTGCGCGCGTGTGTGCTGTGCACCGGCCAGTATATGCGGTGTTGTGTCGTAGGGGTCACTGCCCCCGGTCAGGATAACGTAAAAACTATCAAAACCAATTCAGGTTCATGAGCCAGAGCCCCGGCCCCTGGAGACACGCGGAGAGCCCAGGGCGCCCACTGGGCTCATCGCCACCATGAAGGGAAGGACCGGGTCGAAGAGGGGACGATGGACGATCCTGGGGATCCTGGACGATGATGGGAAGGTCCTGGTCGAAGAAGGGAAGGTCCTGGACGATGATGGGAAGGTCCTGGACGATGATGGGAAGGTCCTGGACGATGATGGGAAGGTCCTGGACTGGGACGCCTCGACGCGGGTCAAGGGGTCAATGGCACCTGACTGGACCCCGCCAACAGGGACGCCCGGCCCAGGCTTCACTATAAACGTAACCCTCTACATCAACACCATTTTATGGTGGGAGGGATGGTAGTGGCTAGGACTGTGGGAGACCCCCGCGAGTACTGCATGACCCAGGCACCATGGGAGAGTCCCCCACCCCCGCGAGTACTGCATGACACAGGCACCATGGGAGAGTCCCCCCCCCCGCGAGTACTGCATGACCCAGGCACCATGGGAGAGTCCCCCCCCCCGCGAGTACTGCATGACCCTGGCACCATGGGAGAGTCCCCCCCCGCGAGTACTTGCATGACCTAGCACCATGGAGAGTCCCCCCCGCGAGTACTGCATGACCCTGGCACCATGGGAGAGTCCCCCCCCCCCCCCCCGCGAGTACTGCATGACCCAGGCACCATGGGAGAGTCCCCCCCCGCGAGTACTGCATGACCCAGGCACCATGGGAGAGTCCCCCCCCCCCCGCGAGTACTGCATGACCCAGGCACCATGCGAGAGGTCCCCCCCCCCGCGAGTACTGCATGACCCAGGCACCATGGGAGAGAGCCAACCCCTACCCAGGCACCATGGGAGAGTCCCCCCCCCGCGAGTACTGCATGACCTGGCCACACAACACCACTAAACACTAACAAACGAAGGAAAAGGAGCGTGGCGATACTTCCGGGCGGCCGGTAGAGGTGAGGTTGACCCCGCGGACACTTTCCTTCAGGGAGTGCCGGGGAATGGCAGGAGTGTGGAGGGAGGCGGCGAAGCGTTAATGCGTAGGAGCTCCACGACCGGCGTAAACAACGGCGGTATGTTGCGTGTTTTGAATCGCTAGTATGTAAGTTGGTGCGCCAGACCTCGTGTGCGCGTATTGGGGTATGTGTACGTGCGTGGTTGGTATGTATACGCTGTGGTCGGTAATGGACATGTGGGAGGCGGAGATGGGGGGGGGAGGAAGGGGGTGGGGGGGGTGGGGGCGTGAAAGGGATGGGACAGAAGGGGAGGGGGCGGAAGGTGTGGGGGGTGAAAGGGCGGTGAGGGATAGGGCAGGATCATCCACCTTCAAGAGGGCATGGCAACGACACCCGTCGAATCCCTGCCCCCCCCCCCTTACACACACACACACACCTTCGCCACGCTCATTCTTACCCCCTCCCCTCCCACCCACCCTCCCGCCTCCCCTCCCACCACCTCTCCCGCCTCCCCCTCCACCACATCTCCCACCACCCCTCACACCACCCCTCCCACCACTTCTCCCACACACCCCTCCCTACCACCTCATGCCCACCACCCTCCCACCCTCCCCTCCCACCAACATCTCCCATCACCACACACCCTCCCACCCTCCCCTCCCACCACCCTCCCAACCACCCCTCTCCACCACCCCCCTCCAACCACCTCCATCCCACCTCCCCTCCACACCACCCCTCACAACCTCCCTCCACCAACCCCCTCACACTCCCCTCCCACCACCCCTCACACCTCCCCTTCCCCACCACCCCTACCTCACACCTCCCCCCATCCCACCACCCCTATCCAACCACCCCTCCCACTCCCCCTCCCACCTTCCCTCCCACCACCCTACCCTCCCACCACCCCTCACACCCACCCGGCCCCTCCCTCCCACACCCCTCACACCTCCCCTCCCACCACCCCTCACACCTCCCCTCCCACCTCCCCTCCCCACCACCCCTCACACCTCCCCTCACGACCATCCCCATCCCCCACCCCTCCCACCTCCCCTCCCACCCACCCTCCACATCACCCCTCCACCCCTGCCACCTCCCCTTCCACCTCCCTCCCACCACCCCTCACACCACCAGCCCCTCTCCCCCTCCCCTCCCACCACCCTCCCACCTCCTCTCCCCGCCCCCACCCCCTCCCACCAACCCCTCCCCACCTCCCACCTGCTATAGTGAATCACGTGATGGTGTGTATGTATTCGGAAAGCCAAACAGAGAGGGCGAGGACGTACCGATACAACAGCCGGACTCGCCCCTACATCAAACAAAAAAAAAAAAACCCTTGGAGACTTTGTTCTTAGTTACGCCTCACTTTTATACGGCAATGGCTTAGACTATGTGATACTCAGACTGTCTATCTTGCAGAATGGTTTGTCATACAATGACAGGTAATGAATCAGCAGGCACTGGTTAACTTTGTATGAACCACGATGGAATTCTCTACAAAACCAGAGTAGAACAAGTAACTGTTTCTTTTGTGATTAACATAGGTGGGGCACGTGTATGCCACTACCCTTCACTATATGAACCGTTACATAGTTTGGGTCAGAAGCCAGCGACCTCACTCTGAACATCCCCAACTCACGGCAGCCAGCATTGGGACATTTTGAATGCATTAAGAAATATATCCTCCAGACAGCTAGAGTGGATACAGAAATTGCAAAGCTGCGGATACGTCATACCGGAAGGTTCAAAGGGTCTAAAAATGAAACAACACTTTTTCCTATTATAAAAAGTCTTATGTTAAATAAAGAAAAGTCTTATATTAATTAGACCATTAAGAAAAGTCTTGTGCTATTATTATAAGTCTTTTGTTTTTAACATTTAGATACATCTGCATTTACGTAGTTACCCTAGATTATATGAATGGTTACACAGTGTGTAGCTAGTAGCTATTTGATGTTAAAAAATCCGCATCTCGGAGGATGGCTCCCACAGGGATAGGGTGAGAGAGAGGGGGGCGGGAAGAGACATAGAGAAGTCTACGGGTGTCGGGTGCCACGTTTCATTGACTAGGCCGCTGGCCTTCACAGTCTCCGCTCCCCACCAGGAGAATGTATGAGAGGAGGAAGAAGCTAATAGGGAAAGGCTGTTGGAGTCTCGTTTTCCTGTTGAAAATATTAAAAATCATTTTAAGCATCAGTTTCCTTCTTATGCGATCTAAGACTCTTGTCATATACGAGCATATCAATATTTATACATATACATACATTTATACATCATACAAAAATATTGAGCATATTACGAGCCTGACAGAGAACGTTTCACAGAATATAGCTGGTTAATTCTACAGGATATCTTAAAATTGATAACGATGACTAGGGTCATGAGAAACCTTTAACCAAGCAGCTGGCCATGGCCACCAAAGACCTTTAACCCTCGAACCCAGCCCCTTGTGACGGCCGTCGTCCTCCACGCTACCATCTCGCAGAGACACGAAGGCGAATTGCGATCACGTTTCTTGAGGAACAACAAAAAGGTGTGTGTGAAGGTGTGAACAAGAAGGGAAGATGACCCCAAGGTCAGGGGTGTCCAGGCTGTAGGGAGCAATGAGGGGAATATTCAAGGCTCTGTAACACTTTCTTAAAGACTGCTTTGTCACTTGTATAGCCAGATCACACTTCCCTTTGTTGTTATTGTGAGAACACGCACACGCGTGCGCACACACACACACACACACACACACACACACACACACACACACACACCACACACACACACACACACACACTCACACACACACCACACACACACACACACACACACACACACACACACACACACACACAAGTTAGAAGGAAACAGGAAAGGATAGACGATTAGTACGGATCAATTGACTACAGGAAGCAAGGCAGGGTATGGAGGGAGGAAACAAATGTAGGAAATAAAGGAGTGACGGAGGGAAGGGTTGAGGCAGGGAAGGAAGGAAGGAAGGAAGGAAGGAAGGAAGGAAGGAAGGAAGGAAGGAAGGAAGGAAGGAAGGAAGGAAGGAAGGAGGGAGGGAGGGAGGAAGGGAAGGAGCAAGACCTACCCTTGACCAAGGTTGAGGGAGGACGCCGGCAGTGTTTGCTGCTGGAACCCAACCAAGTGTCTGGAAGACAACTTTAACCCGCCTCGTCACTGGACATAACTTAACCCGCCTCGCCACTGGACATAACTTATCCCGCCTCGCCACATAACATACAATAACTCGTTGTTTCACATCACATAATGTGACCTCCCGTTGCTCCACATCACATAACGTGGTCTCCCATGCCACAGCACATAACGTGGTCTCCCATGCCACAGCACATAACGTGATCTCCCATGCCACACCACATAACGTGGTCTCTCATGCCACACCATATACCTGCAACATAGAAGAAAAACCCTCACTCAACACCCACCAGTAAAGATCAAAATTACTACATCTTCACCAACATGAGGAACACATTATAGAGCCCGTCGAGTCCCAATAGAGACACACAAACTCTATCTCAAACACAAAATTTGAGCGCTTCCGTCGTTGAAATTAAGTTCAACAATAATAACATAATTTATATTTGAAATGCATTGTGTTCTGATAGTTGAATAACGTCTGGTCACTGATTACTCTGATGAAATTAGTTATAATGGCTGTCACTGAATGACAGGGAGTGTAAGTGACCTGTGAATGACAGGGTGTGTAAGTGGGGTGTGAATGACAGGGAGTGTAAGTGGGCTGTGAATGACAGGGAGTGTAAGTGGGGTGTGAATGACAGGGTGTGTAAGTGGGGTGTGAATGACAGGGAGTGTAAGTGGGCTGTGAATGACAGGGAGTGTAAGTGGGCTGTGAATGATTGGGTGTATCAGAGGGTGTTTACGTCAGATTGTGTCAATGAGTTCATATTACTGTTTGTGTACTATGAGCCAATGACCGGTTGTTGTTGCTTCAAGGATACAATAATCAGTCAAGCAACTACTCAGTTACTCTTTCTGTCCTCTAGTGCGATCGCTGATGGTTGTCCAGCATTACTATTTATCATTATATAAGCTTCGAAATTATTAAGAATCAAACTAATTTCTTGTTAAGCTGTGTATCGCGAGGAGTAACGTTGGCGGACGAAGGTGGTGTGTGTATCTTAGAGTCTGTGAGGGACTCTCACTACAACCACACGGTCAGGCATGGGTGAGGAGATGGCTTTACACAGATGCTTAACGGTGCATGCTGAGTTGACAGTGTGTCTGTCCATCCTGGGGGCAGATTCACGAAGTAGTTACGCAAGCCATTACGAACCTGAAATTTTTTTCTCAATCTTTGGCGGCTTTGTTTACAATTAATAAATAGTTAATGAGCTCCGAAGCAGCAGGAGGCTGTTTATAACAATAACAACAGTTGATTGGGAAGTTTTCATGCTCGTAAACTGTTTAATAAATGTAGCCAAAGCCGTCAAAGATTGAGGCAAGATGTACAAAGTGTTCGTATGTACTTGCGTAAGAGCTTCGTGAATCTGGCCCCAGGTGGAATGCAGCTACCCGGAGTGCACAATGTCCTGGACTCTATAATAATGAGGTAGACCACCTGGATCTGGTGTCTATGTGAAGGTGGAGTCGCTACGAGAGTGTTACATAATATGCTCTTTATGTACACATTGAGAGACATGCCAAGGACATAAGCAGCTATCAGCTGCCAGCCTCAGACAGAGGTAAGACGGTTAACACGTCAAGTCAGCGCTTATACTCTCAACGGAAATAGATGTTTAGTGACGTCGCGACCTACGTCACCACAATGTGCCTATCGTCAGGCTTAAGCAAGGAAGCCGGTCAAAATGCCTACACCTGATTGGCTTATTGTTAAACAAAGATATGTGGCAGCACCGTCACCGAGGAACCAAGCACGGCACAAGGCAGTAGGGAGGAGGTTCAGAGTTGTCTGTCAGGCCAAACAGTAACTCCACCAAGTTCAAACGTCAAGACATAAAAGAAGATACTTAGCACTAAATACGTCTCGCGGGATCCTGGAATCATGGCCGTGAAATTATAGACTTAATTAAGTTATCAAGTTAACTTAAGAAGCACCACGGCCAGGAACTTGAGACAGATAATTCGATGTGTCAAGATGAACGTCTTCACCGTGAAAGCTGCGGTGAAATGTGGTTCAAGAAGAGGCCGTCGAGGCGAACACAGTAAGGAGCTTCAAATTAACACGTGACGTGCAACATGAGGGGTAAAAGTCACTGCAATAATTAAGGAGAAGGAGAGGCCGAGTTGCGGAGCTGTTGCTCGACCCTATAGTCATCTAAATCAGTGTACACATTTCACACACACTACACACGTACACACACACTACACCCGCCCGCACACACTTCACACACGCGCACACACACACTACACACGCGCACACACACACTACACACGCACAAACACACACACTACACACGCGCACACGCTACACATACGCGCGCACATACACCCCCACACATTTAATTTAACAGATGGTCCATTAAGTAGATGGATTATTTTACACGGGTGGAACACGAACAAGGGGACACAGGTGGAAGCTGAGTACCCAGATGAGCCACAGAGACATTAGAAAGAACTTTTTCAGTGTCAGAGTAATTAACAGGTGGGATGCATTAGGCAGTGATGTGGTGGAGGCTGACTCCATACACAGTTTCAAAAGTAGATATGATAGAGCCCAGTAGGCTCAGGAACCTGTACACCAGTTGATTGACAGTTGAGAGGCGGGACCAAAGAGCCAGAGCTCAACCCCCAGAAGCACAAATAGGTGAGTACAACTAGGTGAGTATACACTGCTGGACAATATGAGGAAACACTATGAAACAGAGAAAGTAATCAATAAATGTGAAGGAAAGTAGCAGAAATGAGAGAGATACTGCAAGAACTCTGAGCCAGAGAATTACACAAAGATGATAAAAAGTGCCAAGAGATCGCAGACGTGGATAAAAAAAATAAAGGTAGAATTGGAATATATTTGTGTCTATTTGAAGTGCCAAGTGGCACAGCTAAGTGAGAGATGTGTATTTGTAAATGAGGCGGCACTAAGGATCCTGATGAGACAAAAGGATGACCTGAGAAATACAGAAAGGTATACCACCTTGAATATGACATGAATAGAGATGAAATAAAGTGAAAGATAGAACAGGTCAAAGAAAAACCAAGAAAGCGGGAGGAGAGAGAGAGAGAGAAGATGGAGGTGTGAAGCAAAAACGAGAAGAGGGCAATAGGGGGGTCAAACCCCACTCATTATCAAGTTGGGGTTTTCACACGACTTGATAATGGTCCTGGACGGACCGAAACGTCGTCGCTTCTCCATCTTCTAAGTTGTGGTTTGGTCATTATATCTTCAGCCACGTTACTGTGACTCATCGTCTACATGTAAAACCCACATCATTTCCCAGCACCTTAAGGAGCAACGAGGCCAAAGTAATGCCATGAGGAAGAGGCTGGAGTCTGATAGATTACAACAAGAACAGCCAGGGAGGCATGCACCCAGTAACCAGTGTTGACAACACGAAAATATCCTAGGCTCCACACCTCTATCCTTTTCCCCCAGCCACACTTATAACAACCTCCCAATACCCATCTACCATTCCACCTATCTCCTCTCTCACACTCTATAACTATTCTTTCTGTACCTCGCTAATTCCTGTTCCACAGCATATAACCAGAGCTTACTCTCAACAAGACCACTTCCTTTCCCTTTATCAATTATCCCTGCTAACCACCACTAAATGACTACCTTCCACTCCCAGGCTCTCCTCCAATCAATCACCCTCCCTCTCCATACCTTCTGAACGTGTACCAACACAGTATCCTGCTCCCAGGCTGAGAGCTGCCCCTACAGAGAACAGGGTATCAATGAAGAGCCTAAAAATCGGGTACATAAATGCTGATGGAATGTCAAACAAAGCAGATAACCATAAAGGAATGATTGACGAAACATACTCTGATATACTAGCAATAGTAGAAACTAAACTATCTAAAATGATCTCTAATGCAATATTTCCCAGACAATACCAGACAGCAAGAAAAGGAAGAAATCAGAGGAGAAGAAGGGGAGTGGCACTGCTGGTCAAGTGAGACTGCAGGTTTAAAGAGATCGCTGTAGAGTAAGATACCAATAATGTGGATTATGTCACAGGAATCATTTCAGTGGAAGGCGAAACAGAGGTTGTGGCTGTAAATTACATTCCCTAGAGAATCATAGACCACCCAGACAAGAATATGAGAAAGCAAACAGAGTTTGCATAAATTTCACACAAAGTGTGACTGAATTATCCATTAGATTGAGAGGATAGCTAATAGCAATGAGTGATTTCAATCATGGACAAAATGACAGGGAATCAATGGATCTCAAAAGAAGGGACGAAACATGGAGAGGAAAACCGGTAAAGTTGCAGCAAGAAATTTCCTAACACAATACGTTGGGAAGGAAACACGAAGACAGGTGAGGACTATCCTATAAGACTGGACTTAAATCTTCACATAAAGCGAATGACAAGGTAGACAGACCCAGTGTTCAAATTAATGAACAGTAGAACGAGAAGACTTAACTGGAAACTGGAAACACAGATGAGTCACAGGGTTGTCAGAAAGAACTTTTTCAGCCTAAGAGTCGTAAGTAAGTGGAATGGACTAAATGAGAAAATTGTTATAGACAATTCTACACGCAATTTTAGAGTGAAAAGAGTTACTGCATTGAACTAATGAAGGTCGAAAGACGGGGCTTAAGACCTGAAGCTCGACCCTGCAAGCTCAACTCGACGAGTACAAGTAGATGATTAAAGCTATGTGAATACAACCAGGTGAGTACACACACACACACACACACACACACACACACACACACACACACTCACACACACACACACACACACACACACACACACTATCCAAGTACAGCTTTAAAATTATTTATAAGTAATGAGCGATGAAAACAGGACGTGAAAAGAGCGGAGAAAATGAAGAGAGCGAGGAGAATAAGAGAGAGGGAAGAGGATAGAACGAGTACAAGAAAGGATATGAGAGAGAATAAGAGAGAGAGAACGAGAAGAGAGAAAAGGAGACCGAGAAGAAAGAGGGCGTTAAAGGGAGGAGGATGAGACGTGAGAGGAGAAGAGAGGGGAGAGGAGAGCAGTGAGAGAGGGGACGGAAGGTAAAGGTCAGGAGGGGGAGGGGCATGAGTAGCGAGGCGCCGGCCCGGTACGAAGAGAGGAAGTACCCGGCCAAAATCAATGAGCTCACAGTACAAAGCCGGAAATTGTAGAGAGTACCTCGGGGAAGAGCACAAGTCACCAGAGAACCTTGGGGAGAGTACCTCTAGGGAGAGTACCTCTAGGGAGAGTACCTCTAGGGAGAGTACCTCTAGGGAGAGTACCTCCAGGGAGAGTACCTCCAGGGAAAGTACTGCGAGGGGGGAAAGTACCTGGACGAAGAGAGAGAGAGTACACAACGCGCCAGACACGAAGCCAACTCTACAACCTGCCGCCATTAAGTTAAAGCAGCCGAGGCAATCATAGTACTTACAACTGTTTTTATCTCGTAACTTTGCGAGTTGTATAAAAAAAAAGTGGAACAGCCTAAATGTTGCTTAAAGGTTCACCAGAAATACAAAGCGAAATGGCAACAACAACAATTCGTGCAACTTCCCCCCCCCCCAGAGAAGCAGCACCTGCCCGAGGGTCTCATTCTCTCAGTTGCTGCCATCCTCTTTTTGCTTGCTTGCAACATGATGCAACAACTTGCACTGTCCTGTCGTAGAGGGGGGAAATAAGTGCAATTAAATAATGACCAAAACTGGAGGGTTTGGGCGTGTTCCTTCCTGTTGGCGATGGTCAGCATGTTAATGGTGGGGTGAGGTGGATGGTCAGGACGTTAATGGTGGGGTGAGAAGGATGGTCAGCACGTTAATGGTGGGGTGAGGTGGATGGTCAGGACGTTAATGGTGGGGTGAGAAGGATGGTCAGCACGTTAATGGAGGGGTGAGGTGGATGGTCAGCACGTTAATGGTGGGGTGAGGTGGATGGTCAGCACGTTAATGGTGGGGTGAGGTGGATGGTCAGCACGTTAATGGAGGGGTGAGGTGGATGGTCAGCACGTTAATGGAGGGGTGAGATGGATGGTCAGCACGTTTATGGTGGGGTGAGATGGATGGTCAGTACATTTATGGTGGGGTGAGATGGATGGTCAGCACGTTTATGGTGGGGTGAGGTGGATGGTCAGCACGTTAATGGAGGGGTGAGGTGGATGGTCAGCACATTAATGGAGGGGTGAGGTGGATGGTCAGCACGTTAATGGTGGGGTGAGATGGATGGTCAGCACGTTTAAGGTGGGGTGAGATGGATGGTCAGCACGTTTATGGTGGGTGAGATGGATGGTCAGAACGTTTATGGTGGGGTGAGATGGATGGTCAGAACGTTTATGGTGGAGTGAGATGGATGGTCAGCACGTTAATGGAGGGGTGAGGTGGATGGTCAGCACGTAATGGTGGGTGAGATGGATGGTCAGCACGTTTAAGGTGAGGGGGGTAAGAAGAGAAGGAGGCGTGGGGGGGGGGAGATTATTGATCAGCCACAGTACTTATATAGAGAACAGCGACCGGTACTCTGCCTGCCTGCCTGCTTGCCTGCCTGGTTGCCTTCCCACCTGCCTGCTTTCCTACGTGCCTGCCTGCCTGACTGCCTGGTTGCCTTCCCACCTGCCTGCTTGCCTACGTGCCTGCCTGCTTGCCTGCCTGGTTGCCTTCCCACCTGCCTGCTTGCCTACGTGCCTGCCTGTCTACTTGCCTGCCTCTCTGCCTATCTATCGTTTAGGAGCTCTTGACTGTTCCCTTCCTTGATTATAGGCAGAACGTTGGCTCCCTTCCAAACCTTTAAGATGTCTCTATCAAGTGAGTTATTGTAGTAATCTGTTCGGCTCTTGAGCGGCCTAATGCGGGTCACTTGGCTCTGAAGACGTCCTCTACTAACCACGTCTATGTTTGTAGTCGTGCAGCTGGGGGGTTACAGGTGCAGGGTGCGACAGAGACGTCTCACCAACAGCACCGTGGAGGAGTATGAAGAACTGCAGCTGGCAGCAATTGTACCGCTGGCGAGTCATAGCTTCCTGGACGCTAATGCCATCGCTGGTGGGGTCTACAGGCTCCGCTGGCAGAGAGCAGGGGAAGGGAGGAGTGTTGACGGATATGGTCAATACGTCTGGCTTGTATTACTGTTATACAATGGTTCTCCTGCTGCTTTTACTGGTTCACGGTTCGTCGTGTAGTTCCTCCTGTTGCCTCTACTGGTTCGAGACTGGTCATCTAATGAGAGACATGTGCTCATCAATTTTGACAATTTCCTGCACACTCCGTAAGTTTCAGTATAAAAAGGAAGTGCATAAGACACACACGAACATACTGACGACCGGACAAAGTGAAACAGAAACACCAGAATATATCCGCCATTATGTGTATGCGACGGTATAATTACAAGCCGTCACCAGAGGCTGGTAGCTGTAGTAGTCTCCAGGAGGCTGGTAGCTGCAGTAGTCTCCAGGAGGCTGGTAGCTGCAGTAGTCTCCAGGAGGCTGGTAGCTGTAGTAGTGACCAGGAGGCTGGTAGCTGCAGTAGTTTCCAGGAGGCTGGTAGCTGCAGTAGTCTCCAGGAGGCTGGTAGCTGCAGTAGTATCATCCATGGCCACTTTGATGAAGAGTAACTCAACATCAAGGTACCAAAATAATCGACAGATACATCGACAATAGAAGACTGGACATTGGCATATTGGAGACTGGGAGGACCAATATCATCAACCCAAACTGAGCTGTTTGCCATACAACAAGCATTCGCATGAGTGATTGCACAAAATACTCAAAATGCAATAATACAGACAGACTCAAAAGCTACACTTCAAATATTACGAAAAAAGCAGTGGAAAAACAACGTAGAAATAATTACCACCTTTTTGTATCTTGGAGCAATCACTAAAGGCAAAAGACTCAACATAACTCTAAACTGGAACCCATCCCATGTTGGAATCCCATTAAATGAGAAAGCCGATGAAATTGCTAAAATGGTAACTCGTCATTCAGTGATACATAAAACAATCCAACCCAGCCTAGAGTACATAAAAAACACCATCACCAAAACACTCTCACACCTCATCACAGCCCATCTACACCAGAGAGTAGTTGAAGGTTCGCCCTCTGTAATATGGTATCTTCAGGCCACCAAGTTAAAAAGGTTAATTATCCCAAAAGGAATCCACAGCGAAATAGCAGTTCGGTTATATAGACTACGTCTAGCTCACAAATGCAACGGAGAGATTGGTGAACCCAGACAGAGGGAATGCATCATCTGCCAAACAATCACAGAAAAAACACTACTTCACTATTTCCTTTAATGTGAAGCAACCAACGACCTCAGAAGAGCTTTAAGAGTCCCTGAATTTTGCAGTAACCAGCCTGAAGCCATCAACACAGCCACTCTTCTGGTCAACAAAGGTGTCCAGCAGCAGGACACCCTCATAAACACTGTGAAGCAGTATCCTCCCTCGCGCGATAACAACATGACGATTTAAATGCGACCTCAGCACACAGATATATTGACTAAGAAAAAAAAACCTGCCATCCATGCCCGTGCCATCTCTTGGGTGGCTCAATCTTCATCAATCAATCTTGTAACCATTAGAACGCTGCCTTGGACAATGCTAAAGAGGGTTAACGAAACTTGTGTCTTAGCATCAGGCCATAATAAAATTGTAAAATAAACTTTGGAGAGTTAATTTTTCAACTTCCTTCTCAAATGAAGAAAAACATAAGAAAAACAGAGAACATTTGTGCTTGAATCACTGATCTCAACCTTTCTGTCGTATTCAATGATATATCATTTTTTTTTCTTTGCATGAGCGTAAGGCGTGTAAGGCCACATAACTATAATCATTCACTAATTTCCGTTAATTTCCGAACAAATCATTTCAGTAAATTGACAGCATGGAGGGAAGTAGTGAGGCAATAGTAGGTGCCTGGGTGGGAGGTGGACGGGTTTAGTACTATAAGGTGATACATTATTGTGTCAGCGCCCAGTAGCCCAACAGCCGCGCCAGGAGATTATGGTACGAAATGCACGATAATGCTGTCTTTCCAGGGTGCAGTATTTACCTTTGGCCTCAAGCTGTGCCCCTCGTGGTAGGCCAGGAGCATGGTGCAGGTGAGCGTGGCGTGGAGAGCCAGCAGGGTGACCCCGTGAGGCATCACAGGACGTGGTCACGGCCTCCACAACATTGTCGCGCAGGCGAAATATGGCATCCAGCCTAGCCAGACGGTCGGCAGTCCCCGGGTCGGGGGCGGGGTATTGGCTCGTGGATGGGAGGGGTTGGGTCCAAGAATGGGAGGGAAGGGGTGGGGTTCCTGTAGGGATGGGTGCTTAGGTGATGGGTGATAGCTCATCCTTAGGTGATATCTCACCTTGGTGATACCTTGGGTGATATCTCATCCCATATCTTAGGTGATATTTCATCTCAGATGAGATACTGACCAGATATCCTTCCCCCATAATTGGAAAACTGAGTATGTATGTGTTTATGTATGCATATGTGTGTGTATATGTGTATGTCTGTATGGATATATATGTATATATACATATGTATATATATATGAATATGTGTATGTGTGAGTATATGTAGGTATATATGTGTATGTATGAACAACTCGATAAATAATAATAATAAAATAAAGAGCCTTAAACAGAACAACATGTGTGGAAGAAGCATCGGAGTGTGTATATATGAATGCTTCACAGTATTCATCTATAGACATCCATATATGGTGAAACACATGTGAAGAACCTCTCACACACTCACAGCTCCCTGACAAGAGGGAGCCAGCTTAGCTTAGCTGCCAACACCCACACATCGTGTCAGCAAGGCGGACAGCCCGCCTGCTTTCATACCTCTCACTGTACTTCCCACTTCTATACTTCCCTTCACCTATGCCTCTCCTTCCTCTTTACTCAAAAAAAAAAAAAACTGGAG
Organism: Procambarus virginalis; assembly: GCA_020271785.1. Taxonomy (NCBI): domain Eukaryota; kingdom Metazoa; phylum Arthropoda; class Malacostraca; order Decapoda; family Cambaridae; genus Procambarus; species Procambarus virginalis. The sequence continues at coordinate 20,215,752 of WNGS01167840.1, read as the reverse complement.
GGGGAGGAGCAGCGAGTCGGTGTAACGAGGCTGCCTCTCCACCACCGTCTTTGCTAAATATAGTTCCAACCTCTCCTTCCTTCTTCAACTTTACCATTTTGTTTACCAAAGAGCCGAAGCTCTACGCCCGCGAGAACAACTAGATGAATACCACAGCGAGGCGTACACCTTTATTTTATTGGAATTCGGGAAGAAAGTCATTTTTATTGGACAGTAACTCTCATCCGATGAGTGGACACACGGGCAGGGGACGACAGTACTGAATACGTCACTCACACCATGAGTGGACATAAAGCAACAGGTCTATATTGGGCTGTAATTATCATCCGGTGAGTGGACATACTGCCCTAAGGACACCATGGGAGGGGGGGGGGCAGGATTGGGCAGAATCTAATCCTGTGAACCCACAATGGGAACGTTACTGTGGATCGCCATCTAACCTTTAAGTAAACATACCAACAAAAGGACCTATATTTCTCCTCTAATATTTGAACCCAAAAGACTGAACACTTAGATAATGTGATGTGAGACTTGATGTTGTTGCAGAGGTCAAGGGAAGCTGTCGCGGGTCGACGACTGAGTCGCACAATAACACACAACTTGTACTGGACGACCACCCACTGTCTGGGAGGCAAAACAGCACCTTTATATCGTCGAGTGAGTCGTTAATCCACCACGATTTAAAGCCAAATTCACCCTCAATATGGTGGTAGATTATACATAAAGGAAAGGACTAAAAAGTGGGCACATAATGGAGGGTGGTAGAGGGGGGAGGCGAGTAGAGTTGGGGTGGGGGTCAGTGGCAGTAGCGAAGGAGGAGGCCTGCAATGTGCAACTATTGATCCTAGAGAGGTGGTGGTGGGGTCTGCTGGCAGTACTGCTGTCGGCTCCCTGTACCCCACCCACACAACCACACGCACGCACGCACGCACGCACGCACACGTGTCCTCCTCGTACTCTCACCACGCACACAGCTATACTAACACTTCACTCTTCACACATGAGCTCTGCTGAAAGAGCAGAGCTCACCCCCGCAAGCACAACAAGGTGAATATTTCCCCGTAGTCAATGTTAAGCACGCACGTGTTGAGAGACGGGACCAAAGAGCCGAAGCTCAACCCCCGCAAGCACACCTAGATAAGTACACGCGCACACACACACGCACACACACGCACACGCGCACACACGCGCACACACGCGCACACATACACAGTCCTCTCTGAACCTCGGGGTCAACTCTCAGCGAGCGTGACCTTGACTCTACGGCTTCTCAGGGTCGGGCCAGAGAGGCCATACAACCTTCAGTATTACCAACTCACCACAAGCATATATATATATATATATATATATATATATATATATATATATATATATATATATATATATATATATATATATATATATAAGAACTCTTTGACCAGGCCAGGATTCGAACCCATGCCGTCTAGGATCACCCCTAAACGTACACAGTACCGTGACCACCGCACCAATAATCGTCTATAAGGATTGGTGATATATGATATATGGTTTGCAAGTGATATATGGCTTGCGTGTTCATGCAGCTTTCTCACACATGATAGACTCAGTGCGGCCCGTGCATGCGCCAGAATTTGATGAAAAACTGTACCCAAATGGATCTATGAGTGTCGTCGGGGGTTGATCAGTCAGGGAGCTTAGTTAATAAGCACCATGACTGACCAATCCTTATAGACGATCATTGGTGCGGTGGTCACGGTGCTGTGTACGTTTAGGGGTGATCCTGGACGGCATGGGTTCGAATCCTGGCCGGGTCAAAGAGTTCTTAGTAATATATGGCTTGCGCGTTCATGCAGTTCTCTCTCATATATATATATATATATATATATATATTATATATATAATATATATATATATATATATATATATTTTTTTTTTTTTTTTTAACATGGAAGGGAGTACCACCTCTGGCTGGAAGAAGGGGGACCCATAGCCTCGGAGGAAATCACACATAACGCATTGGAGGGAATGTAGGTCCCCTCCAATACAGTTTCTGTGTGCTTTTCTCCTACCACCCCCTTCCTTTTTTTTTTCTTATGCTTTATTGTGTATTTAAAGGTTACAAAACATACAAGACAAATGCCTAAAGGTTATGGATCTCTTGAAGCTCCTCCGCTTCCGGACAGGAACCGAGGACGCAGCAAGCATTTCCCCTCTGGATCGCCACACTGAGGCGCTGAAACAAAAAACTGCAAGCCCTTGGGTCTCTGGTGACGTCAATGAGCTTGGAACCCAATTCCTTGAGAAATCCCAAGGCACTCTTGCCCCAGGGGCCATGCGTCTCAGACGCTATGGGAACAAAGAGGTATTGACCTGCCAGTCGCCTGTATTTGAGAGATTTTGCTGTTTCCCTGTGGTTGGCTGCCCCACCTGCTTGATCAGCTCCGAAGTGTACATAGGTGTCAGCCAGGGTGGATACACATGTGTAGTCCCACACCAACTGTCTACCCTCCTTCCATGAGTATATGGTGATGCCATCAGGGCGAAGTGCGGGGAAATCCGGTTTTGGACCCCTAGGATGCGAGGTTCTCTCTCCGCTGGGCACTTAGCTGAGACGAGGCTTCTCTTGATGATGTCATTGACCTCGTTGTGTCTTGCATGCCAGCCCTTTGTGCTTCCGCAATGCAACCCATGCAGTCCGTATTGGTCTGCTTCCACCCTGTTGCAAATACACTTGTATTCAGTGTGAATTGGGGCACCAAGGCGGAGGGCCACTGCTACACGAAGGGATTCTGGATCTAGGCGCGTGCCCATTGTTGACATGGGTACTGCCAGGAGGAAGTCTCCTGCATGGGGGGCACGCACTGCTCTGAGGCGGGCTTTCTCCTTGTCTGATGTTGCAGCGCTGAGCATAGCATCAGCTACTTTTTCCACTAGAGGGTGGTCCCAGCCGGACTGTTTGTGTTGTTTTGTTGGCTCTATAATGGTTGCTGGGGCTGCGAGAAACCCCACTGATTTGAACATTCAGTGAAAGCAGGATCGTGTATTCCTGCTGAATCTCTCAGGGTTGCAGGTAAGATATCTCTGACGAGGTCGTGCGATGCGTGGGAGGAGGAAAGGAAGGCTGGTAGAGCAATTTGGGAGGCTGTGCGGACACCAAGGCCGCCAAGTCTTACAGGAAGGGTTGCTTGCTCCCACTGAGAGTCGTCCAATGGCAGGTTCAGGACTTTCACCAGCATGGACCTCAGAAGGGTGTCATACACATTTAATTTAGGGCTGCTGTAGGATGGAGAACATCTCAGAAAGTACGTCAACTTAGGGAGAGACAGGCATCTTGTGAGGAGAAAGAGAGCATCATGGGCATCAATCTTGTCAATCCTGTCCAGCATTCTCTTTAGATCAGTGATTTTTGCAGCCAGGACCTCCTCGATTGCTCGTGGGCCAATGGGGGCACCCAGGAGAGTACAGTCCGGTGGCTCGACAACGAGAATGTCTGGAAGAACATTTTGTATTTGCCCAGTGATGTCTTGGTTGCGGGAGATTATTTCACACTTGGATGCATTGAGAATGAGGCCTAAGGCTGCTCCCTGCTCCTGGATTTTCCTTATATCCTCCAAAATGGTTTCCGGGGTTCCAGCGAGAGTGCCATCATCCAGGTACCAGATGTTTAGCTCGCTTGTCAGACTATCAGTGACCTCTTTGATAGCTAGGCAGAAAAGGAGGGGTGCTAAGGGGTCACCTTGTTGGACACCTTCACAGGAGTTTATTTCATGTTCCCCAAAAAGAAGCTTAGAGTCCCCACTGTAGCACGATCGGATGAACGGGTAAAGGGGACGGAAATGGTTGTGTACAGCCCTGAGGACCGCGTCTCGTCTGACTTGATTGAAAGCATTTTGAAGTCAAGCTTTACTAGTGCCTTCTGGTCCGGGAGATCAGCAATGTAAGCCCGCGCTGCATGTGCTGCAGCTTCACAACCTAGGGGAATCCCAAACCCGAGCTGATGAGGTTTCAGCAAGGTGGCTGCTTCCTGGCTGATAGATCTCACTGCAGCCTTAGCTACGAGGCGTCGGAGGGTGTTGCCAACGGCAATGGGCCTGATACCCCTATCCTTCTTCTTTAGAGCACAGAGTGCTGCTCCATAAAAGACAGGCCTGATATCCTCAGGGATGCCGCCAGCCAAACACATGTTGGAGAATCTGGTAAGTTCCACTAGAAGGTCCTTTGCAGCATCTCCAAGCACCGGGTTCAGCATTTGTTTGATGTGCTGGGGTCTTAGACCTGTAAAGCCCCTGCTGAACCTGTTGGGAAAGACATGGCTGCTTTGTACACCTCAGATTCTCTAACAGTCAAGGGTTCTATGCCCACATTGTTTTCCTGGGGATCCCTGCTGCTGTCTGGGGCTCTGCGTGGGTGTTTGTCTTGAAGAGCCTCTGCTGTCGTGGCGTTCCTGGGGGCAATAGTGTCATCGCTGGTCATGATTCTGATGGCACCTGTGGTATTGCCCTCTTCTATTTTCCTGGTGATCTGTGCTCTCATTTTGTGGTTCTCAGATGAGTTATTGTTGGTCGTCCTGCGGCTGGTGTTCTTGGCACGAGGGGGGAGGCGGACCAGGTTGTCTGCTCTGGGGAATTCATTGAGTGCCCTGATTACCGAGGGCACCGTCCGCCCTGATCATTGAGTGCCCTGATTACCGAGGGCACCTGATTACCGAGGGCACCGATTACCGTCCTATATATATATATATATATATATATATATATATATATATATATATATATATATATATATATATATATATATATATATATATGTATATGTGTGTGTGTGTGTGTGTGTGTTTCTAATTTTTTTCTCACGATTTTCTCCATCATTTTGCATGGTATACAAGTCAAGGACACTGACCTGTAGTTCAGTGCCTCTTGCCTGTCGCCCTTTTTGTATATTGGGACCACATTTGCCGTCTTCCATATTTCTGGTAGGTCTCCCGTCTCCAGTGACCTACTATACACTATGGAGAGTGGCAAGCAAAGTGCCTCTGCACACTCTTTCAATACCCATGGTGAGATCCCGTCTGGACTAACAGCTTTTCTAACATACAGATCCAACAGGTGTCTCTTGACCTCATCTCTCGTAATTTCGAACCCTTCCAAGGCCGCCTAGTTTACTGCTCCCTCTTCTAGCGCAGTGAGCTCACCTTGTTCTATTGTGAAGACCTCCTGGAACTTTTTGTTGAGTTCTTCACACACTTCTTTGTCATTCTCTGTATACCTGTCCTCGCCTGTTCTAAGTTTCATTACCTGTTCTTTCACTGTTGTTTTCCTCCTGATGTGACTATGGCGTAGCTTTCGTTCGGTCTTCGCTTTGCTTGCTATATCATTTTCATAATTTTTCTCTGCTTCTCTTCTCACACTAACTTACTCGTTTCTGGTTCTCTGGCATCTCTCTCTGCTTTTTGGTGTTCTGTTATTTCGGAAGTTCCTCCACACCCTTTTGTTCAGTTCCTTTGCTTCCATACATGCCCTATTAAACCATGGATTCTTCTTTTGCTTCTTGGATTTTTCCTTTTGGGCCGGGATAAACCTGTTTACTGCCTCTTGACACTTTTGGGTGACATAGTCCATCATGTCTTGTACAGACTTATCTCTGAGGTCTGTATCTCATGGTATATCCCTTAGGAAACTTCTCATCTCCTCATAATTTTCCTTTTGGTATGCCAGCCTTTTTTTCTAGTTTTTTTGGGGGGAGAGATAAATCCTAGCTCTACTCAGTACTCAAAGATCAATACACTGTGATCACTCATTCCCAAGGGGGCTTCCAACGTAACTTCCCTTATATTCCACTCATTGAGGGTAAATATCAGATCAAACATAGTTGGTTCACCCTCTCCTCTCATTCTTGTTGGTCCCTTGATGTGTTGGCTTAGAAAGTTTCTTGTTGCCACGTCCACCAGCTTAACTCTCCATGTATCTGGCCCTTCATGCGGGTCTCTGTTCTCCCAATCTATCATACCATGGTTGAAGTCTCCCATGATTAGTAGTCCAGATCCATTCCTGCTAGCGACAGAAGCTGCTCTCTCTATTATGTTAATGGTGGCCATGTTGTTTCTATCATATTCCTCTCAGGGTCTTCTGTCATTTGGTGGTGGGTTATATATGAGTACGACTATAATTTTTGTCCTCCGGTTGCTATTGTACCTGTTAAGTAGTCACTGAAACCTTCACAGCCCTGAATAACCATGTCTCAAAATCCCAGCCTTTTCTTACCAGCAGAGCTACACCACCACCTCCTCTTCCTTCTCTCTCTTTCCTCACAACACAGTAGTCCTGTGGAAACACTGCATTTGTTATGGTTTTCGTGAGCTTTGTTTCTGTGAGTGCAATTATGTCTGGGTATTCTTCTAGTACCCATTCACCAAGTTCCTTTGCTTTACTTGTAATCCCATCTACGTTAGTGTACATTGCCTTGAGGATCACTTTCTTCTGTCCCTTCTCATATCCCCTTCCTGGTGAGCGTTCTGTTGATGGGGAAGATGTTGAAGATGGGGGTATCAGGGTGGGAATGGGGTGAGGGGGGGATGAAGAGTTGGCTGAGCATTAATGTGTGTGTGTGTGTGTGTGTGTGTGTGTGTGTGTGTGTGTGTGTGTGTGTGTGTGTGTGTGTGTGTGTGTGTGTGTGTGTAAGACGGAATGTTTGTGTATGTCTGTCAGTCTAAAGTTGGAGGCCAGATGCATGGGGCTCGCATCACTCAAATTTGCGGGGGAAATGGTCTGGTTTGAATAGGCCTAAATTTTCAATGTTTAAAGTGTGAAATTAAATCGGTCAGGCGTTTTCCGTAGACTTTACTGTGAACTTTCCAAAGTTACTTGAGTTGGAAGATAGTGTGGCAGTGACGAGTGAAGAGGGTTATAGTGACGAAGATAGTATATACAGTGACGATAGCATTTAGTGAGGATGAAAGTTGAGGGGAGAGAGGGGGGGGGAAAGGGGATAATGAGGAGAGTGAGACAGGGGGGGGGGAAGATAAGGGGAAGAGATTGATAGAGAGATGGATAAATATAGAGAGAAAGCGATGAGTCACAATAACGTGGCTGAAGTATGTTGACCAGACCACACACTAGAAGTTGAAGGGACGACGACGTTTCGGTCCGTCCTGGACCATTCTCAAGTCGCTTTCGTCGTCGAAACGTCGTCGTCCCTTCAACTTCTAGTGTGTGGTCTGGTCAACATAGAGAGAAAGTCTAGGCTCCAGTCTCTGTTGTGTCCAGTGTGCACTCCGGTGTTACAAGTCAGGCACTCAAAATAAATTGATTAAAACTCCAAAACTTAATGAATTACTCGGAGTAAAATATTGTTTCCTAATTATGAAAGTATGTATTTATACATGTGTAAGTATACAAGTTTGCAAGTGCAAGGATGACTGACCACCTAACAATATCACAGTAATCATAATTGCGTGCACCGATCACACACACACATATATCAAACGATCTTTAGATTCATCGTCCCAAAGTTTGCATTCTTGAAAAAGAAAACGGAAACTAGCTTTAGAGCTGCGGAATGAGAACACAAAAAACGGGAACAAGCTTAACGAGTACGAAGGGAGAACTCAACTAGTGATCTGTAATGTCAGTTAGGCATGATATGAATACCAAGTCGCGCCCTGTGTGGTGGGGTGGATAGGAAGTAGTGGGAGGGGGGGAATAGGGGGTTTGAAAGGGGTTGGGGGGGAGGTTAGAGAACCCGCCTCAGAAGTGGGGTCACCGGTACTTCACCAGGACGCGCACACCGGGAGGCACCGGGAGNATTCCCCTTTCCCCTCTCCTTCCTTACCCTCTCCCCTCACCCTCCCTCCCTCCGCAGGGTGCCAGGGCCGCGAGTTGCCAGCAAGGTCGGTGTTCAAGGTCTGGTCAAGGTCGCGGGGGTGAGGCAGGGGGCACTACCCCACCCTCGCACACCCGCGTTCTTCACCCACCCCTCACCTCCCTACCGTCCCCTCACCTCCCTACCGTCCCCTCACCTCCCTAGCGTCCCCTCACCTCCCTACCGTCCCCTCACCTCCCTACCGTCCCCTCACCTCCCTACTGTCCCCTCACCTCCCTACCGTCCCCTCACCTCCCTACCGTCCCCTCACCTCCCTACCGTCCCCTCACCTCCCTACCGTCCCCTCACCTCCCTACCGTCCCCTCACCTCCCTACCGTCCCCTCACCTCCCTACCGTCCCCTCACCTCCCTACCGTCCCCTCACTTCCCTACCGTCCCCTCACCTCCCTCCTCTCCGCTGTGGTGCGATGGGATTTAAAAATAAATAACAATCAAGAACGTATTGATAAATCTATTACAAATATTCCACAAAAGCCCAAATTAATAATTCTCAAAATTAGCAAGACTGTAAGCCGTGTTCCCCTCACGGAACGTTCCCCTTCCTCCACTACACCACATCCCAAGGTGGAGTAGTGGAGGAAGTGGTGCCCGTGACCGTTACACCGTGGCAGGACACGGCAACCCGTCCTCGCAAATTCGTATAATCAATATTGACTTATTAAATAAGTGCATAGGTGACATACTTAACATAATAGTTTCACTTGAAAATCTTCATAGAAAACACCGACCTTACCTAACCTACTTAGTATGTTAAGATAAGCATTTTATTGCTTCGTAATTACAATTATTACCTAACCTATACCTATAATAGGTTAAGTAACAATTGTAATTACGAAGCTATAAGATGCTTACTTTAACATACTAAGTAGGTTAGGTAAGGTCGGCGTTTTCTATGAAGCTTTTCATGGGAAACTATTATGTTTAGTATGTCACCTATGCATGTAACTAATAAGTCAATATTGACTATACGAATTTGCGAGGACGGGTTGGACACGGAGGGTCTGGCCTCCACAACACTCACATGAACATTGTGTGTAATTAATTTGCCACAAATGTTTAAGTTTAGCTTCAAAAACCTTAGGGTAAAGTTCCTAAGACTAGATGGATGGGTCGTGATGGCATTCCCCGCTACCGCCCACGGGATGGGTATATATTGGACCCCCTTAATACACCCGTTAAACTATGCTCATGTATCTCTCCTGCTCCCCCTCTTCCCCCTCCTCATCATCCTCATCCTCCTCATTATCCTTCTCCTCCTCCTTGTCTCACTGTCACTTCCGAACTCATGTTTTTGGTTTAGACAGCTTGTATGGACGACATCCTAACAATTTATCCAAAATTTGCTTGTCCATTTTAAAGAATGAAGAACAATTTTATGTATATTACTTCTAAGCTGCATCACTTATGAACCCATCCCTGCCCTTGTGTGGCAGTGCACAATAGAAAATTGTTTTCACATATCCATACATTAAAACACTGATTGTAACCATGATATATATGTGCTTCAGCCTACAGTTTAGACTTAATGTCTTGTGTATGACCGTCTGTCCTGCGTGACAGTGAATACCAGCATTATCCTCACTTTAATAAGACTTAATTGAAATCCTCGGATTAGGCAAAATTGGAATTAATCTTGTCAATAAAGATGTTCTGACGACTTCTGACTGTTATTAGCAGCGTGACAGAGCTTTACTTCGGGAAGGATAGAGCCTTCCCGAAGCTCATCTTAAATCTTTCCCCGACTAGTTTTCCCTGGAGCACGACCTGCCAGTCGGCTTACAGTCAGGTCACCATTTACTAAGTTACTGCTGGGTGAACAGGGGAGAACATTTGAGAGTCGCTGCCCAGTCGATCCTCCCTGTCGAACCCGGGACTCGAGCCCGGCCGAAGTCGCTGGCGAGACGGAGGACAGGCGTGCTATCACTGCGCCACAGTCTCATACTTATATTACTGGTGTTTCCTCCGCAATAACGAAAAATACAGAAAGTATTCTGCCCTGTATACTCTGCATATGTCGAGCAGGGTGGGCAGGCACGTCGAGCAGGGTGGGCAGGCACGTCGAGCAGGGTGGGCAGGCACGTCGAGCAGGGTGGGCAGGCACGTCGAGCAGGGTGGGCAGGCACGTCGAGCAGGGTGGGCAGGCACGTCGAGCAGGGTGGGCAGGCACGTCGAGCAGGGTGGGCAGGCACGTCGAGCATGGTGGGCAGGCACGTCGAGCATGGTGGGCAGGCACGTCGAGCAGGGTGGGCAGGCACGTCGAGCATGGTGGGCAGGCACGTCGAGCATGGTGGGCAGGCACGTCGAGCAGGGTGGGCAGGCACGTCGAGCAGGGTGGGCAGGCACGTCGAGCAGGGAGGGCAGGCACGTCGAGCAGGGTGGGCAGGCACGTCAAGCAGGGAGGGCAGGCACGTCGAGCAGGGTGGGCAGGCACGTCGAGCAGGGAGGGCAGGCACGTCGAGCAGGGTGGGCAGGCACGTCGAGCAGGGTGGGCAGGCACGTCGAGCAGGGTGGGCAGGCACGTCAAGCAGGGAGGGCAGGCACGTCGAGCAGGGTGGGCAGGCACGTCGAGCAGGGTGGGCAGGCACGTCGAGCAGGGTGGGCAGGCACGTCGAGCAGGGTGGGCAGGTACGTCGAGCAGGGTGGGCAGGCACGTCGAGCAGGGTGGGCAGGCACGTCGAGCAGGGTGGGCAGGCACGTCGAGCAGGGTGGGCAGGCACGTCAAGCAGGGAGGGCAGGCACGTCCGACCCCCCCATAAGCCACAGAGTACAATAGTAAACAGTTTATTGGTGGTCAAAGTCAACGAGCTGTGAGGACAGTATTACCACTAGAAAACGGACATGCAACATTCCGTTTTCTTTAATGAAATTGGCTGCAACTAAAACTTACTCTGCTTGTATTTGCCTAGTTGTACCTGCGGGGGACGAGCTACAGCTCCTTGGTCCCGTCTCTCATCATTCAATGGTCTGATGGACAGGTTTCCATGCCCACTGGGCTCTGACACATCCACACCTGAACCTGAGGACAGATTTGACAATCCGCTGCTTCATTTCTTTGTTGGACTCCTCTTGTTTACAATTTTGAAAATCCCGTTTTCTGATATTTCTTGTAGCTCATCTTATCATCTACTCTTTCTAGAACACCTATCAACCACCCTCTCTAGAACACCCATCCAGTCATAGGTCAGACCCAACAGAGCTGAACCCCACTTACAGAGGGACGTATATACTCGTGTTCTTGCCAAGACGTTTGTGTTACGCAGTAAGATACAAGGTACACCAGGTATACCAGGTACACCAGGTACACTGGTATGTGTTATTACACAGCCCGTCCTCCTGTTTTGGTAGTACTTATATGCCCCTGTTACCTAGCAGTAAAATAGGTACCTTGGTGTTAGTCAGCTGTCACTGGCTGCTTCCTGGGGGTGGAGGCCTGGTCAAGGACCGGGTCGCGGGGACACTAAAAAAAAAGCCCCGAAATCATCTCAAGATAACCTCAAGATAACCGCTGAGGACAATAGTATATATACAAACGTATAACGCAATTAGGAAGTAGAAATCGGCACTATTGAGATGGACAAAGCGGAAAACTATTTTTTTTTACTTGTGTTGCTTTGATAAACTAACCTAACCTAATCTCCCTAGGCCTAATACACAATATCTGAAGCCTAATGTTGTACATATGTGTGCTATACTAGGCCTAGGAATATTAAGCTTGTGTTTTAGATACAAATTTAGAATTTTAAATTTTGCCCCGAGGGGCGAGTTTATTGGGCAGCGCCACTCATCCTGTGAGTGGACACACCACTCTAGTGACAGTATTGGGCAGCGTCACTCATCCTGTGGGTGGACACACCGCCATAGTGACAGTATTGGGAAGCGTCACTCATCCTGTGAGTGGACACACCGCCATAGTGACAGCATTGGGCAGCGCCACTCATCCTGTGAGTGGATACACCACTCTAGTGACAGTATTGGGCAGCGTCACTCATCCTGTGGGTGGACACACCGCCATAGTGACAGTATTGGGCAGCGTCACTCATTCTGTGAGTGGACACACCACTCTAGTGACAGTATTGGGCAGCGTCACTCATCCTGCGGGTGGACACACCGCCATAGTGACAGCATTGGGCAGCGCCACTCATCTTGTGAGTGGACACACCGCCATAGCAGTATGTACAACACTCCCCAATAGGAAGAAAACCCGCTGGGTTGTTCATCCTGTCACTTGTACCTAGACACAGCTGGGACTTGCTTAACTGTCTCAAGTGAACTACCTAAATATGCATAAGTTAAGGTGATTCAGTATTACATTGTGGCAGAACCACTGCGGAGGACCGCCCACTGAGCTATGCCCAGGTATGCCAACTACTGGGCATAGCATATCAACCACCTGGATAAAAACCACGAATTTCAAGAGTGACTAACAACATACTAACCAGGTGGTCGAGTGAGTGCTCCATTCATTAGTCCAGCTGGAGGACCCCCCCCCCACCCCCCACCCAGTTGCATCCGCCCGTTCTGGGAAAGAGCGCAGTGTTGTCCTGAAGCTGCGGTGACACGCCGCTCCACCGCTGGAGTGGGGAGGGAAGACGGTGGCGGGAGCCGAGTTCGTTGCTCCCTCTCTCAGTCCTAACACCCCACTCCATCTTTCCCCTTCCCTGTCACATCCACTCCACACGCCTCCCCTCCCACCCCCCCCCCTTCCATTACACCTCCTCTCATTCTCCAGTCAATTCTATACGTGAACTATTTCTTTCATATTTCACATCGGTAAAACCTCTATTTGTATTTTAAAGAAACTAATTACGGTCTAAGGGACTAAAAATAGCTCACATCGTACGTCAGGCAGGTGGGCAGGGAAGCACAGCCGAAAGTAAGGGGAGACATTACGTCAGCGCAACGTTGCCACATCCTCGTGCGGCGTTGACATTTACCCGGTCTTTGAACTCGGCCAGGAAGTAGGTCCATAACCTCTCCAAACTCTGTGACAACCAGACAACACCATTTTTTTTTACCTCTCGCCTCATTTTCAGCTCCACAGCTGGAGTGGAGTTTAGTTGACAATCTTCCCTGTCACCTGCGGCTCAGGTGACGGGTTCCCGCCTTGGAGTATGGTAGAATTATAAGGGATAAGGTGGAGTATGACCAACTACAAATCCTGGGATTCCACTACAGTGCTCTTATTATTCAAATCACTTTTCAGTTTATTCAGATGGGTATAGGAGTAGAGGTCGCCTGATTCCCAGTAGCAGGCTGAGGGCTTTCCCGTAGGTCATGGTAAGCTTTATCAGGTAAGTTTCCCCTGAAATACAACCCGTCCATCGGTTTAACTTTCAGGTTCACAGTTACTGTGAAGTTCACAGTCACAGTTGGGCAGGAGCGAACAGATATTGATTGGATCCCAGTTAATCCTACCTGGGCTTTGTACTTGTACTTTGTGCTTGCGGGGATTGAGCTTCGACTCTTTGGTCCCGGATCTCAAAAGACAGTCAACTGGTGTACAGGTTCCTGTGCCGACAGAGCTCTATCATATCTACATTTGAAACTGTGTATGGAGTCAGCCTCCACCACATCACTGCCTAATGCATTCCACCTGTTAACTACTCTGACACAGACAAAACTCTATCTAATGTCTCTGTGATTAATCTGGGTACGAGGTTTCCACCTGTGTCCCCTTGTGCGTGTACCACCCGAGTTAAATAATCTGTCTTTAACTACCTTCTCAATTTTACCTTGTATAATGTACTCATAAACACACATCATTTCATTGACTTGGATTAATTACCGGAGACTCGAACTCTTGCCTCACAAGTATTACTCACCGATGGGTAGGAGTTATACCTCGGAGGCTGGAGTAAGCCTCGTAAGTAAATGTAGTGTATTAGATGGCAAAGCTATACATTATATGAACAACTATTGAAAAACATAACTGAACTACTTATGGTCGAAAGGTGGTCGTCTGCTCTCCAGCCCTATGGGAGCAGACTACCGACCCTTATCAAGTACATCTAGGTACGCACACACACACACTAGATAACCGACAACCTCGCATCACGTCACGTGACTCATTACCTGGCCCAGGTGCGCCTCACCTGTGGCAAGCCTTGTGGGGGTCACGTGACTCGCCGAGAGCGGTCACGTGACTCGCCGAGGGCGGTCACGTGACTCGCCGCGGGGGGTCACGTGACTCGCCGAGGAGGGTCACGTGACTCGCCGAGGGGGGTCACGAGACTCGCCGAGGGGGTGGTCACGTGACTCGCCGAGGGGGGTCACGTGACTCGCCGATGGGTGTCTCGTGAATTGGCGAGTCACGTGACTACACTCCCCCCCTCCCACAATGACTGCCACAGGTGAGGCGCACCTGGGCCAGGTAATGAGTGCCACACGGGGGGGGGGACAATCAATACCATGCCAACAGGCCGCCTGCGTCCACCGATGCCATTGTTCCCGCTTACTAGTGACAAAGGTCACGTAAAAACTATCTCTTTGTCTGTCTGTGTCTCTGATCTGTACTCACCTAGTTGTACCTGCGGGGGTTGGGTTCTGGCTCTTTGGTCCCGCCACTCAACTGTCAATCAACTGATATATACAGATTCCTGAGCGTACTAGGTTGCATCATATATACATTTGAAACTGTGTATGGAGTCAGCCTCCACCACATCACTGCCTAATGCATTCCACCTGTTAACGACTCTGACACTGAGAAAAGTTCTTTCTAACGTCCCTGTGGCTCATTTGGGTACTCAGTTTCCACCTGTGTCCCCTTGTTCGCGTCCCGCCCGTGATAAATAGTTTGTCTTTACCTAAGTGTAGTCATATATATATATATATATATATATATATATATATATATATATATATATATATATATATATATATAAATATATATATAATATGACCGAAAAAGTAAGATTAATAATTCTAACACGAATTTTCTCGATCTTCCTTATGTTTCTTTTTACTGATGATGGTAAATGAAAAATCAATTCTCCAAAATTCATTTTTATTTCTAGTCTGACGCGACACTTGAGCACGTTTCGTAAAACTTATTACATTTTCAAAGACTTTAGTCTTTGTTTATATATATAGTTATATATATATACTTATATATATATATATATATATATATATATATATATATATATATATATATATATATATATATATATATATATATATAGTCAGTCAGGCAACACTCCCCTCACCCAACCCTTCCGCGCTCTCTTCCAATAAGGAGGTTAGCTTAATCGATATATATATATATATATATATATATATATATATATATATATATATATATATATATATATATATATATATATATATATATATACATACATACATTCAGGGCCACATTCAGACCTCCACGACGATTTTTCGCTCTGCCCGCCAGCAACACAGCTAAATCTTTTCAATATATACTTTAAAAAAAATTCTTATAGTAATATACACTATTATTCACTGATCTCGGGAAAATAAACAGAAATTTAATGCTATTAATAATTTGCCCGTATTAGCATAAAACAGAGGAGTCGTGCAAGGCTTCAAAGGTTTCTCAAGCCAAAGTTCTTTATCAGAGTACTTGTCTGTTATCTCTACCTTTCCTGTGGTCTATTGTGTTTTATCTCTACCTTTCCTGTGGTCTATTGTGTGTTATCTCTACCTTTCCTGTGGTCTATTGTGTGTTATCTCTACCTTTCCTGTGGTCTATTGTGTTTTATTTCTAACTTTCCTGTTGTCTATTGTGTGTTATCTCTACCTTTCCTGTGATCTATTGTGTGTTATCTCTACCTTTCCTGTTGTCTATTGTGTGGTTACCTCTATCTTTTCTATGGCCGTTTACATATATTTGATCCAACATAAACGTTAATTTCTAAACAGAAACGGAATGGTTAAAACTATATTTACTGTTCTGTTTCCAAGCAGCTAAACTGTGAGTTTTCAAAAGAGTAGCACGCAAGAGAAGGCACACTGGCCACACGACAAAGGTCTCTTCTTAAACTGTTCCTTGTCAAGCATCACCTGTACTGTTACACCACGAGAGGACCCAGCCAGCAGGTAAGGATGATCTCTCGATCCTTCGAACCAGTCACCATCAAAAACGCAAGAAATATATTTAATCTGATCATTCACGAGAATAAAATAGTTTTATATTGCATAAAAATCAGAGTCGATTACATTCTGGAAATGCATGTCAAACAACTTAAGCGTTGGGGGGAGCCGGTCGGCCGAGCGGACAGCACGCTGGACTTGTGATCCTGTGGTCCTGGGTTCGATCCCAGGTGCCGGCGAGAAACAATGGGCAGAGTTTCTTTCACCCTATGCCCCTGTTACCTAGCAGTAAAATAGGTACCTGGGTGTTAGTCAGCTGTCACGGGCTGCTTCCTGGGAGTGGAGGCCTGGTCGAGGACCGGGCCGCGGGGACACTAAAAAGCCCCGAAATCATCTCAAGATAACCTCAAGATAGCGTGATGTGTTTATAGTCACATAGTTGCTCAGTTCCTCGAGGAACGAGGGCTTCAGCCGTCAGCAGTGTATCGAATTGAACTATTAACGCTCCTTGCGGCTATAACAAGAGCGAATAAATCAATTCTCATCATTCGTGATGAAGGGATACTATGATGGAGTCTTATAAGTCCCCAACTCATTTATTGTGTTTCAAGACAATCGGACAGCTGACGCTTTATTGTTTAAGAGCGGCCGGCCGCAGCTCCCTGATATATGAACACTCCATAATTCCCCGGTCACACTGTCAGCTTTTTCAGAAAATAAGAATAACTGTCATGAGAGTGGTCATTGTTTACACGAGTCCCACTCTAACATTTTGGACTCTTGCGTAAGTGGATAGTCTGACTTGGTAACTATGGAGTCTTTATATACCAGGGAGCTGCGGCCGCTGTTAAACAATAATGCTTCAACTGTCCAATTGTATACAATGTCAATCGTCCTCAAGTTGTCGCTCCGCGCATGTTTCATTTGCGCGTCATTATATTATATAATTGTTTAGTTACCCCCTTGAGTTGTGTTTTTGGTGCTCTCTTTTTGAAGCCTTATAATTATTTGTTTAATTGTGATACTGAACGTAACAAATGGGTGTCTTTTATTGTATAATATTTGTGTTTCCTCATAATGTGTGACATGAGAAACTCGATAATGATTGATTTAATTTGGTCTTGCATAGAATCTTTGAATCTTTAGGATCTTAAGTATGATTTTTATTTAGTCCTGATTGTCAAGATTAAATGTCATCAAATCTTACTTCGTTTGGTCATTACGTAAGTTGACTTTGGTATTTTTCATTTTTCGTGTAATTGTTTTTAATTAGTATTATTTTCGTTTCTTGGCGATGTAATCATGAGTTCAGAATAAATTATTTGTTAGTTTTAATAATTTATTCTGTATTTTTGATCTGCTGATGAATACTGATGAGTATTCGAAACGTTATGGATTTTAACTGAAAAGTAAATATTTGAATTAAACAAGATGTTCGTATTGTCAATCGTGTTTCTATACAAATTACATATTATATATATATATATATATATATATATATATATATATATATATATATATATATATATATATATATATATATTAAATGGAATAAAGTTTAGCTCAACTTAATCCTTGTTACATCCTAATTTAGCTACTATGCCTGTGTCATCATGATGGGATATATTTAAGTGAGGTAATTTATCATTTATTTTATAAGGTTCTTTCCATCTTGCAGATGTTTGAACGTGCTTGAAGAGCGGACGTTGAATCACGGAAAATTACTCCTTCTGCGGTTTGTAGTGTACTAGATAGCTAGTTATAGTGCAGGTAGTTCTGTTCGTGTTCGAAAGTTATAGTGCAGGTAGTTCTGTTCGTGTTCGAAAGTTATAGTGCAGGTAGTTCTGTTCGAAACCTTTCGGAAAAAGGTTTCAGAAAAGCAAGATTCTCATTACCTTTCTTGGTGGCGAGCGTGTATGATACTTGACTGGTTGGGTACAGATAAAGAGAGATGTCAGTGACTGGTTGAATATATTCGAAGTTTTTTATTAACACATTTAGGTACATCTGCATTTGTGCAACTACCCTAGACTATATGTGTGTGTGTGTGTGTCTACATATGTGTGACTATATGTACAGTGTGTGTCAAAAAGCTAACTACGTCATGCTAAAATCCCCATCACACAGGATGGTTAGTCATACAAAGGCATGTGATAGGCAGTCTGCACTGGCAGACTCCGGAAGCATTTTGAGATTGTATAAATCTACACAACTCTAGGGAGTTGCATAGCCACGTTTGCTCTACGTAACCGCCAGGCTTCATGTTCACTAAGTTTAGGTGTCTGGCGCGTCGTCTTGATACTATAGTTTGAGTGGTGGAAACGTGGCAACATAGTTCCCTAGAGTTATGCGGTGGAGGTACGGGAAACAGACATTGCAGCCAAAT
Source organism: Procambarus virginalis (assembly GCA_020271785.1). Classification (NCBI taxonomy): domain Eukaryota; kingdom Metazoa; phylum Arthropoda; class Malacostraca; order Decapoda; family Cambaridae; genus Procambarus; species Procambarus virginalis. The sequence continues at coordinate 20,197,457 of WNGS01167840.1, read as the reverse complement.
TAGCGTGTAACAAGTTTGAAGTTGACTTAGATCTAGGTATCCCCATCTCTGCTGTCAAAACTGTATTGATCCAAACATTCAGATCTGATAGGAAAGAACTTACTGACTCCCAACGACCTGAAAGTACTAGTATAAAAAGCTATGATTTGTTCAGATCTGAAACCTACATCTATGGGCAGCACAAAACGTCCACTAGACTGTGCGACACAGTGGTTGCAAGGATCAGGTTGGGTTACCGTTACCTGTGGCAGGTGGCTGCAGGTGACGGATCTCCCAATCCCGAGCACTCCAGTTGCAAACTCTGTGAGCAGGAACTACGGCACGATCTCCCGCACTACATCACTGAATGCCCAGTTATTAGACCTTTCAGACCCGTTGGCATGAGGTACCTGGAGCTTTGCAATTACTTTATTCACTCTCGTATTCTTGAAGATATCCTCACAATGTACCCAAAATTTGCCAGTGCAGGCTACTAAACATATGGCCCTGTATGACTAACCATCCTGCGAGATGGTGACCTGTATTACCACTGCTACCTTATTCAATCTTGTGTTGATGATATCCTCAAAATGCATCCGGAATCTGCCAGTGCAGACTGCTTATCACATGCCTCTGTATGACTAACCATCCTGTGTGATGGGGATTTTCTAGCATCAACTAGTTAGCTTTTTTGACACACTGTACTCCACTTCATATAGTCTAGGGTAGCTGCACTAATGCAGATGTACCTAAGGAATTAATAAAAAAAAAATGTAATGTGAAAACCATACTTATCTAGCAGTATTTAGCTATCAGTGTCTATGGGGAAATGAGGTCTAGCTTTTTATGCCCTGCCTACTAGCCTCGTACCTGTTGCGTTTCAACTTATCTATTCTGACTTTCAAATTCCTTGCCGAACTGGGCTTAAAGTTGTAGACAGAGGTGGCTTTCAGAACTTCCTCTTTTAGAGCATTCCATTGTTTAACTACCTTTACAGGGCATGAATACTTTCTTACATCCCTTCGGCTCATTTGTGCTTCCACCATCCACCTGTGTCCTCTTGTCCTGCTTTCTCTCAATCTGAAGAGGCTATATCCTTCTCCACCTCATATATTATTCCCCTAAGTATCTTGTAAGTTGTGATCATTTCCCCTCAGTTCCTTTAAAAAAACCTTTGTATTTTTTTACATTTGGCTTTAATTTTCACACGGTGCATATTCCATACCGTGATGCATATTCCAGTAATGGTCGAACAAATATTGTGTAGATTGCTTTGAAAGTGTCCTGATTCACGCACCAAAACGATGTTGTTATTTTTGCCAACATCTCACATGCTGCCAATGTTATCCTGTTTATGTCTCCGGTGTGAGTGTCAGGATTACATTCACTCCCAGATCCTTGTCTTTCTGATTCGTGTAGCTGCCTTCTCCGTATGGAGTAGCTGCCTTATGGTCTCCTCACTTTCTTATCCTATTTACCTTACACTTGTTGGGAGTGAGGCCCAGCAACCATTTGTCTCACCACTCCTGGAGTTTGTCAAGTTCCTTCTGTAAATTTTTGAAGTCCTTATCTGTTTCCACATTGCTCATCATCTGCAAACACTCACATGTCTGAGCTCACTCCCTCGGGTAGGTCGTTCACATAAATTGGGAATACCAGCGGGCCCAGGACAGAGCCTTGTGGGACCCCACTTTTGATACATTCCTCCAGCTGGAAACCTCCTCTCTGACTGTGACTCTTTGCTTCCTGTCTTTACGTACACCCTTATCCAGGTCAGTGTTTTCCCAGTCATCCCAGCCTGGTTCTCTCTGTTGTATAACAGTCTTTCGTAGCGAACAATGTCAAATGACTTACAGTCTACAGTCTACCCAGCCTTCCTTTACCTGTCTTATGCTATTAACCTTATCATAAACCTCAACCAAGTTCGTTAGAGAGACTCTCCAGCTGCACAGTGGAGACTCTCCAGCTACACAGGGGAGACTCTCCAGCTACACAGTGGAGACTCTCCAGCTACACAGTGGAGACTCTCCAGCTACACAGTGGAGACTCTCCAGCTGTACAGTGGAGACTCTCCAGCTACACAGGGGAGACTCTCCAGCTGCACAGTGGAGACTCTCCAGCTACACAGGGGAGACTCTCCAGCTACACAGTGGAGACTCTCCAGCTACACAGTGGAGACTCTCCAGCTACACAGGGGAGACTCTCCAGCTACACAGTGGAGACTCTCCAGCTACACAGTGGAGACTCTCCAGCTACACAGTGGAGACTCTCCAGCTGTACAGTGGAGACTCTCCAGCTACACAGGGGAGACTCTCCAGCTACACCGTGGAGACTCTCCAGCTACACAGTGGAGACTCTCCAGCTACACAGGGGAGACTCTCCAGCTACACAGGGGAGACTCTCCAGCTACACAGTGGAGACTCTCCAGCTACACAGTGGAGACTCTCCAGCTACACAGTGGAGACTCTCCAGCTACACAGTGGAGACTCTCCAGCTACACAGTGGAGACTCTCCAGCTACACAGTGGAGACTCTCCAGCTACACAGTGGAGACTCTCCAGCTACACAGTGGAGACTCTCCAGCTACACAGTGGAGACTCTCCAGCTACACAGTGGAGACTCTCCAGCTACACAGTGGAGACTCTCCAGCTACACAGTGGAGACTCTCCAGCTACAGAGGGAGCCTCTCCAGCTACACAGGGGAGACTCTCCAGCTACACAGTGGAGACTCTCCAGCTACAGAGGGAGCCTCTCCAGCTACACAGGGGAGACTCTCCAGCTACACAGTGGAGACTCTCCAGCTACAGAGGGAGCCTCTCCAGCTACACAGGGGAGACTCTCCAGCTACACAGGGGAGACTCTCCAGCTGCATATGGAGCCTCTCACGGGGACGTAGGAAATCTCTCCAAGGGAAGCAAGGAGCCTCCCTCCGAGCATCATATCCTGCACTCCTCGGGAGGAAATGGTCTATATTCAGTTTGACCAAAGAGGGTTAGGCGTGTGTGGTGGCGTGGTCCACGACGTGTTGTTCTTGTTGGCACTGTTGTTGTTGTAGTTGTTGATACTGTTGTTGTTGTTGTTGGCGCTGTTGTTGTTGTTGTTGGCGTTGTTGTTGTTGTTGGCGCTGTTGTTGTTGTTGTTGTGTTGTCTGCGTTGTAGTTTAATATTTGAACACTCATGGTGTAACCATAAGTGTTCCTCCCCACTCCTCGCCCACAACAGCTGTATCGCCCCACTCCACGCCCACAACAGCTGTATCGCCCCACTCCACGCCCACAACAGCTGTACCGCTCCACTCCTCGCCCACAACAGCTGTACTGCCTCAACACAAACATAATGACCAAGGCTCCGAAAATATCACCTTGGCAGCAGAAGGAAAGTTCTTGACATTACCAAGAAAAGCAGAGTTTAACCACCGTCACCCTTCTGCTCGAGGCAGGTGGCGGGGGGGGGGGGGGGAAGTAAAGGAGGACGAGGTTGGGGGAGGAGGGGAGAGGAAGATAAGAGAGGGGAGGAAGAGAAGAGAGGGGGAGGAGAGAGCTGGAGCCGAAGAGAGAGAGCCAGCAAGCGGGTGAGTGTGAGAGGAACGTGTCCAGTGACCTGGGTGTGAGGTCACCAGCTTGTGACCTCACACAGGAGGCTCGGGGGGGGAGGGGGGGGGAAGGCCGACATGTCTGCGATAACGATAAGTAAATCAACACAATCCGTGCATAGCAATACAGTTGAGGCAGATGGCCTTCGTGAAGACCCGACCCTCAACATTACGAATCACCTGAGGTTTTGGCCCAGTGAACCTGCTGACCCAGCTTCCTCCCCCATAGTTTCGCGTCCCTGACACGTGATGACACTCTCATCCTCCCCCAGACACCAGGGGCGGCCCCCCCCCCACTCTGGCGTGTCCACCTCTCGCCTTCTAGCATTTCCTCCTGGTGGGGAACTACGAGGGCATGGTTCCTAGCTACACAACTAAGAACTGCACATTTTAGCTACCTATAGAGGAGGGAGGCGTTGGTGGAGTGGGCCTCAGGGGTCAGTGACTCCTCCCTTCGCCAAGGAAAACATGTCGCCTCCCTCCCCTAACTAACCTATATTCCACCTGCTTGGAGGATTAAGCTGTCAGCTCTTGGACCCCGCCTTTCTAAGAATCGGTTGTCTACTGTACTGACTTCCGACATATTTTTCCTCTATCACATATTTTTCTATCTCAAATACAAACATACCCACTCACACGAACCCAAACACACACCCACACACACACACACACACACACACACACACAACACACACACACACACACACACACACACACACACACACACACACACACACAGGGTCCAGCCCGTTGCAGCTGTTTAACTCTCAGGTACTTGTTTACTGTTAGATGAACAGGGGCATTAGGTTAAAGAAACTCTTCCACTTTGTTTCTGCCTCGACCGGAAATTGAACTTGGGCCCGTAGTACTACTGAGCCCTGTCCGCGCGTGTGTGTGTACTCATGTAGTTGTGCTTGCGGGGGTTGAGCTCTGGCTCTTTGGTCCCGCCTCTCAACTGTCAATCAACTGGTGTACACATTCCTGAGCCTACTGGGCTCTATCATATCTACATTTGAAACTGTGTATGGAGTCAGCCTTCACCACATCACTGCCTAATGCATTCCACCTGTTAACTACTCTGACACTGAAAAAGTTCTTTCTGGAGTCCACCTGTGTCCCCTTGTTCGCGTCCCACCCGTGTTAAATAGTGTATCTTTATTTACCCTGTCAATTTCTGAGAATTTTATAGGTGGTGATCATGATTCCCCTAACTCTTCTGTCATCCAGTGTCGTGAGGTTTCAATCAGCAATCTTTCCTCGTAGCTCATACCCCATAGCTCGTGGACTAGCCTGGTGGCATACCTTTGAATCTTTTCTAACCTCATTTTGTGTTTGACTAGATGTGGACTCCATGCTGGAGCCTCACACTCCAGGATTGGTCTGACATATGTGGTATACAAGGTTCTGAATGATTCCTTACACAAGTTTTCGAAAACAGTTCTTATGGTTACCAGCTTTGCATACGCCGCTAATGTTATTATTTTTATAATAAAATATATTATATTTTGTCCCCTGAGGGCTTCAGGGGACAGGTCCGGTGTGATATCAACCCCCAGAACTTTCTCTCGTCCTGATTCCCGAAGGATTTCTTCTCCCAATTGGTACCTTGTGTTTGGCCTCCTGTTCCCTATGTCTATCTTCATCATTTTGCACATGCGCGCACATTGCACCACCTCACACCGCACACATTTGCGTCCAACAAATGGCATAGATAAACTCGA
>WNGS01167840.1:20144573-20182776 GCA_020271785.1 Procambarus virginalis | reverse complement strand
CCCCAGTTGGGCCACAGTTATCTCCGGCACCCATTGTTGATGGGTAAGAGTTGGAGACTAATGGGTTGACCTCTGGTGTTGAGCAAGCTTCTGGGCCATGTGGCTGTTGTGTCTAGCTGAGGGCCAGGTGGTGTGAGGGCTGAGGGCCAGGTGGGGTGAGGGCTGAGGGCCAGGTGGTGTGAGGGCTGAGGGCCAGGTTGTGTGAGGGCTGAGGGCCAGGTGGGGTGAGGGCTGAGGGCCAGGTGGGGTGAGGGCTGAGGGCCAGGTGGTGTGAGGGCTGAGGGCCAGGTGGGGTGAGGGCTGAGGGCCAGGTGGGGTGAGGGCTGAGGGCCAGGTGGTGTGAGGGCTGAGGGCCAGGTGGGGTGAGGGCTGAGGGCCAGGTGGGGTGAGGGCTGAGGGCCAGGTGGGGTGAGGGCTGAGGGCCAGGTGGGGTAAGGGCTGAGGGCCAGGTGGTGTGAGGGCTGAGGGCCAGGTGGGGTGAGGGCTGAGGGCCAGGTGGTGTGAGGGCTGAGGGCCAGGTGGGGTGAGGGCTGAGGGCCAGGTGAGGTGAGGGCTGAGGGCCAGGTGGTGTGAGGGCTGAGGGCCAGGTGGTGTGAGGGCTGAGGGCCAGGTGGGGTGAGGGCTGAGGGCCAGGTGGTGTGAGGGCTGAGGGCCAGGTGGGGTGAGGGCTGAGGGCCAGGTGGTGTGAGGGCTGAGGGCCAGGTGGTGTGAGGGCTGAGGGCCAGGTGGTGTGAGGGCTGAGGGCCAGGTGGGGTGAGGGCTGAGGGCCAGGTGGGGTGAGGGCTGAGGGCCAGGTGGGGTGAGGGCTGAGGGCCAGGTGGTGTGAGAGCTGAGGGCCAGGTGGTGTATAGGCACTAGGTGGGGCACGGAGGGCGGCGCCGTGCCGGCCAGACCGTGACCTTGGTGTAGTGTGTTATCACCATTCTTGGAGCTCCGTGTCCTTGCTACCACGTACGTCACTTCCTCGCCGTACCCTCCACGTGGGCACGTACGTCAGACCCACGCCCATGCCCACCACTTGGGCACGTACTTTCGGATGAAGATACCCGAGCTATGTCTACTCACTCATGGCCAAAGGTCACCCTGTTGTGACCCAATGGAAATAAATTAGTTAGGCTGTCTCTCGAAGTATGAGGTGGCGGAAGCATTTATGGGTGTGTATGAATGGACCGAGTATGGAAGCAGGTGTGATAAGACAGAGGAGATATCTGAGACACCAGCATTGTTGCCAGTCTCTAAACGCGTTCGCCAATTATGTAAAACTGGGCGGTGCTTCAATGACCCAGCGGCGACCGGAAATTATAGCTGGAAATGATCTTGAAATCTAAGGCACAATGAGTTGTTGTGGAGGGCCAGAGGGCATGTCACAGATGTGGGACGGGAGATGGATATGGGCTCAAGCAAGTGGGGCAATCAGTTCTGATCTGTGAGCTGCTGCTGAGTAGTTTGATAGGGGGGAAGAAGACATAAGACATATAGCCAGGGTGACCTATCCCTGATGGTAGAACTCCACATTCACTGTAGCAGGTCAGACTTATGGTGGAATTCGTGAGTTGTATTGTGAGTAATATATAAGTCTCTTATGAGTGATTAACACTGGGCCAGAAATTTGAGAGAGATAAGTTGGTCCCCTGAGACAAGGATGGTAAAGTGATTAGGACTTTGTACAGACCGGTGGTGGGGGGGGGAGAGCCCGGGGAGGAATAAGAGCTTGGGACAGTGGGCGGTGTTTGTGTATATGTAAATAACAAATAACTAATAGTGTGAATATATATAAATATTAGCTGTGTATATTTATTCTTCATCTGTGTGTTCCTTGCCAATACAGCGGCCTCGGGGAGAAAGTGCTGAATTATATGAACATAATGTTATGCTAATATAATGTGATATAGTGAGATAATGAACATCTCATGATGACATATTGAGATAGTAGTTACAGTAACGTCATTACTCACCCTGGCCACAGGTCACACCACCACCACTCACCCTAACCACACGTCACACCACCACTCACCCTGGCCACACGTCACACACCACCACCACTCACCCTGGCCACACGTCACACCACCACCACCACTCATCCTGGCCACACGTCACACGACCACCACTCACCCTGGCCACACGTCACACCACCACCACCACTCACCCTGGCAACACGTCACACCACCACCACCACTCACCCTGGCCACACGTCACGCCACCCACCACTCACCCTGGCCACACGTCACACCACCACCACCACTCACCCTGGCCACACGTCACACCACCACCACTCACCCTGGCCACACGTCACACCACCACCACTCACCCTGGCCACACGTCACACCACCACCACTCACCCTGGCCACACGTCACACCACCACCACTCACCCTGGCCACACGTCACACCATCACCACTCACCCTAGCCACACGTTGAAGGACTAATCTACCTTTGTTGTTCACTGACATCAGATGTCAACAAATGAGACAACGTATCTATATTAATAAACCTTAATATCCGTCTCGATATCCTAAGTGCGTTCGCATATCGTTCAACGGAATTCAGCAAAATCTGTATAAATTCCTCATACAACCTGAGGAAAGTCATAGGTTGTATGGAGCTCCAGCTCCTGGCCCTTAACTTTAAGGAAGATTTTTTTTTAACAGAAACTGTATTCAAAGTTTTTTTTTAAGTCTTACGTGACAATTGTCATTTTCTATTTTCACAATTGAAATCCGATTCCGAAGGTAATGGGTTTTGGGAGACCCCCACGGGCCACGGGTTCTGGAGGACCCCAGAGGCCACGGGTTCTGGAGGACCCCCAGAGGCCACGGATTCTGGAGGACCCCCACGGGCCACGGGTTCTGGAGGACCCCCACGGGCCACGGGTTCTGGAGGACCCCAGGAGCCACGGGTTCTGGAGGACCCCAGGAGCCACGGGTTCTGGAGGACCCCAGGAGCCACGGGTTCTGGAGGACCCCAGGAGCCACGGGTTCTGGAGGACCCCCAGGGGCCACCAGATGAGACGTCTGATGTATAATACAGATCCAAGAGAAACTAAATAATATAAACCGAGTGTTGTTTACGGCACAAGACATGTGGAGCTGAGGAGAGGACACGAGAGAGGCAACAGCCAGTCGTCCATCCTGCTCACGGGAAAGACTAGGTACAACGGACCTACGCAATTGGTGCATATTACACCAAACATTAACAGTAAGTATACCGTAAGTGCCATGTAGTTACCGCTAAAGCATTAACAAGTTTGTAAATATATATATTACCATTACAAAATACAATTATCTGGACAGAAATTCATATTTTGAAGCTATATTAAGAGGAGTGTGAGGTTGATGAAGAGTCAGGCAGCAGTACGTAGCATTTACTGCGCACGGACACACTTCTGGAAGGGTAATATTTACACAAGTGTTGGAGGTGGATGGTACTTGTTGTTCCCCGTCGTGCAGTACCTCTCTTGCTGCTGCTTCACAAACGACCGGAGCCAACTATCACTCACACGTCAGACCCAGGATGCGAGCAACCTGTCATTCTCACCACAGGAGGAGGACAACTTGGTACCGTCCAACATGCAACAGATATAAAGTAAATATGTTGGTTCCCAAGGTTGTGTACCTTTTACCGACTGCCCATTCCTCTAGATTCCACCAACGACAGAGGAAACGTGCCCAAGCGTCTCGCCCAGCCCGGAAACCGAACCAATGACCAATCAGTTATGAACCGATTCGATAACTACTGCCAAACACGAGGCACTCACAGTACCAGAGTACGTAAGGATGATACACAAAACATCCTCAGGCTTATATATCACGCTAGCAACAGTCCATACGTTACTGTCAGCTGCTATTGCTGGCCGCCTTAGTCAATGGCTCCACCAGCGGAACAAAAAACCCCAAGGGACTGGCTATATTTCTGGCGGGAGTGATGGAGGAGCAACGCACTACCGCCTGGCTCCTCCAAAATACCGGCTCCCAGAAAAAAGTGGTGTCTGGGAGGAATGTGCGAGTGTGGGGTCCCACGTGTGAAGGTCAAAGTCATCCCCCCTCCGGTATCAACACCACCAAGGGCCGGCCAACTCTCAGCAGGTAACAGCTCCGTTTTAATGTCATGGACAAAGCTTTTGTTGAGGCGACGCTTACCAAGACCTTATTAAGTTACTTAAAGCTTAAATAGCCTGCTTTTTTGTTTGAAATATTATGGCACCAGGAGCTTGGCTGAGATGCATTACTGCTGGCTCTGGAATCCTCTACCTGCAGCGTGGGAGAGTGTCACTCACGTGAAGGATGTGGGAGAGTGTCACTCACGTGAAGGATGTGGGAGAGTGTCACTCACGTGAAGGAGGTGGGAGAGTGTCACTCACGTGAAGGAGGTGGGAGAGTGTCACTCACGTGAAGGAGGTGGGAGAGTGTCACTCACGTGAAGGAGGTGGGAGAGTGTCACTCACGTGAAGGATGTGGGAGAGTGTCACTCACGTGAAGGAGGTGGGAGAGTGTCACTCACGTGAAGGAGGTGGGAGAGTGTCACTCACGTGAAGGAGGTGGGAGAGTGTCACTCACGTGAAGGATGTGGGAGAGTGTCACTCACGTGAAGGAGGTGGGAGAGTGTCACTCACGTGAAGGAGGTGGGAGAGTGTCACTCACGTGAAGGATGTGGGAGGGTGTCACTCACGTGAAGGAGGTGGGAGAGAGTCACTCACGTGAAGGAGGTGGGAGAGTGTCACTCACGTGAAGGATGTGGGAGAGTGTCACTCACGTGAAGGAGGTGGGAGAGTGTCACTCACGTGAAGGACGTGGGAGAGTGTCACTCACGTGAAGGAGGTGGGAGAGTGTCACTCACGTGAAGGAGGTGGGAGAGTGTCACTCACGTGAAGGAGGTGGGAGAGTGTCACTCATGTGAAGGACGTGGGAGTGTCACTCACGTGAAGGAGGTGGGAGAGTGTCACTCATGTGAAGGACGTGGGAGAGTGTCACTCACGTGAATGACGTGGGAGAGTGTCACTCACGTGAAGGACGTGGGAGAGTGTCACTCACGTGAAGGACGTGGGAGAGTGTCACTCACGTGAAGGAGGTGGGAGTGTCACTCACGTGAAGGACGTGGGAGAGTGTCACTCACGTGAAAGAGGTGGGAGAGTGTCACTCACGTGAAGGACGTGGGAGAGTGTCACTCACGTGAAGGACGTGGGAGAGTGTCACTCACGTGAAGGAGGTGGGAGAGTGTCACTCACGTGAAGGACGTGGGAGAGTGTCACTCACGTGAAGGAGGTGGGAGAGTGTCACTCACGTGAAGGACGTGGGAGAGTGTCACTCACGTGAAGGATGTGGGAGAGTGTCACTCACGTGAAGGATGTGGGAGAGTGTCACTCACGTGAAGGACGTGGGAGAGTGCCACTGCAGACGATGAGTCACAGTAACGTGGCTGAAGACATAATGACCAAACCACAACTCAGAAGATGGAGAAGCGACGACGCTCCGGTCCGACCTGGACCACTATCAAGTCGTGTCATTACTTATACGTGCCATTATCAAGCACTCTCATGCAGACGAGGAGTCACAATAACGTGGCAGAAATATGTTGACCAAACCACACATAAGAAAGTGAAGGGACGACGACGTCTCGGTCCGTCCTGGACCATTCTCAAGTCGAAACGTCGCCGTCCCTTCACTTTCTATTGTGTGGTTTAGTCAGCAAGCACTCTCCTCCTTCATATGAGAGTGCCACTCATTTGAAGGATGTGGGAGAATGCCATTTACGTGAAGGATGTGGGAACGTTCCACTCACGTGAATGATGGACAAACGACATTATCGAAAGGAGCCACGGTGCTCCCGGCACAACGAGAACCATATACACATATACTCCCGGAACATATACACGTGTGGGAGTGTACATGCGCCTCCACTTTGGTCAACACCTATTTCCAGCATAGGAGAACCGAAGAGGGTGTGGCTGCTGAACTCAAGGACATTTAGGACAACTATCACACCAACAGGAACCGAGGCCTCGCTCACTATAGTACACAGTCACAATGATAAATATCAATGGTCTCGGAGACAGCAGGCTTATAGGGTAAAAAGAGCACCCACATAGGTTCATGAATGAGTTAGGCGATTATGGAAACGAAGGACCCACGAGCGGCTAAGTTTCTGTTCCAGCGCAACAGTATTGCACTTCAGCGTGGCTCTTAGCACTTGCACCACTTCTGCATCTTAGGAACACGTCAGATCTGAGATTATATATATAAATATATATATATCATTGAAAACGACAGAAAGCTTTTGATTTATGATTCTGGCAAGAGTCTCCTCGATATTCCTTATCTTTTTTTCAGTGAAGCAGGAAGTTGAAAATTTAACTCTCCAAAGTTCATTTTTACTTTTTATTTGGGTGAAAATATATTTTATTTGTTTATTTTTTAAATAATGATTTAATTTTTTTTTTTATTTATGTGACGCCTAGTGTGGATGAAAGCTTTATGCGATCAGCGCCACCTGTAGATGAAAGCTGCATGTCATCAGCGCCACCTGTGGATGAAAGCTGCATGTCATCAACGCCACCTGTGGATGAAAGCTGCATGTCATCAGCGCCACCTGTGGATGAAAGCTGCATGTCATCAGCGCCACCTGTGGATGAAAGCTGCATGTCATCAGCGCCACCTGTGGATGAAAGCTGCATGTCATCAACGCCACCTGTGGATGAAAGCTGCATGTCATCAACGCCACCTGTGGCTGAAAGCTGCATGCCATCAATGCCACCTACACACGATCATAAACAAGTTACAAATATGACAGATGAAGGTCGAATTAATGTCGTAAAGCTGTCACCGTGTTAGCAAGACCCTTGGCACCACCAGCTGGCGGCATCTTACGCCTCTACAACCTCAAGAACCCAACTGGTCCACAAATATCCCACAAAATGAGGGGAATACCGCCAGTCTCCCTCGGGGCCCGGCACATGCCTCGCCGCCTAGAATGGGTCGACTCGTAAATTCTGGTCCGGTTTGTGCACTGTTAATGGGCAACTTGCCAGTACTGAGAACCTTGTCGAATAAACAAAAAAAGCCTAATAGCTACCTCTGAGGTGCACGCCCTGTTCTTCTGGCTCTGAACAGTACTGAGGTATACTCTCTCGTATACCACTGCATGTAAAGTCTAAAGTAGGCTACGAATGGGATTATAGATGGTGGGTCGGAGGCCTTACGAAACAGCCAGCGGTCATTGCACCCAGGCACCAAAATAAAGGCCAGTGCCAAGTTCGTAAGACCTGGGTGCCAGAGACCTGCAGGCGAGGTTACTGCCCCCACAGGTCTGAGCCTTGCCATGGTCACGGTCACGGGCATCCCCGGGGGTAACACAGGCTGTAAGGCACGGCGGTGGACCCCACACCCAGGGTGAGATAGGGAGGGGGGCGCAAAGTACAGGGGGGTGTCTACACCCCGCCCCTCTGTGTTGACTACACCCCTGAACAACATGAGTGCACTTCGAGGCAGTCCCCGTCGGACAGGGGAGGCGGTACCTGCCGTCACAACAACACTATCTACACAATATCGAGGAGACGTTTTTTTATAGAATTGCAACTTGAGAAGAAAGGCAAGTGCGCAGGCGCAGCAACAATGACAACATTTTCTGGACATTCTCCTGCTATAAACAGCACACTGAGTCAGTGAACCTGGCGAGATGCACTGGTCCCTGAAACAGACAACAGCGTTATACACTGACTTACTGCCACAAGCAACAGTGAGTTATGCCTCATTCAATGCCGTACATAATGCCTATCTTCTTAAGAATCCGGCAACCATATAAACAAATTAGTATAGACGCTTTTCTTTGAGAAGTAAAACTAGAACATGGTCAGCTTGTCTTACCAATAGCGATCAGCAAAACATAAATAAAAGTAAATACTATGCTACATATTCCCTGAGTCAATGGTTGGGTTTAGGCTCAGTAAAGCGTGCAACACAAGCGGGTTTTGCCTTAGTGGTAACAGCGAGGACTGAGCCACCTGTTTGGGTTAGCTTGCACGGCCTTCCCAAGTCTGCTTCACCAGCCACAAAGAGCTTCTTTGGGTTCCCGAAGTCTCTAGATGAGTTGGAGCCCGCTAGTGTGGTGCCCCGAGGGTTGCTGCACGCGTCTCTGCTCCCTAGCGGGGTTCCCAAGGCCTGTTTTAGAACTCGGGGCCCGCTAGCTTGGCACTTGAGGACGTTTCAAGTGGGGGGTCGCAGCTGCAGCTTGAGTGGCTGCCGGCGGCTTACCAACACAACCACTCCAGTTACACAGTACCGATGTCACAACCACCCAGCACCCGACCTCCACAACCATGAACAAGCACCCAGCACTCCTACAACCATGACCAACCACCATCATTCACAGACCACCTGAGGAGCCCACCAACGCCCACCAACGCCCACCAACGCCCACAACACACACGCTTCACACAATGGGAATATGGCGACCTCGCAGCCAAGCTATTAGCGCTAATGACCTTCACCAGCCATTTGTCGGGGTCAACCATTGCAGATACCACGACTACCACTACCACCATCGCTACCACCTCCGCCACCACCACCACCACCGCTACCACCACCGCCACCTTCAACGCTACCACCACCACCACCACCGCTACCACCACCGCTACCACCACCGCTACCACCACCACCACCGCTACCACCAATTCCCACTAACGACGGCCACTAACAAGTACACCTCCCTGTCGGGAACACCTTTGCACCAACACAACCTGGTTACTCAAGGCTTCTCATAAGGCCAGCCCTCTCACTACACAGTAATGAGTGGAGTTCCGTGGCGGACACCGGAAGTGTGAGGCAGGGCGTGGCAAGGCGTCCTGCAAATGCTCACGTCAGCGCCTCCTGCAACGCCACCGGAAATGTTGCATTCGTACACCCAAAGCATCTGCGTCTCACCATCAGTCTTGCAATCCCTGATGTGGTCATACCCGTAGAGCGTCTTCAAGCTGATCAATATTAATGTTGATATCGCTTATTTTCATACTAAGCTTTATGTGGACCTGTCACCCACCACGGTCGACGCTCCATGTGGACCTGTCACCCACCACGGTCGACGCTCTATGTGGACCTGTCACCCACCACGGTCGACGCTCCATGTGGACCTGTCACCCACCACGGTCGACGCTCTATGTGGACCTGTCACCCACCAAGGTCGTGGCTCTATGTGGACCTGTCACCCACCACGGTCGACGCTCTATGTGGGCCTGTCACCCACCAAGGTCGTGGCTCTATGTGGACCTGTCACCCACCACGGTCGAGGCTCTATGTGGACCTGTCACCCACCACGGTCAAGGCTCTATGTGGACCTGTCACCCATCAAGGTCGTGGCTCTATGTGGACCTGTCACCCACCAAGGTCGAGGCTCTATGTGGACCTGTCACCCACCACGGTCGTGGCTCTATGTGGACCTGTCACCCACCAAGGTCGTGGCTCTATGTGGACCTGTCACCCACCACGGTCGTGGCTCTATGTGGACCTGTCACCCACCAAGGTCGACGCTCTATGTGGACCTGTCACCCACCAAGGTCGACGCTCTATGTGGACCTGTCACCCATCAAGGTCGAGGCTCTATGTGGACCTGTCACCCATCAAGGTCGAGGCTCTATGTGGACCTGTCACCCATCAAGGTCGACGCTCTATGTGGACCTGTCACCCACCAAGGTCGACGCTCTATGTGGACCTGTCACCCATTAAGGTCGACGCTCTATGTGGACCTGTCACCCACCACGGTCGAGGCTCTATGTGGACCTGTCACCCACCACGGTCGAGGCTCAATGTGGACCTGTCACCCATCAAGGCCGACGCTCTATGTGGACCTGTCACCCATCAAGGTGGTGGCCAGGCTTCCACCATGGGTGAGGTTGGCCACTCACACACCCGAGGCCGAGATGAGGGTCCCAGCACAAGCTGCTGGTCGGGAACTGGTTCAACCTTGGCCTTCATATATTTATAGAGTCCCTGCCGGGAGATGCGGACTCTGGTCTCGTTAAAATGTCAGTCCGGTGCGACAGTCACTATACAAGCGCTCTGCACTCATCGTTATAAATACGACTGTTCGCTACTGAACTAAACTACCTGTTTCATATGTTTAAGTGTTCACGTTGTTCATCTGATCCACTAACCTGTCTTAGGGGCTCCCGAGTGACCCCTCGAGTACCGGCTCTTACCTGAAAAACAGAAACAAAAACCTTTAATTAATTATATTTCTGCAATAAGATCGATGATTAACATTAAAATTATCAGGCGAAAAGCTTTATGATGATTTCTTTACATCATGGCCAGTGAGTCATTCACACTGTGGCCAGTGAGTCATTCACACTGTGGCCAGTGAGTCATTCACACTGTGGCCAGTGAGTCATTCACACTGTGGCCAGTGAGTCATTCATACTGTGGCCAGTGAGTCATTCACACTGTGGCCAGTGAGTCATTCACACTGTGGCCAGTGAGTCATTCACACTGTGGCCAGTGAGTCATTCACACTGTGGCCAGTGAGTCATTCACACTGTGGCCAGTGAGTCATTCCCACTATGGCCAGTGAGTCATTCCCACTATGGGCCAGTGAGTCATTCCACTATGGCCAGTGAGTCATTCCCACTATGGGCCAGTGAGTCATTCCCACTATGGGCCAGTGAGTCATTCCCACTATGGCCAGTGAGTCATTCCCACTATGGGCCAGTGAGTCATTCCCACTATGGCCAAGAGTCATTCCCACTATGGCCAGTGAGTCATTCCCACTATGGCCAGTGAGTCATTCCCACTATGGCCAGTGAGTCATTCCCACTATGGGCCAGTGAGTCATTCCCACTATGGCCAATGAATCATCTACACTATGGCCAGGACCAGGAAAACCATAAAGTGTGACTGGTGACAAGTATGATAACGTTCACCAAGTTACACACTGCGACACCCTACCAAGCCAGGGTTAAGACTCCCACACAGTCACCACAGTCACGTGAATCACAATAATACGATTGTGTTAGTAAAGGCGCTGGGAGGCTTATTTCCCTCCATTCCTCTCCCCCCCCCCGGTCTCTCCTTCTCTATGTCTCTCTCTCTGTATATCGTGGCTGTGAAGCTGGAACTATCTTCGCGTTCTGTGGCTAGGATCCCTCGTCTTCCTAGCTGTCGGGTGAATATAGATACTATAGATAATATAGATACTATAACTCCTAACTTCACCGAATTCTGGTGTATTATACATTTCCTCACCCTTCTTACTGGGATCTGCATTCATGCCCCTTCATTCTATGCTTTATCTGTTTGAATTATTGTGATTTTCACTTTACAAATTTCCCCTTCTTTTCCCTCTTCTCAGACATGTCTCAATCATGTCAGCTTTCTTTCTTCACTTTCTGAGCAATGTGAGCAATGATCACATTGAATGATCCAGTTATTCTCTGTGTTATTCTGAGCTTTTCTTCCATGTTTGAAGTGTGTGTGTGTACTGACCTAATTGTACTCATCTAATTGTGCTTGCGGGGGTTGAGCTTTGGCTCTTTGGTCCCGCCTCTCAACCCACAAAGGTGTGTGTGTGTGTGTGTGTGTGTGTGTGTGTGTGTGTACTCACCTATTTGAGTCTCCAAGATCGAGCATTGACTCTTTGATCCCGCCTTTCGAGCCATCGGTTGTTTACAACAATGACCCCGGTCCTATTTCCCTATTAGGAAACAAACAACATCCAGTGTCGTCAACTGTTTCATTAACTCCTCTGCTGTCACCTCTATATCTGATAGTCTTTCATCTAGGGTAACCCCTTACAACAATGGGAGCTGCTCAGGCTCGGTAGTGAACACTCCATGGAAACTGGCATTCAGTGCCTCGCAGATTTCCTTGTCACGTTCAGTATATGCCCCCTCTGTTTTCCTTAGTCGTTCATCGACATTTTTCTTCTTATATGACTGTGTAGTAACTTAGGTTGCTTTTTCGCTTTGATTGCAATATCGTTCTCATAGTTCCTTTCCGATGTCCGTCTTATGTTAATGTAATCGTTCCTAGCTCTGTTGCATCTGATCCTGTTGTCCTCTGTCCTTTGTCTTCTGAACTTCCTCCACTCCCGCCTGCTGGCCATTTTTGCTTCCTGACACTGTCTATTAAACCATGGGTTATTATATTTCTTCTTTTTTTCCTTTTACTGTTGGTATAAATCTCTCTTCGGCCTCCTGGCATTTCTGTATGACTTGGTCCATCATATCTTGGACTGTTTTCCCTCTAATTTCTTCCTCCCACTGCACACACTCCCACTGTGTGTGTGTGTGTGTATTCACCTAGTTGTATTCACCTAGTTGTGTTTGCGGGGGTTGAGCTTTGCTCTTTCGGCCCGCCTCTCAACTGTCAATCAACTGTTTACTAACTACTTTTTTTTTCCACACCACACACACATACACACCCCCAGGAAGCAGCCCGTGACAGCTGACTAACTCCCAGATACCTATTTACTGCTAGGTAACAGGGACATTCAGGGTGAAAGAAACTTTGTCCATTTGTTTCTGCCTCGTGCGGGAATCGAACCAGCGCCACAGAATTACGAGTCCTGCGCGCAATCCACCAGGCTACGAGGCCCCTAATGTGTGTGTGTGTATTCACTTAGTTGTATTTTACGGGGGTTGAGCTTTGCTCTTTCGGCCCGCCTCTCAACTATCAATCAACTGTTTACTAACTACACTATTTTTTTTTTTTTTTTTCACACCACACACACACACACACACCCCAGGAAGCAGCCCGTGACAGCTGACTAACTCCCAGGTACCTATTTACTGCTAGGTAACAGGGGCATACCGGGTGAAAGAAACTTTGCCCATTTGTTTCTGCCGGGTGCGGGAATCGAACCCGCGCCACAGAATTACGAATCCTGCACGCTATCCACCAGGCTACCTGGCCCCCCAGGCTAGGCTCAACTATCAATCAACTGTTTACTAACTACACTATTTTTTTTTTTTGAGGCCAGGCTCAACTATCAATCAACTGTTTACTAACTACACTATTTTTTTTTTTTTTTTTTCACACCACACACACACACACACACCCCAGGAAGCAGCCCGTGACAGCTGACTAACTCCCAGGTACCTATTTACTGCTAGGTAACAGGGGCATACCGGGTGAAAGAAACTTTGCCCATTTGTTTCTGCCGGGTGCGGGAATCGAACCCGCGCCACAGAATTACGAATCCTGCACGCTATCCACCAGGCTACCTGGCCCCCCAGGCTACCTGTGTGTGTGTGTGTGTGTGTGTGTGTGTGTGTGTGTGTGTGTGTGTACCAACACTACTAACAACGCCAACAACCCAGGTCCCGGCAATACCCCTCAGTTCAGGAACAGTTCGCAGCTCCCACCACCGTTAAAGGAAACAGAGAACAGTTTTCACCATTGTTCAATTTTCAGACGCTACTCTCCAGTCGCCCTTACCACCGGACTTCGCCTTCCTGTTCGTCACAAGCGTTCAGCGTCAAGGCTCAGTCTGATCTCCCGGATCCAATTAGTTTGGTACCATTAGAAAATAATCCGCTACTCTTGTGACAGACAAACATGTAATCGGAATTAGACCTTATCTACCGTCTCACTATATATTTGTAAGTCACTTAGGCACCATTCTGCCCTTCTGTTTACTTGTTATAAAGAAATAAGAGTATGATATTAATTTCCACTTGTATGGCATTTTGTTATATACACTAAAGACCTAACTAACTTTTATTCTTGAGATGTGAGTATCAAACATAAGGATTCATGCAGGCTATCCACAGGACAGGATATCCGCAAGATAACAGCCGTGACGTCTATATGTGGACACCGACACTAAAAATACCAACAAACCTTTGCAACATTACTTGTTGCAATAAGAAACGGAACTGTATTGTTGAGTCACTTCAATTATAATTTTATCATAGAATACATCCTAGATAAAAATAAATATATATAAAATAGACTGTGACACACCTGGTAACCGTAGCCCTTCCGGAGTGACTGGGAAGTTCACCAGGTGCACGGTGACTGTCTCACTACACCAACCTCTTCCGCACTGACTGTCTCGCGGTGGTCAGTGTCTCTGTGTGTACTCACCTTGATGTAATCACCTAGGGATCTGACGACTGAGTGGACAGCGCTCAGGATTCGTAGTCCTAAGGTTCCAGGTTCGTTCCTCAGCGGAGGCGGAAACATATGGGCAGAGTTTCTTTCACCCTCATGCACTGTTCACCTAGCAGTAAATAGGTATCTAGAAGTTAGACAGTTGCTACGGGCTGCTTCCTGAGGATGTGTAACAAAAAGGAGGCCTGGTAGAGGACCGGGCCGCGGGGACGCTAAGCCCCGAAATCATCTCAAGATAACCTCAAGATAAGATAACCTTAATGTTCGCACCTACATGCACTCAGCTACATGTACTCACCTACATGTTCTTACCAAGATGTGCATGAAGGGAGCTCGGCTCCTAGCCCCGCCTTCCGAACGTTCTTTGATTAATGAAATGACCCAATTCCCACGTCATCATATTTACACTCAACATTTTGTACCCAGTTACATTTGACGACATCTTCGTCTAGCCTACTTCAACATTGACGACTCCTAACACTAGAATAGTTCCTTCTGACATCTGTGGCACATGTGCCTCCAGCTTCTATCAATGCCTCCACGTTCATGGAGTAACGTAGAGTTCTGCTGAACTCCACGTTAACTCTCTGCTACCTTTCTGAGAGAAACTATCTCACCCACCTAAGGACTCTTCCCGATACCTTACCTTACCTTGCGGTTACTTTGCGATGATTTCAAGGCATAGCGTCCTCTAGGCCCGGTCCTCGACCAGGCTTCCTGGTTGCTGGACTGGTCAACCAGGCGGCCGCTCGCAACATGACGTATGAATCACAGACTGGTTGATTAGGTATCCTTTGGAGGTGGTTATCAAGTTCTCTCTTGAACACTGCGAGGGGTTGGCCAGTTGTGCCCCTTATGTGTAGTGGAAGCGTGTTGAACAGTCTCGGGTCTCTCATGTTGATAGAATTCTCTCTCAAAGTACCTGTTGCATCTCTGTTTTTCAACGGGGGTATCTTGCACATTCTGCCATGCCTTCTGGTCTCATGTGGTGTTATTTCTGTGTGCAGGTTTGGGACCAGCCCCTCTACTATTTTCCGCGTGTAAATTATTATGGAGCTCTCCTGCCTGTAGCTCAAGAAAATAAGGATTTGGGCACTTTAGTCGGTCCCAATAGTTTGGATGTTTTACTGAGTGCATTCTAAAAGTAAAGGATTTCTGCACGCTCTCCAGGTCAGCAATTTCTCCAGCTTTGAAAGGGGCTATCATTATGCAACAGTACTCCACAACTGAATACCAGAATACTTCTTTAGATTAAGTAACTGTCTTCTGCCGTGTCTTGGTGAATAAATCTATATTTTCTCGTCTCATTATATATCATTGTGTCAGTTACAATTATTACAATTTGATCTTTGTGTTCGTTTTTGTTAGAAAATATTACTCTGTTTCTTTCCGAGATTCCCTTCACCTCGCTCTGTCCTTGTGATTCAGTCCCTTCACTTGTTCTCGAATGTAAATATTATATATGTTCTTTGTGTTTTCCTGTTGCTTTATATTGTTTACGTGTTCCTTTTGGTATATGTTATTTACGTGTTCCTTTTGGTATATGTTATTTACGTGTTCCTTTTGGTATATGTTATTTACGTGTTCCTTTTGGTATATGTTGTTTACGTGTTCCTTTTGGTATATGTTCTTTATGTGTTCTTTTTTTAGTGGATTTTCTTTGCGTGTTCTTTTTGGTGTATGTACTTTACTTGTTCTTTTTGGTGTATGTTCTTTACGTGTTCCTCTTCGTGTATGTTGTTTACGTGTTCCTGTTGTTGTATGAAACTCTACACTTGAGTGTAATGTCCGGTGGACAGTTTTTCTGCTGCATCGTAGAATTTTGTTTTGTTCATCTTTTCGCTGGGTTGTTGTTATATAAAGTTGTGCGTACTCACCTAGTGGTATTTGCCGGGTGTAGAAGAGTCCCGCTTCTCAACCTTTAATCTAGTGATGTGAAAGTTCCGTAACACATCTCACTGTCATATTTACATGTAAAACTGTGAATGGAGTTTACTTCCATTATTCCTGTTCTCCGTGAACGCCATTTATTCACTATCCTGACAGTGACGAAAAATATTCATGTGTGTGTGGGTCACAGAGACAAGCAGACGGGGTGTCTGTGGTGCTTCAGGACGCATTACGTAATGCTTATTACATTTTCAAAGACTTAGTTTACACGTAAAACACATTATAGTTATGCTCGTTTAGGGTGAGGTGATATGGCACAAAAGTTTTGGGTGAGGTGATATGGCACAAAAGTTTTGGGTGAGGTGACAGAGCATATGCCAGAACACGGAACAATGGGTATAAATTGGGTATGAAAACATAAGAATGGAAGTAACTGCAGAAGGCCTATTGGCCCATACTTCCTCTTGCTGCTTCTATGTTGGTTCGGGGTCTTGAAGTGGGTAGAATATTGTTGTGCATTAATTGGCTGTTGATTGCTGGTGTTGACTTTTTGATGTGCAGTGCCTCGCTGATGTCGAGTCTCCTGCTATCGCTGTATTTATCGATTATCATCGATAAATCATCGATAGGTGTGTTTGCGGGGTTGAGCTTTGGTCTTTCGGCCCGCCTCTCAACTGTCAATCAACTGTTACTAATTTTTCACACAAACACACACACACACACACACACACACACACACACACACACCACACACACACACACACACACACACACACACACACACAAAAGCACAAATAGGTAAGTACAAATAGGTGAGTACACACACACCCAGGAAGCAGCTCCGTAACAGCTGTATAACTCCCAGGTACCTATCTTTTTATTGTTCAGGTAATAGGGGCATTCAAGGTGAAAGAAACTTTGCCCATTTGTTTCTCCCTGGTTCGGGAATCGAACCCGGGGCCACAGAATTACGAGTCCTGCGCGCTGTCCACTCAGCTACCAGACTCCTAAGTATGCAGTACCTTAAGTACATGTATGTATGCATGTGTGCGTGCGTACGCATGCATGTAAAAATAGATCTGCACGCAGCATTGAGATGCGACCCTCGTCACTACGACAACCTTCACAGTTCTCGGCACACATTTCCTCATACACACAGCCGTCCTCGCCGCCTGCAGCTGCCTGCCGTGAGGGACATCTCACCCGCTCCTCTACCCAATGACCTCTTCTCTCCCTCTCACACGGAAACTTTACATAATCTACTCCCATACTTCTGGCCTGGCTTACCAACACCGCCGTCAGTCTTGGGTAAGTTTAAAGTGAGAGTCGCCAGTTCATACTAATCTTTAAACATAAGTGTGCAATAGTGGTTTACAAGCGGTTCTTACGACAAGTGTGGACACAGCTTTAAGGCTGCTAAGTATGTTTGGTAGTATATACGATAATGAAGAATATAATATAGTATAATATTGATCTATCAACACATAAAGATATCTTGATAGCTTTAGCTAATGCAATATTGATGCAGCAAGACAAATACAGTGATGGTGCTTATTAGATTTGTGTATATAATAGTACATAGACGTCCCGTATACACAAGTCCAGTATGTCCATGTTCTGTATTCAAACGTCCCATACCCACACGTCCATACCCACACGTCCATACCCACACGTCCCATACCCACACGTCCCATACACACACGTCCATACCCACACGTCCATACCCACACGTCCCATACACACACGTCCATACCCACACGTCCCATACACACACGTCCCATACCCACACGTCCCATACACACAAGTCCATACCCACACGTCCCATACCCACACGTCCCATACACACACGTCCCATACACACACGTCCCATACACACACGTCCCATACCCACACGTCCCATACACACACGTCCCATACCCACACGTCCCATACACACACGTCCATACCCACACGTCCCATACCCACACGTCCCATACACACACGTCCAAACCCACACGTCCCATACACACACGTCCCATACCCACACGTCCCATACACACACGTCCCATACACACACGTCCCGTACACACACGTCCTCGCAAATTCGTATAGTCAATATTGACTTATTAAATAAGTGCATAGGTGACATACTTAACATAATAGTTTCCCTTGAAAAGCTTCATAGAAAACACCGACCTTACCTAACCTACTTAGTATGTTAAAATAAGCATCTTATAGCTTCGTAATTATAATTGTTACTTAAC
This sequence comes from Procambarus virginalis, assembly GCA_020271785.1. Classification (NCBI taxonomy): domain Eukaryota; kingdom Metazoa; phylum Arthropoda; class Malacostraca; order Decapoda; family Cambaridae; genus Procambarus; species Procambarus virginalis. The sequence continues at coordinate 20,164,548 of WNGS01167840.1, read as the reverse complement.
CTATTATAGGTATAGGTTAGGTAATAATTGTAATTACGCAGCAATAAGATGCTTATCTTAACATACTAAGTAGGTTAGGTAAGGTCGGTGTTTTCTATGAAGCTTTTCAAGGGAAACTATTATGTTAAGTATGTCACCTATGCACTTATTTAACAAGTCAATATTGACTATACGAATTTGCGAGGACTGGTTGCGTATACACACGGAAACAACTTTAATAAATATAAATAATTCCTGTTCACTCCAAGGTTGTTTTCTTTTGGCTGTGTCCCCGGGTCCAGTGAGGCAGCAGCCGCAGGAAGTAGCAGCACCAGTAGTAGCAGCACCAGTAGTAGCAGTACCAGCAGTAGCAGTACCAGCAGTAGCAGTACCAGCAGTAGCAGCACCAGCAGTAGCAGTACCAGCAGTAGCAGTACCAGCAGTAGCAGTACCAGCAGTAGCAGTACCAGCAGTAGCAGCACCAGCAGTAGCAGCACCAGCAGTAGCAGTAGCAGCACCAGCAGCAGCAGTAGCAGCACCAGCAGCAGCAGTACCAGCAGCAGCAGCAGCAGTAGCAGCACCAGCAGCAGCAGTACCAGCAGTAGCAGTACCAGCAGTAGCAGTACCAGCAGTAGCAGTACCAGCAGTAGCAGCACCAGCAGTAGCAGCACCAGCAGTAGCAGCACCAGCAGTAGCAGTACCAGCAGTAGCAGCACCAGCAGTAGCAGCACCAGCAGTAGCAGTAGCAGCAGTAGCAGCACCAGCAGTAGCAGTACCAGCAGTAGCAGTACCAGCAGTAGCAGTACCACCAGCAGCAGTACCACCAGTAGCAGCACCAGCAGTAGCAGTACCAGCAGTAGCAGTACCAGCAGTAGCAGCACCAGCAGTAGCAGCACCAGCAGTAGCAGCACCAGCAGTAGCAGTACCAGCAGTAGCAGCACCAGCAGTAGCAGTACCAGCAGTAGCAGTACCAGCAGTAGCAGCAGCAGCAGTAGCAGTACCAGCAGTAGCAGCACCAGCAGTAGCAGTACCAGCAGTAGCAGCACCAGCAGTAGCAGCACCAGCAGTAGCAGTAGCAGCACCAGCAGCAGCAGTAGCAGCAGCAGCAGTAGCAGTACCAGCAGTAGCAGTACCAGCAGTAGCAGCACCAGCAGTAGCAGTACCAGCAGTAGCAGCACCAGCAGTAGCAGCACCAGCAGTAGCAGTAGCAGCACCAGCAGCAGCAGTAGCAGCACCAGCAGTAGCAGTACCAGCAGTAGCAGTACCAGCAGTAGCAGTACCAGCAGTAGCAGTACCAGCAGTAGCAGTACCAGCAGTAGCAGCACCAGCAGTAGCAGCACCAGCAGTAGCAGCACCAGCAGTAGCAGCACCAGCAGTAGCAGCACCAGCAGTAGCAGTACCAGCAGTAGCAGTACCAGCAGTAGCAGTACCAGCAGTAGCAGTACCAGCAGTAGCAGCACCAGCAGTAGCAGCACCAGCAGTAGCAGCACCAGCAGTAGCAGCACCAGCAGTAGCAGCACCAGCAGCAGTACCAGCAGTAGCAGTACCAGCAGTAGCAGTACCAGCAGTAGCAGTACCAGCAGTAGCAGTACCAGCAGTAGCAGTACCAGCAGTAGCAGCACCAGCAGTAGCAGTACCAGCAGTAGCAGCACCAGCAGTAGCAGCACCAGCAGTAGCAGCACCAGCAGTAGCAGCACCAGCAGTAGCAGCACCAGCAGTAGCAGTACCAGCAGTAGCAGTACCAGCAGTAGCAGCACCAGCAGTAGCAGCACCAGCAGTAGCAGTACCAGCAGTAGCAGTACCACCAGCAGCAGTACCAGCAGTAGCAGCACCAGCAGTAGCAGTACCAGCAGTAGCAGTACCACCAGCAGCAGTACCAGCAGTAGCAGCACCAGCAGTAGCAGTACCAGCAGTAGCAGTACCAGCAGTAGCAGTACCAGCAGTAGCAGTACCAGCAGTAGCAGCACCAGCAGTAGCAGTACCAGCAGTAGCAGTACCAGCAGTAGCAGCACCAGCAGTAGCAGCACCAGCAGTAGCAGTACCAGCAGTAGCAGCACCAGCAGTAGCAGTAGCAGCAGTAGCAGCACCAGCAGCAGCAGTAGCAGCACCAGCAGCAGCAGTACCAGCAGTAGCAGTACCAGCAGTAGCAGCACCAGCAGTAGCAGCACCAGCAGCAGCAGTAGCAGCACCAGCAGTAGCAGCACCAGCAGTAGCAGCACCAGCAGTAGCAGCACCAGCAGTAGCAGTACCAGCAGTAGCAGTACCAGCAGTAGCAGCACCAGCAGCAGCAGTAGCAGCACCAGCAGCAGCAGCAGCAGCACCAGCAGTAGCAGTACCAGCAGTAGCAGTACCAGCAGTAGCAGTACCAGCAGTAGCAGCACCAGCAGTAGCAGTACCAGCAGTAGCAGTACCAGCAGTAGCAGTACCAGCAGTAGCAGTACCAGCAGTAGCAGTACCAGCAGTAGCAGCACCAGCAGCAGCAGTAGCAGTACCAGCAGTAGCAGTACCAGCAGTAGCAGCACCAGCAGTAGCAGTACCAGCAGTAGCAGTACCAGCAGCAGCAGCACCAGCAGTAGCAGCACCAGCAGTAGCAGTACCAGCAGTAGCAGCACCAGCAGCAGCAGCACCAGCAGCAGCAGTACCAGCAGTAGCAGTACCAGCAGTAGCAGTACCAGCAGTAGCAGTACCAGCAGTAGCAGCACCAGCACCAGCAGTAGCAGCACCAGCACCAGCAGTAGCAGTACCAGCAGTAGCAGCACCAGCAGTAGCAGTACCAGCAGTAGCAGCACCAGCAGTAGCAGCACCAGCAGTAGCAGCACCAGCAGTAGCAGTACCAGCAGTAGCAGCACCAGCAGTAGCAGCACCAGCAGTAGCAGCACCAGCAGTAGCAGCACCAGCAGTAGCAGTACCAGCAGTAGCAGCACCAGCAGTAGCAGTACCAGCAGTAGCAGTACCAGCAGCAGCAGTACCAGCAGTAGCAGTACCAGTAGTAGCAGCACCAGCAGTAGCAGCACCAGCAGTAGCAGTACCAGCAGTAGCAGTACCAGCAGTAGCAGCACCAGCAGTAGCAGTACCAGCAGTAGCAGTACCAGCAGTAGCAGCACCAGCAGTAGCAGCACCAGCAGTAGCAGTACCAGCAGTAGCAGCACCAGCAGTAGCAGTACCAGTAGTAGCAGCACCAGCAGTAGCAGTACCAGCAGTAGCAGTACCACCAGTAGCAGTACCAGCAGTAGCAGCACCAGCAGTAGCAGTACCAGCAGTAGCAGCACCAGCAGTAGCAGCACCAGCAGGAGCAGCACCAGCAGGAGCAGCAGCACCAGCAGCACCAGCAGGAGCAGCAGTAGCAGCACCAGCAGTAGCAGCACCAGCAGTAGCAGCACCAGCAGTAGCAGTACCACCAGCAGCAGTACCAGCAGCAGCAGCACCAGCAGTAGCAGCAGGAGCAGCAGTAGCAGCACCAGCAGTAGCAGCACCAGCAGTAGCAGCACCAGCAGTAGCAGTACCACCAGCAGCAGTACCACCAGCAGCAGCACCAGCAGTAGCAGTACCACCAGCAGCAGTACCACCAGCAGCAGTACCACCAGTAGCAGCACCAGCAGTAGCAGTACCACCAGCAGCAGTACCACCAGCAGCAGTACCAGCAGCAGCAGCACCAGCAGTAGCAGCACCAGCAGTAGCAGCACCAGCAGTAGCAGCACCAGCAGGAGCAGCACCAGCAGGAGCAGCAGCACCAGCAGCACCAGCAGGAGCAGCAGCAGTACCACCAGCAGCAGTACCAGCAGCAGCAGTAACAAGAGCAGCAAGAGTTAACAGAAGAGTAAACACAGACACACAGCCCTGAAAACACCAACATTAAAATTCACAGACTGTTTACAATCTGACATCATACATGAGCAGCGACAAAGCTTCTGCCAACAGTTTGACACAGCAATCGGCAGCACCAGGTTGGGCTGCCGTTACCTGTGGCACATGTGTAAACTGTGCAAGATGAAACTGCGCTTATATTCTTCACATTACATTATTAAATGTCCAGTCATTAGTGCCGTTATTAAACCCCTGTCATTACATTAGACAGGTCATTAGTCATTAGCAGGTCATTAGACCTGCCGGTATGAGGTACCTGGAGCTTCACAATAACTTTATCTATTCTCATGATCTGGAGGATAGTCTCATAACCCATCCTAAGGTTGCCAGTACTGGCTAACAGTCCTCATGTCCCTGTATGGCAGACCATCCTGCGAGAGCGGCGATGTCAGTAGCACATAAGAAGCTCTTGATGCTAACTATCACATATGTAACGCTTGATTAAAAAACTATCACATAAGTAGCTCTTGATACAATCACATAAGTAGCTCTTGATACAAACTTTGTAGCCATTCATTTAGTTTATGTTCGCCATATAAATGCGAATGTTAATGGGTATCTTGACGGCATAAGAACACAGCGGGAGGCGGCCAGAGGGCGAACGGGAACTGCCTGAAGCCGCTGTTGCCCCTTGACCCCACACAGCCCAGCCTTCACCGAGACTATTGCAATATATGTGTGTGTGTGTGTGTGTGTGTGTGTGTGTGTGTGTGTGTGTGTGTGTGTGTGTGTGTGTGTGTGTGTGTGTGCGTGTACGTGCGCGTGTGCGTGTGTGTGTGTGTGTGTGTGTGTGTGTGTGTGTGTGTGGTGTGTGTGTGTGTGTGTGTGTCTGTGTGTTCAGACACATGGACACACTTCCCCCCCCCCCCCCCCCCACAACAACATTACTCCCCCACATGCCAACTACATGCTCGCCCTCTCCACCGCGACACGCCATAGCACTCTCCTACATAAACCATCAACACCAGCGCACGCTACAGAAAAAAAAGAATTATCCTCACACATAAAACATAGTGAGAGGTGGCTGACGTCAGGAGGAACTTGAGGTGTAGCTGAGTCAGCCTTCACCACTAAAATAGTCAGTGCCAAGTCCTGTGGCGGCCTCACTAGCGAAGCGGAGCAGGTAGTAGGACACACAAGGTCGCCGAGCCAAAACAACAAAGCCTAGGTAGGCCCTTCATACTCGGTTGTGATATATTTAAATGTAGTTTCCTGAGGAAGACAGAGTTAGGCGCTACAACGAAGCGTCCTCTCACTATGGGTGGCGTCTGCACAACTGCTGATTGTCTTCTACACTCGTACAGGAAGTCGACGTTGTGGCCAGAGCAGGGGAGCAGGAGAACATGCAAAAAGAAAAGCTGAAGAGAGAAACGGGAAAAGGGAGAGCAAAAGAGAAAAAGTAATACAAATGAGAGATAGAGACAGAAGAGGAGAGAAAGCAAGCGAGGGATAGACAAACATATTTATAAATGAATTATTTCGCTTGTGCTGTAATAACGCAACCCGTTCTCGCAATTTCGTATAGTCAATATTGACTTATTAAATACGTGCATATGTGACATACTAGTTTACCTTGAAAAGCTGCATAGAAAACACCGACCTTACCTAACCTTCTTAGTATGTTAAGATAAGCATCTTATTGCTTCGTAATTACAATTATTACTTAACCTATACCTATAATAGGTTAATAGGTATAATAGGTTAATAGGGTAATAGATTCTTATTAACCTATACTATAATACTATACTATATTATATTATACTATATTAACCTAACCTATAATAGGTTAATAGGTTCTTATTGCTTCGTAATTACAATTATTACTTAACCTATACCTATAATAGGTTAAGTAATAATTGTAATTACGAAGCAATAAGATGCTTATCTTAACATACTAAGAAGGTTAGGTAAGGTCGGTGTTTTCTATGAAGCTTTTCAAGGTAAACTAGTATGTTTAATATGTCACATATGCACGTATTTAATAAGTCAATATTGACTGTAAGAAAGTGCGAGAACGGGTTGAATAACGAGGCTCTTTCAGCGGTATAAATCAAATATTCTTTAAGCCTTTTGATCAGTAACATAGATCTCGGCTGGGCTGGCCAGCAGGAGGAATAATAATACCGGAGGGCAGACGCTCCGTGGCCCAACACGACCACATCACTTACTTCTGGTGGCTGGAACACGTGATCTATCATCAGGGAGGCCAGTGCAGGCCATATGAAAGGGAGCGCCACAAACCACACTTAATTGTCCACCGGGCTGGCCAAGAACGGATAATCTCCCCTCAAGAAAATGTGTTTTCTGACAGAGGAGGAGAAGTGGGGTGAGAGAAAGGAGGAGTGAGGGGAGAGTGAGTACAAGTGAGGGAAAAGGGGGGATATAGGTGGTGGCGGGAGGAGAGACCACAGATTACGGGCTATTCATGCCCGTGCCCCATTTTGGGTGGTTTAATCTTAATCAATCGAGACCACAGAGAAAACAGAGACCAAGAGAACAAAGAGGAGTCAAAAGAGTGAAGATACGAGAGGGTCAGTTGATAAGATGACTCTTCACCCTGCGTATAGTTTTAATCTTAACTATAAACAGAGCCAGGCTCCAAAATTAGCAAGGATAGGACAAGGACCTCTTGGCTTGTTACATGCAGAAGCGAATGTAAATTTTGGACAGTCCCCAAGCAAAGCTGCCTCACGCAACAACAAGAACACACACACTTCTCTGAGTTAAAAGTGCAATATATATATATATATATATATATATATATATATATATATATATATATATATATATATATATATATATATATATATCTGAAAACTCACACCCCAGAAGTGACTCGAACCCATACTCCCAGGAGCAACGCAACTGGTATGTACAGGGATGCCTTAAACCACTTGACCATCACGACCGGACATAAGGAAGTGATAGCCTGAGCTATATGAACCACTTCCCCGCCGGCACCTGGATGGTTATCTTGGGCATAGCATTTTATCAAATCACCTCATTTTTTGGGGCAACACGTGAGGAACACAAATGCAAACAAGCCTGAATGGTCCCCAGGACTAGATACAACTGAAAACTCACACCCCAGAAGTGACTCGAACCCATACTCCCAGGAGCAACGCAACTGGTATGTACAGGGATGCCTTAAACCACTTGACCATCACGACCGGACATAAGGAAGTGATAGCCTGAGCTATATGAACCACTTCCCCGCCGGCACCTGGATGGTTATCTTGGGCATAGCATTTTATCAAATCACCTCATTTTTTGGGGCAACACGTGAGGAACACAAATGCAAACAAGCCTGAATGGTCCCCAGGACTAGATACAACTGAAAACTCACACCCCAGAAGTGACTCGAACCCATACTCCCAGGAGCAACGCAACTGGTATGTACAGGGATGCCTTAAACCACTTGACCATCACGACCGGACATAAGGAAGTGATAGCCTGAGCTATATGAACCACTTCCCCGCCGGCACCTGGATGGTTATCTTGGGCATAGCATTTTATCAAATCGCCTCATTTTTTGGGGCAACACGTGAGGAACACAAATGCAAACAAGCCTGAATGGTCCCCAGGACTAGATACAACTGAAAACTCACACCCCAGAAGTGACTCGAACCCATACTCCCAGGAGCAACGCAACTGGTATGTACAGGGATGCCTTAAACCACTTGACCATCACGACCGGACATAAGGAAGTGATACCGGTCGTGATGGTCAAGTGGTTTAAGGCATCCCTGTACATACCAGTTGCGTTGCTCCTAGGAGTATGGGTTCGAGTCATTTCTGGGGTGTGAGTTTTCAGTTGTATCTAGTCCTGGGGACCATTCAGGCTTGTTTGCATTTGTGTTCCTCACGTGTTGCCCCCCAAAAATGAGGTGATTTGATAAAATGCTATGCCCAAGATAACCATCCAGGTGCCGGCGGGGAAGTGGTTCATATAGCTCAGGCTATCACTTCCTTATGTCCGGTCGTGATGGTCAAGTGGTTTAAGGCATCCCTGTACATACCAGTTGCGTTGCTCCTGGGAGTATGGGTTCGAGTCACTTCTGGGGTGTGAGTTTTCAGTTGTATCTAGTCCTGGGGACCATTCAGGCTTGTTTGCATATATATATATATATATATATATATATATATATATATATATATATATATATATATATATATATATATACAGTATATATATATTACTTAGGTTGGTGGGTGAGAGGAGAGGGATACTTGTGTAAAATACGTGTGGACTGGGTGACCCTAAATTGCCTCCCCTCCCCACAAAAGCACACGCTGGCGGCAGCAGCAACTGAGACAAACAGGCAGACATGTGCAAGAACACGCAAACTCTCTCTCTATGACTATGATAAACTAGGTGATCATTTTGAAGCCTGACCTGGAAGTTAATCTTAGATTAGTTTATATCTCAGCCCTTCCTCCGAATAGACAGTACGTTTTAATACTAAATGTAATACAGCCCGTCCTCCAAAAATGGGGAGGTAAATGTACAGAGCCCCATAAGTGCAATTATGTACTATGTATAACAGTTAAGAATTGTACTTATTTACACTAAGTATTAAATCGTAGTCAAATATATTGTGAATATTTGAGTTTACCTCAAAAGCTGAATAGAAAACCACGACCTAACCTAACCGTTTTAGTTTGTGAAGATAATAATTGTATTGCATCTTTATTATAACTACTACTTAACCTATAGCTATATTGATATTCCAGTTTTATAAAACAAATAAAACAAAACTAAAATATTTCAATAAATTGAAAAATAACTCAGGATATTTTCAAATTTTGTATAAAATCTCTATTGTTTAATAAAAGTGAAAAAGAAAATCCTAATATTTAAAACTTGTTTACAGCAGCTGAGCTTTCAAATTTTAAGTGTCCTAACAGAAAACGAGGAGATTTAAATCGGGGGAGGGTGATGGGTAAATGTAACAGCCCCATAAGTGCAATTATGTACTATGTATAACAGTCAGGAAATGCACTTATTACTCTTAGTATTAAAACGTACTGTCAATTCGGAGGATGGGTTATGTAAATGTCTGACTAGTATATAAATACACTTAAGTGTGCCCTTACATTTACCTACCCATATATATTCTCCTAATTTTGTGTTAATAAACTCAAAATTTTCGGTTGAAGTTTTCGGTTTTAAATTCATATGCTCAAGTTTTAAATATAACAAATTTCTTTTTTCAGTTTTATTAAACAATAAAGATTTTATACAAAATTTGAAAATATCCTGAGTTACTTTATAATTTTTTGAAAGACTTTACTTTTGTTTTATTAGTTTTATAAAGTTGTAATATCAATATTGCTATAGGTTAAGTACTAATTGTAATTACGAAGCAATAACTGCTATTTACATGCTTGTCCTCCTACACGCCCGAGGTCGTCGGTGGTCGTGGTTTTCTATACAGCTTTTCAGGTAAGCTCTAATATTCACAATATTCTGGTGCGATGCTGGAGATTAAGTGTATTTAGGTACTGTGCCGATAGTCAGGAATGCACTTATTACATTTAGTATTAAAACGTACTGTCTATTTGAAGGACGAGCTGTTATAGCCATAACAGAGAATGTCTGTTGACCAGTGAGTCAAAGGCTGGAGGCCAGGCGCTTGAGGCCAGCCTCACTTAACTCACCATGGTAGTAAATACAAATGGAATGTCAAATAAAAATATAATAACATACAGAAAATAACATACACCCGTGACCTCACAAGGAGCAGCAACATCCGTGACCTCACAGGGAGCAGCAACACCCGTGACCTCACAGGGAGCAGCAACACCCGTGACCTCACAGGGAGCAGCAACACCCGTGACCTCACAGGCAGCAGCAACACCCATGACCTCACAGGGAGCAGCAACACCCGTGACCTCACAGGCAGCAGCAACACCCATGACCTCACAGGGAGCAGCAACACCCGTGACCTCACAGGGAGCAGCAACACCCATGACCTCACAGGCAGCAGCAACACCCGTGGCCTCACAGGGAGCAGCAACACCCATGACCTCACAGGGAGCAGCAACACCCGTGACCTCACAGGGAGCAGCAACACCCGTGACCTCACAGGGAGCAGCAACACCCATGACCTTACAGGGAGCAGCAACACCCGTGACCTCACAGGGAGCAGCAACACCCGTGACCTCACAGGGAGCAGCAACACAGCATGAGCACTCATCAATGGACGGCCACATAGCTAAAACACATGTTACATATAATGCACATGTTCACCAGGCACAAGGAAGGTAAGCTTACCTTGGAGTTCAAGCACCTCGTGTCACGAAGGCGGTCAGTCCGCCTGAGACTCACACCACACACCACACATCTACGACTCTCCTTCACCTGTACCTCTCAAACATCCTCACTAAAATAACTTAGCCAGTGCCAGTACTGGTGCCAGGCCTAAATTCCAACGCGGGCAAATCAATGCAGTGAATGTCAGGCGTAATACACAACCTGGATTACAGAACATCACATAAACACAGTCGTAAACCAGTCATACTCGACCTATATACCAGTCCTGTTTATTCCTACTCCAGCAGAAGACCCAGCAGTAACAGTGATAGCAGGACCAGTAGTAGCACCAGTAGCAGCAGTGACAGCAGCACCAGTAGCAGCAGTGACAGCAGCACCAGTAGCAGCAGTGACAGCAACACCAGTAGGAGCAGCAGCAGCAGCAGCAGCAGCAGTGACAGCAGCACTAGTAGGGGCAGCAGCAGCAGTAACAGCAGCAGCAGCAGTGACAACAGCACCAGTAGGAGCAGCAGCAGCAGCAGCAGTGACAGCAGCACCAGTAGGAGCAGCAGCAGTGACAGCAGCACCAGTAGGAGCAGCAGCAGTGACAGCAGCACCAGTAGGAGCAGCAGCAGCAGCAGCAGCAGCAGCAGCAGATGTCGGTTATCAACTCAACCAAACTTAGGAAGCCGTGCTGGTGGGCTTCACTGGGGTGCGAGCCAGTACCTATCAACAGCATTTTGCGAGAGTAAGTGGAGTCCCAAGCTGTTAGAGGTCCAGACGTCGCCATCATCCCATTGTCAAACCAACATCAGCGAGATCCCTGCCGCCTGACATCCCCTGTTTTGCTTTAATTGTTGCGTCAACTCGTGCTGCAGCTACGTCATGGACCTGGCCACCCTCCTGAGGACGACGTCATGGACCTGGCCAACCTCCTGAGGACGACGTCATGGACCTGGCCACCCTCCTGAGGACGACGTCATGGACCTGGCCAACCTCCTGAGGACGACGTCATGGACCTGGCCACCCTCCTGAGGACGACGTCATGGACCTGGCCACCCTCCTGAGGACGACGTCATGGACCTGGCCACCCTCCTGAGGACGACGTCATGGACCTGGCCACCCTCCTGAGGACGACGTCATGGACCTGGCCACCCTCCTGAGGACGACGTCATGGACGTGGCCACCCTCCTGAGGACGACGTCATGGACCTGGCCACCCTCACTATATGTTCCTGATAGTGAACTCCGCCTCTCCTTCAATGACTTTCCGAAGTTAATAAGCAACTGCATCTCTCTCCATCTTCTTTAAGAAAGAAACGTTGGCGCGACTGTCAGGTATTGCGTAGGTGTTGTCCAGTAACATTATACCTGATGCTTGCATCAGTTCTCCTGACCCTGCTAGCCTGGGCCGCCCTCCACCTGCTTAGAGATTGCAGGTGATGGCACGCGGAAAGTGTCAGGTGCCAAGCTGGAGGCCGAGGTCATGACACCAGCAGCTTGGTCCACAGGTGGCCGCCGCCACCACACTCACCACCACCACGCGTCAGCCCGCTACATCACCAGTCACCGCTGTTCATCGGTACACTTGGACTGGCGTTGTACACTGAGACATATACACTCGGTGCACCTCGTGCTGGTTGGTGTTGGGGACTGACGTAAGACAGGTAACCTCATTAGTATACCGTAAACCCGTAAAGGATGCAAACCATGCGCGCGCGTCCGATGATATGACCTAACTACATCCAGTGTCCTTTGCCATGTGAGAATTTTAACTTGAGACTCTCCCAAAACCTAAGTTTTAACGTATTAAACAATCATCCTACAGGTTACATATACAAATTAATTATGCCCAAGAATAATATAATTTAGTAGATTACACAATAAGAGCAAGTTGTTAGTTAGTGAAGACCTCGTCATCTTTCTCCCCCACACTGTTTTTCCTGTGTTATTGGTGCTCTCAGTCAGGTTAATATAACTGAAGACTTTGCAGTAACGAACAGTAAACACATATAGTGAAGTAGTATAACATACTACTTCAAGACAAGGTACCAAAATAGAGAGTGATAGTTTTTTAGTTGGCATGATATATGATCTTATATATGAAGTGTGAGTATAAAGGTTTACTGATGCACGAGAGAAAACTTGTATATTTGTGAGGCCTCTCACCCTACCTCTGATTCGGGACCTCTCACCCTATGATACGAGACCTCTCACCCTACCTCTGATACGAGACCTCTCACCCTACCTCTGATACGAGACCTCTCACCCTACCTCTGATACGAGACCTCTCACCCTATGATACGAGACCTCTTACCCTACCTCTGATACGAGACCTCTTACCGTACCTCTGATACGAGACCTCTCACCCTATGATACGAGACCTCTCACCCTACCTCTGATACGAGACCTCTCACCCTATGATACGAGACCTCTCACCCTACCTCTGATACGAGACCTCTCACCCTACCTCTGATACGAGACCTCTCACCCTATGATACGAGACCTCTCACCCTACCTCTGATACAAGACCGCTCACCCTATGATACGAGACCTCTCACCCTATGATACGAGACCTCTCACCCTATGATACGAGACCTCTCACCCTATGATACGAGACCTCTCACCCTATGATACGAGACCTCTCACCCTATGATACGAGACCTCTCACCCTATAATACAAGACCTCTCACCCTATGATACGAGACCTCTCACCCTATGATAAGAGACCGCTCACCCTATGATACGAGACCTCTCACCCAATGATACGAGACCTCTCACCCAATGATACGAGAATTCTCACCCTATGATACGAGACCTCTCACCCTATGATACGAGACCTCTCACCCTATGGTCAAGTGATACACAATATTTGCCTCAANAGGACAGACAGACAGACAGACAGACAGACAGACAGACAGACAGACAGACAGACAGACAGACAGACAGACAGAGGGAGAAGGGGAGCGGGGGAGGATAGATATGTTGCATATCTGACTCAGCAAGGAACTCAAGTTCGAGCAGCACATCCTGAGGCAGTCATGTTCTGTATTGAGACAAAGTGTACACACATGTCTACCTGTGTAAAATAGAGAATAATGAGCTCTTCTAAACTATGCTCAGCTGCATCTATTTCCCAGGTTGGATGCGGACAGAACACAAGCCACACCTCGGGGTATAATCTGAGTACATAGTAACATGAATGGCAATCTTCACTTCGTGGTGACCCACAGTCATCACCACCTTGAGAGTGGACACCCAAGGATTGTCTCCTTGTTCACGGGTGACACACGAGGCACGAGGCGTGCGCCGCATATTCCAGGATTGGTTTTACATATGTGGAATACAAGATTTTGAATGATTCCTTACACAGGTTCCTGAAGGCTGTTCTGATGTTAGCCAGCCTTGCATATGCCGCAGATGTTATTCTTTTTATGTGGAGGAGAGCTATCAAGGCCATCACAGCCATCACTATAACAGCCACCACCACCACCACAGCTATCACTACCACAGCTACCACCACCATTACACAGATGGGTGGTTACCTTGCCTTACCTTGAGGTGTTTCCGGGGCTTAGCGTCCCCGCGGCCCGGTCGTCGACCAGGCCTCCTGGTTGCTGGACTAATCAACCAGCCACCACCACCACCACCACCACCACAGCCACCACCACCACAGCCACCACCACCACAGCCACCACCACCACAGCCACCACCACCACCACCACCACCACAACCACCACCACCACCACCACCACCACCACCACCACCACAGCCACCACCACCACCACCACCACCACCACCACCACAGCCACTACCACCACCACCACCACCACAGCCACCACCACCACCACCACCACCACACCACAGCCACCACCACCACCACCACCACCACCACAGCCACCACCACCACCACCACCACAGCGTCACTATGTGGGGAGAATGCACCCTCTGTCACTATGTGGGGGAGTTCACCCTCCGTCACTATGTGGTGGAGCGTAACCTTTCACAGCCGCTCAAGGAATAGCTGTGGCATCCACGATCAGTAAATCAAGTTATGAAGCTCACATCATATGAATGTTGCTTAGCTTAGAGACTGGTCGGTCGTTGAACCCATTCTTGCTCTAATAATTCACTAAACTGTGTAATTAACTTATCAAGACTGTAACTTAGCCAAATAATTTTGTTCAGTTTAGGCCTTGAGCCAATTATGTCCCTTTGTAACCTATTCCGCCACCGCCCACAGGATGGGCATGGAGTCCACAGGGGCGCATAATTAATGTAGTACAAAAAAATCACTAACTCTGTCTCTCTCTGACACATACACTTCAGTTTATTGTTCTCAGCGCCATTGTAATCATTGTCTTCCTAGCCTCCTCCTCTCCATAACCTCAACGGACTCTCTTCTTAACCAACTTGCTCTCTTTTTTCCCTTATTCGTCTTTACATTCTCCTGCCCCTCCTCCTCTTCCTCCTCCCACGTGTCTTCTAAGTCGCCAGGTCTTCACTCTCCCCCCCCCCCCTCCCTTCCCGCACTCTCATAACCTCACACATCGTAGCCTTCTGTTGGATCTCTTTGTCTTAACCACCCTACTAATTTTGTCCTTTTTTTTTATACTTGTGCTCCTCTCCCCTCGCGTCAAATATTCCTGACGTCAGTGGCTCGGGTCCTCGACCTTGAGGGCAGAGTCCGCTTCTTGGTGTCCCCTCACAGTCATCTTCCCTCCATCGTCTCCCTCTGTGCTCCATACTTCTTCTCCCTCCTCCTCCTCCTCCTCCAGCTAACACTCGCCCCATCTACCTCTCTCAGCTCACCATCCTCCTGCAGTTGACCCAGCACCCCCGCCAACCTGTTCTCTTAAAAAGAACGTCGCTTTTGGCCGTTTACCCGTATGGCCGAATTTGGATGTAATTTGAAAATTAAAAAAAAATTCAAATAAATTTGGGATTATTTTTTTTCAACAAGAGTAAGTTAAGGGTCCTTTGGTAGGTTAGGTGGGCAGGAAATTCTCATAAAGTTTCAAAACGTTATGAAAAACGTGAATTGAAAGTCATCTATTCTAACCATAGAGAATCGGCCGGACGACTCAAACAGAAAACGGAACAGTACGTCACTTTTGTGAGTGGATTTCATTTCAAATTACGTCCAAATTTGGCCATAGCGTGCATACGAGCCAAAAGTGACGTTATTTTTAAGAGGACGGGTTGATGACTCCCCCGCTAGTTACACAAATTGATGTGATACAATTTAAGCTAGGAATCTGAACATAGGAATTCCTACACATCGTCAAGTAGCGTTGCCCGATTAACATGTCTATTGGAACCAAAATAATAAAAATTATGTTTTTGAATATTTTTTAGAATAAATGTAACATGTGTCACGGCATGAAAATATCTAATCACGGGTCCGCATTAGCCGTGGCGTGATGTAAACAACATGGCGTCTGGCGTAGCTGGCCAGTGACGCATAGCGCCGGTCTGGGAAGGTGGCGAGCCTGGTGAAGCACTCGACCACCGCCACCTTCATCACGCTACACACACCGGGCGGACCTGCAGGTGAAGGCTTCGTCGGGTGTGAGGTGTGAGGGGTCTGGCTTGTGAGAAGGGTAGAAGATCTTGTGAGGTGTGAGGGGTCTGGCTTGTGGGAAAGGTAGAAACTTTGTAATGTGAGAGCCAGGAACGAAAATGGTGTGATTAGGTTGTTAAAAAGTTTTTATCATCTTCTTCAAGTCATATATTCCCACGAGAGGAAATAGGCAGAATTAATGTTAACTCATTTATAATTGAAACGACAACGTTAATGTGACAGAGGTAAAGTTTATGCAATTTACTTAAAAAAAAGGTCACTTCGCACTTACACGTGGAAGTCTGGGTCGAGCGCCATCGGTGGACTTGGGCAAAGTTTTGAGCGGAGGAAATGTTCTCCTGAGAAGTACTCCAGGGCAACCTTCACACTCCAGGCTCAATAAGCCACAATATGACGCAAAGTTATCTCATAATAAGCCTGGCCCAAGGCTGGCCTGGGAGAAATGGAAAACTCTCAAGACAAACCACAGGTTACCTACAGGTAGATCTGTAACCCTGTCTGTGTAGGACAACCTAAAACAACAAGTTAAATAGCATTTTAAAATAGTCACTTCAATAGAAGAAAAAAACATACAATTGAACCTCTTGTATGAAGTCTGTATCCACTTTTGAAACTATGAATCACGATCGAAAGATATTTCACGAGGGAATCATTTATCTCATTAAACTAAATAAGTAATTCTTCAGGTGTTGGCTTATCAAAGGCCACAATGTTTTGATAGAAATACATGTTTGATGTTAATGAGTCTGTGATAGACTATGAATATGGATGGCAGTGACTGTGTCATGAAGCTAGTAGTGTCCATCTATTGTAAGTTTGAGGATTTATGAATAGAGCTGCATTTCGGAGATTTTGAGAGGATGCGGCATTGACAGCTGAGGAATTGTAATCCAATGGTACTATGAATCACATATTTTGTAAGCCATGGGTATTGTCGTTAATTTGTAGAGCTCCAGTAGGCTAGTTAGGCACGATATCTCTTCCCTAAAGCAGTGATGGTGCTTTTTATATAACAAATTATATCTAGATGTCCCACTAGTATAATGGTTATTATATTTACCCTGAATGGTCTGGTTGTCAGTAACGTTTGGTGGTCTGCAGTTATGTACTGTACTTCCTTCCTGTTCCCTTTTTTTTATTTTGGCACTACATTTACCGTCTTCTGGCTGCTGGGCAACTCTCCACTTGCCAGTAATTCGTTAACAATTAATTCAATAAATATTCCGAGTTACTGTGCAGTTTTCAGCATCCATTGTGATACGCTTCCTGATCCTACAGCCTCTACTTCGCTTAGAAGGCTATCTCTGTTTGACAAGTTATCTCCACTGCTGTTATCAGAATCTCCACTGGAGTACTTCCTGTTTTACTACTCGGAACTGGCCCGGCTCGGCCGTGAAGACCATGCGAAATATTGCATTCAGTTCCGCAACAAATTTCCTTTACTTTTGTGTATGTTCTGCCTTTTTGTTTAGCCTAGTCATTTTGTCATTCAGTTTCATTTTCCTCTAATAAGACTACAAAACCCACTTCAGTTGTTTCTTGGCCTTGGAGGCAATGTAATTCTTATTCTTTTGTTTTTCATGTTCTCTTCGACGTTTATGTATTCGTTTGTAGCCCTACGACATCTTATTGTTTTCCTTTCTATCATCTAGTTCTGTATTTGTTCCCCTTCCTTCTACGTTTTCCTCATTGGCACTCAGTTATACCAATGTTTGTGATATTCTTTCACCTAATTATCCTTTCGTTATGGTATGTATCTTCTAACAGCCTCTGTTCATCATATTTGGACTTATTCCATTATTTAGTGGACTGTCTTCCTCCCATTGCCCTTTCCAAGATACTCTGCTATTCTCATTCATTTAATTCTCCTTGCTTACGTAACGTTGTGCTGTCAGCTGTAGTGTATTCATAGACCATCCATGACACAGTGGCTGCTGGTCCCCAATGAGATTTACAGTATAAGTCCTCAATCACTTACTCATTCTAGGTTTAGATGAGACCCAGCAAGCTCAGTGTACCACCTCTCCTTCCCGTTGTCTCATCTCTTACGTCGTGTGCTGGGAAATATTTTTATAAAACTTTCTCTAATTGTCTGTCGGGTGTTTTATCCCACCGTGGAGGGCTCCGTGTGGATCAGTCTCAGTCCCTCCATGATTTAGAGTCTCTACGGTCAGTAACTTTGGCCTCATTCTGTGTTGTTTTTATACTCTACAGTACATCTGTGCTTGATTTGTTGGTGACTGTTCCCGTCTGTGAATTTATGTTTTTTGCTGGGGAAGGGGAGGGGGGGGGGGAAGTTGTGCACTGACTAAATCACTGTCCTACTCTATCGGCTGTTTAAGTCCTTATGGTTAAGGTAGTGTATCCAGTTGCATTCTCTTCAGATTCTTTATCAAATACAATTTCTCTTAACAGAAAAATTGTTTCCTGTCCTTTCCCAAATTTTCTTCCATATTATGTGGTATTTCTCCCCCCCCCCCCCTCTAAAATATTACACTCGAGATCTCCTCAATGATATTTATTTTATCAATAGCAATTACATAAAGTGCTTCTTCAGTGAGCATTTTTGTTTTACTTCATCTACTTTATTTGAGACAACATCAGCATTGGTATACCAGATCGTGAGTTCATCTTGGATGCTTTATTTACCAAATCCTCAGTTCACAGGTGTCTTTTTGGTGTGGGTCACAAGTATGAGACAGGTGCAACACAGTTGGGGATGAGGGTTTGTTGTTTAGAAAGGTTAAGAGGAAGTGGGAGAATATGTTTATGGTGTGTGAGGAAAATAGTGGCTGTGAAATGGAAGAGAGCTGCAAAGTAGAGAGGGAGTTGATAAAGAAGATTTGAGAGGTAGAAATGGATGAATATATATATTCACCTAGTTGTGCTTGCGGGGGTTGAGCTCTGCTCTTTCGGCCCGATCTCAACTGTCAGTCAATCAACTGTTACTAGCTACTAATTTTTTTTTTCTACACACACCACACACACACACACACACACACACACCCACACACACACACACACACACACACACACACACACACACACACACACACAGGAAGCAGCCCGTAACAGCTGCCTAACTCCAGGTACCTATTTCTGGGGCAACAAGGGCATCAGGGCGAAAAAAAAATCTGCACAGTTTGTTTCTGCCTAGTCTGGGGAATCAAACCCGGACCTCAAGATTACGAGTCTCGCGCGCTGTCCTCTCAGCTAACAGATCCCTTAATAGTCAATGTGTGTGTTTGTGTTCATGTGTGTGTAATTTGAGTGTGTGTGTTTGTGTGTTGTGTTTGTGTACTTACCTATCTGTACTTACCTATCTGTGCTTGCGGATCGAGCATTGACTCTTGGATCCCGCCTTTCCAGCTATCGGTTGTTTACAGCAATGACTCCTGTCCCATTTCCCTATCATACCTAGTCTTAAAAGTATGAATAGTATTTGCTTCCACAACCTGTTCCCCAAGTGCATTCCATTTTTTCCACTACTCTCACGCTAAAAAAAACTTCCTAACATCTCTGTGACTCATCTGAGTTTCCTTTCACCCATGTCCCCTCGTTCTGTTATTATTACGTGTGAACATTTCATCTATTTCCACTTTGTCAATTCCCCTGAGTATTTTATATGTCCCTATCATATCTCCTCTCTCCCTTCTTTTCTCTAGTGTCGTAAGGTTCAGTTCCTCCTTCGCTCTTCATATCCCTTCCCTCGTAACTCTGGGACAAGCCTCGTCGCAAACCTCTGAACCTTCTCCAGTTTCCTTATGTGTTTCTTCAGGTGGGGGCTCCATGATGGCGCGGCATACTCTAAGACGGGTCTCACGTATGCAGTGTAAAGCGCCCTAAAAGCCTCCTCATTAGGTTTCTGAATGAAGTTCTAATTTTCGCCAGTGTAGAGTACGCTGCTGTCGTTATCCTATTTATATGTGCCTCAGGAGTTAGATTAGGTGTCACATCCACTCCCAGATCTCTTTCTCGAATCGTTACAGGTAGGCTGTTCCCCTTCATTGTGTACTGTCCCTTTGGTCTCCTATCACCTGATCCCATTTCCATAACTTTACATTTACTGGTGTTAAACTCCAGTAGCCATTTCCTGACCATCTCTGCAACCTGTTTAAGTCCTCTTGGAGGATCCTACATCCTCGTCTGTCACACTCTTTCTCATTAATTTTGCGTCTCCGCAAACATGACATGTATGACATGTGTTGTGTGTGTGTGTGTGTGTGTGTGTGTGGGTGTGTGTGTGTGTGTGTGTGTGTGTGTGGTGTGTGTGTGGTGTGTGTGTGTGTGTTT
>WNGS01167840.1:20103761-20112856 GCA_020271785.1 Procambarus virginalis | reverse complement strand
CCCCTCCGTCCAGACATTGTAACAAACTCCACCTCTCTAATATCTTACCCATGTACCTGTGACTGTGATACAATGACATACTGTACGCCACGGCCAAACCTCTCACACAAATGACTGATAAATGGAGATTTATTTCAAAATTTCTATGTACTCTTTTCCGAGTACGGAATAATATTTGTTTTAACTCGATAAGTACACACGGCTTAAGAGCAAGCCCTAGTCAGTATCAGCATCATGTATGAACATGATGTAAGTATCAGCATCATG
This sequence comes from Procambarus virginalis, assembly GCA_020271785.1. Lineage (NCBI taxonomy): Eukaryota > Metazoa > Arthropoda > Malacostraca > Decapoda > Cambaridae > Procambarus > Procambarus virginalis. The sequence continues at coordinate 20,112,589 of WNGS01167840.1, read as the reverse complement.
TATGAACATGATGTATGTATCAGCATCATGTATGAACATGATGTGTGTATCAGCATCATGTATAACATGATGTATGTATCAGCATCATGTATGAACATGATGTATGTATCAGCATCATGTATGAACATGATGTATGTATCAGCATCATGTATGAACATGATGTATGTATCAGCATCATGTATGAACATGATGTGTGTATCAGCATCATGTATGAACATGATGTATGTATCAGCATCATGTATGAACATGATGTATGTATCAGCATCATGTATGAACATGATGTATGTATCAGAATCATGTATGAACATGATGTATGTATCAGCATCATGTATGAACATGATGTATGTATCAGCATCATGTATGAACATGATGTATGTATCAGCATCATGTATGAACATGATGTATGTATCAGCTCATGTATGAACATGATGTATGTATCAGCATCATGTATGAACATGATGTATGTATCAGCATCATGTATGAACATGATGTATGTATCAGAATCATGTATGAACATGATGTATGTATCAGCATCATGTATGAACATGATGTATGTATCAGCATCATGTATGAACATGATGTATGTATCAGCATCATGTATGAACATGATGTATGTATCAGCATCATGTATGAACATGATGTATGTATCAGCATCATGTATGAACATGATGTATGTATCAGCATCATGTATGAACATGATGTATGTATCAGCATCATGTATGAACATGATGTATGTATCAGCATCATGTATGAACATGATGTATGTATCAGAATCATGTATGAACGGGCCGGATGTAAAGAAACAGAGTTGAGAGCAGACAGTACTGAAGACGTTTCACCTGTAAGGGTTTATAAGATCTAAAGGCAATGAAGGTCTCTCAGGTGAGACCGAGTTACACATCTTTATGTTCCATGCATCACCAGCTATGGAACACTTAGTGCTTTATTCAGTATTTCTGAGAACATAATGAACACGGGTCTAAAGCATGTGGATGATGACGGCAGTATTATGTACCATAAGTCTTCTGACTTAGGATACATCTTCAGAAGGATGATCCTACTGAAGATGTATTATTAAATGCGAAAGTACTTAAAGATGATCTCCACATACAAAATTCTCAGGGGAATTGACAAGGTAGATAAGGACGGACTATTAACACAGATGGTACTCACACAAGGGGACACAGGGGCAAGCTGTGTACCCAAATGAGCCACAGACACGTCGGAAAGAAGTTTTTCAGTGTCAGAGTAATTAATAAATGGAATGCATTAGGCAGTGATGTGGTGGAGGCTGACTCCATACACAGTTTCAAATGTAGATATGATAGAGGTAGAGAAACTCAGAAATGTACACCAGTAGATTGACAGTTGAGAGGCGGGACCAAAGAGCCGAAGCGACGCTATTTCCCATAAGCACAATTAGGTGAGTACATACTACCCCAACACATGCGTCAAAATAGTATATGTCTTTCAAGCAACAAAAAACACCTCCAGATACACTTTAGCGGGTGTTTCGTCCTGTGAATATGTATACGAAAATGTCGACTAGCTCCATCGGCCGGACCCCCGGGGCCGGGTAAGCAGATCTGCGCGTTGTCTTCCTCGTCTCTTCCCGGAAGAATCTGTGGACGATCCTGACGAAGTGGACGGGACGGGTTACTGGTGAGTGTCTGGGTTCATCCGGCACCAGAGCCTTGAGTGTGTGACGGCTGCTCCAGCCGTCAGTAGGTGCCACCAGAACACCGCTGGCTGGCTTCGTGGTCATAATATTGACACGGAAGTTTCTCGCTCGCTGATTACCTCGTGCGGACAAGATCTGGGTCACATGGTTAATAAAACAAAGGTGAACTTCTTTTTTTTTTTGCACCATCATCGCCTTACATTTCTGAGCGTCATCTCATTAATTGTGTTTTCTGGGTGTGAGGCGTTTTGGCCGGATATTGCAAGACGAACTGTTGGTAAAGTAAGACCACTAGAACAAGTTATGGCTTAATAAAGTTAATATAGAGCACTGTGTTGATGAGTTGTGCCACGGAACATACACGCACTATGACGAGGGTCTCGGCCTTGTCTTCGCTAAATGTGAAGGCCGCTCCAGCACCTGACGTCACGCGGGTGGAGGCGACGGTGAGACACGACCACCACGTGATGCTGACGGATGCTGCAGCAGTGCCTTGATAGCCCAGCGGGGAGCCCCGCCTGGAGGTCATCTCAGCATGCAAGTTACCCCGAGCAGAGACAGGTAATGATGCCACCAAGATGCCTTCTCGCTTATGTCAACCTCACCGCCACCTCACCCAAGAACGTTTCAATAGACCAGAGAAGTATTGTGTAATCAGATCCCTGGGCGTATGAGGCCGAGTATATTCGCCTAGTTACACTCACTTTTGATGTGTTTGTGCGGGTTGAGCTTTAGCTCTTCGGTCTCGCCTATCAAAATTAAATCCACAGTGTACGGGTTTAAGAAGTTTTTGGGCTGCTATATCTTCAGGTGAAGCTGTGATTGGCTCCTCTTCTCTTCTCAGTTCATTCTATTTGATTACTGCTCTAATACTGACAAATTCTGATGTCCCTCTGACTCTTTGGGTGCTTGGTTCTTAAATGTATCCCAGTGTTTGTGTATCTCCTATACCAGATAGACTCCCATATCTATTTCCGAGTGTTTTGTATGTAGTGATCTGTTTCTTCTCTCTTCCAGCGACGTGGCATACCACTGGAGTGTCTCCAGTGTGCAGTGTGCATCACTACACATTCTACGGTTGGGCTCTCATATCTCATGTACATGATGCTCAACGACTCGTTATGTCAATTTCTGGATATTTCTTATGCCGGCCAAGCTTACATACGAAGATGATTATATCCGGCTGCTAAGGCCTTTGAGAGACTGATCTAGTTTAATTTCAAGCCAAAGATCTTTATCTGTCAGATTCCAGTAGGATTTCCTCCATTATTTGGTGCTTTATGTCCGACCTCCTGGTCATAATATGTTGCTTTACTACTCTTCAAATGCTTCACGATTTAAACACGTCTCTCAGTTTGTCCAAGTCATTCTTTAGTGTCTTGCACTCCCCTATCGTATATCTCATCCACATAACTTTTGCATCAGTAAACAATGGGAGGAAGGAGTCTAACCCTTCTGGAGATAATGCACAGAGATGAAGCCCAAGATAGGACCTGGCACTGATCCCTGTGGAATCCCACGTGGAACCTCATATGGAACCCCTTCCCTGTGGAACCCCAGTGGTAAGACCTCACCAACTTGAAGTTTCTCCTCCCTTACTCTGACTGCTTTCTGTTGCTTAGATCCTGTTTTATCCATTGGTTCACTTCCCATGTTAGTCTTGCCTGCGTCTCCAACTTATGAAATAGTCTTGCGTGTGACACTGTCGAAGACTTCCTGACGGTACACAAATATGCAGTGTATGTGTGTGTGCCCATTTTTTCTGTCTTGTGTGATCTCTGTCGCTATTCATCATAAAATTCGCTTAATTTTAAATTTGCCTAAATTTGCGAGGTGGGATTTGACGTCCCGGAACCTATGCAGAAGTTGCTTTATACAGGTCCGTTTGCTCACATGATCTACTAGCCTCTGACATCTTCTCCGCATGTGTGTGTGTGTGTGTGTGTGTGTGTGTGTGTGTGGGTGTGTGTGTGTGTGTGTGTGTGTGTGTGTGTGTGTGTGTGTGTGTGTGCATGCTGGTCCCGGCCGCCTGCATGTGTGAAAGTGTAGGAGTGTGTATGAGCGCGTGTGTGCGCAGGCACGAGGCCATAGAAGAATAGATAAACAGGGGAGCTGAGGCACTCGCCCCACGCCCGTCCGTTCACCACTGTCCGTGGTCGCACGTTCGTGGCGCCCACAAAGCCCACCAATAACCTTAAGGCTGTGCCACAGTCTGAAAGATCAAATGGGTGGTCGTTTTGGGGGGGCTTCCGGGGGGCTCTCTTTTCTGAACACTTCAGGCCCAGAACAAGTTTGGGTCAGAGGTTAGGGTCAAGGGATGGATCAGGGGATGGGGTCAGGGGATGGGATCAAAGGATGGGTCAGGGGATGGGGTCAGGGGAATGGGTCAGGGGGGATAAGGAGGTAGAGGTATCAGGAGAGCACTACTACCTGTGCAGATCTAAAGTGACCTTTGGTTAAGTGACGCATCACTCCATTGAAAGTGATTGTTTCTCTTAACAGGTCAGTTGCCTGCCAGTCACGGGGGCTTGCACTCCCTTCTTTCTCCCCCCCCTCACCCCCTCACCCCTTCACCCCCTCACCCCCTCTCTCTCTCTCTCTCTCTCTCTCTCTCTCTCTCTCTCTCTCTCTCTCCCTAAAATATATAACCTCTAACACTAACTTGCAATATAACCGGCAGTGGAAAGTTGTCTGAGAACACCTTATACAGCGACTAACACCGTTATACTCTTGACATGTTGTGGCACATGTGTAGCTGGGCGGGTGTTGGGTTCCGCCTCACACCTGTAACAGTGCATTCACCCCTAGGAAGACACCTGTCACAGCCCAGCCTCCACAACACTGCTATAAATATCTTTACCTTCAGAGGTTAAGCAGCAGCAGCGGCAGCAGCAGCAGCAGCAGCAGCAGCAGCAGCAGCAGCCGCAGCAGAAACAGCAGCAGCAGCAGCAGAACGTTCAATGGAAAAATAATACAATCGGTTGCCCCGCTCCCCCCCCCCCCTGCACCTTTTCATCTTAATGTCGTACAAGGCCGAAAGACAGTTTTAGAGAGATGTGTTAATATTTGTTGAGTAAATACGAGTAGTAAATGAAGCTGATTATGTTTAGTTGACGCTGTTATTGGAATGTGAAACACTGACGTGTTGAGTTTGCAGGAGGAGAGGTAGAGCCAACACTGGTGTGTTGAGTTTACAGGAGGAGAGGTAGAGCCAACACTGGTGTGTTGAGTTTACAGGAGGAGAGGTAGAGCAACACTGGTGTCCACTACTGAGCGGGAACATTCCAGGGCAACAGAATTACATCCGTCACAGTACGTCGATGGTATTAGATCTTCAGTTGCAGCATTTTTGCTGGTGCAACATTTAATAATTCTGCAACTGCTGCTGCTGCTACTATAGTTGATTATACTACAACGGCTAGTGTTGTTGCTATGGCTGGTGGTATTGTTGCAAATTGCTGGTACTGTTGCTATACCTGCTGGTGTTGGCGACATGGCTAATGGCAGTGTTGCAAATTGCTGGTGCAGGTGCAAACTATTATTGGTTCGGATCATATTCACAGTAAACTTACTATAAGGCTTAAATAGAACGCATTTAAATGAAATTTATTAAATTAAATATAAAAACAGAACAATTTTTAAATATGATTAGAAAATAAATTGGCCATATTTGAAATAATATAATACAATATTTTAAAAATACCGATGACGTGTAAAGTGAATATTGTTTAAATTATTATTTTTTTTCATTTAGGGGAAATATAGGTAATAAAAGGGAAATAATTAGAGAAGCTATTCACAGTCTGGACGGAGTACTGGAACACAGGTCTTCATTTTGTGGGAGACGTAAACAATGGAGAGACTTCAGAAGGGTCGACTACATGGAAAGTGCTGAAAGGACTAGACAAAGTGGACATGATAAATCCCCTTAACCTCAGAGTAAACATTACAAGAGGAAATATGTACAAGTTGGACCCACAAATGGGTCCAAGAATATTTTGTTAATATATCAAATCAAAATAATGTGATTTTCTGTGAGAAGATATTGAAGCAATGTGATGAAATAAATGTGGCGTCCCGAGACTTCCCAGGTATACGCACTACCCACTGAACCGTGATGAGCTCAGCTGTATCTCAACCAAGAGGTCTACCAGACTTGGAGTTCGGAAGGTACCAGCTGGTACCTATTCCAAGTTTCACCAGGTACCCGTCCAAATTTCCTCAAAATGTTGTGGAAGAAGTGGTAGAAGCCACCTCCATCCGTATCTTAAAGGCCAGATACGTCAAAGAGCTCGAACATCAGTAAAGCTAAAAAAAAACACACACAAAGAAGTATTTCCAGTTGTATGTGAAGCATAAAGAGCCAAGACTCACTCCTCGTAACCAGGGTTAGTGAAGGACGGGGAGGCGCACACAGGAGGGTGGAGGTGAAGAAACACTTGAATGGTTAATCTCCCAGTGTGAAGGAGACTTCCAGAGGCTATAAGCCACTAAACAAAACGCCAAAGAACAAAACTAAACAATGCAATTTATGAAATATGAGAGATAATTCTGTTTTATTAACATAACTTTTCTTTTAGTAAAGAAGACGAAGAGGCACAGGTGAAGGATAATGTTTAGACATGTGGTAGAGTGAGTTATGATATCAGGTGGGCTGTCCGCCTTGCTAAGACGGCGTGTGTTTGTTAGTGCGAGGTCGTGGGAGGGGTGTGGGGTGCTGGGAGGGGGTCTACTTGTGGTGTAGTATGGGATGGGGGAGGGGGGGGAAGGAAGTGGGTGTTGCCCACTCAGCCACTCCATGAAGAGAGGAATGCGTAAACAATAAGAGAGGTATGAATGGCCCGGTTATTCATTCAGGATTTCAGCGCTTAAGCGAAGTGATATCGCAGTTGTCCGTTGTGGTGATGTGCCCAGAGCTCACAATACACCGGTTATCACCACATGCAGCACTCAGTGGGAGGTACGTCATCAGTCATGCAGCTCCTCTAGAGTAAAATGTTGTGAAGGGTTACTCTATGTCAAGCGCTAGTTCATGTGGCTGTTGTATAGGGCCACGAACTCTCTTAGCGAGCACTGGCAAACTTTGTGTGGATTATGAAGATATCCTCTAGAACACGAGTTGATAATTGGACAGATCTCCGTGCTTCATAAGGACAAGACCGTAGGGTCTATAATGACCAAGGCAAATAGTGTGTGAGATCCTCTGCTCCTTCTTGCAGAGCTTATACCTGGGGTGCTGGTATATGGCAGATTCGTCACCTGTAGCCACCTGCCACAGGTAACGGTAGCCTAACCTAATACTTTCAATTACTATGAATCATTAATAAACGCGTGGTGCTATATATATATATATATATATATATATATATATATATATATATATATATATATTGGCATTAGATGTCAATAAGCTATAGTTGCAGCAGGCAGGACGAGAATGTTTGCACTTTGGGGTTTGTGGATGTTGCAGGGAGTGCTTTTTTGGAGGGGGTGGCCTCTGCAACCCGTCCTCACACGAATAACGCCGCTTTTCGCTCGTGTGTTCTACGGCCAAAAGTTACCCAGCCCAGTAGAGATGAGGGAGGCAAGTTGCGTAGGAATGGGGGCATTGTTCAGTGGGCAGAGGTCGTGTTGTTAACACTGATAATACTGTTGTTACTAATGTTAACACTGATACTAATATAGTTACAACTTTATTATTGATATCGCTAATGCAACTTGTATTGCGCCAAGCTCTGGTAGACCGTCGCTAGGCACCTCTACCGTCGCTGGTAGACCGTCGCCAGGCACCTCTACCGTCGCTGGTAGACCGTCGCCAGGCACCTCTACCGTCGCTGGTAGACCGTCGCCAGGCACCTCTACCGTCGTTGGTAGACCGTCGCCAGGCACCTCTACCGTCGCTGGTAGACCGTCGCCAGGCACCTCTACCGTCGCTGGTAGACCGTCGCCAGGCACCTCTACCGTCGTTGGTAGACCGTCGCCAGGCACCTCTACCGTCGCTGGTAGACCGTCGCCAGGCACCTCTACCGTCGCTGGCAGACCGTCGCCAGGCACCTCTACCGTCGCTGGTAGACCGTCGCCAGGCACCTCTACCGTCGCCAGGCACCTCTACCGTCGCCAGGCACCTCTACCGTCGCCAGGCACCTCTACCGTCGCTGGTAGACCGTCGCCAGGCACCTCTACCGTCGCTGGTAGACCGTCGCCAGGCACCTCTACCGTCGCTGGTAGACCGTCGCCAGGCACCTCTACCGTCGCCAGGCACCTCTACCGTCGCTGGTAGACCGTCGCCAGGCACCTCTACCGTCGCCAGGCACCTCTACCGTCGCTGGTAGACCGTCGCCAGGCACCTCTACCGTCGCCAGGCACGTCTACCGTCGCTGGTAGACCGTCGCCAGGCACCTCTACCGTCGCTGGTAGACCGTCGCCAGGCACCTCTACCGTCGCCAGGCACCTCTACCGTCGCCAGGCACGTCTACCGTCGCTGGTAGACCGTCGCCAGGCACCTCTACCGTCGCTGGTAGACCGTCGCCAGGCACCTCTACCGTCGCCAGGCACCTCTACCGTCGCCAGGCACCTCTACCGTCGCTGCTGCTACGACAGCAAGAGTGCGAGGACTATCAATAATTACATGACCCCTAAACGCAGGAATAACAACAACCAGTTGTGATTGACTGACCTCGCCAGTGTTAACTACCCGGGTGCCTCCTTCTTGCCCGAGCGGAAGTAGCACCAGCCTGGATATCAACTTGATGCAGGTGTTGATCATCTTAATGACGCAAGTGACCCTGACCTAATCCTATCACGGTATCCTGTAGCGGTAATGACCTTGTCTTGCAAGACAGAAATCCCACCACAGCAGGAGCAGTGACTGACCCTCGTGCATGCGTGACCTGGAGCTGACCTTGCGACCCCGGCCAGTAGCAAGATAACCTTGATAGCTCGCCGACAGTGATGTTGGTGACCTTACCTGGGCAGGATGCGCCAGTGGGAGGGTCCCGCCAGCAAGGTGCGGCACCGGGAGCGCCAGGTGGCACTCCACCTCGCGGCACAAGCGCTAGTCGCCGTTTAAACGGAAAAATGCAATAGCGTCTTATTTTATTACCTTCCATCTCGACTTGGCATTATTTACCGCGCGCAGGGCGATGAA
>WNGS01167840.1:20066912-20080302 GCA_020271785.1 Procambarus virginalis | reverse complement strand
CAAAAGTTGAATTCTCAACTTTTTTGGACAAACTCCTGCAGGAAGTGATGGAGTGTAATGAGTATGCGGGCCGCTGCACGCAACAGCTGTATCGATCAAGTTATAAATAGACAAAAAGCCCTGCGGTCAGAGTAGAAGAATGATTGAGCTCATTGCAGGTTAGTTTGTCAGGATCTCTGTCCATCCAGGCCCCGGCGAGAACAATGGGCAGAGTTTCTTTCACCCTGTATGCCCCGGTTACCTAGCAGTAATAGGTACCTGGGTGTTAGTCAGCTGTCACGGGCTGCTTCCTGGGGTGGAGCCTGGTCGAGGCCGGGCCGCGGGGACACTAAAGCCCCGAAATCACTCAAGATAACCTCAAGATCACCAAGATCCCTTCGGGCCGTCTATAGGGATGCTCAACATCAGTATAGCTTTGTGTCGCACTTTGGAAATTATGTTCATTTGTGTGTGTGTGTAAACGTCCTGTTTTAATGTACACAACCAATACTGACTAAATGATCACGTTTTTATACATTTTTTAATTTGTAAACAAATTATTTTGGAATTCTTGTTTATGTTTCTTTTAACACATCGCTGTCTACCCCGTCACCCCTCCCTGTTTCACCCCGGTCACCCCTCCCTGTCTCACCCCGTCACCCCTCCCTGTCTCACCCCGTCACCCCTCCCTCCTCCTAACCACAATGACTGTCATCTCTCCTTCACCCTCCAGACAAACTACCGCCCTTGTCTCCAGATCCTTCTAACGACCTCGTTGGCTGTTCCGACCCTCAGCTAGGCTCCATAACGGCACCATGAAATATACCTTCGAATTATTCCCGAGCCTTTAACAATTCTCTAGGTGAGGAGGTGATGAAGTAAGCAATTTGTAAGCGGCTGTCAGTCCACCAAGGTCCTGATGGACTGACGTATGAATGTCAACTCTGATCCACCGTTCCGCCACTCTGACGTTAACTAGGGCCAAACGATTCATCAAACATTTAACGTAACCACTTACGAAAACTCTACGTCATGCCTCAATTAAAGCGCCATTGTATACATATTAATTAATGTGCTCCCGAAGCACTATGATGTTGTCTGTACCGATAATAACGTTATCTTGAACGTTTGTTAACTGTTTAACTATGATTAAAGAAAGATGTACTGGTTTCGCGTAAGTTTTGGCGTAAATGCGTTATGTGTCATGGTACATTCCGCCAGCCATGGATCCTTACGGGTGATAATGTGAATTTAATTCACGAAGAATACTGCAAATCTCGCAGCGTCTATAGCTTGTCTCTATTCTTGACAGCTCTATTCTTCGTCTCTATTCTTGACACAACGTTTGGCAATATTAATACTTCCTCTGGTCGACAAATCCCCCCCCCCTTCCCAGGTCGGGATTGTTGGGACGAAGTACTCTCGAAATCACTACCTACGGGTAAGGTACAGGTTACCACTGGTTTTGAAGGATTGCGTCCATTATATTTAGTGTGATTTTAGTTCACAACTGTCGCCTCTTGCTTTAATTATTTATTGTTGAATATACAGTTACATATAGTTATACACAGTTATGTATGGTTATTCACAGTTACATATGATTATACACAGTTAATATGGTTTACACAATTATATGTGGTAATATTCAGTTACGTTTAGTTATAACAGTTGTGAATAAAGTTACCTTTAGTTATATATATACGGTCACAGCTACTTTCGGTTATATACATATACATGGTTAGCGTGTATCCTATACTTGAGTATGACAGTTTAGGCCAAGCGATTACCATCAACCATTCCTCATACCCATGTTTCATAACACCGGAACCCTTATCATTACACTCATTTAAACTGTGAACATTTGTCCATGTGGCTGAAGGCGAGACAACCGCCTTTTCAGCCCTTCGAGAATATGCAGGTGTGGTGCAGGCGCACCACACCTGCATATTCTAGTTTATTTCTAACATTTAATAACAATAGTATACAAGCGCTTCTCCACCAAGGTCCCGACTACTTGGACTGGTCGGTACAGCATTGTCATCACCCCCCAACCCCTTAATCTTAACCCACCCCCCCTAATTTCCCCCCTCCCCCCACAACACAACACTTCCTCAATCATTTCACGTTCTCGTCGCAAGAGTGAACATCCAAGACTTTCTCCTGCGCTCATGAGTAATTTATCTGTTTTGCCGGGAAAGTTTTCAAGAGCAGCGTGGGTACGACCCGTGGTAATTGTGTCCCCAATCCTGCGCGCACACACACACACACACACACACACACACACACACTGGGCAAGTTCATGGTGTGGTCCCCCACACACCCCTGCACGGCCCCGGGCTACACAATGCGTGTGACTGCAAAACTAACTCAATAATTCGTGTGGTATCCTACACAACAAACCGTGAAAATAATGAGTAGTCATAATACAAGAAGAATGATTGAGCTCAATTGCTGGTTACAAGATAATACAAGAAGTTGATATTGACGGCTTCACAAAAAACACGTGAATAGTGTGGTTATCTAAGAAGGACCACAAACACGAGACAAAGAATGCGTCCATTTTAAACAATCATAGCGATGTTTATATCTCGAACGAGCCTGGAGATTCATCACTGGAGACAGAAGAGAGAGTTCATGAGTCCAGGAATGATTAACATGATGTGTTTGACGTGAAGAACTCGCGGCTTACACAATGCGGTGTAAATACACATAATCCAACATGTGTAAAAAAAAATCTACGGAAATTAGGCACACTCAAATCGAAACATAATGTTGTTCACACTAAATCTAGTTAATAGACGCGGGGCAGTACTTGAAGTATATACGGAAGCGGTTGAAGTCCCTGAAGCAAGACTGGAGGGAAGCAACGACTGTGAGATGCGGGGGGGTGTGATAGTAAGATGGGACACTATCTTACCATAAGAAGCACCATTATCAGCAGGAAGCGCCAGCCAGATCCGGTACGACTACATACCACTTTGAAGGGCTACGAGGACGAGGAGCTGGGATAGGTGGTAGGGAAGGAGCAGTGTGATCGAGCAGCCACTTCCACGCAACACAACGACCTTCTTGGAGTCGAGAGCCGGAGTCACGAGGGAGACATTGTAATACCTCCCTACCACACATCCACCCGGTCGTTAGAAGCCACGACCCTCCACAGGAGCGGGACGACCACGTGACAGCTTACGACGATGAATGGATCCAATATTCCGTAGACACGAGAATGGAAAGTGGCTCACTCAAATCTATCAGCTGGCCAGCAGAGCAGGCAGACGGACAGACAGAAAGGAGCAGATAAATCAATCAGATGAAAGTAGAGGAAGCAGACCGTCGTGAACAGGGGAAACACAGACATACAATGGCAGAGACGTAAAGAGGCAGACAAATGTGACTTGGTAGTCATGGGGACGACACAGACCAGTGGACGACGGGAGCCTGGCACACCAGCGACGGGGGACGACACAGACCAGTGGACGACGGAGCCTGGCACACCAGCGACGGGGGGACGACACAGACCAGTGACGACGGGAGCCTGGCACACCAGCGACAGGGGGACGACACAGACCAGTGGACGACGGGAGCCGGGCACACCAGCGACGGGGGGACGACACAGACCAGTGGACGACAAGAGCCTGGCACACCAGCGACGGGGGGACGACACAGACCAGTGGACGACGGAGCCTGGCACACCAGCGACGGGGGGACGACACAGACCAGTGGACGACGGGAGCCTGGCACAGCAGCGACGGGGGGACGACACAGACCAGTGGACGACGAGAGCCGGGCACACCAGCGACGGGGGAACGACACAGACCAGTGGACGACAAGAGCCTGGCACAGCAGCGACGGGGGGACGACACAGACCAGTGGACGACAAGAGCCTGGCACACCAGCGACGGGGGGACGACACAGACCAGTGGACGACAAGAGCCGGGCACAGCAGCGACGGGGGACGACACAGACCAGTGGACGACAAGAGCCGGGCACACCAGCGACGGGGGGACGACACAGACCAGTGGACGACAAGAGCCTGGCACACCAGCGACGGGGGGACGACACAGACCAGTGGACGACAAGAGCCGGGCACACCAGCGACGGGGGGACGACACAGACCAGTGGACGACAAGAGCCGGGCACACCAGCGACGGGGGGACGACACAGACCAGTGGACGACAAGAGCCTGGCACAGCAGCGACGGGGGGACGACACAGACCAGTGGACGACAAGAGCCGGGCACACCAGCGACGGGGGGAAACATTCAACACAAACACAGCGTTAAAAACTAAAAGGCTGAGTCACTGGGGAAAGGGAAAGTGGGCCCAAGCGCACGCGGCTCCAGTACCGGTGTGCGGAGAGCGACAGCTGGTGGCGTGTGCACCATCTCCCATGCTTGCCCCCCTCCCCCTCTGCTGCTCCCAAGGTGGCTCCTTCCCCTCAACTCTCCCACCCTGGAATATCCCCCCTGGACTAATATGGTGGACCCACCATTACTCTCCCAGGTGTCCCCTTGACCCCTACCACTCACCTAACTCTCCCACGGTGGTACTTCCTCCCATACGCTATTTTGTTTTGCCTCCAGACTCTCCCACGGATATTTATCGAGGTGGATTGTTCTGGGGGTAGATGATTATAGGGGTAGACTGTCGTGAGGGGGGAGGAGGTAGATTTTTCCCATGTCATTAGCTATTAACAAACTCCTCGGAGACGTTATGCCTAGAGCCTTAGTCACAGACCAGGACTTAAGAATGTGTCGCCACATCTGTCGTAGGACAAAAAAAAAACAGTAGTGAAGGGCAGGGTTAAGGTAGAGGCTTTCACTCTCGGCAGCTCTCGGCGCTGTCTTCCTAAAGTTGGGGTTCAACGGCCAATATGTAAATCATTAATCTTCAACCCGCAGTAAAACCAGCCACCCCGGGAACAAATAATCCCGGAAGACTTGCTTAAAAGGCAAGAGTACAGTTGTATGGCAGTGTTGGACTTGTGGCGCTGCCTGCTGAGGAACCTCCCTCAGACACTTCTTCGTCTTCGTGTAGACCTGCTGTAGATACACCTGCATCTTAACTGTTGCCTAGACTAGATGAAGGGTTGCATAGTTGGTATCAAGAGCCTGCTATGTGATACTAACATCCCCAACTCGTACACAGGACAAGTAATCAGTAGCCTACACTGTCAAACTTGGCACGCTTCGTGAGGCTATCCTCAAGAACACGTGAATGAACAAATAGTTGCACAAGTCCAGCTGCCTCATACCGCCAGGTCTAGTGACCGGGACATTCAGTAATGTCGTCAGATGATGGCCCAGGTCCTACTGTCACAGTTGACACCTGGAGTGATCAGGAGATCTGGAGAGTGAACACTTGTAGTCACCTGTCACCGGTAACGGTAGCCCGATGCGGTAACTCCTGTCTTGTATTGCCTGGTCAACATTTTTTTGTGCGTGTGCCGCCCACACATAGGTATAAAATATAAACAAATCATGACATTTTATACTAGTGATTTAAGGAATTTGATTGTTTGCAATATCTTCAATATTAGACCTGAATGTTTGGAGCAACTTAGTCTTAACAAAAGATATAGGAAAACCTAGTTTACCGTTATCATTGTTACATGCTAATTTGTCTGCTATAACTTTGTCATCACGATGAGTTCTATTTGTGTGAGATGATATCTACACAAAAAGATATTCTAGGCCCTTTAATCTCTTCAGCGATCAGGTTATATATAAATGTTATTATGAGGTTCTTGCTGTTGGCCTTGTGGAAGCTTTCAAGTGCTTGAAGAGCAGACTTTGCATCACAACATATTATTCCTCTTCCTTTCTTTTTAAGTGTACTTGTAGCTAGTTGTAGTACAGCGGGTTCTGTTTGTGTGGAGGTCAGCCGGTTGTTTAACCTGACACTGATTACGATGACAGACCCATCGGTGTAGGCACAGTGCCTCCTGAGGTCTCAGGTTTTTGCTAGATTATAGACTATATGAAAGGGAGCACAATCTTAAGAACTTGCCAAGTGATGCTAAACAAAAAAAAAAAATCATCGTTGTGGTGAAGAAAGTCTAAGGTGGAGGTGAATAACATTTCACTAGTTTCACTGAACGTCGCACGTTCAAGCGGCTTGCCAGCACTGAATAATTTTATAACGTGTATGAAGTGAAAGGCTGGTGGAAGAAGGTGGGAAAAACTTACCATGACTTTCAACCTGCACTACGAGAGATGATGGGGTAGAGAGAGGTCAACTTACCTGAACTTAAAACCTGCATCACCATCTCACTCACCTGCAACAGACATAATGCAATGTATTATAAAAAAAAATATATAATCGGCATGAGCTTTCACTGTGATTAGATCAGCATTTTTTTTTAACTATACTGTATTACTCTAGAATAGATTCATAAATTACACTACAACAAATAATGTAGCTAACTTTATATGTAAACAAGTTCAAACCAGATCTTACCAACCCACTTATCAGTGATCTGAAAACAGTGAACTTTGATGTATATGAACTCAAAAATGTTCCAGTGGATGATAAAATATTTACATCAAATTAACTATTGATAAATTGATTTTAGCTTTCCAATGCCTACGATGACAAGACATAAATATCACAACACATGTTTAAAACCTTTTGAGATTACTCGAAATGCTCTCTTCAGCTTGAAAAGGATAAATACATATTAAAGAACACTAGCTAAACTGTTTTATGAAAATTTTAATGACATTCTAAAATTACTATTTTAATATCAATGTGGCATTTGGGAAATTTCATAGTCAGAAATATCTTAATATAAATTCCCACAGTAACTGTGAAGGTCGTGTTTACAAGATCTTATTTGTTGGACAAACAGGCAAACACCTAGACCAGATAATAACAACATAAATACAGCACCAAGACAGGTCAAGGTTTCAATGCATTGTTTCTTCATATTACTGATTAAAACCCTTTAATTGAGTGGATAAATTTATTGAAAATTAGTGAATAAAAATCTATCATTCAAATAAATATAATTATATCTTTATTAAAGTGATGAATTTTGCAATATAAATTTAATATTCCCAAGATTATATGTTAGACAGCTTCATAACAGGTAAGAAGTGAGATATCTTGTGTAGTTATGTTCTCTGCTGCACAACTGATGTTCTCTGCTGCTACAGTTGTCAACCTGCTGCTCGAGACATGTCATCCGCTGCTCGAGACATGTCAACCTGCTGCTCGAGACATGTCATCCGCTGCTCGAGACATGTCAACCTGCTGCTCGAGACATGTCATCCGCTGCTCGAGACATGTCAACCTGCTGCTCAAGACATGTCAACCTGCTGCTCAAGACATGTCAACCTGCTGCTCAAATCATGTCACCCAATGCACGAGCCATGTCAGCAACTGCTCAAGCCATATCATCTTTATAGCCAACACTCTCGATTTATAAACATAAAAGTGTCTATAGCAGAAAGAATTCCTATCGTGAAAGGTTCAAACCTTAGACTGACAGGTGTAATGAACACACTGACAAGTCCAGTACTGTGACCAAGTGGCTACCCGACTGTTACAAGTCATTGGTAGCCTTAGGCTATTTCTTCCAATGCCCCAACAGCAACTCGGCACCCACAAACAAGCAGTTCGTTTTCATTGACACAATTCACTTATGTGAGATAACACGAGCCCCATTTTTGACAGTAAACTTGTACGAACCGCAAGTTCGTACATGAACTGTCTGTCAAAAGTGTCTATATTTGCGTTTAACAGTATTTTTTTCAGATTTTTCAGATGGCAATGTGAGATCCACTACATAGTGATGACTGCGTCATTTACAAAACACCTTGTAGCGATTGTAATGCATTTATATATGTCAAACATCCTAAGATATGAAATTTCGAATTTTGCAACATAAATATTCTGAATAAAAATGGAAAATTATTTAATGCTGTATTTGTCAGAAAATTCTCACCAAATTTATTGGGAGAGGTGTACTAGAACTTTAATGACAATTTAAAAAAAAATTCAATAGAAATATTATTGACTGTTTTAATACAAATTACAAAGCCATATATATGAATACTGGTAATGGTTTGTACAATTTGGATCCATTTTTAATTGATCAGCTAAAAGTCGATTTGAGCAAGATCATTAATGCACAGTTATCTCATTATTGTCTCTTCCTAGAACTTAAATGCCTTCCTCAATGAACTTTCTACAGTTTCCTCTTGTTCTTATGTTCACAAAGACATTGTTTTGAACCTCACATGTCTCATTCCTTCCTATATAGTCTAACCACTTGGACTGAATGGTAGAGCGACGGTCTCGCATCATGCACGTCGGCGTACAATCCCCCACCGTCCAAGTGGTTGGGGCACCATTCCTTAAGTCCCATCCCAAATCCCATCTCAAATCCTTATCCTGATCCCTTCCCAGTGCTATATAGTCGTAATGGCTTGGCGCTTTCACTTGATAGTTTCCTTCCCTTCTCTTCCTTCCTATATATCTCCCTCCGCCGAATTGTAGTGTTCATTCTCCTGATGATGTGTTCATGAACAAGGCTGGGCGAACATAGGCTGGCCGGGATATTTGGAAAACTAAATATTTGGAAAAGAACAAATTTAAATCGATGATTTTGTTCTCGTAATAATGTGCAAAATTATTCACCGATGCTGGGAAAATTAACAGAATATTTCTGATAGTCATATTTCGGCCGTAAACTTTTTCACCTACTTAACTTAAAACACCTTCACACATATACAATACAGGTGTGTAGCTATTTTATTTTAAACAACAAATACAAACTGTTTTTTTCTTAGAGCAATATACAAAATTATTCACTAATTTCGGGAAAATAAAAATAATTTTTCCAATATTCAAACTTCAGCCGTACTACCATAAATACGTAACTTCAATCGGTATGATGCAGCGGTCCTTCTGGCCGCTGCATCATTATACCGCCGTTGCCTTCACCATCCCAAGGCTCCTTTCAAGTAATATATTAAGACCTTTTTTATTAACATATTCAGGAAAATCTGCGTTTATGCAGCTGCCCTAGACTATATGAAGGGGGTGTACAGTGTGTGTCAAAATGCTAGCTACGTGATGCTAAAATCCCCATCACACAGGATGGTTAAGTTATACAGAGGCATGTGATAAGTAGCCTGCACTGGCAGACTCTGGGTGCATTATGAGGATATCATCATGAACACAAGGGGGAATAAAGTAATTACAAAGCTTCATGTACCTCATGCCAACTAGTCTAAAAGGTCTAATAACTGGGCATTCGGTGATGTAGTGGGGGAGATCATGCCGCAGTTCCTGCTCACAGAGTTTGCACCTGGAGTGCTCAGGATTAGGAGACCCGTCGCCTGTAGCCACCTGCCACAGGTAACGGTAACCCAACCTGATCCTTGCAACCATTATTAAAAAATGACTCAGGTAAACTTCAAAATCTGCGAACATCTCACTTTTGATTTCATCCTGGATTCATTTCAGACTTCATGAAAAACGCTCGGAAAGGGACAGGAAGCCAAAATTTGGAGGCTCAGTTATAGCCAGAGTGGGGGAAGTATCCTTGGAGGTGAATGGGGGTACCGCGGCCACAGTAAGAGGAAGGGGGGACCTGTGAGCCATGTTCAAGGGGGGGGGGGACATTGTTCTTGCAGCTTCCAGGTTAACTATACTGACTATGGTCAACTTCTTTCCACAAATCATCACTAAAATAGTGGGTTCATTTAGTCAATAATTACTGTTATTAGTTGTAATAGTTTACCGTCATGCTTCTTAAAAAAATTCTGGTTATCATCGTTAATTTTAAAAGAGAATTTTCAAATTGATCGTAATTAATATTTAGAGTTTTTAATGTGAGCAAATATACGATTTACTTGCAGACCAAATTAGCTATCTTAACAATCTTAATAAAATTAGTACAATCTTAATAAAATTTTGAATTGTGTTATTATATGGTTGAGTTTGACCGTTAGAAGCGCTGGTGGGAGAGTGGAGGGAGGGGGGAGGGGAAGGGGAGGGGAGGGGGGGGGACGGTAACATGGGAGGGGTCGAGAGGAGGAACCCCATGTTGAGAGTCATAAGGTTGATAACCCTGCCCTCACTGCAGAGCCGACCACCCATTCAACTCTATCCACTATGAGTCACTTTTGACTCGTGCAGCGTCCATGGCATTCACGCGCGGGTTTTAAACTGGTCAATTTACCTCCCTCCCCCCCCCCAACCACCACCCCACTCCTGCATGCCCCCCCCTCCACCATACAAGATGATCAATATTTCAGTTGCCAGTGGTGGCAGCCCACCTCGTGCTACCCCACGTGGTGGGCTGGCCCAAGGCCCTCACTTTCTGCTAGAGTGGATTCTCTTCATGACTTCTGACTGGGTGTGGGTTGAGAGGGTGACAGTTTGACCCCGTGGGCTAGGTGGGTGCCATGACAGGGTGGGCTAACTTGGATCGCAAGATGGCCTGGGTGGGTTACTGTGGGCAGGTCACCAGATGGATGGGTGAGGCAGGTGAAGCTATCATTGAGTCACGCCTGGAAAACATCTCTATCAGCTGTTTCCTGGTATTATTAGTTCCAGTCTGGACCCCACAACACCGTGGTCCACCAGTCTGGACCCCACAACACAGTGGTCCACCAGTCTGGACCCCACAACACAGTGGTCCACCAGTCTGGACCCCACAACACCGTGGTCTACCAGTCTGGACCCCACAACACCGTGGTCCACCAGTCTGGACCCCCACAACACCGTGGTCCACCAGTCTGGACCCCACAACACCGTGGTCCACCAGTCTGGACCCCACAACACCGTGGTCCACCAGTCTGGACCCCACAACACCGTGGTCCACCAGTCTGGACCCCACAACACCGTGGTCCACCAGTCTGGACCCCACAACACCGTGGTCCACCAGTCTGGACCCCACAACACCGTGGTCCACCAGTCTGAACCCCACAACACCGTGGTCCACCAGTCTGGACCCCACAACACAGTGGTCCACCAGTCTGGACCCCACAACACAGTGGTCCACCAGTCTGGACCCCACAACACCGTGGTCCACCAGTCTGGACCCCACAACACCGTGGTCCACCAGTCTGGACCCCACAACACCGTGGTCCACCAGTCTGGACCCCACAACACAGTGGTCCACCAGTCTGGACCCACAACACAGTGGTCCACCAGTCTGGACCCCACAACACAGTGGTCCACCAGTCTGGACCCCACAACACCGTGGTCCACCAGTCTGGACCCCACAACAATGTGGTCCACCAGTCTGGACCCCACAACACCGTGGTCCACCAGTCTGGACCCCACAACACCGTGGTCCACCAGTCTGGACCCCACAACACCGTGGTCCACCAGTCTGGATCCCACAACACCGTGGTCCACCAGTCTGGATCCCACAACACCGTGGTCCACCAGTCTGGACCCCACAACACCGTGGTCTACCAGTCTGGACCCCACAACACAGTGGTCCACCAGTTTGGACCCCACAACACAGTGGTCCACCATTCTGGACCCCACAACACAGTGGTCCACCAGTCTGGACCCCACAACACAGTGGTCCACCAGTCTGGACCCCACAACACAGTGGTCCACCATTCTGGACCCCACAACACCGTGGTCCACCAGTCTGGACCCCACAACACAGTGGTCCACCAGTCTGGACCCCACACTTCCATGGCCCTCCAAAAATTCTCCATTTTGTCAATTTTAGACAAAATCCTGAATTAACCAATATTGCCAATAAAAAATAATCGTTATCTTTCTAGGCTAAAGTTAATTTTTAGTTCATTTATTTTCTAGTTTTGTGAAATGAAAAGAGAAGCAAACTGCTATCCAGGTTAGAGATGCAGACTGTATTCCGTATACATATGGCTGATAATACTTTCATTCACACCAAGGTACACAGCCATTATTGTTCTTCAATTATTATAACAAACTAACAATTTAAGGCACATCTTGTGCTGCGTATACAATGTGTATTTCTTCATAACTACACACAATTATGTATATAGTCCACAACACACAGCCACAACAATGTATATAGTCCAAACACACAGCCACAACAATGTATATAGTCCACAACACACAGCCACAACAATGTATATAGTCCACAACACACAGCCACAACAATGTATATAGTCCACCCCACCCGCCACAACAATGTATATAGTTCACAACACACAGCCACAACAATGTATATAGTCCACCCCACCGCCACAACAATGTATATAGTCCACAACACACACCCACAACAATGTACATAGTACACAACACACACCCACAACAATGTATATAGTCCACAACACACACCCACAACAATGTATATAGTACACAACACACACCCACAACAATGTATATAGTACACAACACACCCACAACAATGTATATAGTCCACAACACACACCCACAACAATTTATATAGTACACACACACACCCACACAATGTATATAGTACACAACACCCCCCCCACATCAATGTATATAGTACACAAACACACCCCCACATCAATGTATATAGTACACAACACCCCACATCATTGTATATAGTCCCCAACACCCCCACACATCAATGTATATAGTACACAACACCCCCACATCAATGTATATAGTACACAACACCCCCCCAACATCAATGAATAGAGTACACAACACCCCCCCCCACAACAATGTGTATAGTACACAACACACCCCCCCACAACAATGGGTATAGTACACAACACCCCCCCCCCACACAATGTGTATAGTACACAACACCCCCCCCAAACAATGTGTATAGTACACACACCCCCCCCCCACAACAATGTATATAGTCCCCCCCACCCCCGACATCAAGTATATTGTACACAACACACCCCCACCCCCGACATCAATGTATATAGTACACAACACCCCCCCCTCACAACAATGTATATAGTCCACAACACCCCCCACATCAATGTATATAGTCCACAACACCCCCCACACATGTATATAGTCCACCCCTCACAACAATGTATGTAGTCCACAACACACAGCCACAACAATGTATATAGTTCACAAACCCAGCCTCAACAATGTATATAGTTCACAACACACAGCCACAACAATGTATATAGTTCACAACACACAGCCACAACAAGTATATAGTCCACACCTCACAACAATGTATATAGTCCACAACACACAGCCACAACAATGTATATAGTTCACAACACACAGCTACAACAATGTATATAGTTCACAACACACACCCACAACAATGTATATAGTTCCACCCCCCTACAACAATGTATATAGTTCACAAACACACCCACAACAATGTATATAGTCCACCCCCCCCCAACAATGTATATAGCCAAACCCCCCCCCAAACTATGTATATAGTCCACAACACAGCCACAACAATGTATATAGTTCACAACACACAGCCACAACAATGTATA
>WNGS01167840.1:20038365-20054600 GCA_020271785.1 Procambarus virginalis | reverse complement strand
AATAGCAAAATGGAACAGCTTACTGACAGACACAAGATCCTACGCTGACGGTCAAAGTAAGTCAAATTATTAAACACAAACACATGCGCGCGCGCACATACACACACTCACACTCACAGGGAGGACAGCACGAGGATTCAAGAAGATCTGGACAAATTGACGGAATGGGTTATTAGAGATTAACCCAACCAAATATAATGCAATGAAGATAGGGGCTAGAGGCAGTGAGGCCAGACACAAGGTATCACTTGGGAGGATGAAATTCTTCTAGGATCACAAGAGAGAGATTTGATTTAGAGCAACTTGGGGATTGATATCACGCAAGACCTGTTCCCTGAAGCCAATAATCAAAAGGATATCAGTGGCATATGCCAGGTGGCCAACATAAGAACGGTCTTTAGAAACTTGTGTAAGGAATCATTCAGGGGACCTTGTATACCACGTATATCAGACCAATCCTGGAGTATGCAGATCCAGCAGGGATTCCATATCTCACCAAACATAAGACTATATTGGAGAAGGTTCAGAGGTTTGCCACCAGATTAGTGCCGCCGAACTGAGGGATATGAGCTACGAGGAGAGACTAAGGGAATTAAACCGCACGTCTCTAGAAGACGAAGAGAAGATGAGGGGAGACATGATCACCACAGCAAGAGTCTCAAGGAATTGATAGGGTACATGAAGGCAGTTTATTTACCACAAGGGGCACACGCACTAGGGGGACACACGTGGAAACTGAGTGCCCAAATGAGCCACAAAGCTATTAGAAAGAACTTTTTAATGTCAGAGTGGTTTACAAATGGAATGCATTAGGAGGGGTGATGTGGTGGAGGCTGACTCCATACAACAGCTTCACAGTGTAGATATGATAGAGCCCAGTAGCTCAGGAAACTGTACCCGGTTGGATTGACAGTTGAGAGGCGGGATAACCACTAGAGCAACACTGCAGCAACTGCTAGAGCAACACTGCAGCAACAGCTAGAGCAACACTGCAGCAACTGCTAGATCAACACTGCAGCAACTACTAGAGTAACACTGCAGCAACTGCTAGAACAACACTGCAGCAACTGCTAGAACAACACTGCAGCAACTACTAGAGCAACACTGCAGCAACTGCTAGAACAACACTGCAGCAACTGCTAGATCAACACTGCAGCAACTACTAGAGTAACACTGCAGCAACTGCTAGAACAACACTGCAGCAACTACTAGAGCAACACTGCAGCAACTGCTAGAACAACACTCCAGCAACTGCTAGAGCAACACTGCAGCAACTACTAGAGCAACACTGCAGCAACTGCTAGATCAACACTGCAGCAACTGCTAGATCAACACTGCAGCAACTGCTAGAGCAACACTGCAGCAACTGCTAGAGCAACACTCCAGCAACTACTAGAGCAACACTGCAGCAACCACTAGAGCAACACTGCAGCAACCACTAGAGAAACACTGCAGCAACCACTAGAGCACCATGCAGCACCCACTAGAGTAACACTGCAGCAACTGCTAGAGCAACACTGCAGCAACTGCTAGAGCAACACTCCAGCAACCTACTAGAGCAACACTGCAGCAACTCTAGAGCAACACTGCAGCAACCACTAGAGCAAACACTGCAGCAACTCACTAGAGCAACACTGCAGCAACCACTAGAGCAACACTGCAGCAACTGCTGAGAGCAACACTGCAGCAACGCACACATAGACCACGAGAACACTGCAGCAACCACTAGAGAACACTGCAGCAACCACTAGAGCAAACACTGCAGCAACCACTAGAGAAACACTGCAGCAACCCTGAGAAACACTGAGCAACCACTGCGCAACCTGCAGTTATGTAGAGCAACACTGCAGCAACCACTAGGCAACACTGCAGCAACACTAGCCACACTGAGACACTAGAGAAACACTGCAGCAACCACTAGAGCAACACTGCAGCAACCACTAGAGAAACACTGCAGCAACTGCTAGAGCAACACTGCAGCAACCACTAGAGCAACACTGCAGCAACTAGCTAGAGCAACACTGCAGCAACCACTAGAGCAACACTGCAGCAACCTCTAGAGCAACACTGCAGCAACCACTAGAGAAACACTGCAGCAACCACTAGAGAAACACTGCAGCAACCACTAGAGCAACACTGCAGCAACTGCTAGAGCAACACTGCAGCAACACTAGAGTAACACAGCACTGCAGATCAACATGCGAATATAGAGTACACTGACAACTGCAGACAACACGACAACTACTAGAGACACTGCACACTGCTAGTCAACCCAGCACTACGAGTACACCAGCACTGCAGATCAACCTGCACTAAGAGAACACTCACAACTGCTAGCAACACTGCACATAGAGCAACACTGCAGCAACCTGCAAAACTCAGCAGCTATAGCACACTGCAAGCAACCGTAACACATACAGAGAACCTGCCACACACAGTGTGTGAACACGGAAGAGAGAGACAAGGTGAACCAGAACACACATGGTTATGTTGTTCTTGAGCAGAGGGGTCGCTGGTAGGGGGGTCGGTGTTACCAGGGTCAGGGGGCGTGGAGGGGGCAGGGGAAGGGGGTCAGGGGGAAGGAGGAGGGGGTCGGGGGATGGAAGGGGGCGGGGAAGGGGGTTCAGGGGGAGTGGAAGGGGAAAGGGTTGGAGGTTGAGGGGGGGTGATTGTGTTATTAATCTCAGCTTGCAGTAACAGTCGCCCATACAGCACCACTATTTGACCGAGGGCTCTTTACTCTCTGTTTTGTTTGCGGGTGGGTATATGGGTGATCGTCTTCTCTCATCTCTCTCTCTCTCTCTCTCGTCTCTCCCTCTCTCTCTCTCTCCATCTCTCTCTCTCTCTCTCTCTCTCTGGCACTCGGGCTGCCCACATGAGAGAGTGTCATGTTCGGCAGCCGGAGGCCGGGCCATTTGACACCCTGAGTGACACATGAGTTCATGTGGAAATACAGAGTGAAAGGTTGCCAGCTGGAGCAGTGCTACTAACGGGTCAGTATGAGGTGGATGAGGCTGGGGTGGATGGGAGGATGGGGGGATGAGCGCTGGGGTGGATGAGGCTGGGGTGGATGAGGATGGGTGGATGAGGCTGGGGTGGGTGAGCGATGGGGTGGGTGAGGATGGGGGTGGGTGAGGCTGGGGTGGGTGAGGTGGGGTGTGGTGAGGCTGGGGTGGATGAGGCGGGGTGGATGAGGCTGGGGTGGATGAGGCTGGGGTGGGTAGGAGGATGGGGTGGGTGAGGATGGTGGTGGGTGAGGCTGGGGTGGGTGCGGATGGGGTGGTGAGGCTGGGGTGGATGAGGCTGGGGGATGAGGCTGGGGTGGATGAGGCTGGTGTGGTGGGTGAGGATGGGGTTGGTGAGGATGGGTGGATGAGGAGATTGTGACGGAGGTGAGGCTGGGGTGGGTGAGGATGGGGTGGGTGAGGATGGTGGTGGGTGAGGATGGGGTTGGTGAGGATGGGTGGATGAGGATGGGGGGTGGTGAGGATGGGGTGGGATGAGGATGGGGTGGGGTGAGGATGGGGTGGGTGAGGCTGGGGTGGATGAGGAGGGGGGTGGGTGAGGATGGGGTGGGTGAGGATGGGGGTGCCTTGCTCCACTGCTCACACCTGGGCTCTACTGTACATTGTATATTAATTTAGAGCCAGTTGTAGCGAGGTTCTGGTGTCGCCTCAGCACTACACCTCATGGCCACAGCGGCTCCTCACTCCCACCTCCTCATATCTCCACTACTACAGTGCTTCTACAACTACTTACTACTACTACAACTACTACAACTACACAAAGAAACCACAGTGGCGTGATATATCATGATAAATCATTTAGGATCCTTGCGGTGACTGCAGCAGCTTCTGGTCACTCCAGTCACCACATTACTCCAAAATGGCTTCCAAACTACAAGTACCATTACTAATACTGCTACTAACATTGCCAATACCACTCCTTATAATACTAACACCACTAATACTTACACACAGAATTACACACATACACAGAATTACATACTTACATCATTACACTCTGTGTGTAATGATGTAAGGCGAAGAGGGAGAACGGCCTATTGACATAGCTGGAATGCATGGGGGTTGTGTAAAACCCCGGTTTGTGTCTCGAGAGAGGCTGCAGGATCCAGTAAGTTCAGTAGAACTTCGGTTTCAACTCTTTTACCATGTCGTAGTTCAGTCAATTAAGGTAGCGTCTGGGATGCTCCCGGACGCAGGTTCGAATCCTCGTCACGGCCCTTGTGGATTTGTTCACCACTAATACCGTTACTACTGTAGTAGTAATAGTAGTAGTAATGCTACCACTACTCTAATAGCATACTCCTACTACCACTACTACGTTTTCCTTCTCCGCAATTTAAGCAAAGTTGGACCTAATTAACCTGATCACTAGCCTGGAGGCGTCTAAAGAAACCGGGCCAGGGTCATGATCCCGAAACCATCAAAGTAACTTGTAATAGACAGAAGGTAGACGCAAGGTAGACGCAGGGTAGACGTAAGGTAGACACAGGGTAGGTTCCATGTTTCTGACGACAACACGACAAGTAACCTGGCCGTGGAGACCACTGCGCCACGGAGGACTAACCATGCAGCTATTTAATGGAAGGCGCCTCAGTGGATGACACGGGCGACACGGCCAGGTAGGCAGCAGAGGCCGGACACGGGGGTCAGACACGGGTGAGGTTGCCACATAAGACACATAAGAATGAACGTAACTGCTGAAGGCCTGTTGGCCCATACGAGGCAGCTAATATTTATATCCAAATATATACTACTGCTATTTATTAATATCTATATATAGATATTTATTTCGCCCGTGTTCAGTCATGGCGAGAGGGGTGGGGCTGAATACCATGAGGGAGGAGTTATCTCGCCTCTCCTCACTTATTGTTTACCTGGATTTACCTGTGACCAATTCATCAGTTTTTCTAGTGTGTAGACCTGTTGACTCGGCACAATGTCTTAATTTTTTCAATGTTGGGTTTTTCACTGGAGTAAATGACTTCTGACTTCTGTTAACAGGAGAGTTGTTAAAACTTGAGAGTTTGTAAAACTTGAGAGTCCCTTGGTATACTCGGCTTGTTCCTTTCACTTACTAATTTCCTCTGGAACACGACTCACCAATTGGTTTACAACCAGGTGCCATTTATTGTTGGGTGAAAGAGAGCGTCGAGTTGAGGGTCGGTGCCAGGTTTCTGTGGTGCACTCCCACTGTGCACTGGGTCTATCTTGTGCCTGTAGTGCACCCCATGGTGGAGGTTGTAGAGAGGCTTACTACAAGAGTACCCCATGGTGGAGGCAGTAGAGAGGCTTACTACAAGAGTACCCCCATGGTGGAGGCAGTAGAGAGGCTTACTACAAGAGTACTCCCATGGTGGAGGCAGTAGAGAGGTTACTACAAGAGTACCCCATGGTGGTGGCAGTAGAGAGGCTTACTACAAGAATACTCCCATGGTGGAGGCAGTAGAGAGGTTTACAAGAGTACCCCAATGGTGGAGGCAGTAGAGAGGCTACTACAAGAGTACCCCATGGTGGAGGCAGTAGAGAGGCTTACTACAAGAGTACCCCAATGGTGGAGGCAGTAGAGAGGCTTACTACACAAGAGTACCCAATGGTGGAGGCAGTAGAGAGGCTTACTACAAGAGTACCCAATGGGGGAGGCAGTAGAGAGGCTTACTACAAGAGTACCCAATGGTGGAGGCAGTAGAGAGGTTTACTACAAGAGTACTCCCATGGTGGAGGCAGTAGAGAGGCTTACTACAAGAGTACCCCAATGGTGGAGGCAGTAGAGAGGCTTACTACAAGAGTACCCCAATGGTGGAGGCAGTAGAGAGGCTTACTACAAGAGTACCCCAATGGTGGAGGCAGTAGAGAGGCTTACTACAAGAGTACCCCAATGGTGGAGGCAGTAGAGAGGCTTACTACAAGAGTACCCAATGGTGGAGGCAGTAGAGAGGCTTACTACAAGAGTACCCCAATGGTGGAGGCAGTAGAGAGGCTTACTACAAGAGTACCCCAATGGTGGAGGCAGTAGAGAGGCTTACTACAGAGTACCCCAATGGTGGAGGCAGTAGAGAGGTTTACTACAAGAGTACTCCCATGGTGGAGGCAGTAGAGAGGTTTACTACAAGAGTACTCCCATGGTGGAGGCAGTAGAGAGGCTTACTACAAGAGTACTCCCATGGTGGAGGCAGTAGAGAGGCTTACTACAAGAGTACTCCCATGGTGGAGGCAGTAGAGAGGCTTACTACAAGAGTACCCCCATGGTGGGGGCAGTAGAGAGGCTTACTACAAGAGTACTCCCATGGTGGAGGCAGTAGAGAGGTTTACTACAAGAGTACCCCCATGGTGGGGGTAGTAGAGAGGCTTACTACAAGAGTACCCCCATGGTGGGGGCAGTAGAGAGGCTTACTACAAGAGTACCCCATGGTGGGGGCAGTAGAGAGGCTTACTACAAGTGTACCCAATGGTGGAGGCAGTAGAGAGGCTTACTACAAGAGTACTCCCATGGTGGAGGCAGTAGAGAGGTTTACTACAAGAGTACTCCCATGGTGGAGGCAGTAGAGAGGCTTACTACAAGAGTACTCCCATGGTGGCCAGGAACTAGCAGCCTGGGAGACACGGTACACAGACACTGACCATCAGTGGTGCCCCACGAAGCAGTGAGCCAGACGAGAGGACACGTTCGGAGGCTGCAAAGTCACCTGGAGAATATCCTGAAAAATAAAGGTAGACGAAATTTTCATAAGCCGGTGGCTTCGTGTCCCTGTCGAGGCCACTTGAAATAGTGGCCCTGAGGTAAATTTAGGTAAAACAGGTGGAACAGGTTAGAAGAGAAAATAGTAATTGACTTCCAACAGTCTTAGTTTTGGAACATAAAAATGTATTCGTGAGGCAATGGAAAGTTGGAGCCCAGTAGCTAAAGATCGGCTCATGTAAACTCCCTTAGCTAGGAACTTTAAATTTATAAAACACACACACACACACACACACACACACACACACACACACACACGCACGCACGCACGCACACACACACACACACACACACACTGTGGTGATGTGGTGGAGGCTGACTCCATACACAGTTTCAAATGTAGATATGATAGAGCCCAGTAGGCTTAGGAATCTGTACACCAGTTGATTGACACTTGAGAGGCGGGACCAAAGAGCCAAAGCTCAACCCCCGCAAGCACAAATAGGTGAGTACAAATAGGTGAGTACTCTCGGACACAGGTTCGATTTCTGGCTGAGAGAGAACAAAATGAGCAGAGTATCTTTCACCTGATGA
This sequence comes from Procambarus virginalis, assembly GCA_020271785.1. Lineage (NCBI taxonomy): Eukaryota > Metazoa > Arthropoda > Malacostraca > Decapoda > Cambaridae > Procambarus > Procambarus virginalis. Next base: position 20,047,304 of record WNGS01167840.1, on the reverse strand, counting down.
CTCTGTTCACCTAGCAGTAAGTAGGTACCTAGGAATTAGTTAACTGTTGCGTATTATATTCTGGGGACACACACACAAAGTAACAAAACGTCTCCATGCTGGGGATTTCCAGTTGGTTATCCCTAATTGCACCGTGGGCAGAATTAAGGGATAGCCAGTGATAGCCAGTGATAGCCAGCAGTCAATGGCATCAAGAGAAGTTTGACTCCAGCTGCAGACCTGTCAGGTCTGCACATATGAGCAGCACAAAGGGAACCCTCATATGTGCAGACCTGACAGCAGTTACAAGCACTTAGATGGAGTTACCCGACAACCATAGAGGGAAGGTAAACAGATTTTGAGAGACTATACGTGTGCCTCTACAGTGGATGATACCACCCTGCAGTACATTGCAGCTGAGGGAGGTCAGCTTCAGGGAGACCCAGACAATACATACAGGGACCTAGAACATTGTTACAGGTTCGGGCTCACCATAGCCCGTGCTACTTGGAACTTTTTTTCCAGGTAGCGAATCAACAACATGTTATAGGTTCGTGCCCACAGGCTCCAAGACCCTGGGATTCAAGACACCGCACCTCTTCATAGCGGTGAGGTCTTCGAACAGTGACTTTCACCCAAACCTTGATTGATTTTTATTTCAACCTTGATTGATTTTTATTTCAACCTTGATTGATTTTTATTTCAACCTTGATTGATTTATATTTCAACTCCATTCTTTTACTAGAAAACTCAAATTATTCATGTCAACGTGGCATCACGTAGTGTGAAAAAAAAAGTTTTGAATAGTTGTAATCGTCTCTAGTTTTTAGCCTGAAACAGCCGGTCCCAAAATATAACCAATTTTGTTTATACGTCTCAACTTAGGCCTGGCGGCCATATTGGAATAAATCTCCCTTATACCAGTACCGCGGACGCTAGGTAGAGAGCCTCCCTAGGAGTCAAGCGCTGCACTACTAGGAGTAGGTAGGGGGGCTGCTGGGGCAGCTGGGGGCAGCTGGGGGCAGCTGGGGGCAGCTGGGCCAGGAGGCTTGCCGCAAGAAATCCCTGTCATTAATTAACGCCTTCAGCCAGTGACTGGATCCATTACAGTCTCGCAGTTGACAGGTCTTAAATACCAACCGCTTCATTAAGTTAAAAGTGATCATCGAGCTTTACCTGGTTATAAATTGCGGTTATGTAAACAGTTGTTACACTGCAGTGATCACAAACCTGCAGGTGTGTAAGAGTTTGTGTTTATTAGTATGGTCAGCGGGTTGGTGTATCTGCGTCATCATTTCCACATGACGTCAGTAGGATCTGCAACATAACGTATGTGGTCTGCATCTATGAGGTTTACAATATTCTGGCCCCCATGTGTGTCTGGCCCCCATGCGTGTCTGGCCCCCATGTGTGTCTGGCCCCCATGTGTGTCTGGCCCCCATGCGTGTCTGGCCCCCATGTGTGTCTGGCCCCCATGTGTGTCTGGCCCCCATGCGTGTCTGGCCCCCATGTGTGTCTGGCCCCCATGTGTGTCTGGCCCCCATGTGTGTCTGGCCCCCATGTGTGTCATGTGGCCCCCATGTGTGTCTGGCCCCCATGTGTGTCTGGCCCCCATGTGTGTCTGGCCCCCATGTGTGTCTGGCCCCCATGTGTGTCTGGCCCCCATGTGTGTCTGGCCCCCATGTGTGTCTGGCCCCCATGTGTGCCTGGCCCCCATGTGTGTCTGGCCCCCATGCGTGTCTGGCCCCATGTGTGCCTGGCCCCCATGTGTGTCTGGCCCCCATGCGTGTCTGGCCCCCATGTGTGCCTGGCCCCCATGTGTGTCTGGCCCCCATGCGTGTCTGGCCCCCATGTGTGTCTGGCCCCCATGCGTGTCTGGCCCCCATGCGTGTCTGGCCCCCATGCGTGTCTGGCCCCATCCGTGTCTGGCCCCCATGCGTGTCTGGCCCCATCCGTGTCTGGCCCCCATCCGTGTCTGGCCCCCATGCGTGTCTGGCCCCATCCGTGTCTGGCCCCCATGCGTGTCTGGCCCCCATGCGTGTCTGGCCCCCATGCGTGTCTGGCTCCCATGCGTGTCTGGCCCCATCCGTGTCTGGCCCCCATGCGTGTCTGGCCCCCATGCGTGTCTGGCCCCCATGCGTGTCTGGCCCCCATGCGTGTCTGGCCCCCATGCGTGTCTGGCCCCCATGCGTGTCTGGCCCCATCCGTGTCTGGCCCCCATGCGTGTCTGGCCCCATGCGTGTCTGGCCCCATCCGTGTCTGGCCCCCATGCGTGTCTGGCCCCCATGCGTGTCTGGCCCCCATGTGTGTCTGGCCCCCATGCGTGTCTGGCCCCCATGTGTGTCTGGCCCCCATGCGTGTCTGGCGCCCCCCATGCGTGTCTGCCCACCTACCCCCATGCGTGTCTTGCCCCCCCCCCCATGCGTGTCTTCCCCCCCCCCCCCCATGCGTGTCTGGCCCCCATCCGAGACTGAATTCCATACCAAGCAGCAATTCTCGAAGTGTTTAAATCGAAATAGCATCTCGGCCACACCTGACATTGGCACGGTCACATCTGACCTTGTTTTCGGCCACAACTGACATTGACTCGAACATATATGACTTTGCCTAATTTAAACTACAATTATCTCGTACCACAGGATGTGTATTTAAATAAATCTCTTCCCCCCCCCCCACCTCCCACAAAGAAGTACATATATACATACGTACACATGTATACATAATTGCAAAAGCTAAAAGATAGGTGAAGTAGGGTGTCGTGGTGTTGACTGCCTCTCCTCTTCCTTCACACCATTCCTGAACTCGTACCGTGAACCCAGAACACACTGTAGTTCATCGTCAGAGACCACTCAGGTCTCTACACACCTGCTGGTCCGCCGTGGCTCTCCCGGTCATCGGGGGGAAAGGGAAGGGATTTATCGGGGGTAAAACGCCAAGTCATTCCGACTATATAGCACTTGGAAGAGCACAGGATAAGGATTTAGGATGGGACGGGGGAAAGGAATGATGCCCATCCAATTGGACGGTCGGTGATTGAACACCGACCTGCATGAAGCTAGACGTCGCTCTACCGTCTAGTCCAAGTGGTTGGGATTATAAGGGAAACAAATGCGTGCTTCGGGCTGCCTGAAACAAGAAGAAAAAACTACTTCCAGTGCTCAAAGGCAAAAACTCAATGCAATATTTAAGGCTGTGGTGCACGTGCATTGGTTGCAAAGGTGAGAGATGGCTAACGGCGTCCCACTGCAAAACCCCGTTATCACGTGCAGAAGACCAACGTTAGCGGTCGTCTGGGCCTTCCAGTACCCAGGGTGGTGTCCTGGGCACGCTCCTGTAAGGTGCGTTTATATGTTTGACTTATGACTGAGAGAGAAGCGAGTCTGCCAGCAGCGGGGAGCGGCCAGCAGGGAAAGGCTTTGAGGGGGAACACGCACGTGTGTGTGTGTGGAGGGAGGCTGGCGCCGCCATCATCAGGCAGGAAGACCAAGTATTGCGTCATGTCAAACGGCAGATCAGCTGGTCACAAGGCGAACATGTCAGCCATCTCCCTGCCTCAACCCTCACAACCAATTGGTTTTGTTCTTTAGGCAATGAAAATTGCATTTAATCTGGCGTCTTTGCAGTAGTTAGACTATTAAGTATGTTGTATGGTATTTTAAGTTCTTTGATAAGAAATAAGAATATATTTACGTAGCTGCTGCTGTTGTTTATTTGCTGGCAGCATGAAAATGTCAACAAAAATTAACTTCATATTATATACGCGCAATATACACTATCCAACCCGGACACAAGTGGAGGGCCGGTTGTGATGGGACCGGACCTGACACAGCCGGTGTTGGGGACCACACTTGACACAGCCGGTGATGGGGGCCACACTTGACACAGCCGGTGATGGGGGCCACACTTGACACAGCCGGTGTTGGGGGCCACACTTGACACAGCCGTGTTGGGGGCCACAGTTGACACAGCCGGTATTGGGGGTCCACACTTGACACAGCCGGTGTTGGGAGCCACACATGACACAGCCGGTGTTGGGAGCCACATTTGACACAGTGTATGCCACCCAGCTGGCCAGGCCGCTGTGACACAAGGCCACCAATAGCCTTCACGAGATCAGTGAGTTGTTTCCTGTCTCGTATATCGTGCGACTGAAGGATAAAGTGGAGGCCTTGGGCGCAATTTATAGTGTTTTCCATTTTTTGTTGAGTATCTTGAAGTCGAGAGAACATGTAGCACCACAATGTTTACACCGGGTTGCGTAGTGTTAATATGGCTGACTTCCTACTAGCAATTATGCACATTTTATTGTCGGATAATGATAGACGAATAAATTTTCGTCTTTTGAAAAATAAAGTATTTAGGGCGAGGTGAAAATATATTTAGAGGAGATTGAAGAGGTAAATTAAAAAATATATCCAGGGACTGATATGCAAAACGGGTCTATAGATTATTATTAAAATTTTGTTTTCAGAATTAATATGCAAGCGATGAGTCACAATAACGTGGCTAAAGTATGTTGACCAGACCACACACTAGAAGGTGAAGAGACGACGACGTTTCGGTCCGTCCTGGACCATTCTCAAGTCGATTGTGATGAGAAAGTAGAGAGACAGGCAATAAATACTCAAGAGAGAGCTGAGGATATGCAGTTTGGCTTAATCACAGTAACTGAATTAGATGCCGTTACACGCTGTGTAGCGGCGTGTACCGCCACACACGAGAATCATTAATACGACAATAGGTCTAAATTAATAGAAAAGAAATTTCTCACTAATAGAGGACCTTGATGGTCGTTGTCAAGGACGTGCCCATTACTGGGCTGGAGCACCAGGCACACGACGGTAGTGCTGGCAGGCTGGGGCGGCCACTCATCATCTCAGTGACCATTGATTTAGTTTTTCTTTGTTTCTGTACCTGAGAACCCCCCCCCCCCCCTGCTGGGTGGTGACGTCGGGGCTTCCCGGAGCTGTTTGGCTCCTTCAGGTGTGCCTCCATATGTGTACTGGTCTGACGCCCCTCCGCCCCCCCCAGGGTGGTACCTGGGTACACACATGTACCCTCCCCCACCCCCAGGGTGGTACCTGGGTACACACATGTACCCACCCCCGCCCCCAGGGGGGGGGGTATCTGGGTGCACACATGTACCCACCCCCGCCCCCAGGGGGGTACCTGGGTACACACATGTACCCTCCCCCGCCCCTGGGGTGTTCCTGGGTATATACATGTACCCACCTCCGCCCCCAGGGGGGTACCTGGGTACACACATGTACCCACCTCCGCCCCCAGGGGGGCACCTGGGTACACACATGTACCCTCCCCCACCCCCAGGGGGGTACCTGGGTACACACATGTACCCACCCCCGCCCCCAGGGTGGTACCCGGGATACACAGTACATTAAGAACATTAAGCCGCAGAAATACTGTACCCGTTGCTCTGGTGACCTTTCTCAATATTATTAAATGTGTCCCTGATTGTTTCCCAGTGACGTCACTGGAGGAGCTAACCTGACATTATCCGCTCCAGGGGTTAAGGGCGGGAGGCGAGCATCGCCAGGTACCGGCAACAACAGTCTGGGTGACCAGGACTGGAAACCTTGATGGCCAAGAGGCCTGGCTGCCGGCACAGTGACCGGTTTGTCTCCTATATATAAACTTTATAGTTTATTCAATAGCACGTGATTGTGTGTGTGTGTGTGTGTGTGTGTGTGTGTGTGTGTGTGTGTGTGTGTGTGTGTGTGTGTGTGTGTGTGTGTGTGTAAACTCACCTGTATCCTAATTGTGCCCGTAGGATCGAGCTTCAGCTCTTGGACCCCGCGTTTCCACCCGCTGATTTTCTAATGCATTGACTCATAACCAATTTTTTTCCATCATATCTTCTTTAGGAATTATGTGTGTAGTTCACTTCTGCTCATTTAATTCATTCCATTTTTTCCCAATTTTCTTATACCAAAACAAGACTTTTCTAGCATCTCTTCGGCGCATCTGTTTCTGAAACATCCTTCCAGGTCTTCTTGATCTCTTGATACTCATTGTGAGCATCTCTTTGTCCACTCTGCCAATGTCACCTAAGTAGCCTCTCTCATGTCTAACGACATCAGGCCTAGTTCATTCTGTCTCTCTTCAGACCCTTTTCCTCGCCTTTCTGACGCGACCCTCGTTGTAAACCTCTGTTTTTCAAGTTTCCTTGTGTGCTTCTTGAGATGTGGGGCTGCATGATCTAGAACGGATTGCACATGGGTTCGATGCCGTGATCTCAATGTTTCCTTATTCAGATTCTTCAATGATGTTCTGACTTTGCCTACAGAGTGTGTGGTGGTGTCAACAGGTATGCGCTCAGCTGCACAGTACAAGTGACCCTGCGCTTATACTGTCGCTCCCATTCGCGTCATTACCACCATACCAGCTCAACACGTCTGCTGTGAGAACCTGGTCACACGGGGTCACACGGGGTCACACGGGGTCACACGGGGTCAGAGTGGCAGCACGTGATTCGACTTAATTTTACGCTGGTATTGAAATTCGATTTAGTATATTTCGACATAAATATTCGATGTTTTTTCAGGGGTAAGTGATTTGAATGTGTGATATATTGTATATATTTAATCTTCAAAGAAAACGGCAGATGTGTAAATAAGATGAGCTGTTTAGAATGATGACTCGGTCTGTTTAGCCGGTGTGTGTAGCGGGCCTCTGTGAGGTGATGAGTGTGAGCTGCTCATACGTCATGAGGCTGTGTGATGACGCCTCTCTTCCTACACCTCTCATCACAACCCCTCAACTTCTGGGTACGTCACAACCGCTGATCACGCCGTCACAACCGCTGATCACGCCGTCACAACCGCTGACCACGTCGTCACAACCACTGATCACGCCGTCACAACCTCTGATCACGCCGTCACAACCTCTGATCACGTCGTCACAACCACTGATCACGCCGTCACAACCTCTGATCACGTCACAACCTCTGATCACGCCGTCACAACCTCTGATCACGCCGTCACAACCTCTGATCACGCCGTCACAACCTCTGATCACGCCGTCACAACCTCTGATCACGCCGTCACAATCTCTGATCACGCCGTCACAACCGCTGATCACGCCGTCACAACCGCTGATCACGTCGTCACAACCTATGATCACGTCGTCACAGGGTTGTGGAGGGCAGCAGCAGAGCGGCAGCTGCGGGCTGGCCCTGGGGGCTGGCCCTGGGGGCTGGCCCTGCGGGCTGGCCCTGGGGGCTGGCCCTGCGGGCTGGCCCTGCGGGCTGGCCCTGGGGGCTGGCCCTGGGGGCTGGCCCTGGGGGCTGGCCCTGGGGGCTGGCCCTGGGGGCTGGCCCTGGGGCTGGTAGCAGTCCCAGGTGAGGGCGTCTCAAGGTCAGTGTTTCACACTTAACAGTAAAAACTGCCTGCAGGAGACGAGGCCCACAAGGTGTCGTGTAGCCTCAAGCACAACAAGCACACGTTCTCCCTGAGGACCTTGGTGCCTGCTCACTAGCACACTATGAGGACCTTGGTGCCTGCTCACTAACACACTATGGGGACCTTGGTGTATGTTCACTAACACACTATGGTGACCTTGGTGTATGTTCACTAACACACTATGGGGACCTTGGTGTATGTTCACTAACACACTATGGGGACCTTGGTGTATGTTCACTAACACACTATGGGGACCTTGGTGTATGTTCACTAACACACTATGGTGACCTTGGTGTATGTTCACTAACACACTATGGTGACCTTGGTGTATGTTCACTAACACACTATGGTGACCTTGGTGTATGTTCACTAACACACTATGGGGACCTTGGTGTATGTTCACTAACACACTATGGGGACCTTGGTGCCTGCTCACTAACACACTATGGTGACCTTGGTGTATGTTCACTAACACACTATGGGGACCTTGGTGCATGTTCACTAACATATGACAGGGTTACCAAGATGGAGAGGCAGGTCGGGATAACTGGCGAAACGCCGAACTGGTTAAGGGAGAACCTGAAGGACAGAAAGCAAAGAGTAAGTCAGAGAGGAGGATTTAAGCTGGAGGAATGTAACAAGTGGGGTTCTACAAGGCTCTGTTCTGGGACCGCTAATGGTCCACATTCACATGAACAACCTGTCCTAGAGAGCGAGCCCTTACATTTCAATATTTGCAAATGACGCAAAGCTAATGAGGATTGTAAAAAACAGAAGAGGACCGAAGGAAGTTCCAGAAGTAGCTAGAGAAACTCCAATAGTGATCAAACAAATGGTTGCTGGAATTCAGTCCCAACAAATGTAAGGTAATGAAGATGGGAAAGGGAGAGAGGAGACCAGAAGACATCTACACAATAAGGACAAGGCAACAACAGAGATCAAAAAGAGAGAAAGAAGATAATATCGGCAGCATATGGGACGCTGTCAAGAATAAGATCATAGTTTAGAAACTTAAATAAGGACTACTTCAAAGCAATATTCACAACATTAGTCAGACCAGTACTGGAATATGCAGCACTGGCATGGAATGTTTGACTTGTAAAGCATTAAGCACAAATTGATAAGTACAAAGGTTCGCAACTAGACTGGTACCAGAGCTAAGAGAGCTAAGCTACGACAATACGCTAGTGGAACTAAATCTCACAACCCTAGAGGACAAAAGAAACAGTTGATATGATCACAACATACAAGATACTGAGGGGAATAGATAAGGTGGATACGGACAACCTCTTCATTTTGAGGAAAGTAGAACAAAAGACACTGTTGGAAACTGTTAATCGCAAATGAGCCGAGAAATGTGGGAAATACTCGAATACTGTACGAGTGAGCAAGTTGAAGCACTTGAGAAAAGTTTTGGAAGCCACCTCAGCCCCAACTTTAATAGCCGCAGGACTTGACAAAGAATTTGACTTCAGAATTGTTAAGTGTGACAGCAACAGGTACAAGTAGGCCTAGTTAGGCGGGGATTAAGAGCTAGACCTG
>WNGS01167840.1:20025745-20038064 GCA_020271785.1 Procambarus virginalis | reverse complement strand
CAGGCGCCACCAGTGGAAGACAGACAGACAGACAGGCAGACAGGTAGACAGAGACACGTGGCCAGTGTTGGAGACTTCATTCATAATAGCAAATGACAGCTTACTGACAGACACAAGATCCTACGCTGACGGTCAAAGTAAGTCAAATTATAAACACACGAACGCGCGCGCGCGCCACATACACACACTCACACTCACAGGAGGACAGCACGAGGCTTCAAGAAGATCTGGACAAATTGACGGAATGGGTTATTAGAGATTAACCCAAGCAATTGTAATGTAATGAAGATAGGGGTAGAGAGCAGGAGGCCAGACACAAGGTATCACTTGGGAGATGAAATTCTTCTAGAATCAAAGAGAGAGATTTGATTTAGAGCAACTTGGGGATTGATATCACGCCAGACCTGTTCCCCGAAGCCAATATCAGGAGGATACTCAGCGGAATATGCCAGGTTGGCCAACATAAGAACGGTCTTTAGAAACTTGTGTAAGGAATCATTCATGGACCTTGTATACCACGTATATCAGACCAATCCTGGAGTATGCAGATCCAGCATGGAGTCCATATCTCACCAAACATAAGACTATATTGGGAGAAGGTTCAGAGGTTTAGCCACCAGATTAGTGCCCGAACTGAGGGGTATGAGCTACGAGGAGAGACTACGGGAATTAACCTCACGTCTCTAGAAGACAGAAGAGTTAGGGGAGACATGATCACCACATACAAGAGTCTCAAAGGAATTGATAGGGTACATGAAGGCAGTTTATTTACCACAAGGGGCACACGCACTAGGGGACACACGTGGAAACTGAGTGCCCAAATGAGCCACATAAGATATTAGAAAGAACTTTTAATGTCAGAGTGGTTGACAAATGGAATGCATTAGGAGGTGATGTGGTGGAGGCTGACTCCATACACAGTTTCAAGTGTAACTATGATAGAGCCAAGTAGGCTCAGGAAACTGTACACCTGTTGATTGACGGTTGAGAGGCGGGATAACCACTAGAGCAACACTGCAGCAACATCTAGAGCAACACTGCAGCAACACTCTAGACACACACTGCAGCAACTGCTAGAGCAACACTGCAGCAACTACTAGAGACAACACTGCAGCAACTGCTAGAGCAACACTGCAGCAACCCTAGCAACAGAGCAACCACTGCAGCAACACTAGCAACAACACTGCAGCAACCTCTAGAGCAACACTGCAGCAACTACTAGACAACACTGCAGCAACTGCTAGAGCAACACTGCAGCAACTTCTAGAGACAACACTGCAGCAACCTACTAGAGCAACACTGCAGCAACCACTAGAGCAACACTGCAGCAACCACTAGAGCAACACTGCAGCAACCACTAGAGCAACACTGCAGCAACTGACTAGAGCAACACTGCAGCAACCACTGAGCAACACTGCAGCAACTACTAGAGCAACACTGCAGCAACCACTAGAGCAACACTCGCTGAGCAACTCCAATCTAGAGCAACACTCGACTCAGAGCAACACTGCCACTAGAGCAACACTGCAGCAACTGCTAGATACAACACTGCAGCAACTACTAGAAGCAACACTGCAGCAACTCACTAGAACAACACTCAGCAACTGCTAGAGCAACACTGCAGCAACCACTGAGAACAGCAACACTAGACCCAGCAACCACTAGAGCAACACTGCAGCAACCACGAGAGCAACACTGCAGCAACTAGCTAGAGCAACACTGCAGCAACCACTAGAGAAACACTGCAGCAACTGCTAGAGCAACACTGCAGCAACGCACTAGAGCAACACTGCAGCAACCACTAGAGCAACACTGCAGCAACGCCTAGAGCAACACTGCAGCAACCACTAGAGCAACACTGCAGCAACCACTAGAGCAACACTCCAGCAACTGCTAGAGCAACACTGCAGCAACCGCCTAGAGCCACGACCACTGCGAGCAACATCTAAGACGCACACACAACAAGTAGTGTGAACACGGAAGGAGAGAGACAAGGTGAACCCAGTAACACCCATGGTTATGTTGTTCTTGAGCAGAGGGGTCGCTGGTAGGGGGGGTGTACCAGGGGTCAGGGGGCGTGGAGGGGGGCAGGGGAAGGGGGGGACAGGAAGGGGGGTCAGGGGGGAGGAGGGCAGGGGGCGGGAGGGGGAGGAAGGGGGTCAGGGGGGTAGGAGGGGAAAGGGTTGGAGGTTGAGGGGGGGTGATTGTGTTATTAATCTCGCTGCAGTAACAGTCGCCCATACAGCTATCCACTATTTGACCGAGGGCTCTTACTCTCTGTTTTGGTTTGGGCGGGGTATATGGGGTGATCTCTCTCTCTCCTCTCTCTCTCTCTCTCTCCTCTCTCTCTCATCTTCTCATCTCTTCTCTCTCTCTCTCTACTCTCTGGCAATCGGGGCTGCCCACATGAGAGAGTGTCATGTCGGAAGCGGAGGGCCGGGCCATTTTGACACCCTGAGTGACACCTGAGTTCATGTGGAAATCAGAAGTGAAAGGTTGCCAGCTGGAGCCGTGCTACTAGGGTCAAGGGTGGGAGCTGGGGATGAGGTATGGGTGGATGAGGCTGGGGTGGATGAGGCGGATGTGGGGTGGATGAGCTGGGGGGATGGGGTGGGTGAGGGTGGGTTAGTGGTAGGTGGGGGGAGGTGGAGCGGGGGATGAGGTGGTGGGACTGGGGTGGGTGAGATGGGGTGAGGATGGGGTGAGGGTGGGTGAGGATTGGGGGTGGGGGTGAGGCTGGGGTGGGTGAGGCTGGGTGGTGAGCTGGGGAGGATGGGGTGGGTGAGGATGGTGGGATGGGTGAGGGGAGCTGGGGGGGGGTGAGGATGGTGTGGAGGTGGGTGAGGAGGGGTTGGTGAGGATGGGGTGGGATGAGGATCGGGTGTGGGTGAGGAGGTGGTAGGAGGGGTGGGTGAGGATGGGGTGGGTGAGGATGGGGTGGAGAGGTATGGGGAGTGGGTGAGGATGGGGTGGGTGAGGATGGGGGTGGGTGAGGATGGGGTGGGTGAGGATGGGGGGTGGGTGAGGATGGGTGAGTGAGGAGGGGGTTGGTGAGGATGGGGTGGGTGAGGATGGGGGTGCTCCACTGCTCACACCTGGGCTCTACTGTACATTGTATATTAATTTAGAGCCAGTTGTAGCGAGGTTCTGGTGTCTGCCTCAGCACTACACCTCATGGCCACAGCGGCTCCTCACTCCCACCTCCTCATATCTCCACTACTACAGTGCTTCTACAACTACTACTACTACTACTACAACTACTACAACTACACAAAGAAACCACAGTGGCGTGATATATCAATGATAAAATCATTTAGAATCCTTGCGGTGACTTGCAGCAGCCTTCTGGTCACTCCAGTCACCACATTACTCCAAAATGGCTTCCAAACTACAAGTACCATTACTAATACTGCTACTAACATTGCCACTACCACTCCTTATAATACTAACACCACTAATACTTACACACAGAATTACACACATACACAGAATTACATACTTACATCATTACACTCTGTGTGTAATGATGTAAGGGCGAAGAGGGAGAACGGCCTATTGACATAGCTGGAATGCATGGGGGAGTTGTGTAAAACCCTGGTTTGTGTCTCGGAGAGGCTGCAGGATCCAGTAAGTTCAGTAGAACTTCGGTTTCAACTCTTTTTACCATGTCGTAGCTCAGTCTATTAAGGTAGCGTCTGGGATGCTCCCGGACGCAGGTTCGAATCCTCGTCACGGCCCTTGTGGATTTGTTCACCACTAATACCGTTACTACTAGTAGTAGTAATAGTAGTAGTACTGCTACCACTACTTCTAATAGCACTACTCCTACTACCACTACTACGTTTTCCTTCTCCGCAATTTAAGCAAAGTTGGACCTAATTAACCTGATCACTAGCCTGGAGGCGTCTAAAGAAACCGGGCCCAGGGTCATTGATCCCGAAACCCATCAAAGTAACTTATAAGGTAGACAGAAGGTAGACGCAAGGTAGACGCAGGGTAGACGTAAGGTAGACACAGGGTAGGTTCCATTGTTTCTGACGACAACACGACAAGTAACCTGGCCGGTGGAGACCACTGCGCCACGGAGGACTAACCATGCAGCTATTTAATGGAAGGCGCCTCAGTGGATGACACGGGCGACACGGCCAGGCAGGCAGCAGAGGCCGGACACGGGGGTCAGACACGGGTGAGGTTGCCAACATGAGAACATAAGAATGAACGTAACTGCTGAAGGCCTGTTGGCCCATACGAGGCAGCTAATATTTATATCCAAATATATACTACTGCTATTTATTAATATCTATATATAGATATTTATCTCGCCCGTGTTCAGTCATGGCGAGAGGGGGGGGGTGCTGAATACCATGAGGGAGGAGTTATCTCAGCCTCTCCTCACTTATTGTTTACCTGGATTTACCTGTGACCAATTCATCAGTTTTTTTAGTGTGTAGACCTGTTGACTCGGCACAATGTCTTATTTTGTAAATCTTGTGCTTTTTCACTGGAGTAAATGACTTCTGACTCCTGTTAACAGGAGAGTTTGTTAAAACTTGAGAGTTTCCCTTGGTATACTCGGCTTGTTCCTTTCACTTACTAATTTCCTCTGGAACACGACTCACCAATTGGTTTACAACCAGGTGCCCATTTATTGTTGGGTGAAAGAGAGCGTCGAGTTGAGGGTCGGTGCCAGGTTTCTGTGGTGCACTCCCACTGTGCACTGGGTCTATCTTGTGCCTGTAGTGCACCCCAATGGTGGAGGTTGTAGAGAGGCTTTCTACAAGAGTACCCCCATGGTGGAGGCAGTAGAGAGGCTTACTACAAGAGTACCCCAATGGTGGAGGTTGTAGAGAGGCTTACTACAAGAGTACTCCCATGGTGGTGGCAGTAGAGAGGTTTACTACAAGAGTTCTCCCATGGTGGAGGCAGTAGAGAGGCTTACTACATGAGTCCCCCCATGGTGGAGGCAGTAGAGAGGTTTACAAGAGTTCTCCCATGGTGGAGGCAGTAGAGAGGTTTACTACAAGAGTTCTCCCATGGTGGAGGCAGTAGAGAGGCTTACTACAAGAGTACTCCCATGGTGGCCAGGAACTAGCAGCCTGGGAGACACGGTACACAGACACTGACCATCAGTGGTGCCCCACGAAGCAGTGAGCCAGACGAGAGGACACGTTCGGAGGCTGCAAAGTCACCTGGAGAATATCCTGAAAAATAAAGGTAGACGAAATTTTCATAAGCCGGTGGCTTCGTGTCCCTGTCGAGGCCACTTGAAATAGTGGCCCTGAGGTAAATTTAGGTAAAACAGGTGGAACAGGTTAGAAGAGAAAATAGTAATTGACTTCCAACAGTCTTAGTTTTGGAACATAAAAATGTATTCGTGAGGCAATGGAAAGTTGGAGCCCAGTAGCTAAAGATCGGCTCATGTAAACTCCCTTAGCTAGGAACTTTAAATTTATAAAACACACACACACACACACACACACACACACACACACACACACACACACACACACACACACACGCACGCACACACACACACACACACTGTGGTGATGTGGTGGAGGCTGACTCCATACACAGTTTCAAATGTAGATATGATAGAGCCCAGTAGGCTTAGGAATCTGTACACCAGTTGATTGACACTTGAGAGGCGGGACCAAAGAGCCAAAGCTCAACCCCCGCAAGCACAAATAGGTGAGTACAAATAGGTGAGTACTCTCGGACACAGGTTCGATTTCTGGCTGAGAGAGAACAAATTGAGCAGAATATCTTTCACCTGATGACTCTGTTCACCTAGCAGTAAGTAGGTACCTAGGAATTAGTTAACTGTTGCGTATTATATTCTGGGGACACACACACAAAGTAACAAAACGTCCCCATGTTGGGGATTTCCAGTTGGTTATCCCTAATTGCACCGTGGGCAGAATTAAGGGATAGCCAGTGATAGCCAGTGATAGCCAGCAGTCAATGGCATCAAGAGAAGTTTGACTCCAGCTGCAGACCTGTCAGGTCTGCACATATGAGCAGCACAAAGGGAACCCTCATATGTGCAGACCTGACAGCAGTCACAAGCACTTAGATGGAGTTACCCGACAACCATAGAGGGTAGGTAAACAGATTTTGAGAGACTATACGTGTGCCTCTACAGTGGATGATACCAACCTGCAGTACATTGCAGCTGAGGGAGGCCAGCTTCAGGGAGACCCAGACAATACGTACAGGGACCTAGAACATTGTTACAGGTTCGGGCTCACCATAGCCCGTGCTACTTGGAACTTTTTTTTTCCAGGTAGCGAATCAACAACATGTTATAGGTTCGTGCCCACAGGCTCCAAGACCCTGGGATTCAAGACACCGCACCTCTTCATAGCGGTGAGGTCTTCGAACAGTGACTTTCACCCAAACCTTGATTGATCTATATTTCAACTCCATTCTT
The DNA here is from genome assembly GCA_020271785.1 of Procambarus virginalis. NCBI lineage: Eukaryota > Metazoa > Arthropoda > Malacostraca > Decapoda > Cambaridae > Procambarus > Procambarus virginalis. The sequence continues at coordinate 20,031,631 of WNGS01167840.1, read as the reverse complement.
TTACTAGAAAACTCAAATTATTCATGTCAACATGGCATCACGTAGTGTGAAAAAAAAAGTTTTGAATAGTTGTAATCGTCTCTAGTTTTTAGCCTGAAACAGCCGGTCCCAAAATATAACCAATTTTGTTTATACGTCTCAACTTAGGCCTGGCGGCCATATTGGAATAAATCTCCCTTATACCAGTACCGCGGACGCTAGGTAGAGAGCCTCCCTAGGAGTCAAGCGCTGCACTACTAGGAGTAGGTAGGGGGCTGGGGGCTGCTGGGGCAGCTGGGGCAGCTGGGGGCAGCTGGGGGCAGCTGGGGGCAGCTGGGCCAGGAGGCTTGCCGCAAGAAATCCCTGTCATTAATTAACGCCTTCAGCCAGCGACTGGATCCATTACAGTCTCGCAGTTGACAGGTCTTAAATACCAACCGCTTCATTAAGTTAAAAGTGATCATCGAGCTTTACCTGGTTATAAATTGTGGTTATGTAAACACTTGTTACACTGCAGTGATCACAAACCTGCAGGTGTGTAAGAGTTTGTGTTTATTAGTATGGTCAGCGGGTTGGTGTATCTGCGTCATCATTTCCACATGACGTCAGTAGGATCTGCAACATAACGTATGTGGTCTGCATCTATGAGGTTTACAATATTCTGGCCCCCATGTGTGTCTGGCCCCCATGCGTGTCTGGCCCCCATGTGTGTCTGGCCCCCATGCGTGTCTGGCCCCCATGTGTGTCTGGCCCCCATGCGTGTCTGGCCCCCATGCGTGTCTGGCCCCCATGCGTGTCTGGCCCCCATGTGTGTCTGGCCCCCATGTGTGTCTGGCCCCCATGTGTGTCTGGCCCCCATGTGTGTCTGGCCCCCATGTGTGTCTGGCCTCCATGCGTGTCTGGCCCCCATGCGTGTCTGGCCCCCATGTGTGTCTGGCCCCCATGCGTGTCTGGCCCCCATGCGTGTCTGGCCCCCATGCGTGTCTGGCCCCCATGTGTGTCTGGCCCCCATGTGTGTCTGGCCCCCATGTGTGTCTGGCCCCCATGTGTGTCTGGCCCCCATGTGTGTCTGGTCCCAAGGCGTGTCTGGCCTCCATGTGTGTCTGGCCCCCATGTGTGTCTGGCCCCCATGTGTGTCTGGCCCCCATGTGTGTCTGGCCCCCATGTGTGTCTGGCCCCCATGTGTGTCTGGCCCCCATGTGTGTCTGGCCCCCATGCGTGTCTGGCCCCCATGTGTGTCTGGCCCCCATGCGTGTCTGGCCCCCATGTGTGTCTGGCCCCCATGCGTGTCTGGCCCCCATGCGTGTCTGGCCCCCATGCGTGTCTGGCCCCATCCGTGTCTGGCCCCCATCCGTGTCTGGCCCCATCCGTGTCTGGCCCCCATCCGTGTCTGGCCCCCATGCGTGTCTGGCCCCATCCGTGTCTGGCCCCCATGCGTGTCTGGCCCCCATGCGTGTCTGGCCCCCATGCGTGTCTGGCTCCCATGCGTGTCTGGCCCCATCCGTGTCTGGCCCCCATGCGTGTCTGGCCCCCATGCGTGTCTGGCCCCCATGCGTGTCTGGCCCCCATGCGTGTCTGGCCCCCATGCGTGTCTGGCCCCCATGCGTGTCTGGCCCCCATGTGTGTCTGGCCCCCATGTGTGTCTGGCCCCCATGTGTGTCTGGCCCCCATGCGTGTCTGGCCCCCATGCGTGTCTGGCCCCCATGTGTGTCTGGCCCCCATGCGTGTCTGGCCCCCATGTGTGTCTGGCCCCCATGCGTGTCTGGCGCCCCCCATGCGTGTCTGCCCACCTACCCCCATGCGTGTCTTGCCCCCCCCCCATGCGTGTCTTCCCCCCCCCCCCCATGCGTGTCTGGCCCCCATCCGAGACGGAATTCCATACCAAGCAGCAATTCTCGAAGTGTTTAAATCGAAATAGCATCTCGGCCACACCTGACATTGGCACGGTCACATCTGACCTTGTTTTCGGCCACAACTGACATTGACTCGAACATATATGACTTTGCCTAATTTAAACTACAATTATCTCGTACCACAGGATGTGTATTTAAATAAATCTCTTCCCCCCCCCCCACCTCCCACAAAGAAGTACATATATACATACGTACACATGTATACATAATTGCAAAAGCTAAAAGATAGGTGAAGTAGGGCGTCGTGGTGTTGACTGCCTCTCCTCTTCCTTCACACCCTTCCTGAACTCGTACCGTGAACCCAGAACACACTGTAGTTCATCGTCAGAGACCACTCAGAGACCACTCAGGTCTCTACACACCTGCTGGTCCGCCGTGGCTCTCCCGGTCATCGGGGGGAAAGGGAAGGGATTTATCGGGGGTAAAACGCCAAGTCATTCCGACTATATAGCACTTGGAAGAGCACAGGATAAGGATTTAGGATGGGACGGGGGAAAGGAATGATGCCCAACCAATTGGACGGTCGGTGATTGAACACCGACCTGCATGAAGCTAGACGTCGCTCTACCGTCTAGTCCAAGTGGTTGGGATTATAAGGGAAACAAATGCGTGCTTCGGGCTGCCTGAAACAAGAAGAAAAAACTACTTCCAGTGCTCAAAGGCAAAAACTCAATGCAATATTTAAGGCTGTGGTGCACGTGCATTGGTTGCAAAGGTGAGAGATGGCTAACGGCGTCCCACTGCAAAACCCCGTTATCACGTGCAGAAGACCAACGTTAGCGGGCGTCTGGGCCTTCCAGTACCCAGGGTGGTGTCCTGGGCACGCTCCTGTAAGGTGCGTTTATATGTTTGACTTATGACTGAGAGAGGAGCGAGTCTGCCAGCAGCGGGGAGCGGCCAGCAGGGAAAGGCTTCGAGGGGGAACACGCACGTGTGTGTGTGTGTGGAGGGAGGCTGGCGCCGCCATCATCAGGCAGGAAGACCAAGTATTGCGTCATGTCAAACGGCAGATCAGCTGGTCACAAGGCGAACATGTCAGCCATCTCCCTGCCTCAACCCTCACAACCAATTGGTTTTGTTCTTTAGGCAATGAAAATTGCATTTAACCTGGCGTCTTTGCAGTAGTTAGACTATTAAGTATGTTGTGTGGTATTTTAAGTTCTTTGATAAGAACTAAGAATATATTTACGTAGCTGCTGCTGTTGTTTATTTACTGGCAGCATGAAAATGTCAACAAAAATTAACTTCATATTATATACGCGCAATATACACTATCCAACCCGGACACAAGTGGAGGGCCGGTTGTGATGGGACCGGACCTGACACAGCCGGTGTTGGGGACCACACTTGACACAGCCGGTGATGGGGGCCACAGTTGACACAGCCGTGTTGGGGGTCCGCACTTGACACAGCCGGTGATGGGGGCCACAGTTGACACAGCCGTGTTGGGGGTCCGCACTTGACACAGCCGGTGATGGGGGCCACAGTTGACACAGCCGTGTTGGGGGTCCGCACTTGACACAGCCGGTGATGGGGGCCACAGTTGACACAGCCGGTGATGGGGGCCACAGTTGACACAGCCGTGTTGGGGGTCCGCACTTGACACAGCCGGTGATGGGGGCCACAGTTGACACAGCCGGTATTGGGGGTCCACACTTGACACAGCCGGTGTTGGGAGCCACATTTGACACAGTGTATGCCACCCAGCTGGCCAGGCCGCTGTGACACAAGGCCACCAATAGCCTTCACGAGATCAGTGAGTTGTTTCCTGTCTCGTATATCGTGCGACTGAAGGATAAAGTGGAGGCCTTGGGCGCAATTTATAGTGTTTTCCATTTTTTGTTGAGTATCTTGAAGTCGAGAGAACATGTAGCACCACAATGTTTACACCGGGTTGCGTAGTGTTAATATGGCTGACTTCCTACTAGCAATTATGCACATTTTATTGTCGGATAATGATAGACGAATAAATTTTCGTCTTTTGAAAAATAAAGTATTTAGGACGAGGTGAAAATATATTTAGAGGAGATTGAAGAGGTAAATTAAAAAATATATCCAGGGACTGATATGCAAAACGGGTCTATAGATTATTATTAAAATTTTGTTTTCAGAATTAATATGCAAGCGATGAGTCACAATAACGTGGCTAAAGTATGTTGACCAGACCACACACTAGAAGGTGAAGAGACGACGACGTTTCGGTCCGTCCTGGACCATTCTCAAGTCGATTGTGATGAGAAAGTAGAGAGACAGGCAATAAATAGGCAAGAGAGAGCTGAGGATATGCAGTTTGGCTTAATCACAGTAACTGAATTAGATGCCGTTACACGCTGTGTAGCGGCGTGTACCGCCACACACGAGAATCATTAATACGACAATAGGTCTAAATTAATAGAAAAGAAATTTCTCACTAATAGAGGACCTTGATGGTCGTTGTCAAGGACGTGCCCATTACTGGGCTGGAGCACCAGGCACACGACGGCAGTGCTGGCAGGCTGGGGCGGCCACTCATCATCTCAGTGACCATTGATTTAGTTTTTCTTTGTTTCTGTACCTGAGAACCCCCCCCCCCCTGCTGGGTGGTGACGTCGGGGCTTCCCGGAGCTGTTTGGCTCCTTCAGGTGTGCCTCCATATGTGTACTGGTCTGACGCCCCTCCGCCGCCCCCAGGGTGGTACCTGGGTACACACATGTACCCTCCCCCACCCCCAGGGTGGTACCTGGGTACACACATGTACCCACCCCCGCCCCCAGGGGGGGGGGGTATCTGGGTGCACACATGTACCCACCCCGCCCCCAGGGGGGTACCTGGGTACACACATGTACCCTCCCCCGCCCCTGGGGTGTTCCTGGGTATATACATGTACCCACCTCCGCCCCCAGGGGGGTACCTGGGTACACACATGTACCCACCTCCGCCCCCAGGGGGGTACCTGGGTACACACATGTACCCTCCCCCACCCCCAGGGGGGGTACCTGGGTACACACATGTACCCACCCCCGCCCCCAGGGTGGTACCCGGGATACACAGTACATTAAGAACATTAAGCCGCAGAAATACTGTACCCGTTGCTCTGGTGACCTTTCTCAATATTATTAAATGTGTCCCTGATTGTTTCCCAGTGACGTCACTGGAGGAGCTAACCTGACATTATCCGCTCCAGGGGTTAAGGGCGGGAGGCGAGCATCGCCAGGTACCGGCAACAACAGTCTGGGTGACCAGGACTGGAAACCTTGATGGCCAAGAGGCCTGGCTGCCGGCACAGTGACCGGTTTGTCTCCTATATATAAACTTTATAGTTTATTCAATAGCACGTGATTGGTGTGTGTGTGTGTGTGTGTGTGTGTGTGTGTGTGTGTGTGTGGTGTGTGTGTGTGTGGGTGTGTGTGTGTAAACTCACCTGTATCCTAATTGTGCCCGTAGGATCGAGCTTCAGCTCTTGGACCCCGCGTTTCCACCCGCTGATTTTCTAATGCATTGACTCATAACCAATTTTTTCCATCATATCTTCTTTAGGAATTATGTGTGTAGTTCACTTCTGCTCATTTAATTCATTCCATTTTTCCCAATTTTCTTATACCAAAACAAGACTTTTCTAGCATCTCTTCGGCGCATCTGTTTCTGAAACATCCTTCCAGGTCTTCTTGATCTCTTGATACTCATTGTGAGCATCTCTTTGTCCACTCTGCCAATGTCACCTAAGTAGCCTCTCTCATGTCTAACGACATCAGGCCTAGTTCATTCTGTCTCTCTTCAGACCCTTTTCCTCGCCTTTCTGACGCGACCCTCGTTGTAAACCTCTGTTTTTCAAGTTTCCTTGTGTGCTTCTTGAGATGTGGGGCTGCATGATCTAGAACGGATTGCACATGGGTTCGATGCCGTGATCTCAATGTTTCCTTATTCAGATTCTTCAATGATGTTCTGACTTTGCCTACAGAGTGTGGTGGTGTCAACAGGTATGCGCTCAGCTGCACAGTACAAGTGACCCTGCGCT
>WNGS01167840.1:19986205-19993705 GCA_020271785.1 Procambarus virginalis | reverse complement strand
GTGTGTGTGTGTGTGTGTGTGTGGCCCTGACCCGGTGTGTGGCCCTGACCCGGTGTGTGTGGCCCTGACCCGGTGTGTGTGTGGCTCTGACCCGGTGTGTGTGTGGCCCTGACCCGGTTTGTGGCCCTGACCCGGTGTGTGTGTGGCCCTGACCCGGTGTGTGTGGCCCTGACCCGGTGTGTGGCCCTGACCCGGTGTGTGGCCCTGACCCGGTGTGTGGCCCTGACCCGGTGTGTGGCCCTGACCCGGTGTGTGGCCCTGACCCGGTGTGTGCCCTGGCCCGGTGTGTGTGGCCCTGACCCGTGTGTGGCCCTGGCCCGTTGTGTGTGGCCCTGACCCGGTGTGGGCCCTGATCCGGTGTGTGTGGTCCTGACCCGGTGTGTGGCCTTGACCCGTGTGTGTGGCCCTGACCCGGTGTGTGTGGCCCTGACCCGGTGTGTGTGGCCCTGACCCGGGTGTGTGGCCCTGACCCGGTGTGTGTGGCCCTGACCCGTTGTGTGTGGCCCTGACCCGGTGTGTGTGTGGCCCTGACCCGGTGTGTGGCCCTGACCCGGTGTGTGTGTGGCCCTGACCCGTGTGTGTGTGGCCCTGACCGGTGTGTGGCCCTGACCCGGTGTGTGTGCCCTGACCCGGTGTGTGTGGCCCTGACCCGGTGTGTGGCCCTGACCCGGTGTGTGGGCCCTGACCCGGTGTGTGACCCTGACCCGGTGTGTGGCCCTGACCCGGTGTGTTGTGGCCCTGACCCGTGTTGTTGTGTGTGGCCCTGATCCGTGTGTGTGGCCCTGACCCGGTGTGTGTGTGGCCCTGACCCGGTGTGTGTGTGTGTGTGTGGTGTGTGTGTGTGTGTGTGTGTGTGTGTGTGTGTGTGTTGTGGCCCTGACCCGGTGTGTGTGGCCCTGACCCGGTGTGTGGCCCTGACCCGGTGTGTGGCCCTGACCCGGTGTGTGGCCCTGACCCGGTGTGTGTGTGGCCCTGACCCGGTGTGTAGCTCTACCCTCACTCCCACTGGGCAAGAGTGTGTGTAGTGGTTGGGTAAGTGTAGTGGGGGGTGTAGATACATGTGAATGAGGAGTGGGGCAGGCAGGTGTGGATGACTATGGCAGATGTGCCAGTTATTTTTATCCGCAGATGGTACTGTGAACCACCGAGATAGTTCAGCCTGTTTGGCGAGGCATGAAGTACTCTGAGGCTTGTAGAGGCTGCAGTAGGTCCAGCGTTACTTACCCTTAGAGTAGGTCCAGCGTTACTTACCCCTGCAGTAGGTCCAGCGTTACTTACCCCTGCAGTAGGTCCAGCGTTACTTACCCTTAGAGTAGGTCCAGCGTTACTTCCTCCAGCAGTAGGTCCAGCGTCCGCTATGCTTGCTCCTGCATGTTCTCACTATGACTGTCGTCTCACATCAAGTTACGGGCTCACCATAGCCCGTGCTACTTGGAACCTCGTTCCAGGTAGCGAATCTTTATCAACAACAACCGTCGTCTCTAGTATTACTTGTCGCTATTGTGCTCTCATAGATTTATTATGAATATATACATGTCTTTCCGCCGGTATCAATATTATATCATTCCCACAGGATCTAAAGAGTGTAAGGAGTACTGTGTGTGAAGCAGTAGGGTATTACACCCAGGAAATATAGTACGTCGCGTTTTGACGTAAAGGTCCGCCCAAGGCCCCCAAAGCTGATGTACTCATAATCATAGCGGCTCGCAACACTGACGTAATGTCCCGATTTTTTATTCGTGAGTCTTCGGTAGGTTAGGTTCGGGCAATTTTGTTCATCAGTTTAGTGACGTCGTGAACGCTCAGGCAGACGGGCTGCTGACTTCGCTATCTGCCCCCCCCCCCCCCACCACCCCCTCCGGCGCTCTCCTATCACTTCTATTTCTAAGCGTCTAATTAGGGTCTCGCTCTTTATCCTTTCATGTGTTTCTCGCATTTATTTTCTATTCCTCCTCTGCTGATAACAGTAATCAGCATGCAGATGTAGTTAACTTCGAGCATACAGGTGTTGCATGGTCCTATATTGACCCAGAGAGAAGATGTAAGACCTGGCGGACAACTAGAGGCCGCAGTCAGGCAACACTCCCCTCACTCAACCCTTCCGCGCTCCCTTCCAATAAGGTTAGCTTAATCGATATATATATATATATATATATATATATATATATATATATATATATATATATATATATATATATATATATATATATATATATATATATATTACGCTCGTGAGTGCCCTGCCTTTCACGAGCGTGTGTGCAGGTCCTAGTACAAATGTACTTCAGGAACGGTGGTTGAATAGTGAGTGCCTGGTGGTTGAGCAGTGAGTGCCTGGTGGTTGAGCAGTGAGTGCCTGGTGGTTGAACAGTGAGTGCCTGGTGGTTGAACAGTGAGTGCCTGGTGGTTGAACAGCGAGTGCCTGGTGGTTGAACAGTGAGTGCCTGGCCCTAACACGCGCGTCCCCATCTGCCAAGTGTCGTGGCACTCAGTGTCCCGGATATGAGTCACGGTTGTCTAGCGGATGTCTGTCCTGTCCCCCCAGCCCCCCCCCCCCAGGCCTTCACCCGTGGCCTCGTACCTACGATGAATTTAGCTGTAATTATCTGTTTTGGTGTTTGGTTACCTACTTGTGTTACGGGGAGAGGGCTGGAGAAGTGCCCAAGAGGAAGAAGAGATAACTGGCCCAGTCTGGTAGGTGAGGTGTGGCACCGTGCCGCTCTGACCCACATCGCTGTAATGGGAGTGCCCGGTGCACCACCACACCCCAGGCGCCGCCCCCAACAACAGGCACCTGCTTGAATGCACATCGAAAGAACTGATATCTTGCTAACACGAAGAAAGCAAATAATGCATTTTTCTAATGCATAAAAGTTGCAAGAGAGGGCACACAGAGAGTAGTATCTATAGGCAGCCGCGGGACTGTGCCTCATGACTCTCACTGGTCAGGGGTCACAACCCCGACCACAGCAATAGAACCTATTTAAAAACTCAAATTAAGGCAAACTACCTATTTGATGACAGAAAATATAGGAGGAGGAATGAATGGGTAGACAGTAATGTTTATATATATATATATATATATATATATATATATATATATATATATATATATATATATATATATATACACACGTGTTTGTGTGTACAGGTGCAATTTGGCAGGGAAGGGTTGGGAAATTCAGGTTTTGGTCTAGAGCCCCAGCTGCTGGAGTGTGGAGCACCAGCTGCTGGAGTGTGGAGCACCAGCTGCTGGAGTGTGGAGCACCAGCTGCTGGAGTGTGGAGCACCAGCTGCTGGAGTGTGGACCACCAGCTGCTGGAGTGTGGACCACCAGCTGCTGGAGTGTGGAGCACCAGCTGCTGGAGTGTGGAGCACCAGCTGCTGGAGTGTGGAGCACCAGCTGCTGGAGTGTGGAGCACCAGCTGCTGGAGTGCGGAGCACCAGCTGCTGGAGTGTGGACCACCAGCTGCTGGAGTGTGGACCACCAGCTGCTGGAGTGTGGACCACCAGCTGCTGGAGTGTGGAGCACCAGCTGCTGGAGTGTGGAGCACCAGCTGCTGGAGTGTGGAGCACCAGCTGCTGGAGTGTGGAGCACCAGCTGCTGGAGTGTGGAGCACCAGTTGCAGGAGTGTGGAGCACCAGTTGCAGGAGTGTGGAGCACCAGCTGCAGGAGTGTGGAGCACCAGCTGCAGGAGTGTGGAGCACCAGCTGCAGGAGTGTGGAGCACCAGCTGCAGGAATGTGGAGCACCAGCTGCAGGAATGTGGAGCACCAGTTGCAGGAGTGTGGAGCACCAGTTGCAGGAGTGTGGAGCACCAGTTGCAGGAGTGTGGAGCACCAGCTGCAGGAGTGTGGAGCACCAGCTGCTGGAGTGTGGAGCACCAGCTGCAGGAGTGTGGAGCACCAGCTGCAGGAGTGTGGAGCACCAGCTGCAGGAGTGTGGAGCACCAGCTGCAGGAGTGTGGAGCACCAGCTGCAGGAGTGTGGAGCACCAGCTGCAGGAGTGTGGAGCACCAGCTGCAGGAATGTGGAGCACCAGCTGCAGGAATGTGGACCACCAGCTGCAGGAGTGTGGAGCACCAGCTGCTGGAGTGTGGAGCACCAGCTGCAGGAATGTGGAGCACCAGCTGCAGGAGTGTAGAGCACCAGCTGCAGGAGTGTGGAGCACCAGCTGCTGGAGTGTGGAGCACCAGTTGCAGGAGTGTGGAGCACCAGCTGCAGGAGTGTGGAGCACCAGCTGCAGGAATGTGGAGCACCAGCTGCAGGAATGTGGAGCACCAGCTGCGGGAGTGTGGAGCACCAGCTGCAGGAGTGTGAAGCCCCAGCTGCTGGAGTGTGGAGCACCAGCTGCAGGAGTGTGGAGCACCAGCTGCAGGAGTGTTGAGCACCAGCTGCAGGAATGTGGAGCACCAGCTGCAGGAGTGTTGAGCACCAGCTGCAGGAGTATGGAGCACCAGCTGCTGGAGTGTGGAGCACCAGCTGCAGGAGTGTGGAGCACCAGCTGCTGGAGTGTGGAGCACCAGCTGCTGGAGTGTGGAGCACCAGCTGCTGGAGTGTGGAGCACCAGCTGCAGGAGTGTGGAGCACCAGCTGCTGGAGTGTGGAGCACCTGGTAGTGGCGGAGTAACACAGCTGGTGTTACAAACATCATATGAGGCCATGTATAGCGCGCCAATAAACAACATTAAACCTAAAGATGCGGACACCACCTTTATCACCCATAACCAAACCCCAGACAGTACAAATGATGCTGACACGAGCACAGAAAACTTTGAAAGAGAAATTGACAACATGTCCAAGCCCTCAACCCCCGTGTCCGGATTCCTGGAAATCAATATTCATAAACAAATGTAAAGTACCGGTAGCACGCGCGCTCACTGTAATATGGAGGAAAAGCTAGAATTCTCGGAGGCATTCCAAAAAGACTTAAATCAGCAGGTATAGCAGGTCAGGTCTACTACGCAAGGTGGTCGCAAAGACTTGGTAAAAAAAAACTATACTCCAAGTTGCACTATGCCCAACCACTTGGATTGGACGGTAAAACGACGGTCTCGCTTCATGCAGTACGGAGTACCCAGGTACAGTACGGAATACCCAGGCACAGTACGGAGTACCCAGGTACAGTACGGAATACCCAGGTACAGTACGGAGTACCCAGGTACAGTACGGAATACCCAGGTACAGTACGGAGTACCCAGGTACAGTACGGAGTACCCAGGTACAGTACGGAATACCCAGGTACAGTACGGAGTACCCAGGTACAGTACGGAGTATCCAGGTACAGTACGGAGTACCCAGGTACAGTACGGAATACCCAGGTACAGTACGGAGTACCCAGGTACAGTACGGAGTACCCAGGTACAGTACGGAGTACTCAGGTACAGTACGGAGTACCCAGGTACAGTACGGAGTACCCAGGTACAGTACGGAGTACCCAGGTACAGTACGGAGTACCCAGGTACAGTACGGAGTACCCAGGCACAGTACGGAGTACCCAGGTACAGTACGGAGTACCCAGGTACAGTACGGAGTACCCAGGTACAGTACGGAGTATCCAGGTTCAATATTGAGTACCCAGGTACAGTACGGAGTACCCAGGCACAGTAAGGAGTACCCAGGCACAGTACGGAGTACCCAGGTACAGTACGGAGTACCCAGGTACAGTACGGAGTATCCAGGTTCAATATTGAGTACCCAGGTACAGTACGGAGTACCCAGGTACAGTACGGAGTACCCAGGTACAGTATAAAGTACCCAGGTACAGTACAGAGTACCCAGGTACGGTATGGAGTACCTAAGGAGGGTATAATCTCATGGTAATCTCACGGGCGGTAATCTCATTATAAACTGACCTGCCGCAGCATAGAGCAACCAGCCAGTATTTGGCACGTGTGCCGAGAAAGACTAAAAATTATATCATATCCTACTTGACTGTTGGCAGAGTGCCAAGCTGTAGTGCCAAGATAGTCTTAGACCTTCACTGTTGGAGATGGAGAGCACCTCCCCCCCCCCCACTCCCCCAACCCCCCACCCTCAACCTCCCTCACTCGCCCTCACTACGTCCCCCCCAGTCCCCCCTCCAATCCCTTCCTCCCTCCATCTACCACCTTTCCCCCCTCCTATTTTTATGTATTTATGAACAAATTCAACTCATATCGTCTACTAATTGGGTGTATCCTATGGATGTATAATGTATGAACACATATTCTACTCGAATGGTACGAGAGTGTGTGTATATATATATATATATATATATATATATATATATATATATATATATATATATATATATATATATATATATATATAACTGAAAACTCACACCCCATAAGTGACTCGAACCCATACTGCCAGAAGCACTCTGCAACTGATGTACAGGATCCCTTAACAAGGGATCAGTTGCAGAGTGAATCTGGCAGTATGGGTTCGAGTCACTTCTGGGTGTGAATTTTCAATTGCATATATGCCTGGAGACTGTTCAGGCTTGTTCGCACACACACATAATATTATGCTGGAACCTGGCGTTTCCTGGGTTTTTCTCTCTCTTTCTTTGTTTCTGTAAAATATTTAGGAATTTTTCTTTCGAGTAAGCGATATAGTCTACGGACATCACATCCCCGATTTCATTTCAAACTTCGTGCAATATCATGAAAATCCCTCGTGCAGGTTGGTTTACAGACAGATATTTATTAAAGCATTAAGTTTAGGCCTACCCGACCAGCATAGCTCTGCCTTGTACCTCAGACCATTTTCCATGGAAATTTGGGAGAGGGCTAACCGCAAGCGTCTGGCCTCTAACATTGGACAAATGCAGACAGACAGACAGGCAGATACAGACATTCTTGTAGCATAGATTATATATTGAAGTTTGTGAACAACATTTTATATGGAATTAAGAGTTTTTATTATTATTTACATATAGGATTTTTTTTTAATTTGATTCAAAATGAACTTCAAAACCTGACCTGACGTAAATCCTAAAATATTTCTCAATATATACTGCCTAACACAGATAAGACTAAGCTAGCCAAAATATATATTTATGTTGCTAATATCATTAGGAGTGACCTAGTCTCGAAAAAAATTATTGGAAAATATGCCAAATCTTCTGGCCGCTAGGCAAAAGAGCTTTATTTATTAGCTAATTGTAGCGGTTCTGGTTGTAGTCTGACTGCTTATTTTCCACCAAGATTAAATACAATGTTGGTGAATGTTTTACGGCTGCTTTCAGGTGCGTTTAATTATTCGGGGAGGTTTGCACGGTTATTGTTCATTGTTGCATACTTTGTTAACATATATTGTTGCATACTTTGTCAATATGCATTGTTGCTTACTTTGTTAACATATATTTGCATATGTTGTTAATATGCATTGTTGCATACTTCGTTAACATGAATTGTTCATACGTTGTTAACATGCATTGTTTCATGCTTTGTTCGGTTAATATGCATTGATATTCACCACACACACACACACACACACACACACACCACACACAC
>WNGS01167840.1:19961888-19978849 GCA_020271785.1 Procambarus virginalis | reverse complement strand
TTTTGTTAACATTCAATTTTACTCACTTTGGTTTGTTAAATAGAAGACATTTATATTGAGAGGATTAGTTATGGGAATTTGTAAAAGATATTTAATGTTCATTAAACTGTTCCTTAAATTTCATATTGTGTAGGTAGATACACAAGCATGTTTTAATGTAAACAAGCAATACGTTTATATTACTTTGTCAGTTTATACAAAAACTAATAATAATTAAGCAATATAAAACTACCAAATTGTTGTTGAAATACTATAACTATATAACTATTTACTTGGTGGCAACTAAAATTAATAAAACACACACACCACACACACTCTCTCACACACACACACAATACACACACACCACAAAGAGAGAGACAGGCAACAACATTCCGGAGGAATGACACTTAAGTTTTAGCCCAATAGTTTAGCTGACAGCAGGTAGGCCACATTTAAATATAAAAAAAACTTACAAATACACAAATACATAAAAACAATGTCGTTATTATACTTTTGAACTACAACTCAATCAACACAAAACAAGGCTGGCGTGATGCTCCTTTCTTGGAGTCATAGCACGTGGCCAGCTACCGGACTCTACCTGATTTTACCTGAAGGTGTTAGTGGCCTGGACGAGGACAGGAAGCTGACGGCTCGTCGAAAGGAATTAAGGAAACCTGGATTACGGAGTGTCATATATATATATATATATATATATATATATATATATATATATATATATATAATCTAGTGTCATATATATATATATATATATATATATATATATATATATATATATATATATATATATCGGGTTATCATCAGTAGGTGACTGGGTGTGAAGTGTGTCTTGTGTCAGGTGTGTTTAGTGTGCAACAACACAAGTAAACAATGCGTGGAGAGATTAGAATGGGTGTACAGAAGTCAACACGGAGAGAGTGGGAGCTGACTGTCTCGGTCACCGACCTCCTAACTTCACGTGTGAGTCGGCACGCTGCCGCCGCATCTACACCCGCGCTCGCTGCGGTGCCACTTCTCCTTCCCTTTGAGGACGGTCGATGACTCCTCCCGACATAATAATATTGATGGCGGCTTACCTCACACCGTCCCATACACCTCCCTCCCCGTCCCATACACCTCCCTCCCCGTCCCATACACCTCCCTCCCCGTCCCTGATGAATGGAGGACGTCTCTAGTCTACCTCACACACCGCCCACCGTTATATTTAGCCTGGTGCTAGACAATTGTATCAAGTGTGTGTGGTGATCCCTGACTTGATTGATATATTCAAGCGCGTCTCTGATATCACTGTTGCTAAGCTTATGGACAAGAAGCTGTGCTCATTTCTTTTTAAGTAACTATTAATACCATTTAAGATATAATGGGTGATTAATACCACTTGTTAATGTAGCACGTATATTGTTTCTTTTCATTATTTAGGAATATTTTCATATGCATTTATAATACAAAACAGTCTCATAATCAATATATAATTTATAACACTAGAAAATGTCACTTTATGTCGGTGGGAAATGCACATCCAATTATATACCGCTCCACCACATCAGAGGAAACCTGAGTTAGATTAGTTTATTGTGCACGCTTGTCCATCCTGTGAGTGGTAGTGGATCACATGACCATCCTGTGAGTGGCAGTGGATCACATGCCCATCCTGTGAGTGGCAGTGGATCACATGCCCATCCTGTGAGTGGCAGTGGATCACATGCCCATCCTGTGAGTGGTAGTGGATCACATGCCCATCCTGTGAGTGGTAGTGGATCACATGACCATCCTGTGAGTGGCAGTGGATCACATGCCCATCCTGTGAGTGGCAGTGGATCACATGACCATCCTGTGAGTGGCAGTGGAACACATGCCCATCCTGTGAGTGGCAGTGGATCACATGCCTATCCTGTGAGTGGTAGTGGATCACATCCTAGAACAAATAAATATAGTAAGGAGGAACAAATAAAAGAGACAAGATGGAAACTGTTTTATCAATAAAGGTTGAGATTGGGAACAATGATGGTGTTGGTCAACGAGACGGGAAGTGCCTCGGTAACAACCTTACACAGCTCAAGTAGCGGATGTCCTGGTACTGGACCCATGGTACCATGTTCCCCGGGGGGGGGGAGGGTACCTTTGTTCCGGGGCGAGAGGAACTCAAGCTCTGCGGATAACAGGTTGCCTCCATCCTCCTTGTGGAGCGTGAAGTCAGCGAGCCTTTAATTATGTTCTGCCGTCGTGTTCAGCATGTAATCTTAATTGTGTCTGGCGGGGGGGGGGGGTGGATAAGGTTTATTTGGCACGACTAGATAAGCAGGTGTGATAACCTTGACTCTGATATTCTAGGCCTATACTGTGGCCCCTTAACCTACTGACGACCCTTTAGACCTTTACCGACGACCTCTCTTAGGCTTACAAGGGATCTCCAGTTGAGTTTATCTGGACAAAGTTGGATTTGTCCAGCTCTGTTGCCCTCTCCACCTCTCCCATCACCCCCCTCCCCCTCAGGAGGTGTTGTTGTTGTTGTTGTTTAAGATTCAGCTACTGGGAACAAAAAGTTCCAAGTAGCACGGGCTATGGTGAGCCCGAAGTGGACTTACCTGGCACAGGTCCGGGGCTGTGATTGTTTAAACTAGGAGACCTACGGGGAGTAGGTCGATCTGGTTTACAATGAAATGAAAACACCCCCACCACCTCCCCACCCCCCCCCCCCACCGCCTTAAGCGCACATTTCCTTTTCGTTGTTTATTTGACGTGTTGTCTATAGTGACATTTGCTCTCCTCCCTCTAGTGGCCCGGACCGTCATCGTTGCTTGCGTCACTTGCTACTTTAAATTGATTTGAAATAAGTTAACTAACAGGTAGTTACATGTGTGATCTTTGTCAACAGAATCGTCACATTTTGCTTTCCTGATGGGAATTGTAAGTTTTGGAATGAGGTGGATGACGAGGGTGGAGGAGGTGGTGGTGTGGGTGACACCCGCCGGGAGGTACACATACACCGCCAGTGTTTGCATCCACGTCATCCACACACTTTCTACACACGCTCCTCACCGCTCCATACATCTCCCTTCTGCAGTTGACTTTTTTGTTTATTTATACATACAAGAGTTCTTACATTCTTGTACAAGCACCAACACGCTCAGCGTTTGTGACAAGTCCTCGAATACGACCTGACAAATCGTACAACAACCAGGTACCCATTTTATTGTTGGGTGAAGAGAGGCTACAGTTAAGGATTGGCGCTCAGTAAACCCTCCCCGGCCAGGATACGAACCTCAGGACAAAGCGCTGCCGAAAAGCCAGACGAGTGTCTTAACCACTACACCAGGACTGATTTCTATCAAGAGCTCCGGCTACCTATCTCGTGCTCCCCACCACCAGAATCATCAACATGTACCAGTATGTTATAGATAGAATAATAAATATGTATCGAAAGCACACGTCACTTCATACACACGCGCGCACACAAGGCCCCAGAGCTGGTAAACGACGGAGTCAATATTCCACACACACGGTTCCTTAAAGTGTATGATAGTAGGGAGTGTAGGTGGGCGTGCCCGGGTCCCTCCCTGGGGTACCACCCAGCAACACACTGTGGAAGTTCTACCAGGAAGAACGCAAATATTGCAGCGCTCTAGTATGAGTCTACAACACCCCACCCCCCCACCCCTCCCCTCCTTCCCCTACCTCGTCTACATGTTAATGTTATTTTATAGCTCAAACAGCCTGATCTTCATGTGAGAGGGAGAGGGAAGGGGGGGGGGGCCGGGTTGGGCCTGACATTGCTTAAAGACGTGGTGTTTAAGGCAGCAAAGGTTACTGACCGGACACAGTGACTTTCCTAGTGTCGATCGTGGCCCGGTCCTCCCCCCCCCACCCCCACCCCTATAAATCCCTACATGTAAGAAAGCGGTAGCTATGGTAAGGGCGGCTTGGGTTGGGGGAAATGGCTAGGGGAGTGCGTTTTCCACGAATTATTAAGTTTACCGAACTGAATTGTAGGTAACATTAGAGAATTCCTATCGTGGTATTTAGACTGTGAATACTGAATGATAAACGAAATTTTCCTGCGTTCAATGCCTCCGGAAACTGGTTATTTGCTGAGGGATTTTGTAGACGCCTAAACCTGAAAAAGACAGCAACTGATTTTGTTCCTTTTATAATTAATTCTAATATGTGTTATTAGAGATGAACACTCAGACCTTCGGCTGAATCTGTCAGTGATGGTCTCATGCTCGTGGGTCTTGCTGGTGAGATTCATTAAGGGCGAGTTAGTAGTGGGTAAGGGGACGACCCGGAGGTCACTCTGTAATACTGACACCTTGTGTGGTGGTCACCCAACCTCCCGACCATGTGGGGTGCCTCCTCCAGTGTGTGTGATCTGCTGCACGAGTGTGTGGAGGGATGTGCTGCACGAGTGTGTGGAGGGATGTGCTGAAGGAGTTGTGGAGGGATGTGATGTAGGAGTGTGTGGAGGGATGTGCCGCAGGAGTGACCGCGCTTACCTAACAGTGTCTCCGGGGGAGTGAGATCTTGCACATTATGCTAGGCCCATTAACCCTGTTGCACCTGTTGTATTACAACTCTACTATGTTGACACTATAATCCATTGTTGGATCCGGTCTGAAGGTTATGGATGGAGGTGGCTTCCACGGCTTCTTCTCCCAGTGCATTGAAGAAGTGGAATGCACACTGACCCATTCTACTTATACCTGTACGAGTACTTGGAAGTACTCGTACAGGGTACAAGTACTTCCTTACATTCCTTCGGTTCATTTTTGTTTCCAGTTTCTACTTGTGTCCTCTTGTCCTACTCTCTGTCAGTGTGAAGAGGCCATTCTTGTCCACCTTATCTATTCCTCTCATTATTTTGTATATTGTGATCATATCCCCTCTGTTCCTTCTATTCTCCAGAGTTGTGAGATTTAGTTCCACTAACTTATTCTCGTAGCTTAACCCACTTTGCTACGGTTCTAATCTTGTCGCAAGCCTTGGGGATGTGCTATAGAAATATGTAGGGATGTACTGAATTAGAATATTTTTGGTATAATGGATTGGGATTAGTTTTGGTAGATTAGGGTAAGTTAGATTTGGCTTGGATTCGTTGGGCTACGAAGTTAGGCTAGATTGGCTCGGAATAGACTAGGTTAGTTTAGAACTCGGTTAGGTTGGATTAAGTTAGGTTAGGCCAGGTTACCTTGGTATTGTCTAGGTTACGCTAGACCTTGGCTAGGTTAAGCAAGGTTAGGTTAGGTTAGGTTAGGTTTGGTTAGGTTTGGTTAGGTTTGGTTAGGTTAGGTTTGGTTAGGTTTGGTTAGGTTTGTTTAGGTTAGGTTTGGTTAGGCTATAACCGCACACGTTTGTAGCCACTCACTTGAGAGTGGAGAGTGAGAGCGCCGGACGCTGGTAGAGCCTGACTCCAGACGTCTGGGCGCTGGTGTGTGTACACACTGCACGACCTCACGAGAAGATTCGATCAGGTATGTGAGGTATTTAGGGGAGGTTGGGGCGGCTCCTGCCAGGTAGTTGGGGCTCCAGGCAGGTAGTTGGGGCTCCAGGCAGGTAGTTGGGGCTCCAGGCAGGTAGTTGGGGCTCCAGGCAGGTAGTTGGGGCTCCAGGCAGGTAGTTGGGGCTCCAGGCAGGTAGTTGGGGCTCCAGGCAGGTAGTTGGGGCTCCAGGCAGGTAGTTGGGGCTCCAGGCAGGTAGTTGGGGCTCCAGGCAGGTAGTTGAGGCTCCAGGCAGGTAGTTGGGGCTCCAGGCAGGTAGTTGGGGCTCCAGGCAGGTAGTTGGGGCTCCAGGCATATATGGTGGCCAGAGAGGGACTACTGCATCCCACTGTGTATGTGCTTGTATTATTATCGCCAGTACTGTCGCTTTTTGACGAGCAAATTGCAAAGACTATTGCATGTACACAACGGCATATTTACCGTCCTTTTGACGAGCACATTGTTAAGAGATTATTAACGGAGTGATGAGGAGTGAGAAGCACCAGGACGGGGCTGATGCCAGCAGGCGAGAATAGAAAGTCCCCCGCACATAAACTCCTCACATACTAAACTGGAGAAATCTTTCAACTGGTATACGTGTGCGTTATCATGGCGTTATTTATTGTATTCCATTATGCTAAAAATCTTGGGATCAGTGAGGCATAGCGCCGCCTCGTGTGGGCACGACGCCTGTGGGCACGACGCCTGTGGGCACGACGCCTGTGGGTACGACGCCTGTGGGTACGACGCCTGTGGGTACGACGCCTGTGGGTACGACGCCTGTGGGTACGACGCCTGTGGGCACGACGCCTGTGGATACGACGCCTGTGGATACGACGCCTGTGGGCACGACGCCTCTTGGTACGACGCCTGTGGGCACGACTGCAGTCAGAGGAAGCAGTTTCAGTGGCACGCATCGCCTCGAATTGTTTAAATATGCGTCGCTGTGTAAGCTGTGATGCAGAGTTGCTGTGTCGTGTGGCGCCGAGCTTGGAGGGGGACAGAGCAAGCTGAAGGTTTATTGTGTACCACAGGTATTGATAGTGAGGGGCGGGGGGGGGGGGGGAGTATAGAGCTGGCTCACTGACCCGTGACGGCTTCGGTGGCCGGATGGTTGACGCTAGCTGTGACACGCTGGCTCACTGTCAACACTTCCTGAGGGTCAACACTACCTGAGGGTCAACACTACCTGAGGGTCAACACTACCTGAGGGTCAACACTACCTGAGGGTCAACACTACCTGAGGGTCAACACAAGGTGAGGGTCAACACAAGGTGAGGGTCAACACTACCTGAGGGTCAACACAAGCTGAGGGTCAACACTTCCTGAGGGTCAACACAAGGTGAGGGTCAACACAAGGTGAGGGTCAACACTACCTGAGGGTCAACACAAGCTGAGGGTCAACACAAGCTGAGGGTCAACACAAGCTGAGGGTCAACACAAGGTGAGGGTCAACACAAGCTGAGGGTCAACACAAGGTGAGGGTCAACACAAGCTGAGGGTCAACACTACCTGAGGGTCAACACTACCTAAGGGTCAACACAAGGTGAGGGTCAACACAAGCTGAGGGTCAACACAAGGTGAGGGTCAACACAAGCTGAGGGTCAACACAAGGTGAGGGTCAACACAAGCTGAGGGTCAACACTACCTGAGGGTCAACACTACCTGAGGGTCAACACAAGGTGAGGGTCAACACAAGCTGAGGGTCAACACAAGGTGAGGGTCAACACAAGCTGAGGGTCAACACTACCTGAGGGTCAACACAAGCTGAGGGTCAACACAAGGTGAGGGTCAACACAAGCTGAGGGTCAACACTACCTGAGGGTCAACACAAGGTGAGGGTCAACACAAGCTGAGGGTCAACACTACCTGAGGGTCAACACAAGCTGAGGGTCAACACTACCTGAGGGTCAACACAAGCTGAGGGTCAACACAAGGTGAGGGTCAACACTACCTGAGGGTCAACACAAGCTGAGGGTCAACACTACCTGAGGGTCAACACAAGCTGAGGGTCAACACTACCTGAGGGTCAACACAAGCTGAGGGTCAACACTACCTGAGGGTCAACACAAGCTGAGGGTCAACACAAGGTGAGGGTCAACACTACCTGAGGGTCAACACAAGGTGAGGGTCAACACAAGGTGAGGGTCAACACAAGGTGAGGGTCAACACAAGGTGAGGGTCAACACAAGGTGAGGGTCAACACTACCTGAGGGTCAACACAAGCTGAGGGTCAACACAAGGTGAGGGTCAACACAAGGTGAGGGTCAACACAAGGTGAGGGTCAACACAAGGTGAGGGTCAACACAAGGTGAGGGTCAACACAAGGTGAGGGTCAACACAAGGTGAGGGTCAACACAAGGTGAGGGTCAACACAAGGTGAGGGTCAACACAAGGTGAGGGTCAACACAAGGTGAGGGTCAACACAAGCTGAGGGTCAACACAAGGTGAGGGTCAACACAAGCTGAGGGTCAACACAAGGTGAGGGTCAACACAAGGTGAGGGTCAACACTACCTGAGGGTCAACACAAGCTGAGGGTCAACACAAGCTGAGGGTCAACACAAGGTGAGGGTCAACACAAGGTGAGGGTCAACACAAGGTGAGGGTCAACACTACCTGAGGGTCAACACAAGCTGAGGGTCAACACAAGGTGAGGGTCAACACAAGCTGAGGGTCAACACAAGGTGAGGGTCAACACTACCTGAGGGTCAACACAAGGTGAGGGTCAACACAAGGTGAGGGTCAACACAAGCTGAGGGTCAACACAAGGTGAGGGTCAACACAAGGTGAGGGTCAACACTACCTGAGGGTCAACACAAGGTGAGGGTCAACACAAGGTGAGGGTCAACACTACCTGAGGGTCAACACAAGGTGAGGGTCAACACTACCTGAGGGTCAACACAAGCTGAGGGTCAACACTACCTGAGGGTCAACACAAGATGAGGGTCAACACTACCTGAGGGTCAACACAAGCTGAGGGTCAACACTACCTGAGGGTCAACACAAGCTGAGGGTCAACACTACCTGAGGGTCAACACTACCTGAGGGTCAACACAAGCTGAGGGTCAACACAAGGTGAGGGTCAACACTACCTGAGGGTCAACACAAGCTGAGGGTCAACACAAGCTGAGGGTCAACACAAGCTGAGGGTCAACACAAGCTGAGGGTCAACACTACCTGAGGGTCAACACAAGGTGAGGGTCAACACAAGCTGAGGGTCAACACTACCTGAGGGTCAACACAAGGTGAGGGTCAACACAAGCTGAGGGTCAACACAAGGTGAGGGTCAACACAAGGTGAGGGTCAACACAAGGTGAGGGTCAACACAAGGTGAGGGTCAACACAAGGTGAGGGTCAACACTACCTGAGGGTCAACACAAGCTGAGGGTCAACACAAGCTGAGGGTCAACACAAGGTGAGGGTCAACACAAGCTGAGGGTCAACACTACCTGAGGGTCAACACAAGGTGAGGGTCAACACAAGGTGAGGGTCAACACAAGGTGAGGGTCAACACTACCTGAGGGTCAACACTACCTGAGGGTCAACACAAGGTGAGGGTCAACACAAGCTGTGGGTCAACACAAGGTGAGGGTCAACACAAGGTGAGGGTCAACACAAGGTGAGGGTCAACACAAGGTGAGGGTCAACACAAGGTGAGGGTCAACACAAGGTGAGGGTCAACACTACCTGAGGGTCAACACAAGCTGAGGGTCAACACAAGCTGAGGGTCAACACAAGCTGAGGGTCAACACAAGGTGAGGGTCAACACTACCTGAGGGTCAACACAAGCTGAGGGTCAACACAAGCTGAGGGTCAACACTACCTGAGGGTCAACACAAGCTGAGGGTCAACACAAGCTAAGGGGCAACACAAGGTGAGGGTCAACACAAGCTGAAGGTCAACACAAGCTGAAGGGTCAACACAAGCTGAGGGTCAACACTACCTGAGGGTCAACACAAGCTGAGGGTCAACACTACCTGAGGGTCAACACAAGCTGAGGGTCAACACTACCTGAGGGTCAACACAAGCTGAGGGTCAACACAAGGTGAGGATCAACACTACCTGAGGGTCAACACAAGGTGAGGGTCAACACAAGCTGAGGGTCAACACAAGCTGAAGGGTCAACACAAGCTGAGGGTCAACACTACCTGAGGGTCAACACTACCTGAGGGTCAACACAAGGTGAGGGTCAACACAAGCTGAGGGTCAACACTACCTGAGGGTCAACACAAGCTGAGGGTCAACACAAGCTGAGGGTCAACACAAGGTGAGGGTCAACACAAGCTGAGGGTCAACACAAGCTGAGGGGTCAACACAAGCTGAGGGGTCAACACTACCTGAGGGTCAACACAAGCTGAGGGTCAACACAAGCTGAGGGGTCAACACAAGCTGAGGATCAACACAAGCTGAGGGGTCAACACAAGCTGAGGGTCACTTGGGTGGGTAAAATATTCTCTCACGTCTCAGGAGTCGCGACACATTCGGGGGTTTCCACATCGAGCTTCAGAAATGTTAAGAATTCCAAGGGCGAAGAGAAGGAATAATAATGTGCTGATTTTAACGTGTGAGAAAATTAAGGTGATTGGTGATTAGGCCATATGGTAGAATAGGGTAAATAGGGTCATGATTAGAGTGGCTGGGGGGTTTACAGTGATTGGGTTTGGTCTGAAGTAGTTAGTTCAGGTGCTGAGTTATTGAGGTCGAAGTCTGGGGTGATTGGCGTCGAGGTATGGAGTGATTGGGGTCGAGGTCTGGAGTGATTGGCGTCGAGGTCTGGGGTACTTGTGTTCAGACGTGTGGAGTAGCTGTGTCAAGATCTGCGGCCACAGTTTGTATTCTCACAAGTTCTCCTTGAGGAGAGAGAGGAGATGAAGGTTGTCACAGGCAGAGCGCTCCAGACACCCAAGATTACCAGCTCATGGTTGGCAGTCAACCCGGGCCGGGTGTAAGCCCTGCCAGCAGACAGGCATACCTGAAAGAGTTGGTGTTTGAGAGAAGGAGGAGGAGGAAGGTAGTGTTGATAACCCTGGCCTCACCGTGACTCGGGTAAGGCCACATACCTGCTCCCTCCACTGTGTCAACACTCAACCCGCGGCATTTCCACCACCGTATCCGCCTGCCGTGTCACCCCTCGTGACAAGATTCACAATAAACCGACGCATATACGCGCACCACGCCGCTATACGCATACTCGCCGTCACGCACACTTGCGTAGTCGTGGGGGGTGCTGCACGCCGCTTACTATATTTTAAAGGGCAGTAACCTCGGGTTTGGATTGATTATATCGACTGTTATTGTTATACCTCGCCGTCCCCATTTCTCACCTGGGTCAATGAACTCTGTTATTCCCTGGTGTTTATGCCTTTGATTCATAATTTCCAATTGTGTGATTGCCTGATAGGTCTTGCCATGGGTAGTGGCGAAGGGCTAGAGGACGCGGAGGGTACATAGTATCCAATAGACAGAGACAGACAGATAAGAATGGCGTAGGTGCTAAACTCTACGTCCCTTACACTCCCAGGAGGGTCAATGACCGAGCCAGAGAGGTCTGGCAACAGCGCGCTGGGGGTGTTCCTGTGAGTCACGTTTGGCAGCGCTGGTTGGCGGGAGGGCTGGCGGGCCATCCAGCGTGATTCAGCAGCTCGCGGACGGAGGGAAAAGCAGACCGCAGGGTAACGGGACTAGCGAGTAAGGATGGAAGACCACCTGCTCACGCTTACCTCCGTTGTTTACATGACGCTGGCGACCACGTGCTCGCGGTATAATTTTGTTTACATGACGCACACGTGTTCATGGTTACTTCTTTGTTTACATAGCGCAGACGACGCACGTGCTTAAGTTTTCTTATTGTTTACATGACTCGGATGTTCATGATGAAAGTTATTTCTTGTTTACATCAGGCAGCTGCGCACAAGCTCACGCTTTCCTCTTGTTAACATGGCGCACGTGCTCTTAACGCACTTTAATGCTTATTTTACTCGCACACCTGTGGCTGTGTAGACAGCGTTTGAGGCTCGTAATCCTAGGGTTCGATCCCCGGCGATGGCTGAATACAAATGGGCAGAGTTTATTTCACTCTGATGCTCCTGTTACCTAATGGTAAATAGGTACCTGGGAGTTAGACAGCTGTTACGGGCTGCTTCCTGAGGGGTGTGTATATACTCACCTAGTTGAGCTTGTGGGGGTTAAGCTCTAGCTCTTTGGTCCCGCCTCTCAACCGTCAATGTGTGTGTGCGTGTGTGTGTGTGTGTGAAAAATTGATCGTTGCTTGATTGACAGTTGAGAGGCGGATCGAAAGAGGCTCAACCCCCGCAAACACAACTAGGTGAAAACACACACACACACACACACACATACACACACAAACACACACACACACACACACACACACACACACACACACACACACACACACACACACACACACACACACACACACACACACAATCCTCTCAATATTTCTTATGTTTTTTTCCCTGTCGAGGGAAGTTGAAAAATTAACTCTCCAAAGTTCATTTTCACATAGTATTCATGGTCTGACGCCTAAGAGCGTTTCCCAAGGCACTCCTTACATTTTCAAAGACAAATTTCCATTAATTGATTGACTGACTGATGAAGATTAAGCCACCGAAGAGGTGGCACGGGCATGAATAGCCCGTAAAATTTTCCATACTCTGCCAAGGCTTATATTTGCTTGGGGTGAGGTGATACAGGACATGATCGAGATGAACAAGTGGATTAATGACATAATGGGTATTAATAAGCCATTACGTGTTCTGTGTTCTTGCGTGCTACTGTTTCTGTGTTGGTTCGGAGTCTTGAAGTGGGTAGAATGTAATTATCTGTTAATTGTCTATTGATTGCTGGTTTTGACTTTTTGATGTGTAGGGCCTCGCTGATGTCGAGTCTCCTGTTTTCGTTGTTCCTGTCTATAATTAATGTTTTATTTGTTAAGATTTCTCTGGTGATGCTCTGGTTGTGTTTTGAGATTATATACTCCTTGATGGAGCCCTGCTGCTTGTGAATTGTTAATCGCCTAGAGAGACGTTGTTGTCTAATCTATATACTGAGATCTTTGGGGCTGACAGTCCTCAAGTGGGCATGTGAAGGCATAGACGACGTTGGTGTCTTTTAAGGCGTTCTGTTTGATGTATGGAAAGTTCTTCATTAGTAGGTTTGCCGTCTTCTTCTTTTTGTAGTAAATTGATAATTGTGTCTACTGATTTGTGTCTGTGGGGATAACGTTCCTATCAATAATATCTTTCAGGACACTTTCCTACGTTTTATGAGGCGTTGAAAAGGAGGTATGTTCCTCTGGTATGTCCCTCTGGACATACCAGAAAGCATATAGAGAGAGTTATTCCAAGCTTGCACTAAAGAGGCACCCTTTTTTGAGTCCCGATGGGCACATGTATAAACAAGTAGATGGTGTCGCCATAGGTTCTCCCCTAAGTGTCCTGTTTGCGAATTTTTACATCGGTACCATAGAGCAGTACCTATGGTAACAGTCTTTCTTGTAAACATATGTTGTTGAATATGACCGAAAGGGTAAGATTAATGATTCTAACACACATCTTCTCAATGTTTCTTATGTTTTTCTTCACTGTCGAGGGAAGTTAAAAATTAACTATCCAAAGTTCATTTTTGCACTTTATTATGGTCTGATACCTAGGGATGCGTTTCGCAAGGTACACCTTACATTCTTAAAGACAAGTTTACCGTGTTTAGCATCGGATTATATTCTCTTTGGATGAGGTAGTAGAGAACACGTGGATGAATGGCATAACATAAGGGTTATTAAATGTATCAACATGGGCAGCTGATTTAATACCCAATACCCAATGATATTAAATGTATCATTGGGTATTAAATGTATCAACATGGGCAGCTGATATTCCTAACATAGGGTCATCGGATCCTGTTTGTGCATTGACTCTGGGTCTTGAAGTGGGTAGGATGTAATTGTGTTAGATGGTTGTTGATTGTTAGTCTGGACTTCGTGTTAGAATCACTAATCTTAGCTTTTCGATCATATTCAACAATATATATATATATATATATATATATATATATATATATATATATATATATATATATATATATATATATATATATATATATATATATGAACCACTTCCCCGCCGGCACCTGGATGGTTATCTTGGGCATAGCATTTTATCAAATCACCTCATTTTTTGGGGCAACACGTGAGGAACACAAATGCAAACAAGCCTGAATGGTCCCCAGGACTAGATACAACTGAAATTGTGTTCCTCACGTGTTGCCCCAAAAAATGAGGTGATTTGATAAAATATATATATATATATATATATATATATATATATATATATATATATATATATATATATATATATATATATATATATATATATATATATATATTTGGAGAAGGTTTTGTCTAATGAACATGCCCTTAAACACAACAACATTGTGGTTATTATTAATTTTCTTTAGGATATTGTCATTCAACACAAATATCTTCTACTATCTGGAAGGTGAAGAAACACTAGATCTTTCCATTTCTATTGTTCGACGTTTCGTCAGCAATGTGACATCTTGAGGAGTACACTCTGATACACTGACACAGGTATACTGAGCTTGCAAGGAGACATGTAGACATTCTCATGTTGTGTGGGGAGTCGGCGCAATATGAGCTGGAACACACACTATATATGCGATTCTCCTCTTATCAATGATTTTAGATCAAATGATGTGAGATATTTTGACCTTTGTGACTACTTCGTATTCTCACTAATGTTGGAATATATTACTGTGCTGTTCCCATATGTTGCTAGTGAAGGGTAACAGACTCGCATCTCGTATTCTACCTTGAGTTCATGTATAACTAGCCATCCTGTGAGACCGGGATATTAGATGAACTCGAAGCTAGTTTTTGATCTACACTCTGAAATCCTTCATACAGAATAGGATGTCAGCATATTGCTGAGTATACCTAAGATTGATAATACAACATATCAGTGCAGGAAGATCTGTATGGATGTTCAAAAGGGATGCTGAAGTGTGACTTGCTGAAGTGTGACAGGTTTCTGTATGTCTCTCGTAAATATACTGTTACAACAAGTATAAGTAAGGGTGCTGTATACACTTGTTCTGTATTGACCTTGATGTTAGGTCACCTGCCGAGGGAGATGACCTTGGTGTGGTGACCTTGCTTCTCTTAGGTTTCCTTCTGACGAGGACGATTTGTATATATGTTGTGAAAGTTATTATAATGGCTTTAATACAGGTGTTAGTGGTGTTCACTGTCATGTTGTATTACAGGTGTCTGGTGTTCACTGTCATGTTGTATTACAGGTGTCTGGTGTTCACTGTCATGTTGTATTACACGTGTCTGGTGTTCACTGTGTCCTATCAGGAGAACGAGCCGACCTGCTTCTAATCTCTAACTGTTTAAGATCTTCATAACGGTCTTGGAAGGACTGAATGATGCAGTGGCTCTGATCGTAATATCCTTCGCCTCTCTCCGTCTTAGTAGCACCGTGAGAGTATAAGTGAACAAGTTGATGTATGTGGCTTAGCTTCCTCCTGACTCTCCAGCTGAATATGTCGCCAACCTTCAAAGGGAGTCGTCTCTCATTCTGTTTCTAATGTAAATTGTATATTACGTCCCAGTTAACCGAATTTTCTTCCTGTTATGATTGGGGTCAATAGCAATGAGAGCCGTAGCAGTCGTAATTGAAGTGGTTATTTTGGTCCATCAGTTCGTTGCAGGGGTCACGTTGTATTTAGTCTCTGTACGTCTAGTCATTACAAGTTTTTGATGTTTTTTGCTCAATATAGTATAACCTCTCTCTTTGTAAGGTGGGTGCTATTCCATGTATGTATTCAGATTAAATTTGTTTACGGATGTTCACATGTGTAGTCAAGTCAAAGTTGTAACGATCTCGACCAATTTGGTTTCAATTTAAGCTTCGGAATCGGATGGCAGAAAGCCGTTTTTCATTTGGTTTTCTCAAAGCTTTATCAGTGATTCACTTCATCCCTCAACTTTTACTAGTTATTAAGTTATCTCGCGAGGCACTTATTTCCTCGACCTTGTGTGTGTGTATGTGTGTGTGTGTGTGTGTGTGTGTGTGTGTGTGTGTGTGTGTGTGTGTGTGTGTGTGTGTGTGTGTGTGTGTGTGTGTGGTTCAGATCTTCCATGCAAAGTCGCGCCCTCAAGCGCGTCTTGCCTGCCTTGGGTGAGGGGATCGCTGCCAGCGGTGGAGACTCGGCGTTTAATAAGCTGCCTTTATTTTTCTTGACCTTGCCTCTTTGGTTTATTTTCAATTGCACCTGTTCATTCACATGTGTTTATTTGTTTAAGGTACTTTTGTCCAGTGTACGAGTGATTGATTACTTTATCCATGTGCTCGGAACGTGTTCCTAAAGTAGGCCCTGTGTCTGGGATTGTCGAGGCTGGGGTAGGCTTGGCGGGACTGGTATGTATTTAGCGTGGCTGAGCTTAGCAGGGATAGGCTTGGCGGGATTGGTATGGGGTTGGCTTGGCCGGGGTTGGCCTAGTGCTGGCCAAGGTCTACTCCCGCTTATCCCGTGGCTCACTCACATCTCGCCGCGTTCTTTCTTCGCACGATCCAGTTGCTCTTTCTGCAGCTGCTGTGAGTCACTTAAAACTTTAATAAACAAAACAATGTTCAGCTTATTGAAAATTAGTGCAGGGTTTTAGTGTCACGTATACTAGTGAGGAGGATGTTCTTAACACCCTTTGCTTAGTAGAAATAGTGTATATATATATATATATATATATATATATATATATATATATATATATATATATATATATTATATAGAGTATATATATATATATATGATATAAATAAACTAGGGGTGGTAAGAGAAGTGATATTCATACGTATTTAGAGTTAAACGGCAAGTTTTTTTTCTTTGAATGCTCTGTATCTTCTCCGGGGCTATGGGTCCCTACAATTGAACCAGAGGTGGCACCTCCACTATATAATATAATTAATATGGGTATACCACTTCTGGCTGGAAAAGAGGACCCATAACCTCGGAGAAAAACACCCCCAAATCACTAGGGGGAATTTTTAGGCTCTCTCTAATACAGTTTCCAAGTTCCTTTGTCCTACCATTCCCCTTCTGTTTACTTTGTTATTTTACTATATTTGATATTTTAAAGGTTACAATTTACTCTTTGGTGAATACAAATGAAAGATTTAAGGTTGTGGATTTCTTGGAGCTTCTTAGCTTCTGGGGCCAGATTCACGAAGCAGTTACGCAAGAACTTACAAACGTGTACATCTTTCCTCGATCTTTGACGGCTTTGGTTACATTTATTAAACAGTTTACAAACATGAAAACTTCCTAATCAACTGTTGTTATTGTTATAAACATCCTCCTGGTGCTTCGGAGCTCATTAACTGTTTAATAATTGTAAACAAAGCCGCCAAAGATTGAGAAAAGATATACAGGCTCGTAAGTGC
>WNGS01167840.1:19938449-19950493 GCA_020271785.1 Procambarus virginalis | reverse complement strand
CACTCTACCACGTGATAGAACCTGTCTTTCCCCTGCCCTTTCCCTGCAGCCATCACTGCCACCATCCCTTCCCCCACTCACCTCACCTACCACAACCCCCACACACCCCCAGACCACCATACCACCACTAGTCACGGTCACACCCTCCCACCCCCCAGGCCCCTGCCACTAGCAACAGGCCTGGACGAGGAGGTGGGGGAGCAGAGGGTTCCAACCCGCCACACGTTCTCTGACCTACATCTCTAACCTCCCGTGTTGTTGTGTTGTTTTTAGCGAGGATGAGGACACACCCATTTTGGGACGTCAATATCCAAGCAGCATCATGTCTTAATATATCCTCTTAAGCTACCTATCATGTCTAATATATCCTCTTAAGCTACGCATCATTCTTAATATATCCTCTTAGCTACGCTATCCATGTCGTATATATCCTCTTAATCCACGCCATCATGTCTTAATATATCCTCTTACCCTATCATTCTAACCTTGCCACCTATCATGTCTTAATATATCCTTCTTAAGCCACGCCATCATGTCCTTACATATCCTTCTTAAGCCACGACATCATGTCTGAATATATCCTTCTTAACCACACCTCATGTCTTAATATATCCTTTTAGCCCCTATCATGTCTAATATATCCTTCTTACCACACCATCATGTCTTAATATATCCTTCTTAAGCCACCCATCATGTCTTAAATATATCCCTTCTAAGGCCACACTCATGTCTTAATATATCCTTCTTAAGCCACCATCAGTCTTAATAACCTTCTTAAGCCACCATCATGTCTTATATATCCTTCTTAAGCCACACCAGCATGTCTTAATATATCCTTCTTAAGCCACACCTAAGCACCAGCTGTCTTAATATATCCTTCTTAAGCCACGCTATCATGTCTTAATATATCCTTCTTAGCCACACCATCATGTCTTAATATCCTCTTAGCCACGCTATCATGTCTTATATACTTCTTAAGCCACACCATCATGTCTAATATATCTTCTTACCACGCTATCATGCTCTTAATATACCTCTAAGCCACACCAATGTCTTAATATATCCTTCTTAAGCCGACCACATGCTTAATATACCTTCTAAGCCACACCACATGTCTTAATATATCCTTCTTAAGCCACACCAGCATGTCTTAATATATCCTTCTTAAGCCACGCTATCAGTTCTTATAGTCCTTCTAAGGCCACACCACATTCTTAACTAGCCCTGCTTAGGCTCCACAGCAACGTCTTTAACTATAGCCCCTGCTTAGCTACACCAGTATGTCTTAACTTTGCCCTGCTTACCACCAGAACGTCTTATATACCTGCTTAGCTACCCAGTATGTCTTAACATTGCCCTGCTTAGCCACACCAGAATGTCTTAATATCCCTGCTTAGCCACACCAAATGTCTTAATATAGCCCTGTTAGCCACACCAGAATGTCTTAATAAGCCCTGCTTAGCCACACCAGAATGTCTTAATATAGCCTGCTTACCCAACCAGAATGTCTATATAGCCCTGCTTAGGCCACACAGAATGTCTTAATATAGCCCTCTTAGCCACACCAGAATGTCTTAATATAGCCTACATAAACCACACAACCATATCCTAATGACTCACTTAAAAAAAAAACACCAGCAGTCTAATAGACTCCTTATATTTTGATCTGTCAATATATATTTAACCATCATTATTAAGTGTGGTGTGTGTGTGTGTGTGGTGTGTGTTGTGTGTGTGTGTGTGTGTGTGTGTGGTGTGGTGTGTGTGTGTGTGTGTTTCCTAGTTGTATTCACTTAGTTGTATTTACGGGGGTTGAGCTTTGCTCTTTCTGCCCGCCTCTCAACTGTCAATCAACTGTTTACAATACTCTATTTTGTTTCTTTTTTTTTTTTTTTTTCTTTTTTTTTTTCCCACAACCACACACACACACACACACCAGGAACACCCGTGACAGCTACTAAACTCCCAGGTACAATTTACTGCTAGGTAACAGGGGCATTCAGGGTGAAAGAAACTTTGCCATTGTTCTGCCGGGGTGGAATCGAACCCGCGCCACAGAATTACGAATCCTGCACGCTATCCACCAGGCTACCAAGTCCCGGTGTGTGTGTGTGTTGTTGTGGGTGTGTGTGTGTGTGTGTTTGTTTGTGTGTGTGTGTGTGTGTGTGTTGTGTTTTGTATCAGAAGAAATTATCACGTGATGAACAATGATATGTGACAATGTCAGACCACGAAGAAGGTTAAGACAGGAAATTCCTTAAGTACTTTCGTATTTAATATAATACAACTTTAGAAGGAGCAAATGATCTCTTAAAAGATGTATTATTCTAGACGAAAGTACTTAAGGAATTTCCTGTCTTAACCTTCCTTTCGTGGTCTGACATTGGCTTACACATATATTTGTATCTAATAGGCCAATTTGCCTAATAACAGAGTTTTCTTGAAATTATATAAAAACAAAATGATTGAAAAATTATGATTAAAACTAGCAGATTTATTCAAACCAAACCTTACCTAACATAACAGGTCATTTATTCGGTGTGTTCATTTACGCATGCGTACTCAACTAGGTGAGTACGCACGCACGAAACACAAGATTAATGACAGTTATATTACGTAATGTTTGGTTTGATGAAATTTCGGCCAGTTTTAATTCATATTAAAAATATAATGACATAATATAATGGAAAACCTATCATTCAATAAGGAAAAAAACAGGTCTAAAGGAGATGATGATATTATATTTACTTGTGCTTGTGACTCAAACACTCATTTACATATGTTTATGACAAAATAATGTTCAAAGACTCTCTGACAAAAAAAAAAACACAGCCACCAGTGTATTTGTGTTATGATATGTATTATGTACATGTGTAGTCACATTAACAATTGTGTAACTACGTCAAAGATTGTCACTTGCTAGCTAAATGAACTATGTTGTTCAGTTCCTGCATGATATACGCCTCTGTAACCCTTTCCACCACCACCCCCACGGCATGGGTATGAGGTGCATAAAAAGACAGAAATTGAATTGAATTGACCCCAAAGTGCCAGAGTGGTTTATCTGGACGGGGCGGACACTGACCCACACTCAACAACCATTCCCCACTCCTACCTCTTGGTGGGTGCCGGGAACCGCGCCTGCGCACCGCTTCTCATCTCCGTGGCATCAACGCCCAAAAGCGGCATACGAAAAGCCGCGCCAATACCATTCCATCATCAACAAAACCGCAACATGGGCTGGGGAGGGCTGTTGGTGGGCCCACGTCTCTCTCTATTCCTCCCACAAGCTCAGGAGCACCGGTACCCTGAGCGGTCGTCCTGCCTCGCGCACATATATGTACAGCTTATCTGTACTGGCGATGCATCTCGTATTAGCTACACCGTATAGCGCCAGAGTGCTGTACTCTGTAGGCGTGTACACACACTGACCCAGAAGCTTTAATTAACCCGTGTACAGCTCGCGCCACGTGGGAGGACCCGCGCTGTGGTCACACTGGAACGCGAAACCTTCGTACGGCATCACAAAAACACCTCGTATCGTATGATGAAACTCCTCGCAATCACATATGTTCACTGCTCCAAAAGCTCGGCTCCTCGCTATAATGCTCTAACTACGCATACAAAACCCGCGTAGTGCACGCCTGCTAACAACCTTTCATATTACCAGCCAAAATGCATTTACATCCATCTCCTTGGTTATTTATTGTTGTCCAAGGTCGTGCCGCCATATTTTCAGCTGCTGTTGGCGGGCGCGTAAGATGGACAATGCACAGGCCAAGACTAGAAGCGTCTCAGTACACTCAAGAAAGGAGTTCGGCGAGGTGCAGATAGTCAGTCACCCAGCAACGTACCGTGTTTTTAAAGCAGCGTTATGCACTGTGGTTTCCGGCACGCGCGTGTTAGAAATGTTCAGTCTGCAGATATCGTTTTAGCTGAGAGTGTTTCTCGTTTCGTTATCTACTGTCAAAATAGTGAGAATCACAGGACGGTGAAGCTGCCTCCGTCACTAGCTAGTACCACGGTACAGTGAAGCTGCATCAGTCATTAGCCAAAGCCAACTCTTTTCTTCTGTTAAAGGCGTCACGTGGTGCTCACTGCTCTATGTACGTGATAAACAAACCAAACGTCGCGTCCCTCGCAACAACAAAGGCGGTATTTCATTCAACAGATGTCAGTGATTCCCATTTCCTTTCCGGAGCCATTCTCCACAGCTGGTGCCTGGCTGACGACGTCCAGCCAGGCACCAGCGTGTGGAGCACCAGGCTCCGGAAAGGAAAAGGGAATCACTGACATCTGTTGAATGAAATACCGCCTTTGTTGTTGCGAGGGACGCGACGTTTGGTTTGTTTATCACGTACATAGAGCAGTGAGCACCACGTGACGCCTTTAACAGAAGAAAAGAGTTGGCTTTGGCTAATGACTGATGCAGCTTCACTGTACCGTGGTACTAGCTAGTGACGGAGGCAGCTTCACCGTCCTGTGATTCCACTATTTTGACAGTAGATAACGAAACGAGAAACACTCTCAGCTAACAGATATCTGCAGACTGAACATTTCTAACACGCGCGTGCCGGAAACCACAGTGCATAACGCTGCTTTAAAAACACGGTACGTTGCTGGGTGACTGACTATCTGCACCTCGCCGAACTCCTTTCTTGAGTGTACTGAGACGCTTCTAGTCTTGGCCTGTGCATTGTCCATCTTACGCGCCCGCCAACAGCAGCTGAAAATATGGCGGCACGACCTTGGACAACAATAAATAACCAAGGAGGATGATGTAATGCATTTTGGCTGGTAATATGAAAGGTTGTTAGCAGGCGTGCACTACGCGGTTTTGTATGCGTAGTTAGAGCATTATAGCGAGGAGCCGAGCTTTGGAGCAGTGAACATATGTGATTGCGAGGAGTTTCATCATACGATACGAGTGTGTTTTGTGAGCCGTACGAAGGTTTCGCGTCTGCAGTGTGACCACAGCGCCGGTCCTCCCACGTGGCGCGAGCTGTACACGGGTTAATTAAAGCTTCTGGGTCAGTGTGTGTACACGCCTACAGAGTACAGCACTCTGGCGCTATACGGTGTAGCTAATACGAGATGCATCGCCAGTACAGATAAGCTGTACATATGTGCGCGAGGCAGGACGACCGCTCAGGGTACCGGTGCTCCTGAGCTTGTGGGAGGAAGAGAGAGACCGTGGGGCCCACCCAACAGCCCTCCCAGCCCATGTTGCGGTTTTGTTGATGATGGAATGGTATTGGCGCCGGCTTCTTCGTATGCCGCTTTTGGGCGTTGATGCCACGGAGATGAGAAGCGGTGCGCAGGCGCGGTTCCCGGCACCCACCAAGAGGTAAGGATGGGGAATGGTGTTAGTGTTGAGTGTGGTCAGTGTCCGCCCCGTCCAGATAAACCACTTCGGGCACTTTGGGGTCCAATTCAATTCAATTTCTGTCTTTATTATGCACCTCATACCCATGCCGTGGTGGTGGTGGTGGAAAGGGGTACAGAGGCGCATAATGGGCTGAGGGACTGAACAACATATGTTCATTAGCTAAGCAGTGACAATCCTTTGACGGTAGTTACACAATTGTTAATGTGACATACACATGTACATTATACATATCATTAACACAAATACATGGTTGGCTGTGGTTTTTTTTTTTGTCAGAGAGTCTTGAACATTATTTGTCATAAACAATGTAAATGATGTTTGAGTCACAGCACAAGTAAATAATATACCATCTCCTTGTAGACCTGTTTTTTTTTCCTTATTGAATGATAAGGTTTTCCATTATATTATGTCATTATATTTTTTTAATATGAATTAAAACTGGCCGAAATTTCATCAAACCAAACATTACGTAATATAACTGTCATTAATTCGTGTGTACTTTCGTGCGTGCGTACTCACCTAGTTGAGTACGCATGCGTAAATGAACACACGAATAAATGACTTGCTTATGTTAGGTAAGGTTTGTTTAGAATAAATTTCTGCTAGTTTAACTCATAATTTTTCAATCATTTTTGTTTTAATATATAATTTCAAGAAAACTCTGCTTATTAGGCAAATTGGCTATAGATACAAATATATGTGTAAGCCAATGTCAGACCACGAAGGAAGGTTTAAGACAGAAATTCCTTAAGTACTTTTCGTCTAGAATAATACATCTTTTAAGAGATCTTTGCTCCTTCTAAAGTTGTATTATTATTAAATACGAAAGTACTTAAGGAATTTCCTGTCTTAAAACTTTCTTCGTGGTCTGACATAGTCACATAGTCATTGTTCATCACGTGAAATTTCTTCGTGATACACACACACACACACACACACACACACACCACACACACACACCACACACACACACACACACACCCACACACACACACACACACACACGCCGTGACTTGGTAGCCTGTGGGATGCGTGCAGGATTCGTAATTCTGTGGCGCGGGTTCGATTCCGCACCCGCAGAAACATGGGGCAAGTTTCTTTCACCCTGAATGCCCCTGTTACCTAGCAGTAAATATGACACCTTGGAGTTAGTCAGCTGTCACGGGCTGCTTCCTGGGGTGTGTGTGTGTTTGTGTGTGTGAAAAAAAAAAAAAAAAAAAAAAAAAAAAAAAAAAAAAAAAAAAAAGAGAGTAGTTAGTAAACGTTGATTGACAGTTGAGAGGCGGGCCGAAAGAGCAAAGCTCAACCCCCGTAAAATACAACTAAGTGAATCAACTAAGTGAATACACACACACACACACACACACACACACACACACACACACACACACACACACACACACACACACAAACACACACACTTAATAATGATGGTTAAAATATATATTGACAGATCAAAATATAACGGAGGTCTATTAGGACATGCTGGTGTTTTTTTTTTAAG
This sequence comes from Procambarus virginalis, assembly GCA_020271785.1. Taxonomy (NCBI): domain Eukaryota; kingdom Metazoa; phylum Arthropoda; class Malacostraca; order Decapoda; family Cambaridae; genus Procambarus; species Procambarus virginalis. The sequence goes on along the minus strand of WNGS01167840.1, from coordinate 19,943,600 downwards.
TGAAGTCATTAGGATATGGTTGTGTGGTTTATGTAGGTCTATATTAAGACATTCTGGTGTGGCTAAGCAGGGCTATATTAAGACATTCTGGTGTGGCTAAGCAGGGCTATATTAAGACATTCTGGTGTGGCTAAGCAGGGCTATATTAAGACATTCTGGTGTGGCTAAGCAGGGCTATATTAAGACATTCTGGTGTGGCTAAGCAGGGCTATATTAAGACATTCTGGTGTGGCTAAGCAGGGCTATATTAAGACATTCTGGTGTGGCTAAGCAGGGCAATGTTAAGACATACTGGTGTAGCTAAGCAGGGCTATATTAAGACGTTCTGGTGTGGCTAAGCAGGGCAAAGTTAAGACATACTGGTGTAGCTAAGCAGGGCTATAGTAAGACGTTCTGGTGTAGCTAAGCAGGGCTATGTTAAGACATGTTGGTGTGGCTTAAGAAGGATATATTAAGACATGATAGCGTGGCTTAAGAAGGATATATTAAGACATGCTGGTGTGGCTTAAGAAGGATATATTAAGACATGATGGTGTGGCTTAAGAAGGATATATTAAGACATGATGGCATGGCTTAAGAAGGATATATTAAGACATGATGGTGTGGCTTAAGAAGGATATATTAAGACATGATAGCGTGGCTTAAGAAGGATATATTAAGACATGATGGTGTGGCTTAAGAAGGATATATTAAGACATGATAGCGTGGCTTAAGAAGGATATATTAAGACATGATGGTGTGGCTTAAGAAGGATATATTAAGACATGATAGCGTGGCTTAAGAAGGATATATTAAGACATGCTGGTGTGGCTTAAGAAGGATATATTAAGACATGATAGCGTGGCTTAAGAAGGATATATTAAGACATGATGGTGTGGCTTAAGAAGGATATATTAAGACATGATAGCGTGGCTTAAGAAGGATATATTAAGACATGATGGTGTGGCTTAAGAAGGATATATTAAGACATGATGGCGTGGCTTAAGAAGGATATATTAAGACATGATGGTGTGGCTTAAGAAGGATATATTAAGACATGATAGCGTGGCTTAAGAAGGATATATTAAGACATGATGGTGTGGCTTAAGAAGGATATATTAAGACATGATGGCGTGGCTTAAGAAGGATATATTAAGACATGATGGTGTGGCTTAAGAAGGATATATTAAGACATGATAGCGTGGCTTAAGAAGGATATATTAAGACATGATAGCGTGGCTTAAGAAGGATATATTAAGACATGATGGCGTGGCTTAAGAAGGATATATTAAGACATGATAGCGTAGCTTAAGAAGGATATATTAAGACATGATAGCGTAGCTTAAGAAGGATATATTAAGACATGATAGCGTAGCTTAAGAAGGATATATTAAGACATGATAGCGTGGCTTAAGAAGGATATATTAAGACATGATCCCCCAAAATGGTGTGTCCTTCATCCTCGCTAAACAACAACAACAACAACACGGGAGGTTAGAGATGTAGGTCAGAGGACGTGTGGCGGGTTGACCCCTCTGCTCCCCCCACCTCCTCGTCCAGGACCTGTTGCTAGTGGCAGGGGCCTGGGGGTGGGGGGTGGGGGGAGATACTAGGGGTAGAGGAGGTTGGAGGTGAGTGGAGAGAGTTGTGGTAGGTGAGGTGAGGTGGGGGAAGGGATGGTGGCAGTGATGGCTGCAGGGAAAGGGCAGGGGAAAGTGACAGGACTTTCCTCATCAAGTGGTACTTGGAGTGGTGTTTGGCTGTATGTATGTCGTAATGTTGGTGGTTCCGTGTACGTAGTATCGTTTGTGTTTGTGTGTTTGTGTTACATAGTCGGTGGCTGTGTGTGTCTGTGTGATGTGTTGGTGCTCGCTGAAGAGGCTAAACACCTCGCAAACACTTGAGATGTGGGCTCTAAAACCGGCGGTACTCTGGTGAGACATGTTCCACGGTGGTGTTGAACTCTCTGCCTCACTTTCCATGCTTCCTGTAGCATACCTGTTGCTTGAGGTGGGAGAGCCGCTCACGGGATCATTGAGGTTAACCACTCTGTATTATCTCTACTGGGTTATTGGTCATTAGAGTGTCACTAAGAATGTTATCATTGACGAGTTGGTTGCTGGTCGTGAGTCATCAGCGCAGGTGTTGGCCTGGTATAGGTACCAGGTGAACCTAGTACCACCATCTGCTGGCTCAGACCTCACGCCAGCGACCTCACGCCAGCGACCTCACGCCAGCGACCTCATGCCAGCGACCTCACGCCAGCGCCCTCACGCTAGCGACCTCTCGCCAGCGACCTCACGCCAGCGACCTCACGCCAGCGACCTCACGCCAGCGACCTCACGCCAGCGACCTCACGCCAGCGACCTCACGCCAGCGACCTCACGCCAGCGACCTCACGCCAGCGACCTCACGCCAGCGACCTCACGCCAGCGATCTCACGCCAGCGACCTCACGCCAGCGACCTCACGCCAGCGACATGACGGCAGCGACCTCACGCCAGCGACCTCACGCCAGCGACCTCACGCCAGCGACCTCACGCCAGCGACCTCACGCCAGCGACCTCACGCCAGCGACCTCACGCCAGCGACCTCACGCCAGCAAACTCTCGCCAGCGAACTTTCGCCAGGGACGTCAAACACAGGCATAATCAACTTTGTATTGGATGGCGGAAGAGCTCACTGCTTCGCTGCGGGAATACACAAGTCTTGGAGGAAGTACCGTTGTTCCATGTTTTTGTTTACATACCCAGATGACGCGTGAATATATAATGACAGTTTTGGCCACCAACACTACATAAACACCATTGCCAACCTGTTTTTGTGAGCAGTGGTGGTGGGGGGTGGGGGAGGGGGCGGGGCACACGAATAGTGGCGGAGGCAGGTGTAGGAACCTAGGGTAGTGGTGGAGGCAGGTGTAGGAACCTGGAGTAGTGGTGGAGGCAGGTGTAGGAACCTGGAGTAGTGGTGGAGGCAGGTGTAGGAACCTGGAGTAGTGGTGGAGGCAGGTGTAGGAACCTGGAGTAGTGGTGGAGGCAGGTGTAGGAACCTGGAGTAGTGGTGGAGGCAGGTGTAGGAACCTGGAGTAGTGGTGGAGGCAGGTGTAGGAACCTGGAGTAGTGGTGGAGGCAGGTGTAGGAACCTAGGGTAGTAGTGGAGGCAGGTGTAGGAACCTGGAGTAGTGGTGGAGGCAGGTGTAGGAACCTGGAGTAGTGGTGGAGGCAGGTGTAGGAACCTGGAGTAGTGGTGGAGGCAGGTGTAGGAACATAGGGTAGTGGTGGAGGCAGGTGTAGGAACCTGGAGTAGTGGTGGAGGCAGGTGTAGGAACCTGGAGTAGTGGTGGAGGCAGGTGTAGGAACCTGGAGTAGTGGTGGAGGCAGGTGTAGGAACCTGGAGTAGTGGAGACATTCGCTGGAACACAACTATGACATCTGATGGTTAAGCAGGCAGTGCGCTGATATCTCCTGGTTAGACTAGCAGGGCAGTGACCGATAATGCAGAGAGTGGGAGAGAGAGAGAGAGAGAGAGAGAGAGAGAGAGAGAGAGAAATAGGAGAGGGAGATAAAGAGGAAGATGGAGAGAGAGAGAGAGAGAGAGAGAGAGAGAGAGAGAGAGAGAGAGAGAGAGAGAGAGAGAGAGAGAGAGAGAGATAGAGGGGGGGAGGATGATAGAGAGGGAGAGAAAACTGATGATTAGGAGAGATAGTGAGGGCAGTGACCTCTGGTTGCACAGGAGAGAGCACTGAACTTTAACAAAGATAGAGTGAAAGCACTCGCCTGATAATGAGGAAGAGAGAGAAAGCAATGACGTTTCAGGAAGCGTACAATGACCTCAGTTGGAAACCATGGCCTCAGAATAAGAGAAACATGCCTGGATTTGATATAGTATCTGTATAGTAGAGGGTAACACCTCTGTAGGAACCCATTGCCTCTCAGAAGAGAATAAAGGGTATTCAGAGAAGACCTTGTAAATTCTACCCGAACACTTGACGTATTTTCTTTTCCTTCCACCACTACGTTTTTATTATTTATACTAAATGGTTTTATTTTATTACATTGTGTTATAGTTTACAGAACACACATATAACAATCACTATTCTGAGACCAGAGGTGGGACGCCTGCCCAAGATACAGCAAGCATTGCCTCTCTCGATATATATATATATATATATATATATATATATATATATATATATATATATATATATATATATATATATATATTGGTATATTTTGGTAGCAGTCTTTCCTGTAGACATATATTATTAAATATGACCGAAAAAGTAAGATTAATAATTCTAACACGAATTTTCTCTATTTTCCTTATGTTTCTTTTTACTGGTGACGGTAAATGAAAAATCAATTCTCCAAAATTCATTTTTTATTTCTAGACTGACGCGACACTTGAGCGCGTTTCGTAAAACTTATTACATTTTCAAAGACTTTAGTTTATCTACACACAACTTATGCTTTATGAAACAACATTTGGCTCTTATACCTGCATTTGGGTGAGGTGATGTAATACAATAGTGGGGTGAAACACTGAACATGGAAAACGGGGTATAGATTTGTAGAAGTAGAGGTTGGGTACCAATAGAACTGCAGAAGGCCTATTGGCCCATATTTCTTGATGTTTCTATATTGGAGCGGAGTCTTGAAGTGGGTAGAATATAGTTGTGCATTAATTCGCTGTTGATTGCTGGTGTTGACTTCTTGATGTGTAGTGCCTCGCAGATGTCAAGCCGCCTGCTGTCGCTGTATCTATCAATGATTTCTGTGTTGTTTGTTAAGATTTCTCTGGTGATGGTTTGGTTGTGGGAAGAGAATATAAGTTCCTTAATGGAGCCCTGTTGCTTATGCATCGTTAAACGCCTGGAAAGAGATGTTGTTGACCATCACGACCAGACATAAGGAAGTGATAGCCGAAGCTATTTGAACCACTTCCCCGCCGGCACTCGGATGGTAATCTTGGGCATAGCATTTTATCAAATCACCTCATTCTTTGGGGCACATTCTTTGCGTTGGTCCTGGGAGTATGGGTTCGAGTCACTTCTGGGATGTGAGTTTTCAGTCGCATATAGTCCTGGGGACCATTCAGGCTTGTTTGCATATATATATATATATATATATATATATATATATATATATATATATATATGTATATATATATATAT
>WNGS01167840.1:19902870-19919960 GCA_020271785.1 Procambarus virginalis | reverse complement strand
GTGTGTGTGTGTGTGTGTGTGTGTGTGTGTGTGTGTGTGTGTGTGTGTGTGTGTGTGGTGTGAACAAAAGTAGTTAGTAAACAGTTGATTGACAGTTGAGAGGCGGGCCGAAAGAGCAAAGCTCAAACCCAGCAAACACAACTAGGTGAATACACACACACACACACATAAACATAGTTGACTTACAGTTGAGAGGCAGGACCAAAGAGCATAGGTCAACCCCCGCAAGTACAAATAAGTGAGTACACACACTGAGCGTTTTTTGAGTCGTAGTCAAAGGGCGGGTTAGCGTCTTTTTTTTTGTATTATTATTAATACATGAGGTACATCTGCATAGTGCAGCTACGTAGACTATATGAAGTGGAGTACACTGTGTCAAAAAAGCTAAATTGTTGATGCTAAAAAATCCCCATCACACAGGATGGTTGGTCATATAGAGGCATGTGATGAGCAGTCTGCACTGGCAGACTCCGGATGCATTTTGAGGATATCATCAACACAAGAGTGAATAAGGCAGCAGTGGTAATAAAGTCCCCATCTCGCAGGATGGTTAGTCATACAGGGCCATATGTTTAGTAGCCTGCACTGGCAAATTTTGGGTACACTGTGAGGATATCTTCAAGAATACGAGAGAATCGGGTTAGCGTCTCAGGCGAGGCAACACTAAAGTCTACGGAATCGTGGTAGAACATTTCACATCCGCCGACTCGTGAAGGACATACAGAGGCAACCTGATCTCCTTATAGTACATCGCATTTTGACGTATACCTTACCTAAGGCCAGAAGCTGATGTACAAGTAAGTAGTAAGTGGCTCGCGAAATTGACATAATGTCCCGTTTCAGTTCGTTTGTGTGTGTGGTAACTCAGGTTACCGCACTTTAGTATGACATTTTCTTGACGTTGGAACCGATCGCGAGAACGGGCAAAAAAGTAGTATTATCGCTCCCCCTCCGCGTCCTACCCATAAAACACTCCCAATAAAATTATCAATAATCCTGCAATGATTAATGAGTCTCGCCATAAATGCCTGGCTTCAACTCTAGGCAACCGACATTATATTTTACAGATATAAACAGATATTTTATTACTAAATACATCGTTAATACTAAAAGCAGAATATGTAAAAGTGCAACTAAGTCAAATATGAAGAAATTCAGTAAAAAGGAATTCTGTTTAGAGAATTGTCATCCCCCCCCCCTCCAACTCCCACTCCAAGAGTTTAATGTTCCCGTCAATAGATGGCGCTATTTTGATGGTCTCGCATCTTTTGAGGCAAAACACTTTTTTACGTTACTTGATAGGGTTGTTATCCTAATTTCTCAATTTGGGTCATTGCCTCACAGCCCCATGACTGAGGCTGCCTAAAGGTACTGTAACATTTTACGTTTATATCTGTCTTCCTATTGCAAATATCTATAATTAGGAGTCACTTATTTACTCGTATTTGGGGCCTAAAATCTAATACTTTAGAATTCCTTATCATGCGTTATCCAGATGTGAACGCGTTTTCTGTGACACAGAATAACACTGTATTGCTATCTGGTTATGAAAGCGTTTCCTGTGATACAGCAGTTATGTTTTAATCAGGAAGAATGACCAAGCCTAAAGTAGACCTCCAGCGAGTACTGACTGAGTTGGTTACATCCATCGGTGTAGGCCTATAAATACACCTTGTTAGAGGCACCTGGTGTAAGGTATCCTCGGCTGAACTTGGGAAATGAACGATGCAAAACTGTCATGAGCGATCTTTGTTGATAGGAAAAGGAGAGTAAAGGAGAGTATTTCTCTCTCTGAAAAATATTATCGTATTTGTTACAAATATAACGACAATTGATAATTAATATGATCAATCGCGATATTTTTGTCGGTAAGTTTCTTCATATTAACCAGGTACTAGTCTTCGCTTCAATACTATGGTTTCTACTAGCTTACTACTAGTTACCGTTAGAGTAAGACTAATTTTCGCTATAACACTACTATTACAGCAACCTACTAATAGTTTTCTCTATCCTATTACTAGCTTAAACTGCAAAGAAAAGTTAGCACTGGTTACATTAAAAAAAAAATAAAAGTCGTAAGTAGGAATAGCCTAACTTAAAAAAAAAATTGCAATTCCTCGCGGCTATTCCATGCCGCTGTCTGCCGCATCCGACCGGGTCATTTAAGTGGAGTTTTCGGTGTTAACTGTTTGCTGGAGAACTGGCTAAAAAAAAAAATTGGCCGCCCAACTCTGAAATTTGACCCTATTTTTACCTGGGCTTTTCTCCTATTTGTAGTGGCTGGCTTTCCGCGGTTCATTCCCCTGAACGCCTCTGCCTTTTTTACATTTTTTTATTCGTGGAAATAATTTGAGTGTATATTTAGTTTAGTCCATCTTAAGCGTCCATAGGAACATACAAGGTACAGAGGATTTTAAATAGATTTTCATTCTCATGTTTATTACAATACCTATACGCACATTCTGAAATGCTCACTGAGGAACTGTGTTACTTAGAATGATGGTTTAAGCTTGCTTAGTCCGTAAGCTTAACCATCATTCGTTAGCTTAACTATCGGTGCCCTGAAGCTATATCAAAACCCTATACCCCCCCGAAGTGGCAAGGGGAGTTAGGGGACAAAAAAAAATAGTCCTTAAACTTTTAACATCAAGTCCGTAAGCTTGGTGTTAAGCTTACGGACTAACAACTGAAGGGTTATTATGGCACCTACTTACTGATCATCTAACAGGTAAACTTTAGCCGCGAACAGTCCAGGACTGGAGTAAACACTGTATATATACACCAAGAAATAAGGATACACCTCTCGGTTAATAATTTGTGTAAAACGAAGATACATACCCAAAATAAATGGGAATAAAAACTTTTAGAAACTGTACTATGGAAGCGAAATGAAAATGAAAATCAGAATCAAACCTAACCAAATCTAAATTAACTTAGGCCCATCACAGCCTATTCTAAGCCTAGGCACGTGCATATACCTATGAGTAGGTTCATGCGTGTTGTTTACGTGTGGGTGTAGACACATGTTTTTGTACGCGCATGTTCGGTACGAGCCCCGAGGCTGAACAGGACGAACACGTATGAAACACACTAGGTTTCTCCACGCCCGAAAATGCACAGGCTGCAGGTAAACACATTCTTTGTGCATTCATCAACCGATACTAAGTTCAGGACTTTGTCCGCCCAAACAATGAATCAAATGTTGATATAAAAACTTTTAAGACAAACAATTGATATAAAGTTCAGGCTCTAGCTCGGTCCAATAACAATGTATCCTTCAAATGTTTATTGGACGTTTGTTCGAGATTTCTCCATGCCAAATCCTATACTTTGACTACAGACACGATATCTGTATATATATATATATATATATATATATATATATATATATATATATATATATATATATATATATATATATATATATATATATATATATATGTATATATATAAGAGAATGTCTGTTTGAGAGATAAAATGAGAGAGAGAGAATGAGATATGCATATATATATATATATATATATATATATATATATATATATATATATATATATATATATATATATATATATATATATATATATATATACACATATATATATATATATATATATATATATATATATATATATATATATATACATATATATGTATATATATAAGAGAATGTCTGTTTGAGAGATAAAATGAGAGAGAGAGAATGAGATATGCATATATATATATATATATATATATATATATATATATATATATATATATATATATATATAGAAAAACGTCCTTCTTCTATCAAGATAGCTCCAAACTTTCCCACGATGCTCTCCTGCGAGCTTTTAACTAGTTGTGGCGCTTTTTATCGAGAAAATCTGGACCAACTTGGAGGGTGCAAGTTGACCTGTTCAATAATGCATTACCCTTGCAGCGCTCCTCGCCCCCACAGGGCGTTGTTGGCACAATAGATACACCTCAGAGTGTGACTGTTTGGGGCTGCAGAGTGGCGCGCCCATCTGTCTCCTCTACCGCAGCAGGTGAAGCATGTATAAGGGTTGGATTTATGCATATACATATGATGGCACGCGCTGTCAGACAGCCACGTGAGCGCGCGATGCGTGTACGTCCACATACATCTGTATCCAGGAGCTGAAACCTGTCAGTCATGCTTATATTTGGAATTATGTAACCTGTCTGTGTGAAAATATTGAGGTTTGAGGGATAGAACTCGAATCCTTGGACTGCCATGAGCTACACTTTTACAACGACACTGGTCTTACGTGGAGCCTTGTAGGCACCAGCTGCCACACAACTCCAATGTTTACTTGTTACCGTGATTGCAGTGACTACTGACAGGTAGCTACAGCTGAGTTTGGGCGGGTAGCTACACCCATGTGTGGGCGGGTAGCTACACCCATGTGTGGGCGGGTAGCTACACCCATGTGTGGGCGGGTAGCTACACCCATGTGTGGGCGGGTAGCTACACCCATGTGTGGGTGGGTAGCAACACCCATGTGTGGGCGGGTAGCTACACCCATGTGTGGGCGGGTAGCTACACCCATGTGTGGGCGGGTAGCTACACCCATGTGTGGGCGGGTAGCAACACCTATGTGTGGGCGGGTAGCTAAACCCGAGCGTGGGCGGGTAGTTACACTTGAGTGTGGGCGGGTAGTTACACCCGAGCGTGAGCGGGTGTACTGTACAAAGTAGATTTTGGGTATCAGATCGGTGCCTTCCAAACTCCACATAAGTTCAGGTTAACTTCTATTTGTGATACTTTTTATTGTTTAAATATAGACGGTATTTTCTCAAAGATAAATTATTATATATTCTAATTATGTGTATGGATAGGCCTATAGTAGGATCTGCCAGGTGTTTTGGGTTGTGTAGGCAAGTGTCTATTTGAAGTAGACGTCCGCTAGCGATGTTCACAGACGCGCCACACACCCAAACACACTCCATTCTGAGAGCTTTACTCTAGATCAGACCCCACTCCCAGCCTGGTCCCTTATACCGGGAAGAGACGGAAGGCCTTCTTCAGTAATGTGCAATCGTTCTGGTACTGAACCTTGAGTATTATGATTTACTGGATAAAGGTCACTGCCGTCGTCCCAGCATCAACGACCATAACACTTCACTGACTGCTGGCACTGTCAGGTTCATCACTGTAACTGACAGTCACCTCGCCACCATGAAAGTTAGTTTTACATCGCCTGAGGAAGCTACCTTTGCTGCTGACAACGGATTCCGGTGCTGTGGTATCACCAGCACACCTCACCAGATCACTAAGGAACATTACTGCCGACTTCGGCAATACTATAAGTGCTACAGCTACGATCACTTCACGAAGTAAGTGCACCTACCAGGACCAGAGATGCGGCAAGTGCGCCGGGAACCACCACTTCAATGACTGCATCAACGACTGTGTTCATTGTTTTCTCTGAACGTACAGCTGTCGCTACTGAGGGCCCTACACGGAACAAAGGCATCAACAAGATGACCGACGCCAGGCAGGCCTCCACCCTCGCTCCACTCCGTCGACATTCAACGTTTAAGCCGCCAACTTTCCGGAGCTCCCGGGAGGAGGAGGAGGAACCAACGTGCAATCAACCAACCAATGGGGGCCCAGCTCACAAGCAGTGGAACACGCTCAAAAAGCAGAGGGACCCGTGTTCACGAGCAGAGGAGGGACACGCGCTCACAAGTAGAGGAGGGACACGTACTCACGTGCAGAGGGACTCGTGAGCAAAGCAGAAGGACTTTAGGGGGCTCTGGTAGCTGAGTGGACAGCGCGCAGGACTCGTAATTCTGTAGCTCGGGTTCGATTCCCGCACCAGGCAGAAACAAATGGAAAAAGTTTCTTTCAACTTGATGCCCCTGTTACCTAGCAATAAATAGGTACCTGAGAGTTAGACAGCTGTTACGGAGCTGCTTCCTGGGGTGTGTGTGTGTGTGGTAAAAAAATAGTTAGTAGTTAGTAACAATTTACTGACAGTTGAGAGGCGGGCCGAAAGAGCAGAGCTCAACCCCCGCAAGCACAACTAGGTGAATACGTGCTCACAAGTAGAGGAGGGACACGCGCTCGCATCATAAGTAAAGGAGGGACTCCTGTACACACATCACAAGTGGATAGAGCAGACTTGTACACATTACAAGTGGAGGAGAGACATGTACACATTACAAGTGGAGGAGGCGCACTTTGAACACATTCAAAGCGCGCAGGTTTCGAGTTGGAGGACAGTAACAAGTGGAGTTCCCCAAGGGTCAGTTCTGGGACCCCCACTGTTCCTAATTTATGTGAATAGCCTACCTGAGCTATTCAGCTCGTCAATTTCAATGTTTGCGGACGATGAGAGCTCATGATGAATGAAGAAACCACGGAGGACTGCAAAACGTTACATAACCTTGACAAATTCCAGGAGTGGGCAAACAAATGGTTCCTGGAATTCAATCTAGACCATAAGGCGGCAAGAGGAGTCAGAGAAAGAAAAAAGGATTTCGGAGTGGATATAATGCCAACATATAACCAGGGTAACATCGGCAGTATTTGAGACGCTGACAAATATAAAAACGTCGTTTAGAAACCAAAACTACGGCTTTTTTTAAGGAAATCCACACAACCTTTGTTAGACAAATGTTGTAGTAAGCTGCACCAGCCTGAAGACCACACTTCGTGAAGCATAAATCCAAAGTTGAACAAGTACGAAGGTTTGCAACAAGATTAATACCAGAGCTACGGGGGGGGGGGGGGTTGTGTTATGTGGGTAACTGAAGGAAAATAGACCTCACAACCCCTGAGGAAATAATAAACAGAGGGTAAATGATCCCAACATATACGAAACTGAGGGAAATTGATAAGGTGGACAAGGACGGTCTCTTTAAAATAAGAGAAAGTAAAACGGTAGGTCAAAAATAGAAGCTGGAAACCGCACATTTATCGAAGAAATATATGAACATACAGGTATCCTTTGCGGAGGATCAAGAAGTGGAATACACCGAAAGCAGAGGCCACCTCCATCCATAACATTAAAGCCAGATTCGACAAAGAATTCGAAAGTCAGTATAGTCAAGTTATAAGGCAACAGATACAACAAGACCAGTAGACGGGCCATAGAGAGCTAGACCTCACTGCCCCGCAGACACTAATATGTACTGACAGACTAGTGCCTCCACAGTGCCTCCACAGTAAGTGTCTTCACCGACAAGACAAGTACATGTACATGTGCCTTGAACATGTGCCCCAATAAAATACTGAACTACACATCATTCAGCAGGAAAATACAACAGGTGTAACAGTGGACAGGAGCGCCGACCCTCGCGTTAATGGATGTATCCTGAAGGGCTCGCGCAGTATGACGGGAGTCTCGCAATGTTAATGAGGGATTCCCGTCCCGGGGTTCAAATTAACGAGGGCGGGGGTGGCGCCCCCTGGTGCCAAGCACATGACATGAATTAACGGGGCGAGGACGCGCAGCTCTGCGTGTTTGTGTTGCTCTCTGATTGGTTGGATTTGCTGCCCTCTGATTGGGTGGATTTATATCCCGGGAAAACCAATCATCCCGCCAGGAGTGGCAAACTCTGATATTTATATTTTCTGTATTTATCTGTAACGGTTTGTTTAGAGTTTGTGTTGCCGTTGTTGATGAATTTTCTTTACAGAGCGTTTGTCTTCCTTTTGTTTCTTGACGAATTCGTCGGAAATGCGAATACCCAGAACTAGAGTACCGCTTGAAGTACTTAAGGTACCAGGGGAACTGTCTAAGAATACCAAATATAACTTTAAAGATGTCACCTGATGTCGCTGTAAAAATGAATGACACCTTACAAAATATTCGTGCAAGAACAATGAACGAGAACGGGAAGAGATGTCAGGAGGACGGAGGTGAGGGGGACGGAGGTCAGGGGGACGGAGGACGGAGGTCAGGTGGACGGGGGTCAGGAGGACGGAGGTCAGGGGGAGAGAGGTCAATGGGGAGGGTGAGAGGAGCCTCAGTGCTCCCTCGCTTCCAGTCACATACTGATCCTCTGCTCTCACTCGGTACTTGTCTTGCTGTAAGTAATATTATCCCTCTAACGATCACCACCGCTGCAGAGACGTCATCTTATTTACACTCAACTGTGTCAGCTGTGTCGGATAATCTTCCTTAGACTTTGTGTTGAGTCAAGACGAAACTCTTCTTTTTGCTTCCTATCTTTAAATCTGGTCACCTACACTACCTGGTTACCTACACTACCTGGTCACCTACACTACCTGGTCACCTACACTACCTGGTCACCTACACTACCTGGTCACCTACACTACCTGGTCACCTACACTACCTGGTCACCTACACTACCTGGTCACCTACACTACCTGGTCACCTACACTACCTTGTCACCTACACTACCTGGTCACCTACACTACCTGGTCACCTACACTACCTGGTCACCTACATTACCTGGTCACCTACACTACCTGGTCACCTACACTACCTGGTCACCTACACTACCTGGTCACCTACACTACTTGGTCACCTACACTACCTGGTTACCTACACTACCTGGTTACCTACACTACCTGGTCACCTACACTACCTGGTCACCTACACTACCTGGTCACCTACACTACCTGGTCACCTACACTACCTGGTCACCTACACTACCTGGTCACCTACACTACCTGGTCACCTACACTACTTGGTCACCTACACTACCTGGTTACCTACACTACCTGGTTACCTACACTACCTGGTCACCTACACTACCTGGTCACCTACACTACTTGGTCACCTACACTACCTGGTTACCTACACTACCTGGTTACCTACACTACCTGGTCACCTACACTACCTGGTCACCTACACTCTAAGTTAAGAAAACTTTTTTTATGTTTGCCAATGGTGATTGTCTACTTTTGTTATCTATCTCAACATATATATATATATATATATATATATATAATATATATATATATATATATATATATATATATATATATATATTTCAAGTAGATTTAATTTGTGTATTGTTTCGTGACGCCTAAAGAATTTGGGTAATATTCGTGTCAACGTATTTTGCTGCGAGTTGTTATTTTGGTTCTTTGAATGCGAAGGAGAAGTAGTAGGCATCCGTCAATCCCGTGGGGTTATGGAGTTGTGCCTGAGTGTCTAGTTGTTGTNAATTAAAATCAAACTGCCATGATTGATGAGACAAGTACAGGTTACGTGCGTAGTTGCGTCAATGATTGATGAATCCTGGCTCAGCTGGTGTGTAGTTGGGCTCAGCAATGTTGCAATGAAGGAGTGTTGCAAATATTGCTCCCTGATGATCTATGATGGGAACGTTTTCCCTCAACTTCAAAATACTCACAGTTGGTATCACGCTTCTCTCACTTTTCGATAACACCTTTACTTGTGGGTTTGTATTGAGACTCCCTGACCACTTTGTATTGTACTGTGAGTCCCTGACCACTTTGTCTTGTACTGTTAGTCCCTGACCACTTTGTCTTGTACTGTGACTCCCTGACCACTTTGTCATGTACTGAGACTCCCCACTTTGTCATGTACTGAGACTCCCTGACCACTTTGTCGTGTACTGTGACTCCCTGACCACTTTGTCATGACCACTTTGTTATGCACTGAGACTCCCTGACCACTTTGTCATGACCACTTTGTCATGTACTGAGACTCCCTGCCCACTGGAGAGAGAGAGAGAGAGCGTGCCATGTTACCACATTATGGCTGCTGGTGTTGTTGGTAACGAGTGTCAAATCGCTTTTCAATTTTCTACAATCAAAAACTGTTATAATATGCCTCGTGGCAGCCGAACATACACGCCGGCGAGAGTATACCAGAGAATGATTATTTATTTGTAGTTATTAACGACACAATCACACACAGAGAACGTTAACAAACTCTCCACCTGCAGGAACATGGGGCAAGCGCAATGGGGATTGGAACAAGCTCCGGGGCGCCTGGGGCAAGCGGGCAGCCGACTGGGAACAGTTTAGAGGATCATGGGGCAAGAGATCTCCCGGTAAGTAGTGTGCTTGTGACTACACTTCTCTCTCTCTCCTTCTCCTCTTATTCCACCCGTCACACACACACGCCTCTTTCCCTACGGCAGGTTGTGGAGTTTCGAAGGTCGTAAACCGTTTAATAAATGTAAACAACTCCACCATAATTAAAGAAAGATGTACAGGATTGGTGAGTGGGTGTGTCAGTGCCTGATGACTCCTGGCCCTGGACCAGCCATTCCCTTGTGGCTGATAATACGTGAAGCCTCGATAGTCCGACGCCGAGGGTTCACTGCTAATGAAATCATGTGTCGGCAGCCTTACAACGTCTCCATGAGGCTTCCTTTGGGACGGATTGCCGTGAGCGAAGTGCTGGATGAGGGGGGGGGGGAGAATTAGTGTATTAATAGCTTGGAATTAATTTTATATATATATAAAATAGAATGCCTGTTTGTCCTAGATTGGAGCCCAGGCGCTTGGGGCTAGCCACACCCAAATTTTCCGAGATGAATTATGTTGGATAGAGTCATAGGGCAGTTGGGATCGGCCCAAGTGAAATATTTTAAGAAATCTCGGCATTTATAGAGACCCCTCCCCCATACGATTTTCAGGAAGTGTGATATATTGGTTGTGTTCCCCATAGAGTTGTTTAGCAGATAGTGTATCGTAACAACAAATTTTGTGTTAGAGTAGAGGACTAGACAAGGGCAGGAAGAAGGGTAAAGTGAGAGGGGGGGCGGCAGGAGTCCTGGGCGTTACCGGGTACCCTTTTTAGTATTATATAAAAGGAAAGTACTTAGAGGGCTTCTTCTGATAAATGTATCAATGTTTTCGCTGTATCAGTAAATGTGTGTACTCACCTATTTGTACTCACCTATTTGTGCTTGCGGGGGTTGAGCTTTGGCTCTTTGGTCCCGCCTCTCAACTGTCAATCAACTGGTGTACAGATTCCCGAGCCTACTGGGCTCTATCATATCTACCCTTGAAACTGTGTATGGAGTCAGCCTCCACCACATCACTGCCTAAAGCATTCCATCCGTTAACTACTCTGACACTGAAAAAGTTCCTTCTAACGTCTCTGTGGCTCATGTGGGTACTCAGTTTCCACCTGTGTCCCCTTGTTCGCGTCCCCCCAGTGTTGAATAGTTTGTCCTTGTCTACCCGGTCGATTCCTCTGAGGATTTTGTAGGTTGTGATCATATCTCCCCTTACTCTTCTGTCTTCCAGTGTCGTAAGGTGCATTTCCCGCAGCCTTTCCTCGTAAGGCGAGGAAAGGCTGTGTGTGTGTGTGTGTGTGTGTGTGTGTGTGTGTGTGTGTGTGTGTGTGTGTGTGTGTGTGTGTGTGTGTGTGTGTGTGTGTGTGTGTGTGTGTGTGTATGTGTGTGTGTTGAGTGTGTGTGTGTGTGTGTGTGTGTGTGTGTGTGTGTGTGTGTTGAGTGTGGATGTGCGTATTTGACAAACATCCGGCTTCCTGTCCTCGTGGAGTCCTCCATTAGATATTGTGGCCCTCGGGTAAGAACATGTGTGTGCTTTTGAATACAAATTTATTCGTGTGTTGGATTTTTCAACATCATAATTTGTACAGTTGTGTTGACTTCATGTTCTTGATCAAGTCATGTGAATATTTCCCATACTTGACAGTGGACGCAATTTAAGCTCTCCTCCGTCTATTAATCACTCGGCATTAATCTTCAATCTAAAATTGCTCGATCAATTCCATTTCTCCCGCGCTAATTACTTTCTTCCCCGGGAGTAAATTGGACGGTAGGATATTTTTCCTCGACTGACTTAAGAGCGAAAATTCCTGGTAGTTAAGTAGTAGTAGGCTGAGAGGGTCACCTCAGCCGACATGACGAGCTGAGAGGGTCACCTCAGCCGACATGACCAGCTGAGAGGGTCACCTCAGCCGACATGACCAGCTGAGAGGGTCACCTCAGCAGACATGACGAGCTGAGAGGGTCACCTCAGCCGACATCACCAGCTGAGAGGGCCACCTCAGCAGACATGACCAGCTGAGAGGGCCACCTCAGCAGACATGACCAGCTGAGAGGGCCACCTCAGCAGACATGACCAGCTGAGAGGGTCACCTCAGCAGACATGACCAGCTATTTTCCAAAACGTAGACTATTGACCTTATTACTAAGTAAAGCAATTAACTCATCGTCCAAAAATAATTTATTTATTAACAAAATCTGACGAAAAAGAAGCTGTAAGACTCATGCCCAAAATAAAATATTTTCATTAGTCATTTATCATTTCATATCAAATAATATTTAAATTATTGTGGGAGGGGGGGGAGGGGGTGGTTAAGGCACAGTACGCCCCGTGGGATGACTGACTAAGCTGGCCACAACAGCGTCCCGACCAGCCAACAAGTATACTTCAGTCCTCATCGTAGTTTACGACCAAAGAAAACTTTTCACGGACCGTTTTCTCTTTCTTGTTGCAGACGGACGAGCGACGCCGCCACCAGCCTGGCTTAAGACAGCGTCTTCCCGTCAGTCTTCGTCGTCGTCGTGTGCAGCTGATGTGTGGCTCTCCCTGTGTCACCCTCCCTCCACCTGTGTCACCCTCCCTCCACCTGTGTCACCCTCCCTCCACCTGTGTCACCCTCCCTCCACCTGTGTCACCCTCCCTCCACCTGTGTCACCCACCCTCCACCTGTGTCACCGCTATGGTCCCTCCATCTACGCTACTGCTGCCCCTCCTCCAGTCGACACCTTCATCTCAGAAGCGCCCTTGGTCTGGCCACGCCCACAAGACACGCCCACCCGGCCCCACAACACGGGTCACCACTCAAATCTCCCACCTGGATGCTGGTCCTTACCTCAGAGCCCGAGACGTTATTTTCCATAAACCTCGTCATTTGATCACACCTCACTAAAGTTCCCTTAGCCATATAAATAAGTATATATATATATATATATATATATATATATATATATATATATATATATATATATATATATATATATATATATATATATATATATATATATATATATATATATATATATATATATATATATATATTGTGCAGACAATCAGTGTCGTGTTATGAACACATGCAAAGTTACTATAAAAATGATACAATTTTGTCTACCGTTTACATCCAAGGGGAAATGTCTAGGACAATGTAGTGATGACCAGGTGCTGGCCCGTCCAGGTCCCTGTCACGTCAAGGAGTCAAGTCACGTGTTGTAAAATACAGTATCTCTAGTAAACTCCTGGATGTAAACAACATACAGTATTGCAGTTACTCCGTCACTCTAATGTTGCGTTGCTCTGATCAAATGTGCCCCAATAAATGAAACTAATTGTTTACAACATGTAATCTTTAGATACATGTGATATTTAGTATATATCAGTAGTATCTACAGCAAAAGACGTATCTTTACATTACTGAGTTTTAATATCATTTACTCCCCATATCAAGACCGTCACACCCAGGGTGTTTGACTTAGGGTAAACTACTACATTTGAAATCATAAACTATTGATTGCCGTTTTGTATAAATATTTCATAATAAATAAAAAAACATAGTGCGGAAGTTGGTGGGTTAGGCACAAGCGGAGGATAACAATAGACTGCTTGAATGAATTCTCAACCTGTAACTTGACTCGTCTCATGACGTTACTTTGACGTCATGAAACACGTGGTCGTTATCATGATGACCTCTGGACACCTCTAGAACGGAAGCGCTATGCAGACTTGTTTAATAATATTTGTGGTACTTTTGCATTCACACACACACACACACACACACACACACACACACACACACACACACACACACACACACACACACACACACACACACACACACACACACACAACATATATGCATATTATATATATATATGTGTGTGTAAAGATTTATGACTGTGTTAATAAGTGTGTGCTTCTATTTTAGTGGATAATAATGATAATATACTGTGATGGATGTTATACACAGTTATCAATTACTCATCAAAATCTGCATCTCTCATACTTACAAGATTGCGAGTAATAATCCCAAAAATATAATTATATAAAGATTCCCTTTTAATTAATAAATAACAAAGATTATACATATATATATATATATATATATATATATATATATATATATATATATATATATATGTATATATATATATATATAAAGTTTGTTTGGCTTGTTATTTAAGGGACATATCGTAGGCTTGTTTAGTGTGTAATGGTGTTGTGACGTAAGTAATCAAGTGGAGGCTAAGTTAAGCAAGAGAGGAGTACTCGGGGTGGAGGTCAACTTACACAGTAGAGAATTATGCTCAGGCTGGCGTATGCTAGACTAATATATATTCTATTTTTCTTTGTCTATATCAAAGCAACTCTACTGCTATATTAATCGAATATACATATTACTGAGAGTAATTTATAATATAGAAAAATTACAAGAGAAGTTCAACTGATATTTTTATGTCTGTATTTTAGTTACAATAGATAATGGGATGAAAAGTGTTGATGGTAATATTTGTGTGAAATGTTGTGTTGTGTCACATACTCAACACTCTAATGTGGACGTTCTTGTTGAACGCTGGAGAGCACCCTAAGCTGGGGTAGTGGCTGAGGTTACTGTGGCAGCCGCTCCTATGTACAGCTTCAGCCTAACAGTTATATATGAATGTATCATATATATATATATATATATATATATATATATATATATATATATATATATATATCTTTATAGACACACAAACTTCTCTTGTCACTTGCGTGTGTAAGATATACAATCAATAAAATATTGCACATACCTAATTGTGATTTGTTTCGTTTAAGTATCCACATCCCCGCCAGCGAGAATACCTCACTTGGCTATCTAACCATGTGTTCTTGTTCAGAACATTCTCCTGTGTATATGTATATCTAGATTCACACAAAAGTTAATAATCCTACGAGAGGTTGATGCCAAACTGTAGAATCTACACGAATCTAGACGCCAGTGATTGGTGTTCATTTATGGAAACGTCTCCGTTATTTATCAGATGTTATTTCTCATGTTATTATGACTTGAGAAGACACTTATCCTTCTGGTAACGTTCGATGTCCCAAGCTCGATATGAGAGACATTTGGAAACGTTTCCTTACACCTGTTGTCTATGTCCACCCAGCAGTAACTTGGTACCTGGGAGTTATTCAAATGGTGTGGACTGTACTCTGTAGGCGCCGACTTATCCTAGAGGCACCTCGCTCTTATCCTAGAGGCGCCTCGCTCTTATCCTAGAGGCACCTCGCTCTTGTCCTAGAGGCACCTCGCTGAGTCTAACACACTTCTCCTCGATAATGGGAACTACATTTACTTGTATATATTTAGGCACAAGCACAGGGGGGGCTCAGGAAGGGTACGAACATGGCCACAGACCACGACACTGTTAGTGACTCTGACAGTTAGAATGTTCCCAGGGTCGAGTCCTGCTATAGTCTCACACTTGGCTTTCCTCGGAAAACGCCGTGGGTGACTGTGCGGGTGTGGAAAAGCGTAATATTTCGAAGTACTTTCTTAATACGAGTTCACCATCTTAGATAACCCAAGAACCTTTACCGACCATTTACTCAAACACATGAATTGGTCGAGGTAATACAGTGTTTTATATCGTCATCTTGAAGTAATACAACACCTGGTGTAACAATCGAGGTAATCTATTTCTATAAAATAAAATGTCTGTTAGTGTCTCCAAAGTAAGAGGGTCCATACTTGAGTGTAGTCCTCTCCTAGACTCTGCAGGGTTGACACATGGGGGTGTTCGTGCATAGGAAGTCAGGGCCAGGGTCACTTTATCAAAAATATACAAGAATGTAACAACTCTTCTATATATCTAAAAAAAATCAGGGAATCGTAATATTACGCTTTATGAACGAGTGAAAGCGAAGGAGAGAGAGCGAGAAGAGGAGAGAGAGAGGAGAGAGAGAGAGAGAGGAAGAGAGCAGAGAGCGAGAGAGGGAGAGAGATGAGAGAGCCTAGGGAGGGGGGGGGGGGGGGAGGGAAGAGGAAAGGAAGGAGAGGAAAACACAGAGAGCTACGGTGAACCTGCTGCTTGTACTCATTGTCATTACATTAAGAAGCAGGCTACTACTGACGCAGCTCACAAGCCACAAGTCATCTTGGCTTGTGACAACACACACATACATATATATTAGATATACAATTATAAGGTGTTATAAAGATTCACTTACAGAGCAGCTGGTATGACATTGAGTACAGAATAATATGGCGATACTTCAGGACATAATTACGGTATATACACGTGACAGGCATTGTAATTGACTGGTGTGTTATTCACCTAGTTTGTATTCACCTAGTTGGCTTGCGGGGATTGAGCTGCCGGCTCCATTACGTGGCCAGCCCTGCAACTGAGGCGGGGCACGAGGAATCAGCTGTCTTTACTAACTACGACTATTTTTTGGTTGCCCACACCACACACACACACACCAACACACACACACCACCACACACAAACACACACAACACACACACAACACACACCAGGAAGCAAGCCCTGACAGCTTGACTAACTCCCAGGTACCTATTTACTGCTAGTAACAGGGGCATAGGGTGAAAGAGCAACTCTGCCCAATGTTCTCGCCGGCGCCCGGGATCGAACCTGGGACCACAGGAATCACGTGCACAGCGTCTGCTGTCTGCTCGGCCACAGGCTTCCTATGGCGGCCCGGTGTGTGGTCTGTGTGGTGTTTGTGTGTGTGTGTGGTGATGTGGTGTGTTTGTGGCTGTGTGTGTGTGTGTGGTGTGTTGTTGTGTGGGTGTGATGTGTGTGTTGATAGTAGTGTAGTGTGTTTGTGATAGTGTCCGTTGACAGGTAGGCTAGCGAATTTGAGCGATAATTTTTCCCATCATTGAATTTTTAAAACCATTCATACGATATTTGTTTATAAATATGCCATGTGAGCCCTCGCACAGAGGCGCTCATCAGGACGGACCTGTCTGTTTATTTCCGTCCTAGAACGATTTCTGATAATCTTACGAGAGAAAAACTAATTTCCTATTGGCAAATCGGCTTGTCGCTCTTAAGAGACGAGAAATGCTCAGTAGTTTGGGCCGTGGTAAACGACGGTCTTCTGTAGT
>WNGS01167840.1:19858981-19881899 GCA_020271785.1 Procambarus virginalis | reverse complement strand
TAACAACTTCGTTGGTGAATCTTCTTTAAGCTGAAATGAGTGTTTGTTGGAGCTTGTTGATGTTATCATTTTTGTTTGTTGGAGCTTGTTGATGTTATCATTTGTTGTTGGTTGGAGGTTGTTGACGTCATCATTTATTATTATCGGGAGCGTAATACCGCAGTTAGCGTTGTACTGAATATTAACGAGTCACTCATTATAGCTTTATCACTCTCGCATTTATTCCTCTGTTCACTTGCCTTTATATATTTAGACGAGGATAGGGGGTCTCGTAGTACAGTAGGCTTCGCTCTCGACTCACAATCAGGATCCCAGGTTTGATTCTTGGGCCGCGACAGAAATGGTTGGGCACGTTTCATTCACCTGATGCAGTTCGCTAAGCAGTTAATACGGACCCGGGAGTTATGCAGTTGTTATAGAGTGCGAACTTGAGAAGGTCAGTACTTCAACCTTGGGGACCTTGATACATGTCTCAAGTATATATGTGTGTAAATCACGAAGAAATGAACACGTGATGAACATATATATATATATATATATATATATATATATATATATATATATATATATATATATATATATATATATATATGCAAACAAGCCTGAATGGTCCCCAGGACTAGATACAACTGAAAACTCACACCCCAGAAGTGACTCGAACCCATACTCCCAGGAGCAACGCAACTGGTATGTATGGGTTCGAGTCACTTCTGGGGTGTGAGTTTTCAGTTGTATCTAGTCCTGGGGACCATTCAGGCTTGTTTGCATTTGTGTTCCTCACGTGTTGCCCCCAAAAAAGAGGTGATTTGATAAAATGCTATGCCCAAGATAACCATCCAGTTGCCGGCGGGGAAGTGGTTCATATAGCTCAGGCTATCACTTCCTTATGTCCGGTCGTGATGGTCAAGTGGTTTAAGGCGTCCCTGTACATACCAGTTGCGTTGCTCCTGGGAGTATGGGTTCGAGTCACTTCTGGGGTGTGAGTTTTCAGTTGTATCTAGTCCTGGGGACCATTCAGGCTTGTTTGCATTTGTGTTCCTCACGTGTTGCCCCCAAAAAAGAGGTGATTTGATAAAATGCTATGCCCAAGATAACCATCCAGGTGCCGGCGGGGAAGTGGTTCATATAGCTCAGGCTATCACTTCCTTATGTCCGGTCGTGATGGTCAAGTGGTTTAAGGCATCCCTGTACATACCAGTTGCGTTGCTCCTGGGAGTATGGGTTCGAGTCACTTCTGGGGTGTGAGTTTTCAGATATATATATATATATATATAATGCTTTCTGTTTCTGACAAAACGAATTATTATTATTATTATTATTAAATTTATGGATGAATAAAAATTAGAAATATAAGCTGGACTATAGAAGAACAACCTCGGAAGTGTAAGTTGATACTCACATTGTACTGGCGACAAAAATGTAAGTTTAATATATTTTATTAAGATATTTATTTGTGTATTTTTTTCAGGAGTCCCTCGTGGTGACCCATGATGAGTCCCAGCTGGTGACCCATGATGAGTCCCTCGTGGTGACCCATGATGAGTCCCAGCTGGTGACCCATGATGAGTCCCTCGTGGTGACCCATGATGAGTCCCAGCTGGTAACCCATGATGAATTCCAGCTGGTGACCTATGATGAGTCCCAGCTGGTGACCCATGATGAGTCCCTCGTGGTGACCCATGATGAGTCCCAGCTGGTGACCCATGATGAGTCCCTCGTGGTGACCCATGATGAGTCCCAGCTGGTGACCCATGATGAGTCCCTCGTGGTGATCCATGATGAGTCCCAGCTGGTGACCCATGATGAGTCCCTCGTGGTGATCCATGATGAGTCCCAGCTGGTGATCCATGATGAGTCCCAGCTGGTGACCCATGATGAGTCCCTCGTGGTGATCCATGATGAGTCCCAGCTGGTGATCCATGATGAGTCCCAGCTGGTGGCCCATGATGAGTCCCAGCTGGTGACCCATGATGAGTCCCAGCTGGTGACCCATGATTCAGTAACTCTTATTAACATAATTTATTACATTCATTGCAGAAATTTACCTCATTAACCCTCTTCATAATGTGTTTTAACATATGTAATTAGTTGTGTGTTTTGTTTGTAATATTTGGGTGTTGTTGGTGGTCCATGTGGCTGACACTGTTGTCGTGTCGTGTGTATGTCTGTCATTAATGACAAATGTGTTCTTGCACATACTTGCGTATACTGAGGGCGACAGGATCGATATGTGCGCGCGCTCTATGTAATTGTTATACGATTTAACACAATCTTTGGGCTCTAAGTAAATAGGGGACGAAAGAAGGCCCTATGCCCGGAAGACTATAAGGCACCGTCTGTGGCACAGAACAGTCAAGTGGATCTATGTATCCTTCATTGCTCTATATCCTTTAAGAGGTACTGTATATACTTCAAGAGATCCTACATAAACCCTTAAAGACGTCATTTTATCCTTCAAGAGGTGCTGTATATCAATTAAGAGGACCTGTATGTATTTCCAGAGGTCTTGGATATCATTCAAGAGGGCCTGTATATCCTTCAAGACGTCAATACGACACAAGACATCCTGGGAGTGTGTGGCGCTGTTGCCGGAAGAAGGCAACCTTAAGCATGAAGTCTTTGCTCCATTAAGTGATTGTCAGTGAACATTGGCTCCAAGGTCTCCGCCACATTCATCTTTACACAGTTTTCCATTTTTTTAGCATATCTGTTTTGTTTGCCTGTTTTCTCTCCTCTTTCTATCCCCATTCTCACGGTGATAGAAAGAAGAGGCTTCCTTCACCCCTCCCTTCCACCCCTCTCTCTCTCTCTCTCTCTCTCTCTCTCTCTCTCTCTCTCTCTCTCTCTCTCTCTCTCTCTCTCTCTCTCTCTCTTATCCCGGCCAAAAACAGCGACAACACAAGGCCTCCCAAAGCTGGATTACTGCTAATTAAGGTTCCTTACAAAAGCTTCCCGAAAAACAGGCGTCTCTTAGCGATGAGTCAGCAGTGGGTAGACAAGGAATGAGTCAGAGCTGTGAGGAACAAGGAATGAGTCAGAGCTGTGAGGGACAAGGAATGAGTCAGAGCTGTGAGGGACAAGGAATGAGACAGAGCTGTAAATAATAACGAATGAGGCAAATTTGTAATCCATAAATCTGTTATCAAAAACATTATTTTGTACACAGATGTGTAGACGGGGTGGACGCCTTTTGGCATCTGTCAGCAGGCTAAGAGCTTGCCCGTCCCATAGCTCTTGGTAAGCCTAACGCACTACTTTTTTCCCCTGGAACACAACCCACCAATCGGTTTTACTCCCAGATCTCTAAGAACTGTTGGGTAAACAGGAGCGAGCAGTTATAGATTAGTTCCCAGTCAATAGGTTTTGTTACGGGGGCGAATGAGTGTATCATGTGTGTGTGTGTGTGTGTGTGTGGTGTGTGTGTGTGTGGTGTGTGTGTGTGTGTGTGTGTGTGGTGTGTGTGTGTGTGTGTGTGTGTGTGTGTGGTGTGTGTGTGTGTGGTGTGTGTGTGTAATCTTTGTACAATAATTAAATCGCCACATGTATAAACACTGACGTTAGCTATTCATTATCTATAAAAATTAAAAGTCAACAATATTTGTTTCCTTAATGGCCAACTTTGTCATTAGTGTCCACCTACCACATGTCTGCACCAGATACATGTGACCACCAGGTACATGTGACCACCAGATACATGTGACCACCAGGTACATGTGACCACCAGATACATGTGACCACCAGATACATGTGACCACCAGATGCATATGACCACCAGATACATGTGACCACCTACATGACGTGTCTTCCCGCCATAATTTCATTTTTATGTGTGGAGTCACATTTACTTCCCTGAAAACAATTCACCTTCCAGGTGGCTTCCTTTTGGTTCCAGGTGGGTTCCAAGTGGATACTAGGTGGCTTCCTGATGGGTTCCAGGTGGGTTCCAAGTGGATACTAGGTGGCTTCCTGATGGGTTCCAGGTGGCCTCATGATTGTTTCTATGTGTGGGATTCCAGGTGGCTTTTGAGTGGGTTTCTGAGAGAAATAGTAGAGCTGCGTCTAACCTGGTCTTGTGTATCCCCCCGTCAGGACCAAGCATGCAGCACCTGCGAGCAGCCTGGACGCTGGTGGCGCTGGTGGTGGTCACAGTCGTTCAACTGGCCGCCTCCCAAGACCAGCAGGCTTCGACCCCCGGCCAGAGTGACGCCAAGCGAGTGGGTTGGTCCTCCATGCACGGAACTTGGGGAAAAAGGCCCGACCTTGATGATACTCAACTTGAGGTACGTGTATGTGTACCACCCGCTGTTTCTTGCAGAATTGTTGACATCTTTTCTTACAAGTCTATTCAATTAATCAAGAAGGAAATCCATTTGGTGCATTCACTTTAATGTTTGGGACAATACTCATGACTCAAGTGCTCTAGGAGTGACCTACTAAGTCTCTCTGTTGTTTTACGTGGAATATTTGTTATTGAAACCGGACTGTAGATCAGTGGCTCCTGTTTTACACCTCTCCTATGTAGTGTATAGATACCACGTTAGTTATATTTCACATTTCTTGTAGTTCCACCATTTCTAGTAAGGGGTTGAAAACTGTAGAAGGGTTCACACAGTGTTGCAGCTAACTAGTTTAGTATCGACGGTGAAATCTTGTCTGGGTCTGTAGCTTTCGTCACACACCGCACCTCTTATTGCTTTCTTACTTCCTCTGATGGCATATTTCTGTCAGACTTATAATCTGTAATGTCTGTTCTCTAAGAAATCATAAATCTAGGAGCGGCTCTTTTTCCAAATTGAAAACTTCCTAGAAGTATTTATTGAATTCTTCGTATACTTCCTTATTGTGCTTTGTGTAGCTTCCTTCTCTTTTGTATCGCCTGATCACTTGATCCATTACTGCCGTCGTTCTAATGTGTATTAATCTTTATTAATCTGTTTTAATCTCTCTTGTATATATATTGCACTTTGTTTCTGCTAAGTTTCCCGCATTTCTTTCATGATTTTTCTTCTTGTTTACTCCAGACACTGTCTCTTAAACCATGGACAATTCTGAATCTTCGATCCTGTAGTTCTTAGAAGCACTATAAATTTTGCTTCGGCTTCTTTCTGTTTTCTAGTTATAAAGTCCAGCATATCATGTGTTGTTTTGTTTCTGAGTTCTATTTCCCGTGATATGCTGGTGGTGCTGTATTACTCAATGATGGCAGACGAAACACTAATGTAACTTCAGGAGTCCGGTCATGGGACGCTAACACTTCTACTACAGACCCAAGAACACCTTTCCCTTTGTGACCTCCCCACTCCAAGACTCCCACCAGGACAATGTTTCCACAGCAATTCTTGACCTAAGTTAATTGAACACTGTACTGGGGAATTTCTGAGTAGGATGAGTAACCATGGGCATAATTACTGAACGTCAGCCATGTACCTCTTAAACATTCATATCAAAATTGTTGCAGATTGCTTCTAAAGATGTCCTTCGTCTTATATATGGACACTTGTTCAAGGATTTCTTGCGTAGCTGCCGGCATTGCCTCGTCTCATATCCGAGCAGAGATGAAAGAATTTAAAATGTTACCATCTTGATACTCCTTTATTGAAGTCCTTGACAATATATATGAAATTTTCCTGAACACGTGTTGGCATTCGTCTCAGATCTACCGAATCACAAAACCAGGACAAGTATCGACAAAAATCAGTCTGATTTTTACACATAGACAAAAAAGGCTGCATCCAACACATTCCCAAACCACGACATACCCGGAAAGTGGCAAGTAATTAGGGGTAAGGAAGTGGTAAAAGGTAGGGAAGGTGACGATGGAGAGGAAGGATATATATATGTATGTCGTACCTAGTAGCCAGAACGCACTTCTCAGCCTACTATGCAAGGCCCGATTTGCCTAATAAGCCAAGTTTACATGAATTAATTGTTTTTCGACTACCTAACCTACCTAACCTAACCTAACCTAACTTTTTCGGCTACCTAACCGAACATAACCTATAAAGATAGGTTAGGTTAGGTTAGGTAGGGTTGGTTAGGTTCGGTCATATAACTACGTTAATTTTAACTCCAATAAAAAAATGACCTCATACATAATGAAATGCGTAGCTTATCATTTCATAAGAAAAAAATTAGAGAAAATATATTAATTCATGAAAATTTGGCTTATTAGGCAAATCGGGCCTTGCATAGTAGGGTGAGAAGTGCGTTCTGGCTACTAGGACGACATGTATATATAAGATATATATATTTATATATATATATATATATAAATATATATATATATATATATATATATATATATATATATATATATATATATATATATATATATATATATATATATATATATATATATATATATATATATATATATATATATATATATATATATATATATATATATAGATATATATATATATATATATATATATATATATATATATATATATATATATATATATATATATATATATATATATATATATATATATATATATATATATATATATATATATATATATATATAGAAAACTCACACCCCAGAAGTTACTCGAACCAATACTGCCAGGAGCACTCTGCTGGCGTACAGGATCCCTTAACCGCTCGACCAACACGACTGGACATAAGAGGATGGTAGCCGAGGCTATTTCCATCCCCCCGCCGGCACTCGGTTGGTAATCTTGGGTATGGTATTTTATCAAATCACCTCATTCTTTGGGGCACACGTGATGAACACAAATGCGAACAAGCCTGAATGGTCCCCAGGACTATATGCAACTGAAAACTCACACCCCCAGAAGTGACTCGAACCCATACTGCCAGGAGCACTCTGCTGGCGTACAGGATCCCTTAACCGCTCGACCAACACGACCGGACAAAATATAGACCGGTTGCATATAGTCCTGGGGACCATTAAGGAACTTGCTGCGTCATGCTAAAAGTATTCCATCTCACAGGATGGTTAGTCATGTTGGGCCCATGTAATTAGTAGGCTGCACTGGGGAATTATGAATGCAATATTCGCATTTCTTCAAGAACACGAGGATTAATAAAGTGATTGAAAAGTTCCCTGTACCACATACTAGCAGTCTGAAGGGTGTAATGACTGGGCATTCAATAATGTAGTGTGTGAGATCATGACCTGGGTCCTGCTCACAGAGATTGCACCTGGAGTTATAAGGACTGGCAGATTCGCCACCTGTAGCCACTTGCCTCAGGTCACCGATTTTTTTTTATGTAGCATTAGTTTGCAAACAAAACTCTGCGGACCATCGACGCCATATTTCACTTACTCTTGCGTGCCTCAACCATCTTGAAAACATAATAATACCAATATAACTTTTTTGTAATGTCAGTAACATAAATAGCTATTTGTAAATCACGTAATATATTTAGCAGTACATAATGTTAACAGTGATAAATCTCTCAACTGATTATTATTATCAGTCTTGCTTGCTTGGGCGCCCGACAGCTGGGTGGACAGCGCTTAGGATTCGTAGTCCTGAGGTTCCGGGTTCGATGCCCGGTGGAGGCGGGGCTGCTTCCTGGGGGTGTGTGTAACAAAAAGGAGGCCTGGTCGAGGACCGGGCCGCGGGGACGCTAAGCCCCGAAATAATCTAAAAATAAACACAAGATAAGAAGGATAAATTCTTAACCCACGTCACACATTGATGTGTCGGCGTGATACAGCAGGATCAGATGGGTGCACACAATTACTTGTTTTTGATCATGACTTGGTCTTAAATTCGTCGACAACTAGGCTGTGATTCATACGTCAGGCTGCGAGCAGCCGCGTCGAACAGCCTGGTTGAATCAACGCCCAACCAAGCAGCCTGGCCAGAGACCGGACTGTGGGGACATTAATCCTTGGAACGGTAAGGTGGTAGGGCGTGGTGGTGTAATGGGCGGGGCGAAGGTGTGGTGGAGGGAGGCGGGGGCGTGGCGTGCTGGGCGGGGGCGTGGCGTGCTGGGCGGGGGTGTGGTGACGGGGTGTTAAGGAGCAGAGAAGTAGGCACAGTGATTATACAGTAGGTCCGAGAGAGATTGTGGGACTTTAGGGTGATGGGAGGAACGGGGGTGGGAGGGTCAAGGGGTGAGAGGGGGCTGAAGTAATGGGTGATGGAAGGAAAGCTTGTGGGAAGGGAGAGTAGGGGGGAGGGGAGGTTAGAGAAAGTGGCTGGATAAAAATTATGTACAACCTCGAGAGAACTATCCAATTGAGCCCCCATCCATTCCCTCCATCCCTCTGCCATTCCGTTCATCCCTCTCCACTACTCCCTCTGCCACAGCACCGTGACCTGTCTCGGACCTCAGCGTGAGCAAACGACCACAGTCTCGTACATCAAGCCATAATATTACTGTACAGCGCCAGCTCCTAATACCGCCACACGCTGGTAAATAAATGTATCGCGAGATATCCCGCCTCGCATCACCAGCTGTCTCCGGATCCACAATATATAACAACAATACTTCCAGGTATTGCTTTCTATGTGATGTGGCCGCGGTGCCGCCAGGGAACGCTTCCCCAAGCACCTTCCCCGTGGAGGAATAAACTAATCGCCTCTACATAACCCGGTTATATACCGTTACTGAAAGTTGTGTCGTTGTTAATCGCTTCTTTGTAACCCGAGTATATAATAATACTAGTAGATGCGTCTCTGTCAATCATCTCTATATAACCCGGTATATCATGTTACTGGTAGATTCGTAAGTGATTTTTTGAGGGGGGAGCGGGAGGAGGGGGCAGACTCACCAAACATACACTATAATATTGCGCGAGTTAGGAACAGTTTAGCTGTTTTAGGTAAGAGTTGGTTAGGTTAGATTGGCTACTGAAAGAGCTTATCAGCTTTTAGGGATTTATGGATGCTGGGGTCTGGCTTCCATCTAACAGCTGGTGCGGTCTGGTTATCATCTATATGTGCTGGTGTCTGCATGGCTGCCATTCGTGGATGTTGGTGACCGGCTGCCATTCCTCGATACTAGTATCTGACTGCCATCCATAGGTGCTAGTACTTGACTGCTATCCTTGTATGTGTTGGTGTTTAGCTATCATCCTTGAGTGCTTCCTCTGCCATCTATGGGTGCTGATGTCTGGCTGCCATCAATGGATGCTAGGATCTAGCTGCCATCCCTGTGTGCTTGTATCTGCAACATACCCACTGAGGCGGCTGCTCACACGTCAGGAAACAAGCGCACCACTGAGGCCAAGCCGTATAGTGCTGACGCTCGCGGTAAACACATCACCTCCAACACACTTTTTACTGTGAACGTTGAGGGCTGAAACTTTCTCAAGTGGTTTTAGCTTTTTTCATCAAGGAACTTTAATACAAAAAAACGCACTTTTATATCACATTATAAAACGACGCCACGACGACGTTTCGGTCCTTCCTGGATCATTATCAAGACGTGTTATGGAAAGAGTGGAACAGATAAACAATATGAGGCAAGAAGTGAGATGAAAGAAAGGGAAAGAGAAATATGAGGTAAGAATAAGATGAAAGGTAAGAATAGGATGAGAGGAAAGTATAAGAGAAAAATGTGAGAAAGATAAAAAATAAGAATAAAGAGAACCAGGCAAGTAAAGGTAAAAAGTTAGAAGTAAGGAAAGAAAAAAGGAAGAATAGGTAAAAGGATATAAATAAGAAAAAGTTAAAAATAAGAAGGTACAAAAAAGAAGAAAACTGCAAAAAGCTTAATGGCGAAGAGAAACAAAAAAACTAGCAGCGAATGAGAGTGAGAGGCAAGAGAGCCAAGAGAGTGACACACTCAAGTCAGATAACGTTGGTCAGAAAGGTTAGCACATTTAAGGATGCACTCTGAAACGTCGATTTCATTCATTTTCTGATGAGTTGGTTT
This sequence comes from Procambarus virginalis, assembly GCA_020271785.1. Lineage (NCBI taxonomy): Eukaryota > Metazoa > Arthropoda > Malacostraca > Decapoda > Cambaridae > Procambarus > Procambarus virginalis. The sequence goes on along the minus strand of WNGS01167840.1, from coordinate 19,872,038 downwards.
GGATATCATATCTTCAGTCATGTTATTTGTGACTCATCGTCTGCAATTTGTCATATTTCAGTTTTGAAACTGAAATTGTAATTGTAAATGTTTTCCCTTGAGTTCAGTGGAGAGCAGCGAGGTGTTTCCCTCCATTACATTTAGACCTGGCTATGAACAGCATCACCCAAGAACGTCTCACTCTTGCAGTTAAAAAATGTCTATTGTTCATGTAGAAATGAAAGCATATTACCTGGCGTCAAATAAAGGCATTCAATTTAAACCTGTCTTCGATAATGAGGTAATTAGGAGCATTGTCATTTAATGGGATTAAAATACTATAGGTCTTCTGTTAATGAGATTTCGTACACTGTTTGAAGTTATCCCTTGAGGACCAACGAGGCTAAGAGGGGGTGTAAACACGGTTTATATCTGCTCTATTACTCGGCTCCTAGCAAACTTCCCTCTACCTCTGCTCACTGACTCTACCACAGACACGACTTACCCAGGCTGTAATGTTCTAGTGTCTGAGTGTGTGTGTGTGTGTGTGTGTGTGTGTGTGTGTGTGTGTGTGTGGTGGTGTGTGTGTGTGTGTGGTGTGTGTGTTGTGTGTGTGTGTGTGTGTGTGTGTGTGTGTGTGTGTGTGTGTGTGTGTGTGTGTGTGTGTGTGTGTGTGTGTGTGTGTGTGTGCGCGTGTATGTATGCGTGCGTGCGTGCGCGTTTGTGTGAAAGTATTCTTCTTAAGTGACTGACACAAACTAGAAAAAACGGCAAGAGTATTGGGAGGAGAACTATGGTAGGTGAAGTATAGTACCTTTCAGAGAGGCGGCAAACAGTAAGAGAACCAATAAGAGAAGAAATATCACAGGAGAGAGCGGTAACGAGCGGAGTACCTCAAGGAGCGGTATATAGTTCCCATTCTGGTCTTAAAACACGTAAATGACCCGCAAAGAAAATACAGTAATTCACCTAAAGTTTGCTGATATTTCAAAAGAGGTGAGAAGGATCACATTACAAAATAAACTAGACAGTCTCAAGAGGTAATTTGAAAAATGTCTATTGGATTTATAACCAAGAAAAATACAAGTTACCAGGACAGGACCGGGGTGAAGAGTTCAGAGACGGAGGAGAATGACAAGGGAGCGGCATTCTACTTCACAAAAGGGAAAACGGAGTAGCGCAGCGGTGAGCGCAGTTGGTCCACAACCGTGACGTTTGGGCACTTTTCTGACTATACTGACTATATCTCCGGTGACTGAACTATAAAGCAAGACAAGACGGTCCTGGAGCTCACCAAACCGGACGAAAGAAAGAAAGGGCAGACACATGAGAACGACATTCAAGATTGTAATGAAAATCAAGCTGATGTATAGAGAAGCAATATTCAAAGCAATGAGCAGCAGAGCGAGGGGGGAAACAAATATAAATATGAGGTACGCCCGGCTCACGGAGGTGGTTAAGGCATCAACTATGATTAAATGGTGTGAATGAGACAAGAACCTGTCTATGCAAAACTAACGATTTTAAATATAATACGATAAAAGGAAGAAAATAATCAGAAAACTCTATACGAGTCTCCTAATAATGATCAAACCTTATCATGTTTACTACATATATGGTGAGAAAGACGAGTACATAGAATCTCTTTCAATTAACTTCTCTTGCTCGAAAGGCGANAAACGGAATTTTCTCAAGTATAAATTAATATTATAATATATTAGCATATTGTGTATATATAGGCATAGGTTAGGTTAGGTCAGGTGTTTAGGTTCTGCTGGCGATTATTTGTATTTGTAGTACGTGGGTGAACCATTTACATCGTTGTGGTTCGAACAAAATTCGTCAGTGAAGCACTTGTTCCGGATATGTTCGAACGTCAGCAGTTGTGAGTCGTGTGTAAACCGCTTTTCATTCATAAACAGGGGGTTTGGCGGGTGCATGGAATCACTTTTGGATCTTTGTTTGGAGGACGGGCTGAATTCAGACAGAGGTCGACAGCGGAGCACTGTTCGAGAACGGTTCGAACGTCATCAGTTGTGAGCAGCCCGTCTTCCAAACAAAGACTCAAAAGTGATTCCATGCACCCGCCAAACCCCTGTTTATGAATGAAAAACGCTTTACACATGACTCAACCGATTTCATTCGAACACTTCCGGAACAAGTGCTTCACTGACGAATTTTGTTCGAACCACGTCGCGGTAAATGCTTCACCCACGTACTACAAATACAAATAATCGCCAGCAGAACCTAAACATCTAACCTAACATATGCCTATACATATGTACAATATGCTAATATTTTATAATATTAATTTATATTTGAGAACGTTTCCGTTTTGAATGAACAGCATGTAAAGATTTATGAATGCGTCTGTGGGGTCGACCGCTGGATGGAATGGAGTTGAGTCGAGGACAGATTGGTTGTGAGACGTGTGTACACGTTGTTTCATTCATAAACAGGGAGATTAGAGGCTGAATTAACGAGCATTTTGATCTTTGTTGATGAGGACGGGCTGCTGTAAATAGCCCGTCCTCATCAACAAAGCTCAGGGATCATTCCATGCAATCATCAAACATCTTATTCATTATGAAAAACGTTTTATACACAGAATAAAAATATATAATTATATTAATTTATATTTGACAAATGAAGGTTAGAGCGTTCTTAAATGCTCTAACCTTCTTACCAAACGTGACCTGACTTAAGCCTACAGCTTTTGTATTCTTACATTCCTCTTATTCTTACCTCATCCCTTTCTTCCTTCATTCCATTCTTACACTCATCCCATTCGTACCATTCACCTTACTCTTACCGTCTTCTAGAAATTAATTTGTTCTGTTACCAGCTCCTCACCTCACTCTCTTCCCTTATTTTTGGCCCTTTCCTTCCTCTCTCCCTTTAACGGGTTATTCATGCCCGTACCACCTCTAGGGTGGCAAAATCTTCATCATTCACTCGCTCTCCCTCACACCCGACTTGATAATGGTCCGGGACGGGCCCAAACGTCGTCGTTTCCCACCAAACACACACCGAAACTACGACGTTGGTACAACGTTCGAACAAGTTTTAACACTTCCTAACCAGTTATAATAACCAATATAGCAAGTTGTAACAACATTCTAATACGTCATAAACACGTTAAGCCAAGATGTAACAACTTTATTACAAGTTGTAACAAGTGGAAAATAGAGACAGTTTCGGTTTGTGTTTCCAGGGTTCTTCGTCATCTGGTGTGTGGTTTGGTCATCATATTTGAGAACATTTCTATTCTGAATGAACAGCATGTTAAACTCAAGCCAAGTCTTTGGGGTCGGCCGCTGGATGGAATGAATAAGTGCTTCTCCCTCGTACTGCAAATGCCAACATTTACCAACAGAACCTAACCTGGACCTAAGTATTCCACATATTCTAGTATGCACAATGAAATCATTTTAACGTGATGTATCATTGAGAAAATCAGTAGGGGCCATGATGAGGAATCGAACCCTTGCTTGGGAGTTCGGGGGAAGGGGAGGGAGTGAGCCAGGGAGCCAGGCAGACACTGAATGATGGATTGGTGGGTGTGGGGGGGGGCCACCTCCTTCACCAACCTGAAGCTCAGCACACTTGATAGATTGCTATTAATTTAATCAACATTAAATATTACACCCGCGCGCGCACGCACTCACACACGCACTCACACACGCACTCACATATACCCGGTGTGAGGGGCGCAAGTGGCTGAATGCATAGCACGCTGGATACGTAGTCCTGTGGACCAGGTTCCATTCCGGCACCGGCGGGAACTATGGGCAGAATTTCTTTCACCCTGATGCCCCTGTTACCTAACAGTAATTAGGTACCTGGGAGTTAGACAGCTGCTACGGGCTGCTTCCTGGGGATGTACTCACCTAGTTGTACTTACCTAGTTGTGTTTGCGGGGTTGAGTTCTGGATCTTTGGTCCCGCCTCTCAACCGTCAATCAACAGGTGTACAGATTCTGAGCCTATTGGGCTCTATCATAGCTACACTTGAACTATGTATGGAGTCAGCCTCCACCACATCACTTCCTAATGCATTCCATTTGTCAACCACTCTGACACTAAAAAAGTTCTTTCTAATATCTCTGTGGCTCATTTGGGCACTCAGTTTCCACTGTATCTCCTTGTGCGTGTGCCCCCTGTGTTAAATAGCATGTCTTTATCTACCCTATCAATTCCCTTCAGAATCTTGAATATGGTGATCATGTCCTCCCTAACTCTTCTGTCTTCCAGCGAAGTGAGGTTTAATTCCCGTAGTCTCTCCTCGTAGCCTCCCGTAGTCTCATACCTCTCAGCTCGGGTACTAGTCTGGTGGCAAAACCTTTGAACCTTTTCCAGTTTAGTCTTATCCTTGATCAGATATGGACTCCATGCTTCTGCTGCATACTCTAGGATTGGCCTGCCATATGTGCAAAGTTATGAATGAATCTTTACGCAAGTTTCTGAATGCCGTTCGTATGTAGAAACTTGTGTGTGTGTGTGTGGTGTGTGTGTGTGTGTGTGTGTGTGTGTGTGTTGTGTGTTGTGTGTGTGTGTGTGTGTGTGTGTGGTGTGTGTGTGTGCGGGTGTGTGTGTGTGTGTGTGTGTGTGTGTGTGTGTGTGTGTGTGTGTGTTTGTTTGTGTGTGTGTGTGTGGTGTGTGTTTGCGGGTGTGTGCGGGTGTGTGTGCTGGTGGCTATTCCAGACGAGGCAGGAGCATACCATAAGGTATAACCCCCCCCCTCCTCCTCAAGCCCGAATCATATATCTCCAGGGCATATAAATATAAGCCACAAATATTCTCTCTCTCTCTCTCTCTCTCTCTCTCGTCGGCTTCCAACTGACAAATGATGTGTGAGTTTAACCACCCAGGGACCAACGGTGCTCTGACACACACACACACTGTCTGAACCCTCAAACCCCCCCCCCCCCTACCCCTTCCCCCCCTACCACCCCCCTACCCCATGCTCAACACCTGAACACATATATCAATTCATTAACCTCCCCCCCCCCCCCCTCCCCCCTCCCCCCTCCCCCCTCCCCTCCCCTCTCTCAAGAAAAATGGACGTTTGTTAGTGACTTTTAATGGGAGACATTTATTTGGTGCTGTTTGTGTTTGTTGGACATAATTAAAGGAAATATATGTAGACAAAAAAATAAACGGTGTTCGGGGTGTTTTTGATGAGGGGGGGGTGAGCAGTCTGGTGTTTTGTGTTTGTGTGTCGCGTTGTTTGGTGGGGGGGGGATGGGAAAGGGAGAGAATTGTCAGGGGGAAAGCGCCACGCCATTAGACTAAACACCGTTTATTTTTTTCTACATGTATTTCCCTTCATGTTTTAATCGTAATTTTCACCCGCACGAATGGAACACACACACACACCCACACCACACACACACACACACACACACACACCCACACACACCACACACACACACACCACACACACACACACACACCACCCACACACACACACACACACACAAGAAAGGCAAGTTTCTTGTGGGTGCCAAGAATATCTCACCCTCAAACGATCACCACATAATCCCAACCGTTACAAGCATAAGCAAGCCCTCAACTAGTCGAGCCAAACGGGGAGACCTTAACACCATCTGCCAGTACTCGACATCACCTGAGGTCGAGGTCCAAGAGGAAGCATCAGAGCTCAGTGGACACCCAGGTGCACCCTGTACTCTAGTGCACACCTGGGCCACCACTACGACCCAACACCCGGAGGGAAGGTGCACAGGTATAGTCTCCTGCCAGCAGCCTTCAGGAGGCTGGAATCAGTCGTCAGAATCAACAGGTTAATTCTCCATCCCAAAACACCACTTTGTAATATGTGCATTCGTGTATCTCCGCCACATCGGCAGAGCCCATTTCACAAGTTATCCCAGCCTGAGCGATCACAGTGAGGAGCTTGAATATTGCATGCTATTTCTTGTTTTTGTTGCATCGTTCTGCATCTTCTTCAATATGCATTGCAATCTGCCTGAATTTCTCTCTCTTCCGGTTCTTATTTCGCTTCTCTCTCNTCAGAACGCCTCAGGACACCTCAGGACACCTCAGAACACCCCAGGACACATCAGGACACCTCAGAACACTTCAAGACACCTCAGAACACCTCAGGACACCTCAGAACACCTCAGGACACCTCAGAACACCTCAGGACACCTCAGAACACCTCAGGACACCTCAGAACACCTCAGGACCCCTCAGGACACTCAAAACACTCGGGAAACATTAACGCACTTCTGGACACCTCGACACACCGTTGGATATCTCGGGACACCTCAAGATATCTTAGGAGACCTCAAAGATTCTTTAAGGTGTCCCGTCTGGACATCTTAAGACACTTCAGAACATTTCTGAACACCTCAGAGACAATTTTATTTGGATTATCTAAAACTGCCGATTTGAAGATAATATTAAAGCAAGAATAACTAGAAAAGTATAAAGAAAAGAAGAAAAATAAAGACAATAAGAAGAGTAAAGAGAATAAGAAGAGAAAAGAGAATAAGAATAAAGAAAAGAATAAGAATAAAGAGAAGAATAAGAATAAATGGAAGAATAAGAATAAAGAGAAGAATAAGAATAAATAGAAGAATAAAGAGAAGAATAAGAATAAATGGAAGAATAAGAATAAAGAGAAGAATAAAGAGAATAAGTAGAACAATATTTGCTACTTTTTAATATATTTTGAAATTTTCTCGTGTTGTTATGTGCTTTTTTCAGGTGGAGGTTCCATGGGTGAGGGGCTGAATACTCGAGAAAGAGTCTCACGTAGGTTTTATATATTAACAGACAGGCTCATTTGTCCAAGTTTTTTGGGGGTTATCCGTATTCGCAAGTCTTATTTATATTCAGATTCATGAATCAGTGTTTCCTCCGGTCTGTACTGATGCACGGGTAAACCTGCTCCTACTCTTATCAACATAACTTTACATTTGTCTGTAGTGAAGTTCAGTAGCCATCTCTTGAGTGTTTGAAATTTTCTTTGATGCCTTTTACAGTCGTCTGTAAAATGCCCAGTTCATGCTGGTCACAGGGTACAGTACGGGGCGCCGGGTGCCAGGGTACAGTACGGGGCGCCGGGTGCCAGGGTACAGTACGGGGCGCCGGGTGCCAGGGTACAGTACGGGGCGCCGGGTGCCCACCCTTGTGGTACTCCTGCTAATACTTCTCTTCACTCTTTTATCTCCCTTCACCCCCTCTCACTGTGGGCCTTTGTTTCCTTACTGAGAGGTACTTCTTAGCCCTCATTATCACACACTGGACACACAAACCTGCTGATCTAACTTGAATAAAAGTGTCTTGTGCGGGTCATGATCTCCGACGAACGAGAAAGGTTCAGCTTGGCCATCCCACAATCTCTTATTTGATTTCCGTCATGTTGTTGAAGATCTCTCATAAATTTGTCAAGCATGATATACCTTCAATGAATCCATGTTAGAATTTTGAAGCAGAATTCAGCAGTTCCGTGTATTTTACAAGCCTCCATTGGATCAGTTTCTTCCTTCTTAGGAAACATACTTACCATTTTCCAACAGTCTGGCAGCTTTCCTTTTTCCAGAAAAAGTCAAATATTATAGCACTTGTTCACAATACTTCCGGTGCCACTTTTAGTATCCGCGGTGAGAGCCTACCTGGGGAGACTGTTTCATTACATCCGGTATCTCTAGTACTTGTATTGCTGCTATATAACATATAGCTACTATACACCACCGTGATATATCAAGTATGGCACCTGTTCTCTTAGACGTGTCAGCTCTAGCAACATGTTACAAACCAGATTAATACCAAACAATACATCTTAAAATTAAGTTTAAACCTTCGCACATTTCCTAATCTTTTTCAGTGACTACACCCACTGTGAGTGTCGTGTGATCCCCTGGTCGTTCACCGTCGTCCTCCTGGTGTAGGTGTGGCGCAGGTCAGAGTGGCTGTTATGTCAGGCTCATCCTGCTTCACCGCCGCTCTCACTGGCCCAATAGAATCCTTCCTCGTTCTTTTACCTCAGTTGTGACGCCCTTCTGTTCTGTGCGCTTAGTGCTGCTTCCTTACTCTTTACCTTCATAGGAGGGAGGGGATAGGAGGGGGGGATTATGGGAGGGAACAGAGGGAGGGGAAATATAAAAGGGAATATAAAATAGTAAAGTAGCAGCAGCAGCAACAAATAGAATTAAATACAATTTCCACAGCATGAGAAGCCGGATGCTGGTGCCCCACAGAGCAAGGTCACGTTACACTCATCTCCACCCCACAGAGAGCCGTCTTGAGGCACACTCCTCAATACTCCATCTTAACTTCATACAAAAAAATAACAATTAGGAAATTCGGCGACTCTCTTAAGAATTTGAATATCCTGTTTATACTACAAGAAGCTACAATACGGAGGCTCCGGGCGGCCGACCAGCACCTCCAATAGGCTAATCAAGAAGGTGTGTATCTCTCTGTCTGGTAATTAGTGCGGTTAATGGCTTGACTAATTGAAATTCTGAAGCGCTGAATGCAAGATAAAAAGTAAAGAGGAGTTCTTGAAGGTGTTTGTGGGGTTGTGGTGATGGTGTTGTGGTGATGGTGTTGTGGTGATGGTGATGGTGTTGTGGTGATGTTAGGGTCGTAGTGGGTGGGGGGTCGTTGTGGGTTGGGGGTCATGGTGATGGTGTGGGTCGTGATAATTGTGACGGTGGGGTCGTGGTGACTGTGGTGGAGTGTGGTGGTGCTGGAGGAGTACAGTACACCTAGTCTTATGAAGCTGTGGGACTTCTGGAGTATAGCAACGGTGGTTTCAGATTCGGTGTTGGGCTTGGGAACTATCAACCGCGGTTGGGTTATGTAGGCCACCACAAGAACCTGCTGACCAACCAGCTAGTATACTTGTATCCCACAGCCCTATCCTTCAGGTCTACGCTTAACCACCCATTCATACCCAATATCCAGCACCGGGATATTCACACATCAACAAAACCGTTTTTTATATTTTTACTTTGAGGGATTTTCTGCTGGACGAGGAGCTGGCGTCGCAGGATTATAGGAAGCTTCAACGTCGATACAATAGCCATTGTAATTCCCGGCGTTTACCGTCACTGTGTTAACTCTGAGGACTCACTTCCCTGGCGGCGCCTCGCCTCCACACACCTCCGGGAGTGTTTGTTTGTTTCCGTTTCTGGTGAGAAATGCAAGCGTTCTATTGGTAATCGATGCGTAAGCTGGAGGGAAGTTAGCAGCAGGAGGCGACAATGGTCCCGGTGGTGGAGTCCTCTTGTTGCTGGTTCTGTGGCGAGGAGGCCGTCTTAGGCAGGGGGGGAGGAGTCTTAAGACCCTTAGCCAGTCTTAAGATCCCTAGCCAGTCTTATGCAGGAGGACGAGTCTTTCAACCACATTGGAATTCATGTTTATCCCCTACGTTCTATATTTTAAAACGTAAACTTGTGAAGTCATCAAACACATACAAGAAAAAACTGAAGAAATTAAATTGAGCAGAATATTCTTTGTAAAATAAAACATTCATCTACTTTTAATTTCTTATCGCACAAGTTTGTTGAAGAGCATCAAAGTGTATCACCGTAGTGCTGGCTTTTGTCCCATCCACGTTCCCAGGCTGCGGAGATTCCACACCTGACGTTCCCACACCTGACGTTCCCACACCTGACGTTTCCACACCTAACGTTCCCACACCTGACGTTCCAACACGTGACGTTCCCACACCTGACGTGCCCACACCTGACCGTCCCTCAACCAACACATACAAATAACCTGCACACTCCTCATGGTGGTCGTTCCAGTCGGGTCTAAAATCAGACAAAAGAATGTAACTTACACGTCATCGCTACTCTATAAGCAAACCTAACCTAACCCATTCTAACCTAACGAAAACGTGTTATATATATATATATATATTATATATATATATATATATATATATATATATATATATATATATATATATATATATCTATATATATATTTCCCTCCTCACTCTCTTTCTCCCCTACATTTTCTCCCTCTCCCTCCCCTCAGCAATTCGCCCAGAATGATTCCTGAGTTCAGACGATACATAACAAGTGTCACCCATTCATTAGTAAATGAAGAGGTTGTCAGAGCACTTCAACTCGGAGCTCGAGTGCCTTGAACTGCATTATCTCCGCACGCACTCAGATAACTCCTCCATCCACAGCTATACTGTAAGTTCAATACTGTCACGCAAGGTCCAATATGACAACATTGACCACATTCAGCAGACAATATTGACCACACTCAGCAGACAATATTGACCACATTCAGCAGACAATATTGACCACATTCAGCAGACAACATTGACCACATTCAGCAGACAATATTGACCACATTCAGCAGACAATATTGACCACATTCAGCAGACAATATTGACCACATTCAGCAGACAACATTGACCACATTCAGCAGACAATATTGACCACATTCAGCAGACAACATTGACCACATTCAGCAGACAATATGACCACATTCAGCAGACACATTGATCACATTCAGCAGACAACATTGACCACATTCAGCAGACACCAGAGAAATGGCTACTGGAGTTCAACACGAGTAAAGTTATGGAAAGGGACTAGGTGATAGGAGACCAAAGGGACAGTACACAATGAAGGGGAACTGCCTACCTGTGACGACGCGAGAAAGAGACCTGGGCGTGGACGTAACACCTAATCTATCTCCTGAGACACATATAAATAGGATAACGACAGCAGCGTACTCTACACTGGCAAAAGTTAGAACATCATTCAGGAACCTAAGTAAGGGAGCATTTAGGGCGCTTTACACTGCCTAAGTGAGGCCAGTCTTAGAGTGTCCCACCTCATCATGGAGTCCCCATCTGAAGAAACACATAGGAAACTGGAAAAGGTTCAGAAGTTTGCAACGAGACTCGTCCCAGCGTAACGAGGGATGGGGTATGAAGAGCGCCTGAAGGAACTGAGCCTTACGACACTATAAAAGAGAAAGAGAGGGGGGGATATGATAGGAACGCATAAAATACTCAGGGGGATTGACAGAGTGGACATAGACAAAATGTTCACACGGAATAATAACAGAACGAAGGGACATGGGTGGAAGCTGGGAACTCAGATGAGTCACAGAGATGTTAGGAAGTTATCTTTTACCGTGAGAGTAGTGGAAAATGGAATGCACTGAAGGAACAGGTTGTGGAAGCAAACTCTATTCATAATTTTAAAACTAGGTATGAATGCGAAATGGGACAGGTCATTGCTGTAAACACCGATGGCTCGAAAGGCGGGATCCAAGAGTCAATGCTCGATCCTGCAGACACAAATAAGTGAGTACAAAATAAGTGAGTACCAAACACACACCCCACACACCCACACACACACACACACCACACCCACACACACACACCACACACACACACACACACCACACACACACACACACACAACACACACACACCACACACAACACACACACACACACACACACACACACACACACCCACCACAACACACACACACCATTACGTAGAATATATGGTCTAAACACCACACCAGACCGTACAATTATTGCTCTAGCAAAGTCATATACAATGGAATACTTGAGTGTCCGCAATTACTCTCGTTTTCTTAATGCCAATTAATTTGTATAATTCAGTTTGTTTGCTTCCTCTCTGAACATTGATCGCCTTTGTCGCACTTCTTAGCCTCTCTCTCTCTCTCTTCCCTCCTTTCTCTATCCGCCTTGATTCTGTCATTCCTGTTATTCTCTCTCTCCCTCCTGTTACATCAGCGGGTAATTACAACACTGAACGAGCCTCTCCCCGACCCCCGCCTCGTTAACTTCTCCCTCACCTCTCCCATCCATCTGCGTACTGGCAACTCTACCTACTCCCTAATGCCCTCCTGCCTATCCGCATTAAGAAAGGCTGTGGTGTAGCGGATCTCGCCAAACACACTAGGTCGCCTCCGCACGCATGGCCAGCGATATCTGCCCCAGTTACTTGGTCTATTAAGGGTTTCAATTGTACGATTAAAATAGAAAAGTTAAGCCTATATTTTTATTGTACAGGTGTTGATGGGCACTGCTGATACCCGATGATTCTCATCCTTTCTACTCACTCACTTACTCACCCTTCCCTGTCTCTAGCTTCCAACCCCCCCTCCCCAACTCTTCTTCTTTATTATTGCAAGCGACGAAAGTTGAGTAATGTGATCGGATGGACATGTTGGTAGTAGCAATATATATGCTGATATCACCTCATACTTCCCTACTGAAAATATTAGTAGTAGTTAGTAACAGTTGATTGATTGACTGTTGAGAGGCGGGCCGAAATAGCAGAGTTCAACCCCGCAAGCACAACTAGGTAAATACTTCCATTATGTTACCCGGTTATCTGCTCCACATATCAACAACCCTATTTACAAACCCGTAGTATTTACCCAGGTTTATTTACCTGAGCCTAAACTTTTTCTAATAATATCCTATTATGTGTTGATAAATTAACACCTTAGTATATCACCTTCTTATGCCCATTCACCCACTTGTGCACCTGGATCAGGTCACCCCTTAACTGTTCGTCTTTCTAGAGAATATAAGATGGCCAAACCTCACACACCAGAAAATGGAGACGAGGACATTTATGTACCATTACCTTCCTCTCTTCTCACACGCGACATGATAATGGGTCCAGGAGGGACCCAACGTTGCGTTTCTTATCTTCTGGAGTGTGGTTTGGTCATTATATCTTCACCCACGTTATTGTAACTCCTCGACTGCACCTAGAGAATGTAATTAAGCTTTCTCATCTCCTCCATCGGAAGGTTTCTAATTCCTGAGATTAACATTGTCATCCTACGCTGCACGCGCTCGAATGTCTATTATAGTGTGGAGAACACAACTGAACTATACATATATAAATAAGACCTGAGACCGAGATACAAACGAAGAATCATTTATTTTTTTCGCTAAATTTTCTGGAAATAAATTCCCGAGTCCTATTTGCCCGGTTTCGATCATTTATGCATTGATTTTTTGTTTATTTTAAATTCCAACTAATCCTGAAGAATAGATTCTCTCGCATTCAGAGGTTG
>WNGS01167840.1:19811776-19834635 GCA_020271785.1 Procambarus virginalis | reverse complement strand
GTCGTGCGAGGTGTCCTGAGGTGTCCTGAGGTGTTCTGAGGGGTCCTGAGGGGTGCTGAGGTGTCCTGAGGGGTCCTGAAATGTCCTGAGGTGTCTTGATGTGTCCTGAGGTGTACCTGAGGAGGTCTTGAGGTGTCCTGAGGGGATCTTGAGGTGTCCTGAGGGTTCTGAGGCTGTCCTGAGTGTCCTGAAGGGGGTCCTGAGGAGTCCTGAGGTGTCCTGAGGGGTCCTGAAGGGGGCCTGAGGAGTCCTGAGGTGTCCTGAGGTGTCCTGAGGTGTCCTGAGGGGTCCTGAGGTGTCCTGGGGTGTCCTGAGGGGTCCTGAGGTGTCCTGAGGTGTTCTGAGGGGTCCTGAGGTGTCCGGAGGGGTCCTGAGGTGTCCTGAGGTGTCCTGAGGTGTCCTGGGGTGTCCTGAGGTGTCCTGAGGTGTTCTGAGGTGTCCTGAGGTGTTCTGAGGGGTCCTGAGGGGTGCTGAGGTGTCCTGAGGGGTCTTGAGGGGTCCTGAGGTGTCCTGAGGTGTCCTGATGTGTCCTGAGGTGTCCTGCTGTGTCCTGGGGTGTCCTGAGGGGTCCTGAGGTGTCCTGAGGTGTCCTGATGTGTCCTGAGGTGTCCTGAGATGTCCTGAGGTGTCCTGAGGTGTCCTGATGTGTCCTGAGGTGTCCTGAGATGTCCTGAGGTGTCCTGAGGTGTCCTGATGTGTCCTGGGGTGTCCTGAGGTGTCCTGAGGGTCTTCATCGATTTATACTGATGGACATGAGATTGATGACGCCCTGGAGGGGGCGTTATCGTGGGGCGAGGAGCTCCGGTTAAGAAGCTCTGAGCCACAAGCTATTGTGTATATTAATCAATAGTGATCGTTGGAGGACTGGCCCCCTTGATTCATCCAACCTGGAGATCCAGTACTTGGAGATCAATGAGACCAGTCACCTGGAGCCCCAGTACTTGGAGACCAGTGCACCTGCCGAAGACCCAGTATTTGGAAGACCAGTCCCTGTAGCCCAGTAGCTTGTGACGGACCGTCACCTGGAGACCACAGTTACTTGGAGACCAGGTCACCCTGGAGACCCAAGTACTTGGAGACCAGTCACCTGGAGACCCAGTACTTGCAACAACTCAGTAAACCACAAACCCAGCGCCTGGAGATTAATGCCCTTTGGCACCTACCACTTGGAGACAATACCTCAACACTCACTGCTGGAGACACACCCCCTTGACACCCCAAACCTAGGCATTAATCCCCTTGATACCTTCAGTCTGGGAGGCTAATTCCATCCTGACCGCTAGGAACTAATCCCCCCTCCAAACCCATCGCTTGGGGGAACTTGTTCACACACGCACAAACACAAATTGAAAATATTTGTCTATTTTCCTAATTCATTTAATAATTGTTCCAAAAAACATCCACTCACATCAATACGGACCTCCACCAGAGTTTCCTCGGGCTTCATCCTGGCCATGCATAGTTCGCCATCTTTCGGGTCCCAACACCAACGAAAAGTTGAAACCAAGCCCCCTTTGAAATGGAAGAATCCATTTCGTTATTTGTCTGTGCAAGGTGATCAATAGAAAACATTATTTTGTATTTGATTTTGGTATTTTCCGCTCCTCTGAGACGGAGAGAAGAGTAGGTAAAAAGCAGCTACAATATACTCTTGTTCGATGAGAAGGAAATCAATAGAAACATTAGGCACCGACAATTAGTGGTGGTCTAGAAAATCGACACACCTGTGCATTCAAATACAACCAACATTGCTATTGATAGCCAGGATGATCTATTGCCTACCCACGTTGCCTAATATATATTATCCAGCTCTATTACTCTTTCCCAATCTATTACTCCTATCCGTCCTAATGCTATACGTCCCTCTCCTAATCTTGTTACTTCTCTCCAATCTATTTGCCCCACCGTGTACTTACCCCCTTTCAACTCTATTAGTCCCTTATTACCCTATTAAGGACTTCATCATACTCATGTTCTAGGCCTTCTTCTACGAGTCGATCCCCCTCCCACTCTAACACTTCCATTTAATGATATACACATTCAGGACTCTTACCCCAAATCGTTACCCTTCTTAACATTGTACTAATACACAATTACCACAGTCTATTATTACCTCATAATATAAATATATATGCCCCAACTATTACCCAAATCCTATTTTTCCAATTATTTCCATCGATCTACTTAATCCCCCCCCCCCCCCCACCTCCCACGTACCCGTAGTCTTTGTACTACATAATGTTAGGTATACACCGTCGAGGAGACGCTTGCGCGGGATCAGGCCTTGATATCAGGCTAGCGGAGCCCGGGCCGGCTTAATGGGATACCCGACGCTTTATAGCCCCTTGACCCACAGTGGCCAGACTCGATAACGTTTGTTTAAGGGGGGTTACTTTAGTGATTATTGATAGGTCGTGTTACTGTCTCCAGTATCGGGACAGGGCAAGTTGTTAGAGATCATGGAGGGTATTAGGTGAGGGAAGGGGGGTGAGGGATGGTCTGTAGGGGTTTTGGGTGAGGGGAGAGATCGGGATGGAGATGGAGTAGAGACGAAGGGATGAGGAAAGGAGGGGGGGGGGGGTTGTGGAGGAAGAACAGCCGGGGGTACTGGTTTTTAACTTTTGAAATAACTTCTTTTACTCATAGTCGTGGACTATTTGACATGATATCCAGCATTTATATATTTTCCTGTCTCGTCATGGACGGGGTGAGGTGTGATAGACAGGCTCCTAGGACGGGGTGGAGGTGTGATAGACAGTCAGTCCATGGACTGGGTTGATCTCTTTACTCACTCCTATATAGACAGTAGTTCCATTATCTTTTCTTTCATAACCAGAATGGTGGATAATGACTGTGTATAACAAAGGTTGCATATTCATTTCTGAACTGGTCATCAACTCTAAGTACACTACAGTAATGATTACCTATACACATCTGTTAGCTAGCTCCTAGGATTGCGGTAACTGATAGACAGTCTGCTGGAAGGCCGTAGATCTGATAGCTCGGTTAGACCAGCTGTTCGCGGGCTTCATGGTAGAGTCTGTGATGTTGCCCGTGTGTTAGTTCTGTTGTTGGTAGTGTGGGTTACGTGGTGTGTCGTGTTCTGTGCCGTGTGGTGCTCTGTGTGGTGTTGTTGTTGTGTGTCGCATGGTGTGTGGTGTTCTGTGTGTGTGGTTATGTGTGGTGTGCCTGTGTGCTGTTTGTGTGTTTGGCGTCTGTTGTATGTGTGTGTGGTTGTGTGTGAATGTATTTTTTTTTTTTTTTATTTCTATAAAATAATTACACACGTTTCACTTACTTTGACAGTTCGAGAGTGCGGGCCGAAAGAGCAGGAGCCTTAACCCCCGCAATGCACACACACTGAGGTGAATACATATGCGTACATAATTTGGTCCTGCATTGTATTGTATTTAAGTTTATACACATGCGGGACCAAAGAGCCATACAAGCAGCATCAGCCCCGCAACGCACAACTGGTGAATACATACATATATACTATCGCTTTATCGCCGGTCTGTTTTGATATGGTAAGTACTAGCTACTATGACTGAGAAGGAACTGTGTTATTAGGTAATTTACCAACAGCATCGGTGTATCTAGTAATCTTTTTACCAAAACTCAAGATTTCAGCCTATGTCCACATACAGTAGCTTTCAGTTCTACAAATTTGTCGATCATATATGCACATCCACCTTAGTTCCAGTATTCAAACGTAATACTTACAGAGCTAGACCTTAACCCAGGAGGGATCGAAGCTACCATACTATGGCGTAAACACAGAGTTCATACAAGTTACAAGTATGATATTCATGGATAAAGAAGATTACTTCAAAGTGATAAAGTACGCTCTAGACTATGTCTACCCCCCGCGCCTCACCAATCATCAACCACGTTGGTACCAGTTTCATAACTAAAACTAACATGATTCTACCCATGAAATGATGTCATACCTTTTCTCTTCTCAACCAGTGACACATTTGTGTCGCTTTGAGAAAGGACCAGCATTATACGGTCTATAATCCAAGGCGTAATTCTGGCGAAACTATAACAGTACCCATTTTGAGTTCTCTTACCTCCGTTTATGCAATATAATGTAAATGGTAACCTCACTGATATTTCAGCAAAGGTAATAACTAGCATACAAACTTCAGGTCTGGCAAATTATTGTAGAGTCAGTAAGATTTTTTATCCAGATATTCGTTTAAGTATTCTCTTTAGCATTGCTAATGAAACACCTACAGTCTGTGAACAAATCCACAGGGCCGTGACGAGGATTCGAACTTGCGTCACACACTACAACACAGAAATCACAAATACCGTGATGCATAAAAAACAAAAACACAAAACAGGCTGCCTAGAGCTGTCTCTACCCTACAACTGGCCTCTGTACATGCAGCAGTCTCAGGCTTTTGAAGGCCACACATGTGATGGGACAAAACTGAATTAAATTTCAAATCTATTTTCTACTGCCCCTCCCCAGGATGCCACCCCCTATAACAAGCCCAACACTCTGGGTACCTCACAGCCACCGATCCTGGCCCCAGGTAAGTCCACACGTCGGCCACAGCCCGTACGCTACTGCCCCTGCTCCTGTGCCAGTAAGTTCCATACGGGCTCCCACAGCCAGGCTAACTTGCCCCCGCTTCCCTGTTGCCAACGGGCTCACCATAGCTGCCTCTACCCAGCACCGCCTGTACGGCACTCCAGCTTAGGCCCATATAAGTCCACTACGGGCTCACCAAGCCCGATACTCCTTGGAACTTTGTTCCCAGTAGCTGATCTTAAACAACAACAACATCCTAGGTACCTATTCCTGCTACGTGAACAGATGCATTAGGTGAAGAAAACGCGTCCAACCCTTTCCTTCCCGCAGATCGAACCCGGATTCTCGATTTTAAGTCGAAAACGAACCCGACTGTACTTGCTTTTGCCGCTTTTTTTTCCCTCATTCGGTGGCACAGTGGCATTCAAACCCAGCAAGGTGGAGTGATCGTCCTGGCCAGCCCGCGCGCGCCTCACTGCTGCCGCGCGTGGGGAGAGTGCTTAAATATGGGCGAGTAGAGAGGAAAAGAGGGATTGGAGAGAGGAGGCAAGGAGGAAGGAGCAGATGGTAAGGAAGGGGAGGTAAAGCGGTGATGAGATGGGAAGGGAAGGAAGCAGTGGGGAGGGCGGCAGGAGAGACAGGATATGGTGAAGGGGGATGGATAGAGAGATGGAATGCGGGGAAAAATGGAAGAAAATACAGATGAAGTGAGAACAACGACGGTGAAAAACATAGAGGAAGGAGAAGAGAGGGAAAGGAATGGAAGATGAAGGGGAGAGCGGGGAGGTGTAGATGTAGGAGGAATAGAGGACGAGGAAGGAGTGATCGAAGAGGAGAGGAGAGAGAGAGGAGAGGAGGTAAGATGAGAGAAGATGAGAGGAGAGAGAGAGAGAGAGATGAGAGGGATAGAGCAGAGAGAGAGAGAGAGAGAGATAGAGATGATGAGAGAGAGAGCGAGGAGAGGAGAGGAGAGAGAGAGAGAGAGAGAGAGAGGAGAGAGATGAGAGAGAGAGAGAGAGAGATAGAGAGATGAGAGAGAGGAGAGAGAGAGAGAGAGAGAGATAGAGAGAGCAGAGAGAGAGAGAGGAGAGAGAGAGAGAGAGAGGAGGAGTAGAGAGAGAGGAGAGAGAGAGCGAGAGAGAAGAGAGAGAGGAGAGAGCGAGAGAGAGAGGAGAGAGAGAGAGAGAGAGAGAGAGAGAGAGAGAGAGAGAGAGAGAGAGAGAGAGAGAGAGAAGAGAGTGGACCACTGTACACCCACTGATGGATCACTGTACACCCACTGTTGGACCACTGTACACCCACTGTTGGACCACTGTACACCCACTGATGGACCACTGTACACCCACTGTTGGACCACTGTACACCCACTGATGGACCACTGTACACCCACTGTAGGACCACTACTGTACCACTGTAGGACCACTACTGTACCACTGTAAGACCACTACTGTACCACTGTAGGACCACTACTGTACCACTGTAGGACCACTACTGTACCACTGTAGGACCACTACTGTACCACTGTAGGACCACTACTGTACCACTGTAGGACCACTACTGTACCACTGTAGGACCACTACTGTACCACTGTAGAACCACTACTGTACCACTGTAGGACCACTACTGTACCACTGTAGGACCACTACTGTACCACTGTAGGACCACTACTGTACCACTGTAGGACCACTACTGTACCACTGTAGGACCACTACTGTACCACTGTAGGACCACTACTGTACCACTGTAGGACCACTACTGTACCACTGTAGGACCACTACTGTACCACTGTAGGACCACTACTGTACCACTGTAGGACCACTACTGTACCACTGTAGGACCACTACTGTACCACTGTAGGACCACTACTGTACCACTGTAGAACCACTACTGTACCACTGTAGGACCACTACTGTATCACTGTAGGACCACTACTGTACCACTGTAGGACCACTACTGTACCACTGTAGGACCACTACTGTACCACTGTAGGACCACTACTGTACCACTGTAGGACCACTACTGTACCACTGTAGGACCACTACTGTACCACTGTAGGACCACTACTGTACCACTGTAGGACCACTACTGTACCACTGTAGGACCACTACTGTACCACTGTAGAACCACTAATATATTACTGAAGCAGGTGTAATACAGTGTTACCAATATTGTCCCGCTGTTATACTAACACATTGTTATTCACCGCCCTTTATAATAAACTTTGTATCAACGACTCTAACATGCTTTCTCTCCCCCCTCAGGTGAGTGACGTCACGCTTGTTTCCACCAATCAGGTCAGTCTGAACCCGCAGTTTTCTGCAGATATCTGACGTCACGAGACTCTCCACCAATCAGGCTAATCTGAATCGCCTGTAGTAGTGTTCTGTTGGTACCTGTCGTCACTATTATCTGCCCCAATCATTTCAGTCTGGACCAACCTTGGTGTTCCATAGGAATATATATATTTTAAATCACTTCCTTGGTTAATGAGGCGCCGAAATAATACATAAGCCTAGATTTTTGTTGGAGAAATGAGTGTCAGTTACAATATACCGTCAGGTTCGGTGCTAGGAACATCAAGTAACATTATAACTACAAAAGGCCTAATGACCAACGAATGGCAGCTAGTCAAGTCATCCGACTCCCCGTCTCTATTATTTACCATTCATTCTCTCCATTAAATCCAAATTGATTTAATGTCCCGTTTGGCAAGACCTGCTGCACCCTCTCCTGTCTTGTCTAATTGTTTTGTGTGTGAGACAATTTATATGTCATATTTGGCCTTCCAGTATTAGTTATTCCCTGGAGTCAACTTTATTCATTGTTTATGTGGTGGTAATAACATATACAGTTTATGTGGTGGCAATAATATATACAGTTTATGTGGTGGTAATAACATATACAGTTTATGTGGTGGTAATAACATATACAGTTTATGTGGTGGCAATAACATATACAGTTTATGTGGTGGCAATAACATATACAGTTTATGTGGTGGTAATAACATATACAGTTTATGTGGTGGCAATAACATATACAGTTTCTGTGTATGATGCTCTTAATTCGAGCAGTTGGTATTTCAATAGTGGTGTTGTGTGTGTAGTGTTGTGTGTGTAGTGTTGTGTGTGTAGTGTTGTGTGTCTGTCACGGTGTGAGGCTGGCTTCCCCCCCCCCACACCCTCGTCTCAAGAACACCTCTCCACACTATTCAAACTTTTCTCATTATAACTCTAACATTTCTCCTCCACCCCCGCAACACTTCACCACCTCAACACTTCGCCTCAACCACCAACAACACCACACTAACACTGCACCACCCCAACACTCTCCCTACACAAGGTCAACAACCAACACACCAGAATGTTCGCGCGTAATTTGTACAAACTTGATTTGGTATGAGCCGGTATAGCCCCCTGGTGGATGCTATAGGATCCCACGTTAAATTCGAACCACCAACCTGGGTTGTGGTTACATACCCTACAGTGCTCCAACTGATTTTCTAAATAATAATAATAATAATAATAATAATAATAATAATAATAATAATAATAATAATAATAATAATAATAATAATAATAATAATAACACAGTTTGAGGTTGACTACAGAAATATTACTAATCTTGTGCTCTGGCTATGTATTAAAATGTAGTAGTCCAATTCTCGTTAGTCTTGCTCACCGTATGGCTTTAAGACATCACTAGATTGTATCACTCGTATGATTGTATTGCTTAAAGGCAGTAACGACAAAGAGATTTGATTAATGATATAATTAGTCTTTCAAGTATACCATCCAACTTCTCTCTTAAACCAACCTGCCCCAATCGTTCCCTCGTTGTCTGGAAGCAGCATTGTACAACACTTGTCCCTAATGCTTTTAATGACATCACGATCGGGAACATGTATTACGTATATTAATAATATGTAAATAAAGAGCACTGTCAGAGTGACGCTTTGCTCGCTGTGGTTTGTAAATGTCTCTGTAGCTGTCTCCTGTACTCCTGTCTGTCTCTGTAGCTGTCTCCTGTACTCCTGTCTGTCTCTGTAGCTGTCCCCTGTACTCCTGTCTGTCTCTGTAGCTGTCTCCTGAACTCCTGTCTGTCTCTGTAGCTGTCTCCTGTACTCCTGTCTGTCTCTGTAGCTGTCCCCTGTACTCCTGTCTGTCTCTGTAGCTGTCTCCTGTACTCCTGTCTGTCTCTGTAGCTGTCTCCTGTACTCCTGTCTGTCTCTGTAGCTGTCTCCTGTACTCCTGTCTGTCTCTGTACTTGTGCCTGTTTCAGCACCTGCCTCTGTAACTCTGCCTATCAATTATATACAAGCAACTAATTTACGATTTAAAGATCTCTAATTTGTATGAATGTAAACATTTGTACAGTGATGAATACTGATGTTAAATTCAATGTGATTTGTATCTTCCATTATAAGTCTTTCATTGCCTTACCTTAATTAAATACAAACTGTTTCTTTATCTGCCTCTGATTTAATTTCCTGTTTAACACTTGAGGAAATTACGAAGATGCAGTCAGCTAAAGGGCCTTGCAGGATCGATCTTCAATATTACATTAGCAACTCTTGCACTAAAGAGGTCGCCCTGACATCTTTTGTGACTAATTTGTGTGTCTAGTTTTCCTCTTTGATTCATTGTTTTGCTGTTAATCAATTTTGTATAATTGCAAACTCCCATAAGGATCTTAGATATTGTTATCATATCCCAACTACTGCTTCTCTCCTCCACTGCGGTGTGATCCAGTCCCCCTCAAACTTTCTTCGGATTCACTTTTCTCAGCTTAAGATCCGACCTTTTGGGGGGACCATTTTTTTTGGTGTTAGTGACGGGGCTGCAGACTCAAGCGTTGGTCTCGCCTGTGTGGTATGTTGAACCACGATGGCTCCTTTATAATTATTTATATTGCATACATATTATGCATTTATCATATTAATGCATATTGATGCATACTGAACACCAGGCATAGATGGACGATACCGACCCAGGGTTCGAACGCCAGACAGGATTAGACAAATACATCCTCTTCATAACCCATCATCAAAATATAGGTCCCTCGGGTTCATGTAAGTCAAATACCGACTTATTAACCCCTACATAAGTCGATATTTGACTTGGGGGTGCAGGATGGGTTGAGTATCGAGTATCACACCTGGTGTAGCCAACACCCTATACATCCTTGTGTTCAAACCTCTGACTCGAGTCGTGCTTCATTCACTACTGTAAACAGTTCTCAACTTGGCATAACCAAGACACTTTACCTAATCTTTCCCTAGACATAACTATGCATAAACAATATATAATAACGACTAATTAAAAATTTTGTGAAAAGTCTTATTTTCTGCACATAAAAGACTCATCCAGTTGGGTGACAGATGAGCACCTGGATGTGACTGGCGCCGTGTTGCCGGATGTGTCTCTGTCTGAACTAAACAGCTGGATGTTGTGTTCCTTGGTGTGATGAACAGCTGGATGTTGTGTTCCTTGGTGTGATGAACAGCTGGATGTTGTGTTCCTTGGTGTGATGAACAGCTGGGTGTTGTGTTCCTTGGTGTGATGAACAGCTGGGTGTTGTGTTCCTTGGTGTGATGAACAGCTGGGTGTTGTGTTCCTTGGTGTGATGAACAGCTGGGTGTTGTGTTCCTTGGTGTGATGAACAGCTGGGTGTTGTGTTCCTTGGTGTGATGAACAGCTGGGTGTTGTGTTCCTTGGAGTGATGAACAGCTGGATGTTGTGTTCCTTGGTGTGATGAACAGCTGGGCGTTGTGTTCCTTGGTGTGATGAACAGCTGGGTGTTGTGTTCCTTGGTGTGATGAACAGCTGGGAGTTGTGTTCTTTGGTGTGATGAACAGCTGGATGTTGTGTTCCTTGGTGTGATGAACAGCTGGGCGTTGTGTTACTTGGTGTGATGAACAGCTGGGTGTTGTGTTCCTTGGTGTGATGAACAGCTGGGAGTTGTGTTCCTTGGTGTGATGAACAGCTGGGCGTTGTGTTCCTTGGTGTGATGAACAGCTGGGTGCTTTGTTCCTTGGTGTGATGAACAGATGGGCGTTGTGTTCCTTGGTGTGATGAACAGCTGGGTGTTGTGTTCCTAGGTGTGGTGAACAGCTGGATGTTGTGTTCCTTGGTGTGATGAACAGCTGGGTGTTGTGTTCCTAGGTGTGGTGAACAGCTGGATGTTGTGTTCCTAGGTGTGATGAACAGCTGGGTGTTGTGTTCCTTGGTGTGATGAACAGCTGGGTGTTGTGTTCCTAGGTGTGGTGAACAGCTGGATGTTGTGTTCCTAGGTGTGATGAACAGCTGGGTGTTGTGTTCCTTGGTGTGATGAACAGCTGGGTGTTGTGTTCCTTGGTGTGATGAACAGCTGGGTGTTGTGTTCCTTGGTGTGATGAACAGCTGGATGTTGTGTTCCTAGGTGTGATGAACAGCTGGGTGTTGTGTTCCTTGGTGTGATGAACAGCTGGATGTTGTGTTCCTTGGTGTGATGAACAGCTGGATGTTGTGTTCCTTGGTGTGATGAACAGCTGGATGTTGTGTTCCTAGGTGTGATGAACAGCTGGGTGTTGTGTTCCTTGGTGTGATGAACAGCTGGATGTTGTGTTCCTTGGTGTGATGAACAGCTGGGTGTTGTGTTCCTTGGTGTGATGAACAGCTGGGTGTTGCAGAGTGTTGTCCTGGGGTGTAGTAAACAGTTAGGTGTTGTCGTGTATGTGTGTGTATGTGTACAGGGGGGGAGGGGAGGACGCGTGTCCTCAGCCGCTTGTATAAGGATTTGCGTGACCCTCGCCGCTGAGAAAGTAGGCTCCACTTCCACTCACATTGTTCCCTTAGACTTGTCGTTAATGTACACTTTACCGTGTTCCTCTTGTCCAGCGAGGGTGTCTCGCGCACCACCCCGTCCTCTCCACCGTTCATAACGTCTCTAAACTTTACGGGCTCACCATAGCCCGTGCTACTTGGAACTTTTTGTTCCAGATTGCGAATCTTAAACAACAACAACAACAACAAGTCACTAAACTGATGCACTAAATTGCCCAAACCTAACCTAACCGAGGACCCATGAATAGAAAACGGGACAACACGTCAATTTTTACGAGCCCGCTACGATTTTTAGTACATCAATTTTTGGTCTTAGGGGATTTATACGTCAGAATGTGATGTACAGTTCGTGAGGATGGATTGTATGCAGACTGGTGTATGATAATTACGTCTGTCTTGCCGAGGCTAGAGGCCAGACCTTCGGGCCAGCCTCACTCAATTTTTAGCAGTAATTACTGTAGGGTACATGCCTAACATGGGCGTGTCAAGGTTGGCATAAATGAATCACCCCCCCCACGATGAATCTCATTAAAATTTGGTAATGCAGGAGCATTACCACCAGACTTTGGTGGTAATGCTCCTGTTTTTGTTGTAACCAGTCACTTTTAGTGTTACTTCTGCTGCTGTTGGAGAAGATTGTCTCTAGTGGCGGTGGTGCTTCTGCTGTGGTTGGAGAAGATTGTCTCTAGTGGCGGTGGTGCTTCTGCTGTTGTTGGAGAAGCCAGTCTCTTTTGGTGGTGATTCTGCTGTTGCTGCAGGAATCAGTCTCTGGGTGTTTACACTGATGACGGTGGAGGTGATTTGGAACGTATGGTGGAGATTGGTGAGAGGGTGTGTAAGAGAGGGAAGGTGGATGAGAGGGGTGTGTAAGAGAGGGAAGGTGGATGAGAGGGGTGTGTAAGAGAGGGAAGGTGGATGAGAGGGGAGGGGAGGGGAGAGGGAGAGGGAGGGTTAGCTAATGGAGGACAATAAAAAGCGTGAGGCGACGTGGGGGGAGACACAGAAGAGAAGATGGAGTAATTAGGGGACATTAAAAAGGGAGTCTCGTACTTAAACTGGATTAAGGAATTCTGAGAAGCTTCCGGGTAAACCGTAGAGTTTGGAGCTGGCGTGTGGGAAGGGGGGGGGGGAGGTACACACTACATCACCGAATGCCCAGTTATTAGACCATTCAGACCCTTTGGCATGAGGTAACTGGAGCTTTGTAATTACTTCATTCACTCTCGTGTTCTTGAAGATATCCTCATATTGCACTCAAAATTTGTCATTGCAGGCTACTGAACATATGGCCCTGTATGACTAACCATCCTGCGAGATGGGGACTTTAGTATCACTGCTGCCTTATTCACTCTTGTGTTGATGATATCCTCATAATGCTCCCAGAGTTTGTCAGTACAGACTACTGATCACATGTCTCTGTATGACTAACCATCCTGTGTGATGGGGATTGTTTAGCATCATGTAGCTAGCTTTTTGAAACACTCTGTACTCCCTTCATATAGTCTAGGGTAGCTGCACAAATGCAGATGTACCTAAATGTGTTAATAATAAAATAGGGGAAGGGGGTGGGGTAGGGATGGGTAGGTGGAGATGGGTAGGGATAGAACGGTAACGGAGGCGGAGGAGAGGAGATGGACCGTTGAAAGACTGAGGATAGTCTTAGAAGACATCACTGAGAGCAGCGTGGCCCCTACGGCACTACTCAGAAGACACGGTCCACCATGTACGACAGGAGCAGGAAGGCGACCAATCTCCTCATACACAACTCTCCCAACACCAAGCTGGAGAGCTCCTGAAACATCTTGAAAGAGACGAATGTCTTATATTCCTTCACATGACCATCTTGAAACTGAAATTCTAATAGGTTTATTGAGGTATAAATACACGCAAAAGGATGAGGTCAGTGAAATGTGTTTATGAGCAACGAGGAAAGACTAGTTGGGAGAGTTAATTTGTCAAATTACTTGCCAAGTGAGGGAAGAACGTAAGAAGTATAGTGAAAACTGGCGCTAGAACCATTGATCTCACCCTTTCGAATGTATTCAATAACACTCGTCTACTAGAAAGACTGTTTCCAAAATATCTTAATTTATGAATATTATCCAGCAACTGCTTGGAGACGAACACTGCCTCAACAACACGTCAGGTGGTGTCGACTCACGGCCATGTTGGTTTTACACAGCTCAGTGGAACAGCATCAACTCATGAGTATAAATAACCAGATTATATTTGGATGAACGAAAAATGATTAAAAGCATACATGATGCTACAGTGTTTTAAAGTGATCGCATGAAGCCACACATGCCAGCAGTGGTGTTGGGTCCTCCAGGAACACGGTCACGGTGCACAGTGAGAGGCCGGCCACGGTGTACGGTGAGAGGCCGGCCACGGTGAACGGTGAGAGGCCGGCCACGGTGGACGGTGAGAGGCCGGCCACGGTGAACGGTGAGAGGCCGGCCAAACTGAAATAACAAACAATGTTTGTGAGATACCAGACGACAGTTTCCAGGCAGTAAATATACCCAGGCCCCAGCCCAGGCCCCCAGCCCAGGCCCAAGCCCAGGACCCCAGCCCAGGCCCCCAGCCCAGGCCCCCAGCCCAGGCCCCCAGCCCAGGCCCCAGCCCAGGCCCCAGCCAAGTAATACTGGAGCTAATCAACCCTTAACCCCTCTCCGCGGTCTAGTCACCCCTCTTCTCAACACTTCCGCATACACCCTATATTGTTGCTTTTGATATTTTGTGCACGTGACGGGCTATTCATGCCCGTTGCCATCTCTTCCGTGACTTAATCTTCATCAATCATCATTTCGTACACACTCCCCTTTGAGGATAACAAGTTGAACTCAGCCAATTGTACCAGACTCATATTATAGGCGAACTACTGAGAATAAATTTTTAACCTCANTATGGGATGGGGGTCGTATGGGATGGCGGTCGTATGGGATGGGGGTCGTATGGGATGGGGGTCGTATGGGATGGGGGTCGTATGGGATGGCGGTCGTATGGGATGGGGGTCGTATGGGATGGGGGTCGTATGGGATGGGGGTCGTATGGGATGGGGGTCGTAGGGGGATGGGGTCGTATGGGATGGGGGTCGTATGGGATGGGGGTCGTATGGGATGTGGGTCGTATGGGATGGGGGTCGTATGGGATGGCGGTCGTAGGGGATTGGGGGTCGTATGGGATGGGGGTCGTATGGGATGGCGGTCGTATGGGATGGGTATAATACTAACCGTCCCAGAGGATGAATGGGATGGCAGTGGGCAAGGGTGCTGTGTGAGCCCGTGTCGTAGCGTACATATACAACACTGAGAGAGAGAGAGAGTTGATATGAGGAGACAAAAGCTGTGCGTGAGACGCCTTCAGGGAAATACAGGTAGAGTGGTGCTCTTAATGGCGCCCGGCCGTCTCCCATTCTACCAGCTGCACCATTCTGGCGGGTTTAATTAAGTGGTTTTAAGCAGCCAGAGAAGTTAACAAGAGGACGGCTTTGGTAACTACCTACCCTGAACTCGTCTCCAGGATTTTCTCATTCTGACGATTAGTTCTTGATGTTGAGGGGAGAAGGCTGTCGTAGGTGGGGGGGGGGGGCGGGGGCGGTAGTAGACGCCTTCCCCCCACCATTTCTCTACACGGTGGAGAAGTGGTGGTGGAGGGCGGTTGAGTACGTGGTTGAGATGGGCGTAAGGTTTGTGGGAAAGTGAGTGGGTGGATGAATGTGATTGGCGTGGGTGGGTAGAGCTGGTGGCGTAGGGTGGGCGGTGGTGGTGGTGTAGGGTGGGCGGTGGTGGTGGTGTAGGGTGGGCGGTGGTGGTGGTGTAGGGTGGGCGGTGATGGTGGTGTAGGGTGGGCGGTGGTGGTGGTGTAGGGTGGGCGGTGGTGGTGGTGTAGGGTGGGCGGTGATGGTGGTGTAGGGTGGGCGGTGGTGGTGGTGTAGGGCTGGCGGTGGTGGTGGTGTAGGGTGGGCGGTGGTGATGGTGTAGGGTGGGCGGTGGTGGTGGTATAGGGTGGGCGGTGATGGTGGTGTAGGGTGGGCGGTGGTGGTGGTGTAGGGTGGGCGGTGATGGTGGTGTAGGGTGGGCGGTGATGGTGGTGTAGGGTGGGCGGTGATGGTGGTGTAGGGTGGGCGGTGGTGGTGGTGTAGGGTGGGCGGTGGTGGTGGTATAGGGTGGGCGGTGATGGTGGTGTAGGGTGGGCGGTGATGGTGGTGTAGGGTGGGCGGTGGTGGTGGTGTAGGGTGGGCGGTGATGGTGGTGTAGGGTGGGCGGTGATGGTGGTGTAGGGTGGGCGGTGATGGTGGTACTCACCTAGTTGTACTCACCTAGTTGTGCTTGCGGGGGTTGAGCTCTGGCTCTTTGGTCCCGCCTCTCAACCGTCAATCAACAGGTGTACAGTTTCCTGAGCCTATTGGGCTCTATCATATCTACACTTGAAACTGTGTATGGAGTCAGCCTCCACCACATCGCTTCCTAATGCATTCCATTTGTCAACCACTCTGACACTAAAAAAGTTCTTTCTAATATCTCTGTGGCTCATTTGGGCACTCAGTTTCCACCTGTGTCCCCTAGTGCGTGTGCCCCTTGTGTTAAACAGCCTGTCTTTATCAACCCTGTCGATTCCCTTGAGAATCTTGAATGTGGTGATCATGTCCCCCCTAACTCTTCTGTCTTCCAACGAAGTGAGGTTTAATTCCTGCAGTCGCTCCTCGTAGCTCATACCTCTCAGCTCGGGTACTAGTCTGGTGGCAAACCTTTGAACCTTTTCCAGTTTAGTCTTATGCTTGACTAGATAGGGACTCCATGCTGGAGCCGCATACTCCAGGATTGGTCTGACATATGTGGTATATAATGTTCTGAAAGATTCCTTACACAAGTTTCTAAAGGCCGTTCTTATGTTAGCCAACCTGGCATATGCTGCTGATGTTATCCTCTTGATATGAGCTTCAGGGGACAGGTCTGGCGTGATATCAACCCCCAGGTCTTTCTCTCTCTCTGACTCTTGAAGTATTTCATCTCCCAAATGATACCTTGTATCTGGTCTCCTGCTTCCTACCCCTATCTTCATTACATTACATTTGCTTGGGTTAAACTCTAACAGCCATTTGTTCGACTATTCCTGCAGCTTGTCCAGGTGGTGTAGGATGGGCGGTGATGGTGGTGTAGGGTGGGCGGTGATGGTGGTGTAGGGTGGGCGGTGATGGTGGTGTAGGGTGGGCGGTGGGGTGGTGTAGGGTGGGCGGTGATGGTGGTGTAGGGTGGGCGGTGGTGGTGGTGTAGGGTGGGCGGTGGTGGTGGTGTAGGGTGGGCGGTGATGGTGGTGTAGGGTGGGCGGTGATGGTGGTGTAGGGTGGGCGGTGGTGGTGGTGTAGGGTGGGCGGTGATGGTGGTGTAGGGTGGGCGGTGGTGGTGGTGTAGGGTGGGCGGTGGTGGTGGTGTAGGGTGGGCGGTGATGGTGGTGTAGGGTGGGCGGTGGTGGTGGTGTAGGGTGGGCGGTGGTGGTGGTGTAGGGTGGGCGGTGATGGTGGTGTAGGGTGGGCGGTGGTGGTGACAGAGGGTGGAGGTAGTGGCGGGGTGGCCGCACAATGCACCACCTCACCCGTACTAACTCGGCTCTGAGGCCCCAGCTGGCCCCCCTGGTGACCCCCCCCCCACCGCGTGTCTCCCTATGTATCCTGCCGATACATCACACAAATACATATACAGACACATCCTGACATGCACAACAATGTAATTATGAATGTATGTATGTATGTCTCAGTTGGCACACAGGAATAACATTTTATATGTAACTTCAAACAAAAGAATTAAGAAATATTCAGATACCTGAAAAACAGATCCCATACAAGCGGTGAGTGAGTGAGGTGTGCGCGTCAACTGCGCGCGGGACGCGATTACTTCCCCGTCAAGGCTCGCGCGGTCACGCGTACAAGTGCCCGCCGACACCACCACCAGGCTTGACCACCATGGCCGCCAGCCCTGACCCTAGAGCCGGGGGGGGGGGGGGCTCCGTCATTACACATAAGGGCAGTTGTCGTGCTTGGTGACCAACATAGTGCTATAGTGACTATAGTGTGTTTAGTATCATGATGAGTGAAGGAGGAGGGGGGGGGGATGCCAGATACTAGCCACCTTGTGTTTCTATCCACCCAAACTCATTCATATACATGTCTGGCGTTCCCTTGAAACAATCGATGCTACACTTCGATATTATCAACAATAGTTGACACGCTCCTAGGTAACTATTTTGTTAGGTGAACAGCGCCATTAGGTTAAGGAAAAAATGCTCAAACGACTTGTTATGAGCGCGAATCGGAGCTGGAAGGTTCGAGTGTGAGCTGACGACGTTGACCACTGACCTACAGCCAGTCTTCAGGCGGAGATCCCGATGTTGGTGACGTCACTTGTCCTCGTCTTCCTGAGCCGCCCGGCCAGACACTGACCTGGAGCCTCAAGTACCCTGGAGGGCACCACCCTGGAGGGCACCGTCCTAGAGGGCACCGTCCTAGAGGGCACCGTCCTAGAGGGCACCGTTCTGGAGGACACCGTCCAGGAGGGGAACAGAGGTGGTGGCCCCCACAAGAGTGTTGACCCTCTAAGCACTGGTGACCCCCACAAGAGTGTTGACCCTCTAAGCACTGGTGACCTCCACAAGAGTGTTGACCCTCTAAGCACTGGTGACCCCCTACAGTGCCATATCCTTGAGGCCAGCGGGAGATGGCACCCTCGACCATCTAGTTAGTATTTTAAATTACCTTGTTAGCAGTGTTCCCTCAGGGCTTACAGCACTTAATTTGCTCAGTAGTCCTTAGAAGCCTTGCTCCTCCTAGGGTGTAGGGTTATGTAGATCAGTGGTGTCAGGGGTCTAGGGAGAAGGTCAGTGGTCTAGGGTGAAGGTCAGTGGTCTAGGGTGATGATCAGTGGTCTAGGGTGAAGGTCAGTGGTCTAGGGTGAAGGTCAGTGGTCTAGGGTGAAGGTCAGTGGTCTAGGGTGATGATCAGTGGTCTAGGGTGAAGGTCAGTGGTCTAGGGTGAAGGTCAGTGGTCTAGGGTGAAGGTTAGTGGTCTAGGGTGAAGGTCAGTGGTCTAGGGTGAAGGTCAGTGGTCTAGGGTGATGATCAGTGGTCTAGGGTGAAGGTCAGTGGTCTAGGGTGAAGGTCAGTGGTCTAGGGTGAAGGTTAGTGGTCTAGGGTGAAGGTCAGTGGTCTAGGGTGAAGGTCAGTGGTCTAGGGTGAAGCTCAGTGGTCTAGGGTGAAGCTCAGTGGTCTAGGGTGACGTAGCTTAAACATCCAGCATTTATCCTGGTGTATAATAAGTTAATAATTATTTACAACTAATGTTTGTACTATATAAAAAGTTTTAGATCGATAAATGAGTCATTTTCTCCCGTCCAACGAAGATGAGAGAAAACTGAAACTTCACTAAAAGTTCCTCGAGCCCTTGAAGTCATCTGTCGCAAAAGTTTCCAATTAAGAGCATGTATTTCTTCAACTTTGCATCAAGAATAAAGAACTCGCCGGTGTAAAGAGAGCTGGCTGGCCGTGTTGCCCTTTTCCGAAGGAGATTATCAACAAACAAAATCATCGTTTATGATGATTCATAACCGATCATTTTGTATCGTCTGGGACCTCGTGAGGATCTGACTCCCTCGTCTGGGACCTCGTGAAGATCTGACTCCCTCGTCTTGGACCACACACCTGCCATCATTTTGTATGCACCACTGACCTCCTCCTCGCCAGCTCCTCTCACTGGCGACCACCCGTATATTAGACAATTATGCTTTTTATGGGATAGACAGAAACACACATGAGAACATCAGAAGAATCCGGGAGAGACGTGATTATCCAGTTCAGAATAGACGAGGTAATTCAGACCAGGATGGGCGTGGTTATCCAGGCCAGGATGGACGTGGTTATCCAGGCCGGCGACGATGACGGGCGCCAAGCACAGTGTGAGCGGCGGGTTATCGCTTCAGCGTCACAATAACCAGATGATTAATGTTTGCCGCGGGAGTATCGTGGAAAATATTGTCTGGGAGGCTGCGAGGAGCAGATGAGGCCAGACGACGTGTGGGTGATATGGGTGATGCCATGGGTGAGGCGACGGGTGGGTGATGCGACGGTGGGTGAGGCGACGGTGGGTGAGGCGACGGGTGGGTGATGCCATGGGTGAGGCGACGGTGGGTGAGGCGACGGGTGGGTGATGCCATGGGTAAGGCGACGGGTGGGTGATGCCATGGGTGAGGCGACGGTGGGTGAGGCGACGGGTGGGTGATGCCATGGGTGAGGCGACGGTGGGTGAGGCGACGGTGGGTGAGGCGACGGGTGGGTGATGCCATGGGTGAGGCGACGGTGGGTGAGGCGACGGGTGGGTGATGCCATGGGTGAGGCGACGGTGGGTGAGGCGACGGTGGGTGAGGCGACGGTGGGTGAGGCGACGGGTGGGTGAGGCGACGGGTGGGTGATGCCATGGATGAGGCGACGGTGGGTGAGGCGACGGTGGGTGAGGCGACGGTGGGTGAGGCGACGGTGGGTGAGGCGACGGTGGGTGAGGCGACGGTGGGTGAGGCGACGGGTGGGTGATGCCATGGGTGAGGCGACGGTGGGTGAGGCGACGGTGGGTGAGGCGACGGGTGGGTGATGCCATGGGTGAGGCGACGGTGGGTGAGGCGACGGTGGGTGAGGCAACGGTGGGTGAGGCGACGGGTGGGTGAGGCGACGGGTGGGTGATGCCATGGGTGAGGCGACGGGTGATGCCATAGCTGAGGCAACGGTGGGTGAGGCGACGGTGAGTGAGGCGACGGGTGGGTGAGGCGACGGTGGGTGAGGCGACGGGTGAGTGAGGCGACGGGTGGGTGAGGCGACGGTGGGTGAGGCGACGGTGGGTGAGGCGACGGGTGGGTGAGGCGACGGTGGGTGAGGCGACGGTGGGTGAGGCGACGGGTGGTGAGGCGACGGTGGGTGAGGCGACGGGTGGGTGAGGCGACGGTAGGTGAGGCGACGGTGGGTGAGGCGACGGTGGGTGAGGCGACGGTGGGTGAGGCGACGGTGAGTGAGGCGACGGGTGGGTGAGGCGACGGTGGGTGAGGCGACGGGTGGGTGAGGCGACGGTGGGTGAGGCGACGGGTGGGTGAGGCGACGGTGGGTGAGGCGACGGTGGGCGTGATGGAGACAAGGTTTGCGGGGGTAGAGAAGATACGGAGGCGGGAAGGAAGCTCAACGGATGGGTGTAGATAAGGCGACTAAGCTACGACCAGATGGCAGGAGGGGGAGGGGAGGGGGAGGGGGAGGGGGGAGGGGGGGGGGGGGGATGAGGGGAGGAGGGGGAGTGGGAGGGAAGGGGGGAGGAGGGGCAGGCGGAGGGAAGTGGATAGCTGCTAAACTTCTCTTCATCTACGCCTCTCCTTCCTCTTACTCCCCCCCCCCAAAAAAAAAAAAATGGGGGATGGAGACCGGACATGGGGAGCGGATAAGGCATGAGTGAGAGCAGACGGATGGGGGAGGGGAGGTCTTGAGGGAGGACGAGGCAGGGGGGGGAGGTCATGAGGGAGGACGAGGCAGGGGGGGGGAGGTCATGAGGGAGGGCGGGAGGAGGGAGGAGAGCTCATGAGGGAGGGGGGGAGGGGGGGAGGAGGGCTGTTCGCGATCAAAATTGTAATGTGAATTCAAATAATTAATTTAAATCTAATTAGCATAATATGTATAGGTCCACCACCGCGAACCCTCACATTACAGCTGTATTTATGGTGTATATTTCATTTTCCTTCATGTCAAGCTTCACTTCTCAAATTTTTCCCTCTAGTCAAGTTCCCCCTCACGTCAGCCTTCAGCTCCCCTCATGCTAAGCGCTAGTCTCCCCTCACGTCATTACAAATGGTCCTATGAGCGCCACCAACACTGCAGCAAGGGGGGTGGGGGTGGGGGCTTTACCCTGTATGGTCGTACATGTCTGCTCATACGGAGTGTGCCAGATCTATCTCTTGGGCTCCGCCTCCAAGCTACTGAGGTCTATATCATGCCGAGTCTTAAAGCTGTGTATGAAGGTGGCTTCCACCACGTCTCAGCCCAGTTTGTTCAGCTAATTTGTCATTTCTAATGCATGAAACAACATTATTATATTTTCTGACTCATTTTGGTTTTTAATTTGAACTCACATTCGTTTCTCTCAATATTTTGTAGTTTGTGATCATAGCCCTTCTGGAATTTGAGTGTCATCAAACCGATCTCCTTTGATTTTGCCTTCATATCTTAGCTGAAGGCAAATTTATCCTTTGTTTAAAATCTCTAGATCTGTTCAATCCACTTGTGATTGGCAAGGTGTGGGTTCCATGCTGGTGCGGCATACTACATGGTTGTTCATGGGGCAGCCTGCGTACAAACATCAGAGTGGTTCCCTNAGACTTCGGTGACACGGCCCCCAAGTGCCCAACGGTCAACCTCCGAGGAGGGAGCGTGGTAGAAGGCACCACCACAGGGGCACCAGCGCCCACGGCACACCACCGGACGACCGCGTGGGAACCGAACACGACCACATCTTTCCGTAAGGTCACCACCAGGCCACGCCCAGACCACCATCCCCACCACTCCGGCAGCGGAGGCACCACTCCCCACCGCGGAGAGGCCCCCGGCGGAGAAGGAACAGCAGCACACCCGAGACACGGACACCAATGTCAGCAGGCGCATGGACGTCCGCCCCCACTAACTGCGGAGCCAGCAACGTAACCGGAACACTCCATCCACACCGAGGCCTCACAGTCACTAAAGTCCCAACATCGGCCCAGGTAGACGACGAATGCGGGAGCGTTTGGGCACTGGCCTGAGATCGTCAGAGCCGGAAGCCGACCCAGAAACATGGGAACTACTAGCCGGGACGAACTGACGTCCGTCGCAAAAACGGCAGCAGCCTCGACCAAGGGGGAACGGACCACACACAACAGGGGACCCCACAGCCAC
The DNA here is from genome assembly GCA_020271785.1 of Procambarus virginalis. NCBI lineage: Eukaryota > Metazoa > Arthropoda > Malacostraca > Decapoda > Cambaridae > Procambarus > Procambarus virginalis. Next base: position 19,812,324 of record WNGS01167840.1, on the reverse strand, counting down.
CCAGCACCCAGCCAACCGGGATCAGACGAGGCGAGGATGCAGGGCCAGGCGCAGCAGCTGAAGACAGGTGAGCAGACGGTGAGGAGGGCACAGCAGAAAGGCCCACTGGACCAGCAGGGACAGGAGCAGGAGTATCCACCGATGGCATCGCAACATCCTGAGGAGGGCCGGCGACATCCGGGGAACGTCAGGCGACGCCGGGGTAGCCGCAACAACGAGCGGGTCGGTCACTGCATCCCCGGAGTCCTCGTCCAGGGGAAGCGGAGGGAAATCTTCTTCCCGGAATAGGTTGACAGGAGCAACCGGAGCCGCATCGCACCCGGCAGCCTGATGCCCCACCAGGCCACACCGGAAACAGGTCCGAGGCTGTCGGGCATAGTACACCCGGATGTAGCACCCCAGGAGCCGGACCGAAGATGGAATATCCGACCGCAGGCGCATCCCCAAGGTGCGAATGTTCGTCCGTCTCCCGGCATACCTCCCAGAGGATAGCGTGTTGACCCTCTGATGACCGCTCCAAACCGCTGAAAGTAACGCCGAAGAAGATC
>WNGS01167840.1:19786194-19788694 GCA_020271785.1 Procambarus virginalis | reverse complement strand
ACCTCATGCAAACTGGTCTGAAAGGTCTAATAGTTGGGCATTCGGTGATGTAGTGTGGGAGATCATGCCGCAGTTCCTGCTCACAGAGTTTGCACCTGGGATGCTCAGGATTGGGAGAGCCGTCACCTGTAGCCACCTGCCACAGGTAACAGTAACCCAGCCTGATCCTGGCAACCACTGTGTCGCACAGTCTGGTCAACGTTTTGTACTGCGCATAAACATGGATTTCAGATTTGAACAAATGATAACTTTTTATACTGGTGCTTTCAGGTCGTTGCAAGTCAGTAATTTCTCTCTATGAGACCTGAGGAGGGGAGGGGGACCTATATTGTTCCAAAACTATATTGGAATAATATAGTTTTGACAGCAGAGATGAAGATACCTAGGTCTATTTCAACTTCATCTTTGTTACACGCTAAATTGGCTGCAATGTCTGTCTCATTATGATGGGTTATATTTATGTGTGATGATATCCATACAATAGAGATTCAAAATTCTTTACTCTGTGCAACGATTAGGTCATTTATAATTGGTAGTGTGATGTTCTTGCTGTCGATCTTCCAGGGGAAGTTTTCGAGTGCTTGAAGAGCAGACTTTTAATCACAAAATATTATTCCTCCTCCAATGTTTTTTTAATGTACTGGTAGCTAGTTGTAATGCCGCTAGCTCTGCTTGTGTGCAGGTCAGTCAGTTGTTTAGCCTGACACTGACAGTCTTTGTGCAAATATTATTTCTATAAAACCTACATGCTGCTGCAGTCCGTCCAGTAGAAGATTGGACTGAGCCGTCGGTGTAGACACAGTGCTCGTGAGAGCTTAAATTCTCGATGGAGGCGGCAATTGTTTCGAGTGTGACAGCTTTGAGAAGAGCAAGATTCTCATTACCTTTCTTGGTGACAGGTGTGTGTGTGATACTTGAATGGCTGGGTACAAATAAAGAGTAATATCAGAGATATGTTGATTGCTTCAAAATTCAAAACTCTACGGAGTCCTCGACGCTTATTTCACTACGTGTCACCATTGAGCAATCCATTATAGTCATCGTGGATTGCGATGAACACTGGAAGACCCCACGACGACGTCTAAGTGAAGATTGACTTCAGTGGTCACCATTAATGTTAATTGGTAGTCGGCTACTAATTGAATTCTTTATTTGGAGAGCTGCGAGGTTAGGTAATGATAGGTTAGCTTTGGTAACACTTGAACAGGGCAGGTGGTACCCTGGAGCAGGTTAGGGGAAGGAGGAGCTCCTCCTCACTGCTCCTCCAGACAATGAATTAGGGGATGATTGATGGTCGGTGATGAGGCGCCTGTCAAATGAGGTTCGCTGCTCCTGTTACATGCTGAGGCTTTCTCTCGTGGTGAACTAATAGTGTTCAGAAAAGAATGGGCTGGTGATGAAGAGGATATATATATATATATATATATATATATATATATATATATATATATATATATATATATATATATATATATATATATATATATGTCTCATTGAATATGACCGCATATTCTGTATTTACTATCTTCTGATTTAGGGCTTCTATCCCTCTAACTATTTTCTTAGCATTAGGGCTTAGCTGAAATAGGAGTTCTCCAAAACTCATTTTCGTAATTTCTGGGTGAAGAAAAGATGTGGATTACTATAGAATGTATTACACTTATTTAAACAATTTGCACAACGTTTCGAACCTCCATGGTTCATTCTCAAGTGGGGAAATGTTACAATGTGGTTTGATTATATACCCGCACTGGGTCAGGTGATAAGACAATAAAGGTGAAAACATAGGGGATACATAAGGGATAAATGGGGTGAAACATATGAACATAAGAATAGAGGTAACCGCAGAAGGCCTATTGGCCCATACGAGGCAGCTGGCATCTACATACAAAGATTAATCCAGTGTAATTGGCCTGTTATGTTGAACATTGTCTTCTGTGTTGGCATCGTTATGTTCTGGTCTTGTCCTTACTCTCATTGTGGGAAGAGTAAATAGTTCCGTGATTTGGGTGTTCATTGTAGGTTGTTCTGTTCTTATGTGAATTGCTTCAAGAATTTGTAATCTTCTTGCATCTTGGGTTCTGTCTATTATGCATGTATTCTTGTTCAACATTTCTCTTGTTAGGGTGATGTCATGGGCTTGTCTCATGTGATTCCTAGGGGCACCTAGGAATCCTAGGAATCCTAGGTGCCCCTAGGAATCACATGAGACAAGCCCATGACATCACCCTAACAAGAGAAATGTTGAACAAGAATACATGCATAATAGACAAAACCCAAGATGCAAGAAGATTACAAATTCTTGAAGCAATTCACATAAGAATAGAACAGAACAACCTACCATGAACACTCAATCACGGAACTATTTACTCTACCCACCATGAGAGTAAGGACAAGACCAGAACATAACGATGTCAACACAGAAGACACTGTTCAACATAACAGGCCAATTACACTGGATTAATCTTTGTATATAGATAGGAGCTGCCTCGTATGGGCC